>CM024524.1:4084092-5284092 GCA_014182375.1 Eucalyptus virginea
TGTTATGCACGGATACCTGCAATCCCGAGAACAGACGAGGGAAATGCAAGGCTTAAAAGGCTGATGTCAGAATTAGCTGATTATCGGTGGCATGACGGTGATTTAGTATCACATGTGGTCAAGGTCAATTAGATGATACAGGACATCATCTGGAATGGTTATCTTATGTCGGATTTTAAGAGGTGCCGGCTTTGATGAACACTCTTATACCTGAATGGCAAGCAGTGTTAAATCGGTTATGGGAGGTCAACGTGGTCCCGGGTTATAGGAGGCTGGTGGAAGCTTTTGTAAGAGAGTACTATAGGATTGAGTTAACCAAAACTTCAACCCTTAGATTGAGCGCCACATGGCGTAGAGTGAATGCGCCTTGGTGGCGACATGAAAGCTCTCCAAAAGTGTTTCCATGGTTGGCAAATGTGCCTTCAGTTTTCTCAGATATTTTGACTGATATATTAATTATGAGATGTTTTTGGGTTGAATATCTCTTTCATGAAGATATGTTTCCTCTGTATATATTGCTTAGTGTAATATGTTAGTTGTATTATGTTGAAAGTATGATTATTCTGTTGAATATAAATTATTATTTATTTTTTTTTACTGCTGATTGCTGTGGGTAGTTAGCTGTGGGTAGTTATAGAAGTTTTTTTTAACTTCATAGGACTTATTTTGCATATGACAATTATATTAATAACAATTTTGAGTTAGGTTTTTGGAGGATGATTGGAAACGTAGTGACATTTTGATTTTGAAGCCTTACTTAAAATTATTCATTGATATGATGGGTTTGTGCAAAAGTAGATGCATAAATGATAGGCATTAATTATTCGTGCATGTATGTCTGATGTGTTCAGACTGATGGTTTCAGCAACTAAGAATGTGATTGCTGATATGAACGGCAACAATTGTGAAATATTGAATATGAAGATTCAATATGTGCTGGAAAAGCAAGAAGCACTAGAAGCTCTTGACCATATTATGGAAGATCTTGAGGGTGCCGTGCGCCACCTTGAGCTAGGCGAGGACCGCATAACGGCATTTGAGCCGAAAATAGATATTTGCGATGCTTGGTTCTAGCTCGAAAGGGCTTTGTGCTCTAAGCGCAAGCGTATTGATTCGTTCAATATGTGGGAATGCAAAGGATCAAGTCCTTATTGCAAGAAATCAAGAGTTAACCAACACAAGAGAGGAAAACGTCCTCAAGTGAAGAAAATGTCAAGGGTGAGGTGTTACAATTGTGACAAGAGAGGTCACTATGCTCGCGACTGTCGTGAGCCAAAGAATGTATACACCTCTTGTACATTTAAGAACTTTGCTTTTGTGTCAAGTTCTGCATTATTAGCTGAATCCAATCCTTTGTGGACTGTAGATTTAGATACGACAGACCATATAGCGAGGGATAGAGAATTCTTCGTGGAATTTTGACGAGTACCAACTGGAACTAAGTGCATCTATGTAGGAAATAACTCTAGAGATGAAGTTAAAGGGATTGGCACCAGCCAATTGAACATGCGTGGTGGACGCACCTTGTTCCTACATGATGTTTTATATGCTCCGGAGATTCGTCGAAATTTAGTGTCTGTTTTGGTGTTGGTTAAGCTTGGTTTTTATATGAACTTCCATAATAAATGTATAGATTTGTATTTGGATACAAACTACTATGGTTGTGGTCACTTTCTAAATGGTTTTATTGTACTAAATGTTGACTGTGGTGATGTCAATATGTTATTCCCTTGTTTCACGTCTTCTATTTTATATGATAATGATGTGAATATGGTGGCATGCTAGACTTGGTCATATGGGCCAACAACATATGAAAAGACTAGCCAAAGAGGGCTTGTTGGGCAATATTGAAAAAGTCGATTTGCCTATATGTGAGCATTGCCTAGAAGGGAAAACGACAAGGAAACCATTTGGAAAAGGTAAAAGAGCTGAATTTCCTCTGCATTTAATCCATTCTGACGTCTGTGGTTCAATGAATGTGAGAGGAAGGCATGTGGCTGTTTATTTCATCACTTTTATGGATGATTATACTCGATTCGGATGTGTCTATTTGATTTCTCATAAATCTGAAGCATAAGTTGTTTCAGAAGGTTTATGAACTTGGCAGAAAATCAATTAGACAAGAAAATAAAAGTATTGAGATCCGATCGAGGTTGAGAATATTTATCTGATGAGTTCAGAAAATTAAGTGATGAAAAAGGAATAGAAAGACAGTTGTCTATTCCATATACTCCTCAACAAAATGGTGTTGCAGAGAGAAGAAACAGAACCCTACTAGAAATGGTTAGGTCCATGATGGTGCATGCTAACTTAGTTATTACTTTTTGGAGTGATGCATTGTTAACTGCTGCCTATGTACTTAACCGGGTGCCTTCCAAATCAGTTATTCCCACTCCATATGAGTTATGGACAGGTAGAAAACCGGATTTAAGTTTTCTTAAGCCATGGAGTTATGCTGCCTATATTCATGAATCCTCTCACAAGTTTGGGAAATTAGGTCCCAAAGGAAATAAGAGTATTTTCATGAGATACTCCAAACACTCGAAAGGGTATGTGTTCATAGGTGAGCAGGAAAGTGGGAGTATAACTGAATTTGAATCACGGGATGTCACATTCTTAGTGGATGAATTTCCTAAGAATGGCGAAATAGGGGAATATTACTTCCTATTTAAAATCTTGGATTAAGATAATGATATTAGTGGTTTTCATCCAAGTGGGAGTAATATGAGAAGTGATGAATTGAATTCAACTCATTCTCAATTGCAACCACATGATGAAACGACATCATCATTATCTAATCCTAGTGGGAGCATAATGGGAATGATGTGCTAAGTGTACAATCTCCCATACGGTGAACAAGTTGCCAAAGTATTCCCCGTCGACGTTTTGACATTGAAGGGGAAACTTTTATGATTGCTCCACAAGATGAGGATGAGCCAAGAAATATTAATGAGGCTCTAAATTGCCCTAGCAAGGAAAAATGGATTAATGCAATGGAAGAGGAAATGGAGTCAATGAAATCAAACCAAGTCTGGGAACTGGTTGATCTTCCAAAAGGACGCAGAGCTATTGGGAACAAATGGGTTCTCAAAATAAAGCAAAAGGCTGATGGCTCGATAGAAATGCATAAGGCTCGCCTTGTGGCGAAGGGGTATAATCAACAGGAAGGAATTGATGATGAAGATACATCTTCTCCTGTAGTGAGATTTACCTCAATTCGCATCATTCTAGCAATAGTGGCTAGTCTGGATCTTGAGTTACATCAAATGGATGTAAAAACTGCTTTCCTCAATGGAGAATTAAAGGAAGAAATATATATGGAACAACTTGCTGGTTTCATAATGAAAGGCCAAGAAGAAAATGTATGTCGACTTTTGAGGTCGATATATGGCCTTAAGCAATCATCGAGACAATGGTATATACGTTTTCATAATGCCATAATGGTATATGACTTTACAATGATAGATGAGGATCATTGTGTATATATCAAAAGATCTAATGATCAATTTGTGATCATATCATTATATGTTGATGATATACTGATTGCCGGAAGCAATATGGAGTTTGTTAATACTGTCAAGAGTTGGTTGTCTTCCAACTTTGAGATGAAAGACATGGGTGATGTTGCATACATTCTTGGAGTTAAGATTTCGAGATTGTAAACCCATAGACACTCCTATTGCAAAGGGTGAAGGATTGAGCCATAGACTGTGTCCAAGGACTCCACAAGAGAAGGAACAAATGAAACATGTTCATTATGCTAGTGCTGTTGGAAGCTTGATGTACGCTATGATGTGTATAAGACCTGGCATATGTTTTGCAATTGGAATGGTGAGTAGATACCAATCCAATCCAGGTCCAGCACATTGGAAGGCCGTTAAGAGAATACTGAGGTATCTAAAGGGGACTGCTGATTATACGCTGAGTTATTAAGGAAAGGATCTGCGACTCTAAGGCTATTCTGATGATAATTGGGGAGGAGATTTAGATGAAAGAAAATCTACCTCTGGATTTGTTTTCTTACCGAATAATGGCACCATATGTTGGAGCAGTAAGAAACAAAAGTGAATAGCCTTGTCCACGATGTAAGTTATGTTCGTGGCATTATCGCCAGCAAATATAAGAAGGTGTTTGGCTTAAGAGATTTTTTGGATCATTTAGGTGTTATTGGAAGTGCTGCAAATTGATTATTGGTTAACTGTGATAGCCAAGCAGCTATAGCGTACACCAAAGATCCAAAATATCATGGCAAGACCAAACCTATAGATACTAAGTATAATCTTGTCAAAGATATGATTGCACGAAAAGATGTGAACTTACAGTACATATCTACGCATAGAATGGTAGCAGATCCTATGACAAAGCCAGTACCTAGAGATGTGTTTTTGTGGCCATGTGAAATCTCTAGGATTGCGTAGAGGCTGATGTACTGAATATTGTAATTTCCCTAAGTGTTCACATTTGATGAATTTGTGTTTTCATCATTAATGCCTATGAATCTTTGTTTGATCTTTATGCATCTTAATGCTCAGTGCATTACTTTAAGTTAAGAAGTATGTCGGACAGATATAAGATTAGCCCACTCACACGGGTAATCGCCTCTATTTACTATGTGATAAATAGAGATGAGACTGTATTTAAGCTTATTATCTAGGTGATAATCGAGAGCTCAAGCTTAAAATACGCATGTCGCCTTAACTAAGTGTTAAGATGAGGACATAATACTTGTGATGTCCGAAAGTAAAATACCCCACATATTTTACTTTATCTGTCTAAGATGCCAGATGTGAGTTCTGATGAATTTTGTGGATGAGTAGATATGTGAACTCAAGTTAGACATTGGGTATGTTTGAACTATCATCTGTACGGTATTGAAAAATGTAGACATACGCTCCATGGGAAAGGAGTTAATACCGTGATACGTATTTCATACTACGTATGCATGAGACGACCAATAAGAGTGGCAAAAAGTTTGATCTCAACTTTTATGACGTGTGAGACTCTTGAGGAAAAGAGTTCCTCAATTTAAGTCCCCTCATGACTCTTACTTATTCTCAAGGTTTCTATTTAGTGTTTGCTATCTTAGGATGTTGCCAATGGTCATGAGTTGATTCGATCTAATGGGACATTTCTAGAAAAGCAAGCTGAACTGAAATTGAGAGTTTGAAGGAAAGAGGAAGATCGATTTTGGAGAATCACATTGTAGTTTTGTATTCACTGGTCGACCAATTATGACTGTCTTTGTGATAATTATAATTGTGAATACAATATATATATCGTTGTATAAAAGAGATCAAGAGAGATATAAATGTGATCGATCGATCTAGGGTACTGCATACTAAATCTACTCAAAGCGTGACGCCCATTATGAGCTGCTATATATTCCTAACGGATGTATAGCAACGAGCTCTCAAAGTATGCTGGTCGCACGGATTATTCACCGGTATGAATGTTGAAGAGAGGTAAAGAGAATCCTGTTCGGCCCACCTTGTGCGAGTGGGAGATGAAGGCTTTATTAGTATTGGGCTTAAGGCCCGTCCGCCCAAGTTGGGCCCAGAAAGCCCGACCCACGAGAATACGGCCCGTGGAAGGAGAGAGGTATAAAAGGGAGGAGAGAGAGAGAAAAAGACACAGTTTTGTTTTTAAGAAAAGACGTACGTTTCTCTCAACGCTCTCTCCCTCTCACGTTCTTCTTCAAAGCGAAACCAGTGAAGCGCTCGAAGAATTTTTTTGCCTCCTCGGATCGAACAGGGCCAAATCTCTTCCTCCATTGGCGTCGGTGTCTAATCTGTGGCTAACAAGGTACGCTCGAATCCGTGGTGTGCTTTACGATCGGTGATACGTGTTCGTTTTCCCGGGCTTGTCTTCCGCATTGATTTAGGGGTTCGATTTAGTGTCGAATTCGTTTTTCGGGGATCCGTTATTCCCAACAGCCATCTTATCAGCGTCGACGCAAGCAGCCGTTTCAGTCTGCAGCTCCTTCGCCATATTCTGCTAATGCGCTTTAGCCATTGTAATTAGATATGCAAATGGTCTATCATATATAAACACCCATAATTCGTGATGAAATCCAGCAAATCGATATAATGCCAAAAAGAACACACTCATCACATTCGAAACAGATTTGCCACTCAGGCCACCGTGCCTCAAAGCATAAAAAAAAGCTAAGAAGAATGCGAAAGAGAGAAATAATGAATTTTCTATATATTTTGATATTTTCATAATGAGGATTATCAGCCTTTTTGTAGGCTTTATGAAAGACTAAATAAGATAACATATCAATTAAGACACATAAAATCATAGAGAATATTCACATAAGCTTGAAAGATACAAAAACCATCCTAATTTTCCTAAATAACTCTAACAAAAAAGATGCTCAAAACTCAAAAGGGTCTTCAAATACTATTTTAGTGAATAGCCGATAGATCAGTATAATTTCATATGGTAATCGATTAGAATTTATTAATTGTATGAGCTCGTTCGAATAAGGTAATAGTTCGGTTATGTGCTAATAAGAACATATATACATCCCATTTTTTGATCAATTTACAACATGTACTTTGTACATAAAGTACAGTTGCTTTTTCAACATTTTTAGCGAGTGTCAAGAGTCTTGTGACTACTTAAATCTAAAAGCGAGAAAGCACGATTCGCACGAGCTTCCAAAAAGTAAGTCCATCAATTCTTCTCGTTTTCTTACCTTTGAACCACTTTTTTTTGCAAAGTAAATCAACCCTATCAAATTTTATTTAATAGCCAAACCTGGGTTTTTTTATTCTGCATCTATATAGCTTTTTGAAACAAAATTGGTTCATTGTATCAATCCACCATAGTTAAATGGAAGGGGAGACCAAAAGAGATATCAATAGTTTGAGGTGATTGCACCAATTGCACGCACAAATCTCCAATTCACGTCAAACACGATTATGGTTGCTTTTGTCATCAACAGTTCTAAAAGTATGGGTCCCTTTTGATTCTAGCTAAGAAAGATATATTCTGTATCGTGCCCGTCAATCATTAGGTTAATTATTTTTTTCTTATAGACAATGTAAAGACTATTGCTTATAAAGTAATTAGGGGGGGTCTCAATCAGGGTTGACCATCGGGCCGTGCTTGTTACTCCACTAGTAATATTAACTTCGACTTTAATTTTTTGACCTGATCTGTTGACTGACTTGGCCTTTTTTATAGGACAAGGCGACTCCAAAGTCTTCAATTGAACAAGGTTCATCCAATTTCTTTTCAATCTTTTCATAAGCAGTTCTTTAACAATTTTGCTTTGCCCAAAGACAAACAGAGACCTAATTAATACTGTTAGCTCCATTGACGTCTATGTAGTGTTGCTGCTCCTCCTTGTTCTGTTGCATGTGATGACTAGCAATGCCACTCTGAGTAATTCGCAATACGTTGCTTCATACTGTGGTGACATTTGCAATATAAGTTACTCATTTTGATTGAAGAATGAATCGAAGGGGTGTAGTGAGCAGAAGAATGAGCTGGCTTGTGAAGATAATTGCATAGTTCTATATTTGTGTGATGGTTGATACTTCGTACAGTCTATCAATTATTCCACCCACCAAATCAAATTAGTCGACGGCGGGTTGTGAAAGGATAACTGCTTGTCTCATCCTTGTCATTCATGCGCACTGAATAACTTCAAACACCATATTGACCCAAACAACCCATACAAAATGGACCGTGATGGTCCATTGGTCATTGTGAACTGCTTGAAGCTGATTAGTTCTCCATTCTACATCACCAACGGTCCATGTATTAAGGGGTTGTAATCTTCCAACACATTATTGAATTGGAACTTGTACTTTCTCGAACTTATTAATGACTGGTGTACACTCTTTATAGCCTCACTTTAATAAAATAGAAGGCTTCTAATTATACCAAACCATTGAACACGCTATAAGATTCTCCTCAAAGATGGTGAGGGAACACGCTATAAGAAATAAAAATTATGTATAAAAAAGAAGTGATGGGGGAGAGAGACGGATTTTTTTGTTGACAAAATGTTGAGCCAACAATCACGTGAAGAGAGTTTGGAAGAAACTCTTGAATTTTCAATGGGTGTAAAATTTCCTATGATCATGACTTAGGCGTTGAAGGAGGGAGTTGGAAAAGAGGGGAGATGAAAACGAACGAAAGTGAGATTTTGTGAGACTACTACTATCTGTTCTAAAAATTTAAGTTATTAGATGAATGCATGATTTATTATTTAAATATTCTAACACATATTTTTCATGCTTAGTCTAGTCTTTTGCGTAATTCTAAGCATGGAATTATTGGGGAGATAAATGGGGCCTGGTAAGATTTGAACTTATGACTTCCAGCTCTGATACCAAGTGAGATTTTGTGAGATCATTACTAACTGTTCCAAAAATTTAAGTTATTAGATGAATGTGCGATTTATTATTTAAATTTTATAACAAAAGAAAATAACAAGAAAGATGGATTTGTTTGTTTATGGGATGTGGACCCAATAATTATGTGGAGAAAGAAAGATCAAATGTATAAAATGATGCTCTGAAATTTTTTGCATGGATGATTTTACAGGGGGTCTCAATCAAGGTTAGCCACTAGGCCGTGCTCAGGACTCCACTAATAATGTAGCTTGGGCTTGTGTTGTCCCTTTTAATGTCTTGACTTGAGTGCATTTGTTCCGTTGATTGACTTGATATTTTCTATAGGACAAAGCGACTCCAAAGTCTCTGATCAAATAAGGTTCATCAAATCTCTTTTCAATCTTTTCATATGGTGCCATCGCCACATACACCAAGTAGTTCTTTAACGATTTTGCTTTGCCCAAAGACAAAAAGAGACATGATTTATGCTCTCAGCTTTGCAAATGTCTATGCAGTGTTGTCGCTCTTTTGTTTTGTTACATGCAATGACTAGCAATGCTACTTTGAGCAATGCTATTTCGATTGAAGAATGACCCAAAGGGATGCAGTGAGTGGAAGAATGAGTTGGCTTATGAAGATAATTGCACAGTTCTATACTTGCATGATGTCCGATACTACGTGTGGTCTATCAATTATTTCACCCCCCAAATCATATTAATCGATGACGTGTTGCAAAAAAAAAAAAAAAAAAACTGCTCTTTCTCCCCCGTCATTCATGGGTGGTGTATAACTTCAAGCACCATATTGACCCAACAACCCATGCAAAATGGACCACGATGGTCCATTTGTTATTGTGAATTGCTTGAAGCCAATTAGTTCTCCATTCTACATCACCACCGGTCCATGTATTGAGGGGTCGTAATATTCCAACATATCATCGAATTGGAACTCGTATTTTCTCGAACTTATTAATGGTTGATGCAAACTCTATATAATGTCACTTTATTCACAATTCTAGAGTAAAAAAAATTAAAATTTTATTCTCCTAATGAATCTTGCTGCCTTTTGTTATAGGCAACTTTGAAGTCTTCTAATTATGCCAAATTGTTGAACACGCTACAAGATTCTCTTCAAAGATGGTGAGGGAATTATGAAATTGAAATATTTTACTCTAATGACTTCAGCAGAATTTTCTTCAATAAAAATAGAATAGAGTGGATGATTCTTTTGGTTTCTTAACATTTTTTTTCCTTTGAACTGAATGTATGCAGTCCTTAATTATCAAGATGCATTTAACTCACATTTGATTCATTTTGATTCAAAGTCTACTATCGAATCTTAAGATGACTTTCTTGTCATATTAGAAAATAGAAAACTCATTAATAGCATAAATATCTCAAGGAATTTGAAATAACTTATCTACGAAAAATCTCCAAAACTATGAAATTGTATCATTGCACAGCTAAATATATGGGTTGTTAACTGTGACGTTTTCTTGCAAGAAAAATTGGGGATGATGTTGGGTCCTACGATGAAATGGTGTCATTGGACAGCTAAATATATGGGTTGTCAATTGTGATGTTTCCTCCTGTAACAATCTCGACTTGATTGACTTTGTTTTATCGGTTGATAGGAGCATTTCAATAGACGACCCCCAGTCTTCATTTTTAAGTTTCTCTCTCATTCGCCATTATTACATGTGCATTTTTTTTTTATCCTTGTTGATCCTCCACCACATATCAAGCCCCAAATTTCCACTGCTCGTTGGCTGAGAGTGACGCGACTTTTCCATGTAAGAAATTGTTATTAATGTCATCTTCATTTTGATGCTCAAACTTTTTTTTTTTCCAGAAATTTCCATCAAAACCGCTGTAAGTTTGCTTACGGTAGATCGCTACTGTTGTATTCAGTGGGCAAAGATGTCCACTGATGACATAATCTCATCTCAACTTTTATGTATTGACATTGTATTATTTCTATCATCGTATTATTTTCATGTCAGAAATTGTAATTTCTAATTAACACTACATAGGTGCCTTGTATGCAAAATATACATTGTTTAGTTATATCTTTTAGAAAAATATAATATGGATGAAGCCAACTTTAATTATAGTGGAAAAGTTCTAGCTAAAAGAAAAAACTTAAGATTTGACATAATTTTAACCGTCATCAAGTATTCTCTTATCCCAATACTGATTTAGGTTACTATAAATAATTGAGAACAAAACCTACAAAATTTCGAATTGGACTTGCATTTTCTTGAACTTGTTAATGACTATATACACTTTATATAGTGTCGCTGTATTCACAATTCTCAAGTAAAAATAAGTTGAACTTGAATTTTCCGAAGAACCCTAATATCTTTTGTTATTGTTGACTTTCAAATTTTCTAATTATGCCAAATTGTTAAACACTCTATAAGATTCTCTCCAAAAATAGCGAGAGAACTATAAAGTTACTTTAACAACTTCTATAGAATTTTCTTCAATAAAAATAGAATATAGTGGATAATTCTTTTTATTTCTTAACATTCTTTTTCCTTTAAATTGAATTTATGCAATCTTTAATTATCAGGATGCATTCGATTCTTAACTCATTTGGGTTGACTTCAATTCAAAGTTTGTAATTGAATCTTAAGATGGCTTTCTTGTTATATTAGAAAAAAGGAAACTCATTAACATCCTAAATATCTTTGAGAATTTAAAATAACTTACTTATCTAACAAAAATCTCTAAAACATGAAATAATATTGTTGGACGGCTACATTTATGGGTTGTTAACACGATGGTTTCGTGCCAGAAAGAAATGGCGATGGTGTTGGGTCCGATTCGCTACTCCTGTAGTATTCTCAACTTGATTGACTTTGTTTTATTGGTTGACATGGGCTTTTTAATAGAAGATCCCCAGTCTTCATATTTACGGTCTCTCTCATTCGCCATTATTACATGGACGTCTTTTTATCTTTGCTGATCCTCGACCACATATTAAGCCCCGAATTTCCATCGCCCACAAGCTGAGAACGACACGACTTTTCCTCGCAATTCCAGACCCGTGTGCCTCGTGTCATTGGTCTTTCTTGCCGTGCTACTAGGACACTAATGCCCCGAATGAACGACCCCGTTCAGCCTCTCTTGCAGTGAAGTTTCCAAGATGACCTGTCCCTTTCAAATGAAGAGTGATATGAAAGGTTGTGGCAACTCAAGACTTTTCCTTGCAATTCCAGACCCGTGTGCCTCGTGTCATTAGTCTTTCTTGCCGTGCTACTGGGGACACTAATGCCCCGAATGAACGACCCCGTTTAGCCTCTCCTGCAGTGAAGTTTCCAAGATGACCTGAACCTTTCAAACGAAGAGTGATGTGAAAGGTTATGGCGACTCAAGACTTGAGTTAGCATGTGAAAATAATCCTACGAACTACTTTTTCAAATCCATCTATAAAAATCATTGACACCGTCAATTTTGGTGATACCCTCGTGTTCGACGTGGGATTGCAAAGGGCCAATTGCTTTTTCCTCCCTAGTTATTCATTAACGAACTCGAACTTTGGTTACGAGAGTTTATCATGTTTCTGGTCAATTCAATGGTCTTTGTGAAGTCCTGAAGACCCGTTGCTTTCTCCTTTATATATCGAAGGAGCATACTCGTCGGACGTATCGTCTAAGATATCTAAAATGAGTGGGTATTCATGGGCTGTGATGGATGAAAACTCATCGGTTATTGAGGAATCTGGCACCATCATCCATGACGACATAGGCAAGTCATGATTGTATGCTTGCACCAAACAAGCAACTCCATAACGCGATGGCCAACGGTTTTTTCCTTAACTACTCACAGTCACAGGCTGTATCGCAGAAGAAAATATCTAGCTCTTGCTTCTTTAGTTTGGCCATAAAATAATTGCAGTAGGGAGATTAGCATTACACTTTTTACATTTTACAAGATATCTAAATATCTATAACATTACTTAATCTAATGTTACGGTGCACATAGTTTTAATTTTTTAAACTCTAGATACCTTAAATTTTCATCACATACAAACATTGACACGTAATTTCACGTATAATCACTTCATAATTTTTCTTAAATTATTCGAGTGGTACTTTAAATTTTGACAGGAAGGTTAAAGCAAACGCGCTTATTTCTCAAAATTTTTTGAGGTTTTTCTTTAAGGCGTTCAATCAAGAGTCATAAGTTGAGGGAAGAAAAGCACCCAAAAATAAAAGTTGGACGGCAATCCTCTACAGAGTTGTGCTTCCGAGGGGGCTAGTATATATGTCCTGCAACTTATGAAAGAGCACGGAATCGACAATTACATATCTCAATCTTTATCGTCTAGTCTTTAAAATAAGGGTTATGTATTCAGATTGCTTCCTTATCCCATCACTTGGATGGTCGTTATTTCTTTGGGTAAACTCATCAAGGAGTTTTTGAATGACTTATCAAAGATCCCACGTGTTAACGCAACTAGACCAACTTACTTGATGATCAAGCCATTGGAAAACTGAACAGACCTGTCGATATTAAATCTTAGATTAGACATCACTTATATCTCGTCTAATTGACAGCTAAAGACGTGCCTCCACTAACTAAATGGTCCAGTGGGCATTGATACTCGGATGGGCTTTACTACCGTAGATTGTAAGATCACTGTAGATCACTAAATATTGTCAGAGTCTCTAGTGTTTTCAGTCATGGACATTTGTCCATGCACATTGCCAGTTGTCACCTCCGGACATATTCACCGTCAATAAAACCAGGGATCCATTATCCTCAAGGGATATGCAAGGACAGGGCATTAACTCATAATAGGTGCCATTGGCAACTTCATTCTTTCTCCTATGCGACTTGACACGGATTATGCTTTGGAATGTTGAATTGCAAGACATCTTAAGATGAAGTAGCCGTACTGCTTTGACTGTGGAATATAACCATGGCAAGGTATGAATTCCTAATATGTGAGATTGCAACGATCATTGAGTTATGCAAATTCATCATATTCAAGTTTGAATATTGATATTCTTAGTGTGTGGCTTCATTCTATTGCGTTTCTTAACTATTATCCTACATTTGGTAATCCTACATGGAATTTCCATACTCTATAAATAAATATCATTGGAGAAGAAATTAGAACAAACTATTCCGATGCATGCTGACTTGGTTTTATGGTATCATGTCAAATCTGATGTACTATGTAGTGACATGATGAATAACTGATTCTGGAAAGTCTATTTTTTCTGCGAGAGTCTATTTTTTCTGCGAGAGTGAATTGGAGGAAAAATGAAAAATTTTCTTCACCCACCTCCTTTTTCCTCTTTTCTCCTCTCCCAAACAAAGCATTAAATTAGTATCGAAAGATCATGCCTCTCTCATGTGTAGAAGTTCTAAATTAACCATATAATGTTCTTGATATTTCCAAATGACAACTGCAGTGCGAAACCTTTTATGCCCATTTAGTGAGTCTTTATGCTGGGCTATTTTTTGTTCTAACTGTATGTGAATTCTTGTTTTATTTCATTATATGATAGTTATGTTTTTGCAATTATTGTATCGTGAGTGTATAAAAAATATAAGAAATCATTGCACACAAGAGCAAATACTTGGACTTATCAAACAATCAATGGAATTATCGTTCAATTCCAAAGAAGAAATCAGTGGACTTGTACAACATGGTTTCATGCTACTACGTCAAAATTGATGTCCTGTGTCATGACATGGAGAAAGTGTAGTTTAGAGATAGCTAGTTTTTTTATTTTTTATTTTCATGATATTGTTCCTCGAAACTATACATCAATTTTTCTATAATCGTGACTCGTGGGACGAAGAAAGAAGATGGAGATAAAGAAGGGAGGAAAAAAAACGAAGAAGAGAACAAGAAGAAAGATAGCGTATCTGAAGGAAATGATGGGGAGAGGGAAGAGAGGTGGATTTGTTCGTTGACGGGACGTGGAAGCAACATCCACGTGGGGAGAGTGGAAGAAACGTGGAGAAAGAAAAATCTTATGTGAAGCAAAACCTTTTGAATTTTCAATGGGTGGAAACTTTCGAGATGTGCTGTATATGTAGGTCAATAAAAGGGGCTCATCAATTGAGACGGGTTGGACACGACTACACGAATAATGGACCTTCGGTTTGGATCCACCTCCTTTAATTTCTTGACTTGCATGCATTTGTTACGTGCTTGACTTGGGTTTTTCTATAGGACAAGGCGATTGAAAGTCTCGTGCCCTAACTCATCCTTGCACCGCTTAACAAATCTTATTCAATAGTCAAACTGAAGTTTTCTTCTGTATCCTCATCGCTAATTTTGTTCATTGTATCAAACCACCAGAGTTAAATAGAAGTGGAGATCAAAAGAGATATCACTAGTTTGAAATGAGTGCATCAACTACCCGCACTAATGTCCAATCCACATCAAAGGCTATCGGGGTTGCTTTTGTCTTCAATAATTCTTGAAGCATGTCTCCCTTATGATTCTGGCTAACAATTATATCCCCTATCTTTGCCACGTCCATCCTTTGGGTGAGAAAATTTTCAATAAAGAAGAAGTGGAAAGATAGTGATGGGATGTAGACCCCACAGTCATGAGGAGAAAGTGGAAGCAAAGTGGACATAGCAGAGAAGGAAAGATCAAATGTGTAAAAAGATCCTTTGAATAGGTTCCCCTAATAATGAAACTTTGGATCTAAGCATATTCTTAAAATGCTCAATGAGAAGAAATAGGTGAGAGATCCACCTTAGAATGTGAGACTGTGTAATGTCACCCTCATATTCCCTCATTGTGGGGGAAGATAAAGAAACAAGAGGAAATTAGGAGGCCTCACGATGGTGAAGGTTGATATTATGTTAGGACTTCGATTCTATCTACCATAAGGTAGGTAGGTATAATAGCATTTCACACCGGGGATTAGTGAGGGAGGGTGAAAGGCTCTCTACTTGGTGGCATGCCTTATGGCAAGGTACCTCAACTGATCGCCGTCCAAGTACCCGTAATACTGTGACTTCAGTTTGGGTCCACCTCTTTAATTGCTTGACTTCATACATTTGTTCAATTGACTAACTTGGGATTTTTCTATAAAGATCAGGCGACTCCCAAGTTTCCTAATCAAACAAAGATTGTCTGATCTTTTTATATTGCGCCTCCTCCACACACACCAAGCAATTCTTTACCAAGTTCTCTTTGCCCAAATACAAACAGAGGCATGATTAATGCTCTCGACTCTATGAATATCTGTCAAGTGTTGCTACTCACTTTTGTCTTATTTCTGGCGATGATTAGCAATGTTGAGTCGAGCAGTCAACGGTGCATTCCTTCATCTTGTGGTGATGTTCGTAATATAAGCTTCCCATTTCGACTGAAGAGTCACCGGAGGGGATGTGGTATATCGAAATTCGAGCTGGCTTGTGAAGATAATCGCACTATTCTAAACTTCCTTAATGGTCAATACTATGTGCAGTTTATCAATTATACCGGACAACAAATCAGATTGGTTGACAGCGGGCTGCAAAGAGATAACTGCTTGTCTCTCCCCCATCATTCATTGTCATTGTATGACTTTCATAGAGTTTCCACTCTAGACAACCCATACAGCAGCCTGTCCTACAAGAATATATCGGTCATTGTGAACTGCTCAAAACCGGTTAGTTCTCCATTTTACATCGCTACTGATCCATGCATTGAGGGGTCATACTCTACCAACACATCATCGAATTGGAACTTGTATGCTTTGGTCAATCCAAATGTATCAGATGTTAGGGATTTTTGCACCATTAGTAGTTGGACATGGGCGTCACAAGATTTTGGGGGTGGGCAGGCTCATAATAGCTCTCTCAACTACAAGCAAATCCATAACATCATGGCCGATGGATTCGTTCTCTCCTATATTATATCTTCATCTTATTGGAAGAAAACTTTTTTTTGCTACTTTGATATCTATGGCTACTTTCGGCTCGATCGTTACTTTTATTCCCATCGCTTATATGACAGCTCCAACGGAGGTCAGTTTTGCGCATCCGTGTACTATCATGGTGGTAAGTATTGATCGACCTTGAAATTTCACCATAATTTTGCATTATTCTGTATATTCTTTTACTTGCTACTTTCTCTTTGAAACTGAAAAATGAAAGGAATATCTAATATCCAAGAAAATTATGACAAAATATACACGATAGTGTATGTCAATGTATACATGTGCCTAGATTATAATTTCTTTCCACAGAAGCGCTAAATCTGTATTGTAAAAAAACGAAAAGAAAAGAAAAAGGATTCTCGTGCGACCAACCACAAGACTAGTTTTTTGTTGGCATAGAATTTCAATTTAGTTTTCTGTTGGCGTAGAATTTAGATTTTTTTTTTTTCATTTTCTTAATTAGTTCTTTAATTATTTACTTCACCAATAAGCCAAGAGACACTCGTTAACAATCCTTAAAAAATTGTAGTCATGTACCGATAGGAGGACCAAAATTATTCGTTAAAAATGAAAAACTTTGTTTTTCTTGATTTGTAGACAATAAATTCAACTTATACAAAGTAGCTTGCTACTACTCTGTTTCCTTATGATTTTTGCTTTCCAAACTTTTTTTTCCCTTCAATTATTTTTCACATCATTCATTCCTTCCACAAGTGTCCTAGATGATATTGCATTTTGGACAACTTGGGATTTACTAGTACCATTAAGTAAGCCACAATGATTTATTCTTACAATAATTATGGAAATAAAAAAAAAAAAACTATTCTAACCTATCAAAATTTTCTTCAGTTGTTTTTTGTGTAGTGAAATTCGTAATCGGGATGCCATTTGTTGCGATATTTCTGATCTACAAGTATAGAAGAAGGCACATAGCAATGGACAAGAACATTGAAGAATTCTTGCAGGCTCATAACAACTTTTTGCCCATAAGGTACTCTTACTCGAATATCAAGAAGATCACTAGAAATTTTAAGCACAAATTAGGTGAAGGGGGTTATGGTTCTGTGTACAAAGGAACGTTGAGAAGCGGCAACGAGGTAGCCATCAAGATTTTAAAGCAATCCAAGGCCCATGGCCAAGATTTTATTAGTGAAGTAGCTACTATTGGAAGAATTCACCATGTTAATATAGTGCAACTCATTGGTTTTTGCTTTGAAGGCTCGAAACAGGCTCTTGTGTACGACTTCATGTCAAATGGATCTTTAGATAAGCATATTTTCACAAAGGAAGGTGATAAGTTTCTTGATTATAAGAAAATATATGAGATTGCTCTTGGGGTGGTGAGGGGGATTGAATATTTACATCGGGGGTGTGATAGGCAAATGCTCCACTTTGATATCAAACCTCACAACATTCTTTTAGATAAGAATTTCTTACCGAAAGTTTCTGATTTTGGACTCGCGAAACTTTATCCCATTGATCATAGCATAGTTTCAATGACTGCTGCAAGAGGAACTTTGGGATATATGGCACCTGAGTTGTTCTACAAAACCCTCGGTGGTGTATCTTATAAAGCAGATGTCTATAGCTTCGGGATGTTGCTCATGGAAATGGCAGGTAGAAGGAAAAATGTAAATGCAAATGCGGAACATTCAAGCCAAATTTATTTTCCGTTGTGGGTATATGACCACGTCAATGAAGGAGAAAGTGTTGAAATGGATGAAATTGTAGGAGAGGAAAGGGAGGTGATGAAAAAGATGATAATAGTTGCACTTTGGTGTATACAATTAGTTCCTGACCATTGGCCTCCAATGAACAAAGTCTTAAAAATGCTTGAAAGAGATATTGGTAATATTCAAATGCCTCCAAAACCGCTTATTTACCCACCAAATGAGCCAATTGGCGACGACAGAGTTGAAATGGAATTAGAAACATTTTCAACTTCATCAAGTACTCCCATAATTTCCCCTAGTTTTCCATTTGGAGATAGCAATGGTGTTTATAACCACACATAGTTTAATTGGAAAAGCTTTGTTCCCCACAACGTAGTATTATGTTGGGAGGGAGGTGAGCTAGTTTAGTGTCCCAGTGATTACATTTCATCTTCTTCTAGTTCTTAGCTTACTGTTGTGATATTGTACTTTTTTCTTTTTCTTTTTCGGTCGGAGTGTTATTGTACTTCATGTATAGTTTCACCATGTGTGGTCCATGCAATCTTTTATATGGGATGTAACTGTGTTTAGGAAGTGTATTCTATGTGTTCATCCAATGTGAAGTCTAGCTAATTCAGTTAATCATCTATAAACCAAATCACCCGTTTTCTGTAGAATATTCATCAAAGAGGGCTGCAAAACGTGCCATCTTACATATACTTGCTAGTGGCCCGTCTCCTCCTTGACTCGGTGTAAATCATTCTTTTTTCCTCGATTGCTCAGGTCACAGAGTAGTTTTTATTTGTGGTTATTGCATTTAGAAGTCGCACAGCATTTGGCTCGCCCAAATTCAAATTCTTTATTCACCAATTGCAATAAATTTTTTTTCTTCGCAATTCATTTACTTGGATCGAAAATTGATCAAATTCTTGAGAAAATAGCAATGGGGTGATCATATGGTCTTGAAGGTCACATTAGCTCTAAATTTTAAATGATCAAGAGAAAATGGGACAATTACTTAAAAAAGTCTCACAACTTGTCAACATAATACATTTGGGTTTTAAAACTTTCATTTTATTCATCTAAGTCTTAAAATTTGTAACTTGGTGCGCACGATCCTTCCGTTAAGCTGCAAATGCCTCCCAAGCCACTTCAATACCCAAGCCATCATGTGCCTGCGTACGACAAAGGTGAAACCTTGATTGAATTGGAAAATTGGTCTAACTTTATCCGGTGTTCCACTAATTTCTTCTTCATCCCAATGTGACGATGAGATTGAGTTTAATTAAGGATGATCCTTCCCATTTAATCAATGTGACACCGATGACACGTTGGTTTTGAAAAAAAATAATAAAAATGCAACAAGTGAATCACACATAATGTATCTTGGGGTGGTGTTCTCGTGATACATGGATCTTGGGGAAGGTAAACCTATCTTCTTCTGTTTGGGTTGCATCAAGGGAGTCAGGGAATTGGAATGCAAGCCCGTGAGCGGCACTGGTGGCATGGCATGGCACCCAAAGCCGACTGACTTGTGGACCTCGCTGATGGCATACGATCAGTTGGATAGGATTGAAAATGGTTTGGTACATTGGAGAAGCTACATGTGCCAGACAAAGAAAAACATAAAGGTCTCATCTCTCATTACCATCGTGTGAGGGTTGATTGGCTCTTGCGACCTCCTTGCTAGGGTTGGCTGACCCTCGTGGATCTGAGCGCCTGCTCTTGGTGATGACCGACAACTCAGACCTCTGGTTGAGTAGGAGTCTTCTCCGGGGCTTGGCGCCTCTTCAAGACTTCTCCAACCATCTCTGTGTTCCATTTTTCTTTTTCATTTAAACTTTTGACTTTTTTTCTTCTTTAATTTTTTTTTGGATTATCTTTTTTGTATCTTTTTAGTTTTGGTTCGTCATATGATGTGGTGCCCACATGTTCATACGAATTCGATAATTTTAAGGATTGAATTGTTCTTTTTGAAGATATTAAGAGTTGATTGCATTATAATTGAGAACGCCAAGTAGTCGTATTTTTGATGGGAGAAAGCCATTCATCTTGATCTTCTTGAGAACTAAATTTGTGGAATAAGTAAAACAAAAGAATGACAACATTACCATCACCTAACAATGATGAAATCATGCATTGATTGGCTTTCTTTTTCTCCATGTACGAATGAAAAGCAAAGTAAGCGGTTGGTTTTAGCGTTTGTTAATTCCTGTATTTTGCAGAGGAATTGCCTTCATGGCTATCTATTTACATTTCTCGTTTCCTGAGTGTGCTCTCCTGATAAGGAGCAATACGTCTCTCTCTCTTCCCTCCACCGTTCAATATCAAAGCTCCGACCTTCCCGCCAAAACCTCTCCCCCTCTCGCCCCTCGACCGCCGCCTCATCACCCCCACCACCGTGGCGGCGACCTCCCTGGAGCAATCTCCCACCCCGACCTCGTGTGCCGTGATGGGTCCCATCCCGACCTCCTCACCTTCTCTCTCCTCCTCAAGTCTGTTCGCTCTTGGAGGCGGGTCCATCGCGCGCTGGCTCGGTACCAGCTCGAGGCCCACTTCGGGGATTCTCAACTCGCTCATCAGCCTCTACTCGAAATGCAATGACTGGGCCGAGGCCGAGAGGATATTTATGGACATGGGTCAGAAAAGGGACTTGGTTTCTTGGAGTTTGAAGCGGTTGAAACTTTCCTTCATATGCTTGAAGATGGCTTTTTTTTAACCTAACGATTATTGTTTCGCGGCGGTTATTCGGCTTGTTCAGTTCCCGAGAATGCATCAATTGGTGACGCAATTTTCTGGTTTATAATCAAAAGCGGCTACATAAATTATGATGTGTGCGTTGGGTGTGCATTTTAATTGACATGTTTGCGAAGGGTAGTGCTGATTTTGTTTCAGCTCGTAAGGTGTTCGAGAAAAGGCCCGAGAGGAGTGTGGTTGCTTGGACTTTGAGATGACAAGATGTACTCTGGTGGGTTGTCCAAGAAAGCTGTTGATTTGTTTCTCGATATGCTTGTGAGTGGGACGGTGGCAGATAGACCTACACTCGAAGCTGTTTCGTCAGCAAGTTCGGAGTTGGAGTTGCAATCGCTGGGGTTGCACTTGCAATGCTGGGTTATACAGTCTGGATTCACTTTGGATGTCTGTGTTAGATGCAGCTCGGTGGACATGTACGTGAAGTGTGTAGCTAGTGGATTGCTTAATGATTGGAGAAAGGTGTTTGATCGGGTGCAAGATCATAACGTGATGTCTTAGACAGTGATAATCACAAGAAGTATCAAACTCTTTTCGGAAATGATAAAAGGTCCCATGAGGCCAAACCATTTCACATTTGCTAGTGTTCTCAAGGCATGTGGAAGTACTTGTGATGTAGATATGGGGATACAAATATACACGCTAGCTACAAGATTGGGCTTTGCTGGGGATACTTCTGTGGGTTATTCTCTTATTAGCACATATTCTCAGTCGCACCAAATGGAAGACACTTAGAGAGCTTTTGATACACTATTTGAAAAGAATTTAATTTCTTATAATGCCCTTGTGGATGCCTATGCCAAGAGCTTGGAGTCCAATAAGCCTTTGAACTGCTATATGAAATTGAGGAGAGAGGAATCAGAAGGGGTGCTTCTACATTTGCCAGCCTTTTAGGTGGAGCTGCCTGTATCGGTGCTATTGGTGAAGGGGAGCAAATCCATGGGAGATGGTAAAATCAGGGCTGGACTCAAACCAATGCATTTCCAATGCTTTGATCACTGTTTATTCAAGGTGGGGAAACCTAGATGCTGCTTTTCGAGTTTTCCGTGAGATGAGAGAATTAACCACTATGCATGTGTCACGGGCCGATCGATCGACTCTCGATCACTCTTCGATTTACCCGTGCGGCCTTAAGGTTTTACCCCTAAGCAGTCTTTCACACTCGACTCACAAGACTCGTAGGTAGAGAGAGAAACTCTTAGAGAGAGAAGCTCTGGTTTTTGTATTGCTTGTGAATGAGAATACAATGAGGGAGGAGAACCTTTTATATACAAGTACAAGGCAATCTGTATCCGTAGATCTCCCTTAGATCTAACGATGGAGATTGCACCTCCCCATCTACCAACTACCAGCATTAATTACACAACTACCAGCTACTCGCATTTATAATGTATGCGTACAAATACAGTATCGCCCACCCCCAGGAGAATACTTTAAGTCTCAGGGGTATAAGTCGAGGGTATTTAATGTGTCACGCCCGTGCTCGAGAACCCTCTTGGATATGCTTTCTTTCGGGTCGTGACATTCTCCCCCACCTAATCAGGCGACGCCCTCGTCGCGTCTTCGGCATGAAAGGCTTCAATCTCTTTCTTGAACTGCCAAAGACTCTCCTTGGGCTCCCAACTGGCTTCACTCTTCGGAAGACCCTTCCATCGGATCAGATACTCTCGCTTGGGCGTGCAATATTGCTTCCGTATGACTCGATCCACCAAGATGCTCTCGACCTCTCGATCATACGAGGTTTTTGCTCCGAGTGGCGCTTGATGAGACTCCCCACGATCCGGATCTTCCTCATCAACTTGGAAAGGTTTAAGCATACTTACATGGATCACAGGATGCACCTTGAGTTTTGGTGGTAGCTCCAGCTTGTATGCAACCTTCCGGACCCGTTGCAGCACACGAAATGACCCCTTATAGCGATGGATCAACCCCTTGTGCACGTCCTTGTAGCAAAGGAACGCGTGTAGCTTGGCTAACACTTGGTCTCTACTTGAAACTCCACGTGCCGTCACTTCTTATCCGCCCATTTCTTCATGCGCTTGGAGGCTTTGTGTAGACACGCCCGTGCCAAGTCCGCCTGTTCTTGCATATTTTTGGCGAACTTGTACGCAGGCGAACTACTCCCCTGGTAACCCGAAGCAATTGTGCTTGGGGTGTTCGGTTGTTGCCCAGTCGCAACCTCGAACGGACTCTGGCCGGTCGACTCTCTCCGCTGCAAGTTGTAGGAGAATTGGGCTACGTCGATCAACTTTGCCCAATTCGCTTACGTCGTGCTCACATAGTGTCGAACGTAGATCTCCAAGAGAGTATTGACCCGCTCCATCTGACAGTCGGTTTGGGGATGCAAACTCGTTGACATGTTCAACTCCAATCCCAGCAGCTTGAACAACTTGGACCAGAAACGTCTCGTGAAGCGAGGATCCCGATTGCTTACAATCGTTTGTGGCACTCCCCAATACTTCACCACATGCTTCATGAAAAGCTTGGCCACCTCCTCGGTCGGGCAATCCTTTGTCGTAGGCATAAAGGTTACATATTTTGAGAACCTGTCAACCACCACCATTAGTGTCTGGCACCTTTCGAACTTCGGCAGATTAACGATGAAGTCCATGGAAATGCTTTCCCATCGACGAGTCGGAACGGGAAGTGGCTCCAAAAGACCCGGCGACGAGCATTGTTCCAACTTGTCTTGTTGGCACACCAAACAAGTCTTCACATAGGCTTCAACACCGTCCTGCATTTGAGGCCAGTAATACCAATCTTCGACGAGGGCTAACGTGCGGTGGATCCCTGGATGACCTGCCCACTTTGAGTTGTGGCACTCGCGCAAGATCTCCCTCCTCAGCTTCCCATGGAAAGGCACGTACAGTCGCCTTCCTTTGGTGTAGAGGAGTTCGTCCTCCCACCAAAATTGTCGGGTCTTGCCCTCCTTAGCATACCCGATGAGGGCTTGAGCTCTTGGATCATACGTCAACCCTTCCTTGATGTTGTTGACCCATGGGCAACTTGGTCGACTCACCGTGTGGCTCATAAGCTCCGTTCTTCAACTCAGCGCGTCTGCCACAGAGTTGGCCTTCCCTGGCTTGTACTCCAATGCGTAGTCGAACTCCGCAAGAAAATCTTGCCATCGAGCTTGTTTTGGACTCAATTTCTTTTGTGTCTGAAAGTAGCTCATGGCCACGTTGTCTGTCCTCACGACGAACTTCGACCGCATGAGATAATGCCTCCACGTCCGAAGGCAATGGACCATCGTGGCATCTTCTTTTCTTGAACGGTATACCGACACTCGGTATCTTTCAGCTTGCGAGACTCGTACGCCATCGGATGGCCATCCTGCATAAGCACACCACCAATGGCAAATTCCGAAGCATCAACTCTAACTCATAGGGCTTGGTGTGGTCGGGTAGCACCAGCATTGGCTCCTCGGTCATGGGTTGTTTCAATTAGTCGAAGGCTCTTTGACATCGATCCGTCCACTCCCACACCTTTTCCTTCTTTAGCAGGTCCGTGAGTGGCACGGTGATGCTCAAGTAGCTTCGGATGAACCGGCAGTAGTAGTTGGTGAGGCCCAAGAACGACCTCAACCCGGGCACCTTTGCCAGCGGCTCCCATTCAACGATCGATTGAATCTTGGCCTTATCCATGCGCACTCGTTCACCCCCGATGATGTGCCCCAAGAACGGAACTTCCTCTTGGGCGAAGGCACACTTCTTGCGCTTAACGTACAACTCGTTCTCGCGCAAGACTTGGAAGACTTGCCTTAGGTGGTCAACATGTTCTTCCAATGTTCGACTATAAACCACAATATCATCTAGGTAAACCACAACAAACCTATCTAGGAAAGGGTGGAGTACCTTGTTCATCATTGTGCAAAAGGTAGCCGGAGCGTTGGTCAAGCCAAACGGGATCCATACCGCGTCACGCAGGCTGTCTTTGGCTCGTCCCCTTCGGCGATCCGAACTTGGTAGTAGCCCGATCGAAGATCCAACTTGGTGAACCACTAAGCTCCCCCAAGTTGATCAAAGAGATCCGCGATGAGCGGGATCGGGTACTTGTTCTTCACAGTCAGCTTGTTCGGCGCTCGGTATTTGATGCACATCCGGAGTGACCCATCGTGCTTCTTTTGGAACAGGACCGGCGCACCGAACAGAGCTTTGGACAGCCGTATGTAACCCGAGTTGAGCAGCTCCTTAAGTTGCTTCCTCAACTCTTCCAATTCCGGGGGTGCCATGCGGTAAGGCGCCATGGCAAGCAGTTGAGCGTTGGGCACTAGCTCGATCTGATGGTCCACCTCTCTCTTGGGTGGTAGTTTCTTCGACAGCTCCGAAGGCATCACGTCTTTGAACGAGCCGAGGAGTTGGGCTACCTCCGTCTAGACTTCCTTCCTTTCACCCTTGTCTTCCTCGATCTTCAAAGCCGCTAGGAAGGTCACTTCCCCCTTCCTTGTTCCTTTGGTGAGTCGTATGGCCGAGATCATCTTCCGATCACGATCCGACTCACGGTGGACTAGAAATACGCATTAACTATTCTTGTCCAACACGCATATGCACTCGGCAAACGGGATTACAACCGCATGAATTCTATCTAGGAATTTGATTCCAATGACAATAGCATAGTCGTCAAGTGGAATTACCTCTAGAGTTTCTTTGCCTTTTCACGACCCGAGTTGTAACTCCACGTCCCTTGCAACACCGATCGCAGGGACTTTCTTCGAGTTCACCGTCTTGAGCCAACCGGCTCCCTTCTCAACTCATAGGTTAAGTTTCTTCGCGGCTTCTTCTGAGATGAAGATGTCAGATGCTCCCGTGTCCACAAGTGCGCTCATCGTGGTCACTCCGATCTTCACGTCCGCGAACATCAAGTCTTTAGGCTCCTTCGCCTTCTTCGACTTGATCGTGCTAAAGAGTCGCAGCGATCCCAACCGCGCTTCCTCCCTAGGCTCATCCTCTTTGCAAAGAGCGGCCAACTTGGCCTTGTTCGAGCAATCCCGCGCCATGTGTGGGCCATCGCAAAAGAAACAGCTATACGAGCGTACCTTCCTTTGTCCTCCACCACTTGGCCCTGCATGAGCCTTGTGTTGATTAGCCAGTAGTTTGCCTCCGATCGGGCGGTTATATCTCCCTCGATCTCCCCCACCAGCGTCTTTGTCTCTTGACGAGTGTCCGGTCGGGATGTGGAAGGCGACGCCTTGTACTCCACGAGCGACTCAGCCACGGTCATGGCCGTAGTGAGATCTCCCACGTTGTATCGCTTCAACTCTTGCTTTATCCATAGCTTGAGACCACCCATGAACTGGTGAAACGCTTCAACCTCATTCATCGAGGGGATTTGGATCAGCAACTCCAAAAACCGCTTCATGTAGTCGCGCACATCGCCTTTCTGCTCGAGACGCTTCAGCTTGTCACGAGCTTCCTCCTCCACGTAAGCAGGGAAGTAGTTCCGTCGGAACTCCTCGACAAAACCACCCCAGGTCGTGATAGGATTCCCACATCTATCATCCGACCGACGATGCCACCACTTGCACTATTAGCTAAATACATCGATGCAGTGTTTACTCGTGTTTGGTCGTCGTTGATTCCCATGGCCTGGAAGTAACGCTCCATGTACCACAAAAAGTTGTCCACATCCTTGGCCACCCGCGAGCCCCGGAACTCCTTTGGCTTCGGTGTGTCCACTTGTGGACCTTGCACCGTGATCACCCCATTCACGCGTGCAGCTTGTGCTTCAGCGAGCTTACTTGTAAGCTCCGCGATCTCCGCACGCATGGCCGCCATCATGGCCTCCAAGGGTTCGCACCGTTGTATTAGTTCCTCCTGCAGGGTCCCCAACAACTCATGGTGGAGCTCTCCCATGCCGGTCTTGAGCTCTTGCACATCCGCAACTAGCTCCTCTCTTCCGGCGTCGACTCCGTCCACGGTCTGGGTCAGGTCATCGACCGATCCTTGGATATCGGTGACAAACAACTCTAGCTTTGCCATCCGTTATGCAAAATCCCCCATTGGATCCCTATAACTCGAACCACCACGGTTCTTCTTCCCCTTGGCAGCGCCCTTCTCGGTGTTCCGCCCACGATCAGCGCAGTCACCACCCATGGCCAATGCCTCATCAGATCGTGGATCAGCCATTGCACTTGCGCTTGGATCACAAATCTGCTCTGATACCACTTGTCACGGGCCGATCGATCAACTCTCAATCACTCCTCAATTTACCCGTGCGGCTTTAAGGTTTTACCCTAAGCAGTCTTTCACACTCGACTCACAAGACTCGTAGGTAGAGAGGGAAACTCTTAGAGAGAGAAGCTCTGGTTTTTGTATTGCTTTTGAATGAGAATACAATGAGGGAGGAGACCCCTTTATATACAAGTACAAGGCAACCCATATCCGTAGATCTCCCTTAGATCTAACGGTGGAGATTGCACCTCCCCATCTACCAACTACCAGCATTAATGACACAACTACCAGCTACTCACATTTATAATGTATGTATACAAATACAGTATCGCCCGCCCCCAAGAGAATACTCTAAGTCTCGGGGGTATAAGCCGAGGGTCTTTAATGTGTCACGCCCGTGCTCGAGGAGGACATGCTTTCTTTCGGGCCGTGACACATGCATGGTGGACTTATTGCGTGGATCAGAATCCTTCCCATGAGATTATAAATTCAATGCCTTTCGGGGCAGAAACACTAGTCAGGTCTGGCGTACTTTTTTTGGAGCTTGCCAAGTTCACGGCAATGTTGAACTTGCAAAACAAGCCGCAGCAATAATCTTTTAGTAGGAATCGGACTACCCTGCTGCTTATGTTTTCTATCAAATATTTATGCCTTGGCTGGTCTTGGGAAGATGCAGCAGCAATCAGAAAGAAGATGAAACTGAAATATCTTATGAAAGAAGTCAGTTGTAGCTGGATTCAAGTGAAAAATAACGTTCACAAGGAACATACGAGGGTGACGCTTCATGCCTAAAGGCACAAGAGATTTATGACTAGACCGATTGGCTAGTTGAATAAAGAAACTGGATAATGTTCTGAGTACTGAATTTGTTCTTCGTGATATGGAGGAGGGACAAAAGGAACAATATTTGCTCCGGAACAGCAAAAAAATTGCTGTTGTTTTTAGCCCTATAAGCACTCCAGTCCGAAATCTATCAGGGTGTTTAAGAATCTCCACATTTGTGGAGACTGTCATTCTGCGATCAAGTATATCTCCATGGCAACCAGAAGATGTATGGTCGTAAGGGATGCAAACCAGCTCCACCATTTTATGGACCCGACATGCTTATGCAATGACTACTGGCGACGATGCTTCTTAAATTGTCTTATTCATTGTGTAAATTGAATCTCCATTTTAGATTTTCTCCTTTGTCCCTATGTTACTTGAACTGGGATTCTATTATTTCCCTAGCAAGCCCAACCATGTAAATATCATGTCCTTGAATTTATGTAGATGCGGTACTCCTCTTGTTGAAATACCAAGCAGAAGACCTCAAATGAAGCTCGCAATCTTTCAACAATATGATTCATGGAATTGAAAACAGTCACGCTTTGCCTTTGGAATTTCCTGGAATGTGCCATTTTCAGACACTAGATATGTATGTTCTGTTCTATCTTGAGCGTTCCCGATATGCAGTCCTGATGCCCCATAATTCATTCATTAGCTGAATATTCTGTATGGTTTTTGTTTTGGAAATTTTGCTTGTAATGCCTCCGACTTATAGTTAGTCTACATTTTTGGATGTGGCAATTTCTTGTGCTTTTACATCGTCAAGTTCAACTATGTGAGTTCATGCCAGATGTTGCTTCAACGTTTCCCAGACTGTTGCAGAGTGGATAAATTTAGGAAGTTGGTGATTGAGAAGAAACAAGAGCAGCTTTCGTGAGCAAACAACGGTTTGAAACCAAGAGGCATGATCCTTGAGGGGTTCATGCAATGATCAAGCATTCGCAAGTATTGCATTGACTTTTTGGTGAGGGAAATGTTTTCTGTGAAATGGGGCATCGTTCCTGCTGTATGTCTTAGCTCCATATTATTCCTCTGCAAGGCTTCTCCTCATACGGCATTGCACTTGTCAGAGCAGGGAAAGCAATAGGCCTTCGTCACTAGTTTTCACTCAGCAAACGGCTGCATATAATCCGAAGGTAGTGGACTAGAATGCGCACTGTCATGTTTTTCCCGAGCAGTGTGTTTCAACAGCGGTAGCAATAATGACTACTTTCTTGACAGATAGCATAATTTAGCCAAGTGACTGTTAAGGTTTTGCAATAATTAGATAGCTTTTGCAATATGCAGCCATCTGTATCTGTTAAGGTTTCAGGTTCCGAGGTTGATGAACTGGGTGAGGTAATGTGTTGGGATTTTAGCCTCGGTGTTCACCATTGTTTATACTTTCTTACATTGCTTGTGCAAATGGTCATCGTGTGCTGAGTCTGAGTAAGTAGTATTAGTAAGCATTCATATGCGTTGTTTGCTTTGTGGAGTCGATAACTAGCGTGCCATGAATCTTCGTTGCTTGGTGGATGGAGATGCTTTCCCCAGCAGAACCCATCCGTCGACATTCTCTTAAGCCATGACAAGCCTGCAAATGATATTGTTTTCAAAACAACCCCACTATTCCCACACTATGGTAGTGTTCCAAAGTTTTTTGGCAGCCCTTGTTGGGTTGGTAGACTGGAAACATGTGTGTTGACTTAATGTCGAATCTGGACTTTGTGAATTGGAAACTTATGTGTTTTTTTTTTTTTTTTTGATGAATTCACTGCATGATCGTATGCTGGTCTTTGCTTTTGCGGGGATTCGTGGAAGGTTTTAGTCCAGTTAATTTAGCCCGTGGTATCATATACCAGCTACTTCTTTAACACCCTGTGTTCTGTACTCTTCCATTCTTACTGGTTCTTTCAATTAAGCAAATGAAGATTAAACTAATTAAGAGAATCAGCTCCTCTCTCTCAAAGCTTTCCTTACTTCAAGTATAGTGCCTTTGTCTCAGTATTTTTTGTTATTATTGACAACTCTATCTTATGCAGATGATTTTTTTCCTGGCCAAAAAAAAAAATATATATATATATATATATATATATTAGATGTCTACTTTGGTTAAGAATGAAATCCTGCCATAGTAGATACTGTCTTGATGCTTGTTTGTTCAGGTTCCATCAGATATTAGATGTCTACTTTGCTTCTAGATTTATCAGCTGTACTGGGGTAGTATCTGGCTCAAAATGTTCGTAGTGGTATCATGCTTGCAAGTAAATTGTATATGCCAATTGCAATATGTAGTTAAATTGGTAAATAGTTTGTCCAATAATTCCTCGGAACCATTTAGAGCAATATAGATGCAGGTAGTTCAAGGAAACTTGTTCTGGGACTTCAATGGCTCATACAGGATTGTAGTCCATCATTATCCTGGGTGCTTGCTGCCAACTTAGAAACCAGTCATAATACTTTTTCCCACTTTCTACAAAATAGTAATCAGTCTTCTCCTCAAATTTGTGGTGGTTTTCATTCGTAACTTCATCAGTCTTAAATTGGCAACTTATAACCTTAAACTCATTTTCTCTTTATTTGTTTGTTCCTTTTGGATGGTGACTAAATAGTTGTTTTGTGGTTTCATATTTGCGCATGAGAGTCAATTTTATGCATGAAAAATGGGGTTAGTGTGACTGTTTAGACGACAATAGGTGACTGAGCTGCATCATCTTCTCACTTCTGAGTTCCTAAATTATATGTTCTGAGAAAGAGGAGCAACTTGTTGTAGCAAATGACAATGGTAACAAATGCGCTAACAATTGAGTGTGTTTGCAGGAACAGAATATTGAAAATGGCAAAGCAGAAACCTCCAAAGAACTGGCTCATAATCTTGATAAATCCTCCAAGACAAGGCAAGTGCATTGGCAATATTGATGTGCCGAGTGAAGTGGTTGGTGCAATGCTTCATTGCTGCTTAACCTGGCGAGGGCCCAAGCATCCCTTGTCGGCCTTAGGCTAACTCGGTGGGGCTGCCGCCATAGCGTTGACGCTCGGGAAGTTCGGAGCTAGCTAGTGGGTTTGCTCATGTTGGTGAATGGTGGTAGTGGTCAGTTCCAATGAAGGATGCATCGTTGAAAACCCACAGAACTAGGGTCAGAAGAATATTCTCGAGCTTTTCTAACATCTAGGCCTTTGAGGCTTTGATATATTATCCATACATCGAATTCCAAAAGAGGCATTTGATAGCCGTCGAGTTTCTACGCGTTCGTGTCAGCAGAAGGTGGCGGCTGGGGCGCATCGTGATCGTCAGCCCCATTCGCCATGACAGCATCTTTCTCTCGCCACTCTCTATTTGTTAATGTGGTTTCATAACATTTGCTTTTATTGATATCTTAAAAATATATATCTTGTGATACATTTTTTTAACATTTGTAATTACCAAGTAAATGCAAATGCAACATCTGGTTGACATTCTATAAGAGTTTAGGAACTATTAGGGTGCGCATGACAAAATTTCTGAAACAGAAATTGATTTTTGACCAGAAACTGATTTCTCAATTTCTATTTCAGAAACTGAGAAGCTAAAAATTTTAGCTTCTAATTTCTTCTTCAAATCTATTTCTGAAATAAAATCTGTTTTAAATAGAGAAATCAAATTGCGTTACCAAACGGTTTGTTTCCAAACCTGTTCCAAGGAACAGAGAAACAGAGAAATCAAGAAACAGAAATTTTATCATGCACAGCCTTAGTGTCTCACTCCTATGCTTAAATGGTCAAGAGAAAAGGAGTGATCAATGTAGTGACTCCCTTTAAACGTTACTATAATAGTTTCCATGTCCGCTATGGAGTGTTTGATTTGGGGGCATGGTTATTTTGCACCACTTGGCTTGAAAGTGTGAGTTGACAAACCTTTCACCGCAGTCTTATTAGGATGTTAGTAGTTCAAAAATCTCATTCGTTTAGAGGTTTGCCTATAATGAGAATTGCGATTATGACCTAATAAAAGATAGGTGTCTTCGTTACTATTATGTCAATTACTTCGATGGCAAAATGTTATTTACTATAAAATTGAAATCATTATCGTAATTATGAATAAAACTATTCATTTATATAAACAGTGTAGTATTCATATGGGTAAATTATTGATCATGTAAAGTATATTAAATTAAGATTTTGTTTATTTTGTGCAAAATAAATGATTGTAAAATATCTTCTTGAAAAATGATTGTTTATATCCTTGCAAAATGTATAGATATACATCATTATGAAAAATGAATATTTTTTATTAATTTTTTTTCAATAAATATAATTATTTTCGTCATTTTATTTAGGTGCGATACGATGAGACACGTTGATAGTCGGATCCGGGCAAGTTGTTTCGGAGAAAAAGGTCCCGCTCAAAGTTCTGTAAAAATTCGCCCCAGTGGCCACCCTTCCAACATGGAAGGGGGAGGTGAGGGGTTCAAATCCCCACCTTCTCAGGGGGGGATGGGGATAGGGACGCGTAAGTTTGAGAGTGGGTTGCGACTCCCACGCCCTGCAAGAGGCAGGGCACAAGTCTGCAAGTGAGTGTAGAGTAGGAATAGAATAGGACTGACCAAAAAAAAAAAAAAAGTTCTGTAAAAAAAAGAAAAAGAAGAAAAAAAAACCGCCATATCATCTCCATCCATCCTTCATTCTGCTAACGGGAAACGCACTGTGCAGTGTGCACAGAGCTGTAATCGACTGCTCTCTCTCTTCTCTCTCGCTCGAGCTGATCTTGACGAGCCCTCGACCTCCCGCTTTCTTTCTCCACTCGCAGCGCTCCGCCACGTTCTCTTCCCCCAAGTCGTCCCCTTTGCTGGCTTCGAGTGAACCGTCCGGAATCGGATTGAGGGCGCCATCGCTTCACGTGCAATGCCGCCGCGTCATCTCGTCACCTAATGTCGAGTTCGAACCGGGTGAGTGGCTCTCAGAGATAATTCATCAAACGGTTGATGTCCTTGAACGCCATTTGAAATATTTGATCGAACTCCTCCTTAAAAGTCTTGCCTTTTCAGGGGCGTTGGATGTGTTATTTCAAGAACTCGGGCTCAACGAGAGAGAGACCGAATCTCTCTTGACCAGGGACCCGGATTTGAGGCTGAAGTCTATCCGTTCGTTGCGGGCTCGTGTCGCCTCTTTGAAATCGGTCGGAATCAGTGGCCTTGAGTTCTGCCATTTGGTTGCGAAATGCCCTTCTGTGTTGGCAGCAGGTGAAATCGATCCCTTTATACTCTTCGTGCGCGACCAATTAGATGGAAAGGTTGACCCAATGCAGCTTAAGCGTCTCTTTATGTCAACTGAGCCGCGATTCCTGGCTGGATTTGAGGAAAAAGTTAATTTGCTGATTGACGGTGGGATTCCTAGAGAAAAGATTGTTCATGTTCTCAACAATGTGAATTTAGCGAAGGCTTTGTCTCTTATGCCGTTTGAAGAAATTGAAAGGCTCCTTAATTTCTTGAGCCGCTATAGTGGGGTTGATTTGATTGTGAGGCATCCCCCCATTCTTAACTTCGATATGGATACCCAATTGATTCCGAGAGTGGAGTTTCTTCTAGAACTTAGCGGAGGAGATGAGGATGCAACCGGGGCAGTGTTGCGCAAACTGCCTACCTTTCTGAAATACCGTGTGGAACACTTGGAAAGCCATGTAGAGTTCTTGAAGTCATTTGTGGGATTAGATGATCAAGAAATATTCAGGATCATTCTTGTGTTTCCTAACATTGTTAGTGTGAGCAGGGAGAGGAAATTGCGTCCCAGAATTAGTTTTCTCAAAGAATGTGGACTCAACTCCAATTAGATTTTCAAGTTCTTGACAAAAGCCCCTTTGTTTTTGGGTCTATCTTTTGAGGGGAACATTGTTTATAAGCTGCATTTTTTGGTGAAGATTGGTTACAAGTACAGAACGAAGGAATTCGCAGTTGCAATAGGTGCTGTGACTAGGACAAGTTGTGAGAATATGCAGAAGGTGATTGAGCTCTTCTTGAGTTATGGGTTTTCTTGTGAAGACGTGCTTCTCATGAGTAGGAAGCATCCTCAGATACTTCAATACAATCCTGATTCTCTGGAGGAGAAAGTGGAATATTTGGTGGGGGAGATGGGATGTGACCTTGATGAGCTATTGAATTTCCCTGCATTTCTTGGTTACAAACTCGACAGTAGAATCAAGCATAGGTATGAGGTGAAGAAGAAGATTATAGGTGAAGGGATGTCGATCAACAAGCTGCTCAATGTTTCGTCTGAGAGATTTGCAAAGAAGAAGGTAGAAAAGTTGGTGCACGAAGCCTAAAAATTAGGGGTTGCTCAATTTCATCAGCAGAAGTTTATGGCAAAATTGACGGAAATTGTATAGTTACTGAGTTTTCTCAATGCTTCATCAGTTGAAGGCTTTTGCTTTTTTCAGGCGAAATTCTGGCTTGACTTCCTTAGGTGAAGATAGAAAGTCATATTTTTCATCCCTAAACCTGCAAAGCCATTATTAAGTTCGAAGAAAATGGTCGGTAGGTACCCAGTTGAATGAAATGATTGAGTACACTCCATTTTAAGGTTAAAGCAACAAGAAAAGTGGCTGATCTTTGTGTTTGTGTAACTGTCATTTACAAAGGAATCCACCTTGAGTTGATAGCAATATTTCTTTGGTTCCTCTCACATTTTTCTGTTCTTAGTCCTGAAATCTTTAAAAAACGTGATCTGATGTTTAAAATAATCTTGTCAATGTGCATGAGGCATCAAGACATGGTTGCCCTTGTTATGCAATAGATGTCCTAACCGGGATGGTCAAAATCACTAAGTTAACTTGATTGCAAGGCATCTATGATCAGGATACCTGTAGAAATTGCAACAAATAATTGAGTGTTAATTCTGTTGTCTCTGGTTTGTTCTTTGATTAAATTACATTCTGTAAATTATTATGACTGTTAGTTCAGGATTATCTCACAGGACATTATGTTCATCAACAAAACCGAGGATCTATTATCTCAAGAGATCTGCAAAGGTGTGGCATTTATGCATAATAGGTGCCATTGGCAACTTCATTCTTTCTCCCATGCAACATGAGCTTACACTTTGGAATGGTGAATTACAAGACACCTTAAGATGAATAGCCATACTGCTTCGATGGTGGAATATAACCATGGCAAGGTAAGAATTCCTATATCTTCGAGATTGTAGTAATCACTGAGTTATGCAAATTCATCATATTCAGGTCTGAACATTGGTATTCTTAGTATGTGGCCTCATTCTGTGGCGTTTCTTAAGTTTTATCCTATGTTTGGTAATCCTGCATTGAATTTCCACATTCTATAAATAAATGTCAATGGAGAAGAAATATGAACAAACTATTCCCATAGATGCTGACAAGGTTTCATGGTATCACGTCAAAACTAATACATTATTTCCTGATATGAACAAAAACTAATTTTGAAAAGTTTGAATTGTCTGTGAGAGTGAATTGGAGGAAAAAGGAAAAAATTTTCTTCACCCACCTCCTTTTTCCTCTTTCCTCCCTCTCCCAAACAAAGCATTAAAATAGTATCAAAAGATCATGACCCGCTCATGTATAAAAGTGTCAAATTGATCAGATAACTTACTTGAAATTTCCAGATAATAGATGGGGTGTGAATCCTTTTATGCTCATGCCACTGTGACTAGGACAAGTTGTGAGAATATGCAGAAGGTGATTGAGCTCTTCTAGAGTTATGAGTTTTCCTATGAAGACGTGCTTCTCATGAGTAAGAAGCATCCTCAGATACTTCAATGCAATCCTGATTCTCTGGAGGATTAAGTGCAGTACTTGGTAGGGTGGATCGGGCACGGCCTTGACGAGCAATTAGATTTCCCTGCATTCCTTGATCATAAACTCGACAGTGGAATTAAGCATGGGTACGAGGGGAAGAAGAAGATTATAGGTGAGGTGAAGGAATGTCACTCAACAAGCTGCTACGTGTTTCGTCTGAGAGATTTGCAGAGAAGCTAGAAGAGCTGGCGCACAAAGCCTAAAAAGTAAAAGGTTGCTAAGTTTCATCCGCAGAAGTTCATGGCCAAAGTGATGGAAATTGTACTGAATTTTCTCAAAGCTTTACAATTTCAAGGTTTTGCTGTTTTATTTTTTCCCAGAGTAAAATTCTGGCTGGGACTTCCTTAGGTGAAGATAGAAAGTCATTATTTCATCCCTAAACTTGCAAAGCCATCATGGTCGATACCCAGTTGTTAGAAATGACTGAGTATTCTCAATTTGAATGTTAAGCAACAAGAAAAGTGGCTCATCTTTGTATTTGTGTAATTGTCGATTCTAATGGAATCCACCTTTTAATTGATGGCAATAATTCTTTAGTTGTTCTCACATTTTTCTGTTCTTAGTCCTGAAATCTTGAAAAATGTGATTCCAAACGGAAGAGAATCTTGTCAATGTGCATGAGGCATCAAGACATGGTTGCCTTTGTTATGCAATTCAGGATAGACTTCCTACTTATTGAACAGGGATGGCCAGAATCAGTGAGTTAACTTGATTGAAAGGAATCTATGATCAAGAGAGTCATTTCACCAATATAAATTACAATGTATAAGTGTTAATACAGTTCTCTCCGATCTGTTATTTGATTAAATTACATTATTTCCATAAACGTTACGACTGTGATTTCAGGATTACCTCTGGACATATTATCATCAACAACACTGAGAATCAATTATCCTCAAGATATCTTCAAAGGCATGGCATTTATACATAATAGATACCATTGGCAAGTCCATTCTTTCTCCTATGCGACTTCAACACAGGTTAGTCTTTGGATTAACGAATTGAAAGACGCCTTAAGTTGAAGTAGCCATACTGCTTGGTGGTGGAATATAACCATGCAAGGTAAGAAATCCGGTATCAGTGAGATTGCAACGATAACTGAGTTATGCAAACTCATCATATGCAGTTTTGCACATTGATATTCTTAGTGCGTGACCACAGTCCACTGCATTTGTTAAGAATTATCCTATATTTGGTAAATCCTGAATTGGATGTCCTGGGAGAAGAAATAAGAAAAAAAATATATTCTGATACATGCTGACATGGTCTCATGGTGTTGCGTCAAAACTGATATACTATGTATTGGCATGAAGAAAAATTAATTTTGAAAAGTTTGAATGTTCTGCCAGAGTGAATTGGAGGAAAAAGGAAAGAAATTTCTTCACCCACCTCCTTTTTCCTCTTTCCTGCCTCTCCCAAACGAAGCATAAAATAGTATCAAAAGATCATGCCCGCTAAAGTGTAGAAGTGCCAAATTAACCAGATAACTTTCTTGAAATTTCCAGATAACATATGGGGTGTGAATCCTTTTATGTCCATTCAGTGAGTCCTTATGCTAACCTATTTTCTACTTTTGACTGTATACAAATTCTCATTTTATTTTACTCTGTCCTAGTTATATTTTTGCAGATGATTGTATTGCAAGTGTCGAAAAAACATAAGAAATCACTGCAGACAAGAACAGATCATTGAACTTATATAACAAGCAACGGAGTTATTGTTGCACTCGAAAGAACACACGAGTGGACCTATGTAACACGGTTTCGTGGTATTGTATCAAAATTGATGTGCTACGTCATAACATGTAGAAGAAGTTGTTTTGGGGTAGGCTAGTTTTTGTTTTTGATCTTGTTCCTCGAAACTATATGTCAATTTTCTTATGATTGTGACTTGAGCGGTGAAGGAGGGAGTTGGAGAAGAAGGGAGAAGGAAACAAATGAAGAAGAAAATAAGAAAAAAGATGGTCGTGAGAGAGAGATTTGTTTGTTGATGGGATGTGGACCCAACAATTTTGTGGAGAAGAAAAATCAATCAAATGTTGTTTCTCGAAACTATATGTCAATTTTCTTATGATTGTGACTCGAGCGGTGAAAGAGGGAGTTGGAGAAGAAGGGAGAGATTTGTTTGTTGATGGGATGTGGACCCAACAATTTCGTGGAGAAGAAAAATCAATCAAATGTATTAAACGATGTTTAGAAATTTTTACGTAGGTGATTACCGGGGGTCTCAATCAGGGTTGGTTGCCGCACTGTGCTCGTTACTCCACTAATAATGTTAACTTTACCTTTAATTTCTTGACCTGATCCGTTGACTGACTTGGTCTTTCCTATTGGACAAGGCGACTCCAAAGTCTCCAATCGAACAAGATTCATCCAATCTCTTTTTGATATTTTCATATGGTGCCATCTCCACATACCCCAAGTAGTTCTTTAACAATTTCACTTTGCCCAAAGACAAACAAAGACCTGATTAATGCTTTCAACTTCGATGTCTTTGCAGTGTTGCCGCTCCTCCTTGTTTTGTTGCATGTGATGACTAGCAATGCGGCTCCGAGTAATTCGTAGTATGTCGCATCATCCTGTGATGACATTCCCAATATAAGGTACTCATTTTAATTGAAGAATGAATCGAAGAGGTGTAGTGAGTAGGAGAATGAGCTGGCTTGTGAAGATAAATGCACAATTTTATACTTGTGTGATGACCAGTACTACGTGCAGTCTATCAATTATTCCATTCACCAAATTAGATTAGTCGACTACTCGTCTCTACCTCGTCATTCATGGGCGGTGTATAACTTCAAGCACTATATTGACCAAACAACCCCGTGATGGTCTATTGGTCATTGTGAACTGCTTGAAGCCGATTAGCTCTCCATTCTACATCACCACGGGTCCATGTATTGAGCGGGTGTAATCTTCCAACACATTATCAAACTGGAACTTGTATTTTTTCGAACTTATTAATGACTTATGTACACACTATATAGCGTCACTTTAATAAAATAGAGGTCTTCTAATTATGCCAAACTGTTGAACATGCTATAAGATTCTCTTCAAAGATGGTGGGGGAACATGCTATAAGAAATAAGGATTGTGTATCAAAAGAAAGTGACGGGGTGAGAGATGGATTTGTTTGTTGACGGAATGTGGAGCCAACAATCACGTGAAGAGAGTTTTGGAAGAAACTTTTGAATTTTCAATGGGTGTAAAATTTCCAAGGGTTGGACGTGACTCCACTAATAACAGAACTTTAGTTTGGGTCCCCCTTTTTAATTTCTTGACTTACATGCTTTTGTTATGTTGACTAACTTGGGCATTTCTATCGGTCGAAGCAACTCCTAAGTCTCCAATTTAATGAGGTTTGTCCAATCCTTTTTCACTCATTTAATGTTGGGCCTCCTTCTGTCCACACACACCAACCAATTCTTTACCAATTTCTCTTTTCCCAAAGACAATCGGAGACATAATTGATACTCTCAACTCCATGAATATCTCTCTAGTATTGCTGCTCTTTCTTGTTCTATTTGCATTTGCAAGCGATGTAATACATGAATTTGCATTATTTTTTTCAATCCGAAGATTCAAACTTGCAGGATGGGAATGTTTTCTTGGTTATGCACTGCCCATAGGCTAAAAATTTATGGGTCCAACCATAGCAATGAGCCACATCAACATGGTGTTCATATCCTCATCGCCACTCACCACAAAGTTATCTCCCAAAAATCTAATCCAACTTAAAATTTTTGTTGTTGTTGTTGTTGTTATTTCTTCTCAGGAGACCCCTAATTTGGTGCCAAAGCAAAATCTAACGGACGAAAGAGAGCAAGAAAACACAAAAACAAAAAGGTGAAGGGAAGAGATCATTAACAAAGTAAATGGGTGTCAGCCAGCTTTTGTTGATCAAGGGGCTCAATAAACTCAACCAGTAAAAAGTTAGAACAAAAGAGGGAAGCTCCTCTAATTTCAAACGTCTCAGCTTCCCAATCTGTAATATTCTTTTTCAAGTTCCTAAACCTAAAGATTTGTTGGGTCCAATATGGCTTTGTCAAGCTAGAGCTTGCTTCATTGTATGCGTTGAAATAATTGACTTGGGATTGACTTGTATTGCCCATCAAGCTGCATCAATTATGTTCCTAGTATTTAGGTTGAATGGCCAAGTTTTGACGGGTTACCTGTCGTGAGTGCTTCTAGTGATAAATAACCAAAAATTGATCTTTTTTTTTTTTTTTTTAATGTTGGAAAATCAATATAAAGCTAACAACAATAACGGTCTTATCACATTTGAAATGGATTTACCACTTGAAGTGCCATGCCTCAAAGCATCAAAGAGATGCTCAAGACTCAAAAGGGCAATATTACCTCTAATTATTGTCTAGGCAAATATCCAATTTATCTATACAGTCTCATAAGGTAAATATTAATTAGTTTATGAGAATGTATTGATTAGGATTTATTACATATCTTTTGATTAGGATTTATTACATATCTTGCTAAAGTGTAGTTGTCATTTATTAGCATTCTTCACGACTGTCACCAAGAACGTACTAATGCGATTCTATCGATGTTATGCCCCTTTCTTAGCTTAAAAGTAATGGCTACATAAGACGCAACAAAAATAGCGGAACTAATTAAATTTGAATGCGATAAAGGATGTTTCTCGTGGGCTTCAAAAAGCAAGTCGTAGATTCCTCGTGTTTTCTTACTTCTGCACTCTCTTGCTACATGATAACAAATCTCCTTACATCGTAACTTCATCATCCTCACAGCCCTAATCAAATCTTATTTTAATAGCCAAACCAAAGTCTTCTTCCATATCTATACGGCTTTTTGAACAAAATTTGTTTGCTGTATCAATCGACCAAAGTAAATCAGAAGTGGAGGTGAAAAGAGAGATGTCACTATTTTGAAGTGATTGCCCCATTGATATAGACCAATCTCCAATCCACATGAAAGGCCGTTGAGTTTGCTTTTGTCTTCAATAATTCTTGAAAGATGTCTCCCTTATGATTCTTGCGAAGAATAATATTCCCCATGTCGTGCCCCGTCAATTATTAGGGGGACATGGATCCCTTTTTTATACAGCTATGCTAGCTAAAATTTGTACTTAAGCAACTATAGTAATTCTAGCTATGCGCATAGCAAGAATACAATAATAGGGTGGATATATATGATTTTGCTTTCAGGCGAGTATAGGAGAGGAGAGGGTATTTTATATAACACTACACATTGCAAATTTATACATTTTAACTTTAGATAAGGATTTTCTCTTATTTACTCGATAAAATATGTAATCGTTCATAATTGGGTTGATGATGTGCAATATCTCATTATCATATAAGATAATGTTTTTAATAGTGATTATTTATTTCAAGAATGATCAACTGTGTAACAAATTGAATGACGACTAATCTTCTAGACTTAATTTAGCAAATATGGAATAAATATCAAGTGATTAAGAGCAATGGAACGGAAAAACAAAAATAAAATTCAAAGGTGGAGAAGAAAGGAGAAGGAAAAAAACAAAGTATAAAAAAAGACGAATGTGTCAGAAGGAAGTGACGGGGAGAGAGAGAACTGAAAAAGTTGGACACGACTCCACTAATTATGGAGCTTCAGCTTGGGTCCACCTCCTTTAATTTCTTTTTCTTTTTTTTTTTTTACAAAACTTCCTTTAATTTCTTGACTTGTTTGCATTTGTTCCGTTAACTGACAGGGGCTTCTCTATAGGCCAGGCAACCGCAAGCCTCCAGTCAGATTAGGATCACCCAATCTCTTCTTAATCTTTTCAAATTGCGCCTCTCCTCCGCGCAGACCAAGCCATTCCTTACCAAGTTCTCTTTGCCCAAAGACAAATAGAGATATGTTTCATGCTCTCAGCTCCATGAATATCTCTCTAGTGTTGCTGCTCATTCTTGTTGTATTGCAAGCCATGACTAGCAAAGCCGGGTCAAGTAATCCACGATGCGTCGCTTCATCTTGTGGTGATATTCGCAACATAAGTCACCCATTTCGATTGAAGAGTGATCCAAAGGGATGCGGTGATCCAAAAAAAGAGCTGGTTTGTGAAGATAATCGTACTGTTCTATACTTCCATGATGGCCGATTTTATGTACAGTCTATCAATTATTCCAGCCTTGAAATCAGATTGGTTGATGATGGGTTGAAAAGGGATAACTGCTCATCTCTCCCTCGTCATTCATGGACATTCTATAACTTCAGGAACCGGTCCGATCCAAATAATTCATACTACATGTTCTACGAAGGTGTATTGGTCATTGTGAACTGCTCAAAGACAATCAGCTCTCCCATCTACAGCGCTACGAGTCCATGCACTAAGGGTTTGTACTCTTCCAACACATCATCGAATTGGAACTTGTATGCTTTGCTCAATCCATCAGCATCGGATGTTAGGGACTTTTGCACCATTAGCAGTGGGACAATGTTACCCAATCTTAGCAGTTATGAGCAGATCAATAGTAGCTTCTACAACTACAAGCTAATCCATAACATCATGGCTGATGGATCTACTCTCTACTTTGGTCCATTGAGGAGGGCGAAAAGTTTCTTTTGCTACTTTGATCTGTACAACTACTTTCATCTCTATGAGTTATTTTATTCTGATAGATTGTATGGGTACGTCTCCGACAGCAGTCAAGTTTGCGGATCCTGGTACTACGACGACGGTAAGTATTGGTCAGCGATGAAATTTCACCATAATTTTGCATGATTCTGTACAATGTTTCACTTCCCACTTTCTCTTCAAAACTGGAAAATGAAAGAAACATCTAATATCCACTAAACTTACGACAAATATACAAGATAGTGTACGTCAACTATGTGTATTTGAAAGTTTTTGGGAGGATCGCGTTACTTATAAATTCTAAGTTGAAGGAGTTGCAAGATTCGCGAAACAAAATGAAAAAGTGACGGTAGAAGCCACCCCCAAACAGACTCATATGAGCTACACATATACAAGTGTCTAGATTATAATTCCTTTCCACAGAAGGGCTAGAACTCCCACTGTAAAAAAGAAAGAAGAAGATTGTGCGAAATCAAAGAATAGGATTATTATAAAATCTGAATCAACCAAGATATATCGAATATCAAACATAAAGAGAATTATGTGCTCAAATAAAATTAATAACTTTATCTTCCTTACAAAATTCTCTTTCTTCTTTCTTCTTTATATCTTGCAAAAACAACTCATTTTTTCTTGGGTCCATGAGAGTTAGTAGAGTATGCGCATTTTCTATGTAAGCACGATTATAAGCTTATTTATTCATCTTTACAAAATTTGAACTTACTAAATTCGTTTTCTAAAAGAGGTCCTAATAGAATTTTAGGGGACGGAATAAGAAATGGGATATATGATTGGTCATATAATTGTGCTTACATAGATGCTTTTTATATAATATCCTTGACTCAGGGTATAAGAGGACTAGCTATTCTTAATTTCTTAATTAGTTCTTTAATTAGTCACTTAACTAATAATTCGGGAGACGCTTCTTAACAATCCTTAAAAAAATTGTAGTCATGTATCATTAGGAGGAAGAAAATTATTAATTAAATATGGAAATCATTGTTTCTCTATATTTGTTAACATCTAACAAAGTGAAGTGAGTTTTTTGTATTGCCTACCATCTATGTATGAAGCTCATTATTTTCATTTATTTGTCAATTGACAAGTGCCACTACTCATATTCTTTTGGACAAAAGTCAACTTATACAAAGTGACGGGCTACTACTCTATTTCCTTGTGAGTTTTGTTTTCCAAACTTCTTTTCCTTTAATTCCTTCTCACGCCACTCATTCCTTCCACAGGTCTGTTGAAAAATATTGCAATTTGGACTACTGGAGATTTTATAGCACTACTAGGTAAGCTGCAATGATTTGTTCTTTCAATAATTATAAAAATAACATATTCTAACCCAATCAAAATCTCTTCAGTGTCTTTTTGTGTAGTGAAATTCATAATTGGGATGCCATTTGTCACAATATTTCTGATCTACAAGTATAGAAGAAGGCACCTAGCAATGGACAAGAATATTGAAGAATTGTTGCAAGCTCAGAATAACTTTTTGCCCATAAGGTACTCTTACTCTAATATTAAGAAGATCACCAAAAACTTTAAGCACAAACTAGGTGAAGGGGGGTATGGTTCCGTGTACAAAGGAATGCTCAGAAGCGGCAACGAAGTGGCCATCAAGATTTTGAAGCAATCCAAGGCCCATGGCCAAGATTTTATTAGTGAAGTGGCTACTATTGGAAGAATTCACCATGTTAATGTAGTGCAACTCATCGGTTTTTGCTTTGAAGGCTCGAAACAAGCTCTCGTGTATGATCTCATGACAAATGGGTCTTTGGATAAGCACATTTTTGCAGAGGAAGCTAATAAGTTTCTTGACTACATGAAAATATTTGAGATCGCTCTTGGGGTGGCGAGGGGGATTGGATACTTACATCGGGGGTGTGATATGCAAATACTACACTTTGATATCAAGCCTCATAACATTCTTTTAGACAAGAATTTCACCCCAAAAGTTTCTGATTTTGGACTCGCGAAACTTTATCCCACGGATCATAGCATAGTTTCATTAACCGCTGCAAGAGGAACCTTAGGATATATGGCGCCTGAATTGTTTTACAAAAACATTGGCGGCGTATCTTATAAAGCGGATGTCTACAGCTTCGGGATGTTGCTCATGGAAATGGCAAGTAGAAGGAAGAATATAAATGCAAATGTAGAACGCTCAAGCCAAATTTATTTTCCGTTGTGGGTGTATGACCAAGTCAGTGAAGGTACAAGTGTTGAAATGGAAGAAGTTGCAGAAGAGGAAAAGAAGGTGATAAAAAAAATGATAATAGTTGCACTTTGGTGCATACAATTAAACCCTGATCACCGCCCTCCAATGAACAAAGTCCTAGAAATGCTGGAAGGAGATATTGGTAAACTTCATATGCCTCCAAAACCGCTTATTTACCCATCAGATATGTCAGTTAACAATGAAAAATTCGAGATGGAACTAGAAACACTCTCTACTTCACCAAGTGCTTTGGTAATTTCAACTAGTTCTCCTTTTAGAGATAACAATGTTGTTTAGAGAAGCTTGTGCTGTTTCATTGGAAAAGCTTTATACATTTGCCTGCAATCTAGTATTATGTTGGGAGGGAGTTGAGCTAGTTTATCTCGACCCTAATAACTTTGAGATTGTCTTCTTGTGGCTCTTATATTAATGTTGTGTTATTGTACATATAGTTTTACTCTCTTGCACCTTCATAAGGACACAAAATTTGTCATAAAGCCAGGACAAAAACAGAGGAGGAAGGTGACAGCCATTGTGAATTGTCCTCCCTCGTTACGTGATTTTGGATAATGCCAATGAAAAAACTAACAATAACCCGCAATCTTACTCCTATATGCTCCATTGCCACTGTATGATTTCTCGATATAGAAATCAACTGATTTCGACTTCCTAAATTCATTATCAAAGAAAACATATATGTATACGTTTTGCAGAGTGGAAACCATTTATCTATGCTAAAAACAATTTTTATCAAAATGGAAAAAAAAAAAAAAAACTTAAATGAAACAACTCAATGAAGCTTATTTTTGAAAGAACTCATAATCCTTTTTAAAGTTGACATGAAATTATCAATGAGTAATAATATCTAAAAAGAATTAGGGGTGAGCATGGTCCGGGTTGGGCCGGCCCACCCCCTAACCCTAGGATCAACCCACACAGTACTAGTCTTTAATTCTTGGGACCGATGATCGACCCTATTGAGCTTGGGACCGAGGACTGGACCGACCTAGTGGGTTTAGTTTGGTTCCAGGGTCAACCTAGGACTAACTGATAATTTATTTATTTCATTTTTTGTATTGTCTAAAAAGGCAATCGAGGATCGGACCGACCCAATGGTTTTGGTCCAATTATAGGGTCAATCCAGCACTAACTAATAATTTTTGGTTTCATTTTTTGTACCCCCTAAAAAGGCGAGCGAGGACCGGACTAACCTTATGGGTTCAGTGGCAAGTGAGGTCGGTTAAGAGAGGCGAGCGACAAGTGTCAAGTGGGGTGAGCGTTGAACATCAAGCAGGAAGCAACAAGCCAGACAAGCATCGAGCGTCGAGTGGCAGGAGTGACCCAAAGTGAGTGAGGCGAGTGTCAAGTGGCAAGCAGAGAAGTTATTTCTTTCGATTTTGGCAAATTAAAGATCAAGAGGACAAATAGGACAGAAGAAAACAATTATTAGAGGAGGATGCCGGGAGGAGTTATTTATGCCATTTTGAACGTTGTGAGAACTCCTCACAAAAACATATTTCTTCTTTGTAAATTATGGCTTTTGACGCCGTAAAAGACATTAAAAGATCTAAATTATTAAAAAATAGTGTAAAATTACTTGAACTCTTTACCAAAAAAACTATTTAATGTTGTTGACACCGTTTATTTTAAGGTTTTCTCTATATAAAAAAATTATAAATAATATATTAGATATATAATATATATAGAATTAGGGTTGGTTCGGGTTGGACCAGCCCTAAACTTCTAGGACTGAGGATCAACCCGCACAGTATTGATCCAGGAATCCCAGGACCAAGGACTAACCCGATCTCCCTGGGAACCGGACCAGGATCGACAGAGTTGGACCGGTTCAAGGTTGGTCCAGAGTTGACCCTAGACCGATGCTCACCCCTATCTAAAGATTACAATTTTCTCTTAGATCACTCAGTTATGGTGGTTTCAATAAATGAAAATTCATCTATACCCGATATTGGCCATGGAGGGAAGGGGGAGAAGGAGAGGCAACCCTCTGCCCGCCAAAAAAATTAACAAAATTTTCAATTACAAATCTGAAGTAGGCATTTTTTTTATTTATAAAAAAATGAGGGGAATGAAGTTTGTTTTAAATAAGAACTATGAGTAACCATTGTAATTGCAAATGAGTGAACTGATGTCCAGCCAAATTTTCAATCAACGGACAATTTCATCCAAATTTTATGATTTTAACTCTACATTTATGCTGAACAGGTGTATGAACTAGAGGATCGTTACCTCGAAGAACAATCGCTGAACAATTTTCGTCCAAAATTTCCCCGTTACCACAAGGCTGTCCGCCGAAACAAATCGCTCCTTACACCTTTCAAGTTCTAACCCGCGAGCTCCATCCCCAGCTGGAGGAGCAGGAGCGTCGATTACATCTAAGGAATTTAAAGAGGCTAGGATTTTTCGATTCTGCTTCTACTTCTTCTGGTTTGTTCGATTCACTCGATTGGATTGGAGGGTGGACAGTGTAGGCATGGAGGGACGGCGATGGTGCGGGATCGTGAATGAGTTTAGTCTCCGGTGTTTGTTCTGGTCAGGATGAAGGTGTTGCTATGGCGGAAGTTTCTATTTGGGGGGGAAGAAGGCACAGGATATGGTGTTCTTGGTGGTGGGCTTCATGGACTGCGAGCTAATGTTGGAGTAGAAATGGGTTCCTCGCTTTCTAAGGACTTGGAGTCTGCAGTCGGACTTGATGTCCAGAATATTGCTTGTGGTGGATGACATGCTGCTTTAAAGTCCAAGCAAGGAGATAGCTTTTCCTAGGGGAGAGATGGGGTGAGAGACTGGGGCATGGCTGGACTCTTATGTCTTGCATCAAAACCTAATAGATGCTCTCAGCAATACATATATGAAGCGAGTATCATACATGTTCTGGTGATTTATACACTCGGGGGGTGATGGAGCTTATAGTTTTGGTCTTCTTGGGCATGGGAATGAAGTGAGCCACTGGGTATCAAAAAGAGTGAGTGGACCCTTGGAAGGTGTATATGTCTCATCCCTCTGCTGTTGAATTTGGCACGCTGTAGTTGTCACTTCTGCTGGCCAGTTACTTTTTTCCGGTGATGGTGCCTTCGGTGTTCTGGGCCATGGAGATTGGAAAAGTGTATCAATACCCAAGGAAGTGGAGCCCTTGAAAGGGCTTCGCACTATTCGAGCTGCTTGTGGTGTTTGGCATACAACTGCAGTAGTGGAAGTCATGGTTGGTAATCCTACTTTCGGTAACTGCTCATTCGAAAACTGCAGTAGTGACTAATGGATGTGACCAGTGGGCAGTTTAGTTTTTTTGTAAACTCATTTCCCTTTTTTGTTAATGCAAATATTCAAGTTTAATGAAATTCAAGTGTCTAATAATAAGTTGATGATGGTTGCTTGGCCAATTACTTGCTGTTTTATGATGAGTTGATAATGATGATTATTAACAATCACTTGGCCAAATGCTTGCTGTGATCATAGATGTTTCATACTCTTGTTGGCCAAATGCTTGTTGTTAGAATTGTTGGAAAGCCATTAGTTATACCGTTGTTAGCATTTTCAAACATCTTTTGGCTGTTCTTCTCTTTTTTATCACATGTTCAGTCAACAAATTATGCCTGAGTTTTGATTTCTCCTTTCCCGGAGTTCTGTCTTTGAGCTTGTATTAAGGGGAATGCTCGATAGTACCATTGAGAAAGAGCGAGTTCTACACATCCATTAGCATAAAAAGCCATTTGAGGAAGACCTGCTCACACTTTGCAATAGAATAAAGGTGGATATGTATATAATGGAGCACTCTAGGTAATAACAGAGTTCGAAACAACTGAACAAGAGCTCACGATCCTCTAGTTCATCTTCATTACAAGTTGACAAGGGAGCTTCTGGTATATTCAGATTTCGTTTCCTGGAATCAAATTTCAATTGATAGGCACAAGCCTGTTCCCTTCTCTTCAATCTTTTCTGCTTCTATTTTCCCGGGGCTTACTATAAACCAAATTGAAGCGACAACCAGAGAGTTAAAAACCGGGCAAGCTTTTTTGATAAAGACCGTTAGCCATCCTCTCGTTGCTGCTTATCTCCATCAAAGTCATCGTTTCTCTGGAAAATCGAACGTGCCCCACGTTACTTCAGCTGAATTCCAGCAATAAATGGTGGGTTCTGCTTTGCCACCTGAATTTTGTGCCCTTCTCTTTCAACTTGGAAAGCAAGGGGTAGAAATCCGAGAACTGGCATGAGTGAACCTGATCTTTAACCAATTTCGAAACTTCCTTCTAGGGCAAAACAGTGCTGGGGATAGGTGTGTTCATTTTAAGTATCTTTGCCTGGATTATCCACAATTGTGAGAACATGATCTCTCCAATATTCTGGGAAAGTCGCTGGTGATGAGGAAGACTACAACTCTGTGAACAGGGTTTTCGTGGACCGCATAGCTCACTTCCTCTTCATTTAGTGAATCTGGAATTTCACTCCCTTGCATACTGGGAAATGCGTAAATTCCTCAAAGAAACCTGCAAAATATCAAACTGTCATGACTGCTATATAAACGAGCATTACAATTGACTGCTACACCCGCATGGCATGATTTGCCACTTTTTCGTGCAATGAGGTTTTGACGCATAAAATTTTCCTTTTCCAGAGTTTACGGACCTGTAGATGCATTCTTTTGTTCTCTTTTCAAGAGAGAGAACCTTACAAATTATCGTCTTAACTACTGAAGAACGCTAGTGGCATCCAGTCAGGTATAGCCTTCTCAAGGATTGCAAGCACTGGAGTCCTGGAACATCCCCCGCTTTCTCGCAATTTACCATGTTCAGCTCCTCCAAGTTCTCCAATTCAGACAGATCAGGGACCGTCTCCGTTGCCCTGCAGCCTGCAATGTTAACCTCTACCGACTCAATGGAAGAGGCAGAAGAGACTCGAGCTCCTTAAATTTGTTAAGCCTCATGAAGACGATGTTTCCCAATTTTCCTATCAATTCTGGAAGCTCTGCGACATCATAATCGACCCTGGTAGTGAGACGCACCTCGAAATTCTAGGTCATCAACAAATTTAGGAAGTTCAGTCAGGGAGACGCACCTCATAGTACTCAACAATTCAAGTTTCCTCAATGACCGCACCGAATCAGGTAGGTCCTCTGTTCCAGTATCATTAAGCGTGAGTTCTTTGAGAGAAGCCATCATTCCCACAAGGGATCCACAATCAACAAAGAAAGAAGGCGCACGAAATTCTAACAAATCAGAACACTTGCGCCGGTTTTTGGACATGTGTGAAAACTACCTCGCCAACAAATTGCCCTACTTCCACACCTACACCTACACCATCGACCATCCATTTCCAATAGAGTGAATCGAGCAAACCCGAAGAATCAGAAGTAGAGTCGAAGAATCGTAGCCTCTTTAAGCTCCTTAGATGTAATCGAACGCTCCTTCATCCAGCTGAGGAGGATGGAGCTTCCGAGGAAGAACTTGAAATGGGTGAGAAGAGATTCGTTATGGGCGGGACAGACCTGAGGGCGGGAAAATTTTGGACGAAATTTGTTTAGCAACTGTTCTTCTAGATGACGATCTAGAGTAAAGTCAATTTAAAAAATAAAATAAAATAAAATTGCCCTTTTTTTAGTCTTTGGAAACAGTTGCCATGCCAACTTTTAACAAGTCAATGAGTTCAAATCATTATTTGAAATTAAATTGGTTACTTCATGACTTTATTTAAAAGAAGGTTCAATCCATATCTTTTTTTAAAAGAAAATATTTATACTTTAGATCTATATTTGAAATTTTCCCACAAAAATAAAAATTACAAATATCTGCTATAGAGAATTTAATCTCATATTTAGTTTCATGCTCACACTTTTTCTGTAGAAAAGAAGCATATCGAAATCCATTTCAGTTTGCTTAAGGCAAATTCCAATATAATGCATTCAATGGGAGAGATGTCAATTGCAAAAATGTAAACAAAGAAATGATCTCCTATTTACATTAAATGTATAGATAGTTGTATTGAGTTATCTCTTTCTTCATATTATTATTCACCAAGTCCCTTCAAATAGACTAGCAAAGACAAGCGATTATCATGTCCACAAGGTTGTAATTTTAATCAGTAAGTATGTTTTCAACATTGCATTTCGATGTTCACATTCCTTGAAAATTAGGCTTGTGGTTCATGTTTGAAGGGATAAATGCGCCTTCAGTTCAATGTTCAGTCAAGTCCCAATTTTTATTTTTTTTCCAAATTTGATCCTTGAATTATATGATTTTTGTTGAAGTTAGTCTTACATGGAAAGAAATACAGACGGTACAAATTGCATAGCTGATGCATCATATATGACTATATATTTTTTGGACCACCGACTAGATTATTTGTTGAGTATGGATGTAAGGAAAGAAAATTATAGTGAAAGTTTAGGAACCCTAGAGAGAGAAAGACAAGAGAAGCGAGTCAAGGGCGAAGCCGGGCGATCTGGGCGATGCTGGTGGCGCCACCCATGAATTGGCGAGGGGCCAAGCATCCCTTGTCGGCCTTAGGCTAACTCGGTGCGGCTGCCGCCATAACGGTGGCGCTTGGAAAGTTGGGAGCTAGTGGGTTTGTTCATGGTGGTGAATGGTGGCAGTGGTCGGTTCTAATGACGGGTGCATCGTTGAAAACCCATAGAACTAGGGTCAGAAGAATATTCACGAGCTTTTCTAACATCTAGGCCTTTGATATATTAATATCGAATTCCAAAAGAGGCATTCGATAGCCGTCAAGTTTATGTGCGTTCGTGTTCGGCAGAAGGTGGCGGCTGGGGCGCATTGTGATCGTCAGCCCCTCACCCAGTTAGGTGCCGGAGGCACCACATCCGCCATGACAGCATCTTTTCCCTCGCCAATTTCTCTTTGTTTCTGTGGTTTCAAAACATTTGCTTTTCTTGATATCTTAAAAATATTTATCTTGTGATACATTTTTTTAACATTTATAATTATCAAGTAAATGCAACGATTGACATTCTACAAAAGTTTAGGAACTATTGATACCTCACTCCTATGCTTAAACAGTCAAGACAAAAGGAGTAACCAATGTAGCGACTCCCTCTAGACGTTGCTATAATAGTTTCCACATCCATTATGAAGTGTTTGATTTTGAGGGATAATTATTTTGCACCACCTTGGCCGAAAGTTTGTAGTTGACTAGCCTATTACCGCAATCTCACTAAGATACTAGTAGTCAATGAATCTCGGTCATTTAGAGGTTTGCCAACAACCAGAAATGCGATTATAATCTCGTAAAAAACATGTGTCTTCTTTAACATTATGTCAATTACCTCGGTGGCAAAATGCTATTTATTATAAAATTAAGATCATTATCTTAAGTATGAATGAAGCTAGTCATTTATAAAAATAGTTAGTGTAGTATTTACATGGGTAAGTTATTGATCATGTACAATATATTAAAATTAAGATTTTATTTGTTTTGTAGATAATAAATGATTGTAAAATATTTTCTTGAAAAATACAAAAGGAATACACGAAAATGTATAGACATAAATTATTATAAATAATGAATATATGTTTTAGATTTTTTATTTAAAGGGATATAATTTTTTTAAGAAAATATTTTTTAAAATATTCATTTTTCCAACGGAACCTAAAAGGATCGTTATATTTATTTAGGTGCGATACAATGAGACCACGTTCATGGTCGGATCCGGGCAAGTTGTTTTGGAGAAGAAGGTCCTGCTCAAAGCTCTGAAGAAAAGAGCACCCGCCATTAGCTCTAAGCCTCTTATCATCTCCATCCCTCCTTCATTCTGCTGCCGGGAAAGGCACTGTGCCGAGAGCTGTAATCGACTGCTCTCTCTCTCTCTCGCTCGAGCTGATGTTGAGGAGCCCTCGACCTCCCGCTTTCTTTCTCCACTCGCAGCGCTCCCCATCTTCAGCTTCCTTCCCTCGCTCCGCCACCTTCTGTTCCCCTAAGTCGTCCCCTTTACTGGATTCGAGTCAACCGTCCGGAATCGGATCGAGGGCGCCATCGCTTCACGTGCAATGCCGCCGCGTCGTCTCGTCACCTAATGTCGAGTTCGAACCGGGTGAGTGGCTCTCAGAGACAATTCATCAAACGGTTGATGTCCTTGAACGCAATTTGAAATATTTGATCGAACTCCTCGTTAAAAGTCTTGCCTTTTCAGGGGCGTTGGAGATGTTATTTCAAGAACTCGGGCTCAACGAGAGAGAGACCGAATCTCTCTTGACCAGGGACCCGGATTTGAGGCTGAAGTCTATCCGTTCGTTGCGGGCTCGCGTCGCCTCTTTGAAATCGGTCGGAATCAGTGGCCTTGAGCTCTGCCATTTGGTTGCGAAATGCCCTTCTGTGTTGGCAGCAGGTGAAATCGATCCCTTTATACTCTTTGTGCGCGACCAATTAGATGGAAAGGTTGAGCCGATGCAGCTTAAGCGTCTCTTTATGTCAACTGAGCCGCGATTCCTAGCTGGATTTGAGGAAAAGGTTAATTTGCTGACTGAGAGTGGGATTCCTAGAGAAAAGATTGTTCATGTTCTCAACAATGTGAATTTAACGAAGGCTTTGTCTCTTAAGCCGTTTGAAGAAATTGAAAGGGTCCTTAATTTCTTGAGCCGCTATGGTGGGGTTGATTTGATTGTGAGGCATCCCCCTATTCTTAACTTCGATATGGATACCCAATTGATTCCGAGAGTGGAGTTTCTCCTAGAACTTAGCGGAGGAGATGAGGATGCAACTGGGGCAGTGTTGCGCAAACTGCCTACCGTTTTGAAATACCGTGTGGAACACTTGGAAAGCCATGTAGAGTTCTTGAGGTCATTTGCGGGATTAGACGATCAAGAAATATTCAGGATCATTCTTGTGTTTCCTAACATTGTTAGTGCGAGCAGGGAGAGGAAATTGCGTCCCAGAATTAGTTTTCTCAAGGAATGTGGACTCAACTCCAATGAGATTTTCAAGTTCTTGACAAAAGCCCCTTTGTTTTTGGGTCTATCTTTTGAGGGCAACATTGCTTATAAGCTGGGTTTTTTGGTGAAGATTGGTTACAAGTACAGAACGAAGGAATTCGCGGTTGCAATAGGCGCTGTGACTAGGACAAGTTGTGAGAATATGCAGAAGGTGATTGAGCTCTTCTTGAGTTATGGGTTTTCTTGTGAAGACGTGCTTCTCATGAGTAAGAAGCATCCTCAGATACTTCAATACAATCCTGATTCTCTGGAGGAAAAAGTGGAATATTTGGTGGGGGAGATGGGACGTGACCTTGATGAGCTATTGGGTTTCCCTGCATTTCTTGGTTACAAACTCGACAGTAGAATCAAGCATAGGTACGAGGTGAAGAAGAAGATTATAGGTGAAGGGATGTCAATCAACAAGCTGCTTAATGTTTCGTCTGAGAGATTTGCAAACAAGAAGGTAGAAAAGTTGGCGCACAAAGCCTAAAAATTAGGGGTTGCTCAATTTCATCAGCAGAAGTTTATGGCAAAATTGACGGAAATTGTATAGTTACTGAGTATTCTCAAAGCTTCATCAGTTGAAGGCTTTTGCTTTTTTCAGGCGAAATTCTGGCTTGACTTCCTTAGGTGAAGATAGAAAGTCATATTTTTCATCCCTAAACCTGCAAAGCCATTATTAAGTTCGAAGAAAATGGTCGGTAGGTACCCAGTTGAATGAAATGATTGAGTACGCTCCATTTTAAGGTTAAAGCAACAAGAAAAGTGGCTGATCTTTGTATTTGTGTAACTGTCATTTACAAAGGAATCCACCTTGAGTCAATAGCAATATTTCTTTGGTTCCTCTCACATTTTTCTGTTCTTAGTCCTGAAATCTTTAAAAAACGTGATCTTATGTTGAAAATAATCTTGTCAATGTGCATGAGGCATCAAGAAATGGTTGCCCTTGTTATGCAATAGATTTCTTAACCGGGATGGTCAAAATCACTAAGTTAACTTGATTGCAAGGCATCTATGATCAGGATGGTCATTTCACCTGTAGAAATTGCAACAAATAATTGAGTGTTAATTCTGTTGTCTCTGGTTCGTTCTTTGATTAAATTACATTGTGTAAATTATTATGACTGTTAGTTCAGGATTATCTCACAGGACATTATGATCATCAGCAAAACCGAGGATCTATTATCCTCAAGAGATCTGCAAAGGTGTGGCATTTATGCATAATAGGTGCCATTGGCAACTTCATTCTTTCTCCCATGCAACATGAGGTTACACTTTGGAATGGTGAATTTCAAGACACCTTAAGATGAATAGCCATACTGCTTCGATGGTGGAATATAACCATGGCAAGGTAAGAATTCCTATATCTGCGAGATTGTAGTAATCATTGAGTTATGCAAATTCATAATATTCAGGTATGAACATTGGTATTCTTAGTATGTGGCCTCATTCTATGGCGTTTCTTAAGTTTTATCCTATGTTTGGTAATCCTGCATTGAATTTCCACGTTCTACAAATAAATGTCAATGGAGAAGAAATATGAACAAACTATTCCCATAGATGCTGACAAGGTTTCATGGTATCACGTCAAAACTAATACATTATTTCCTGATATGAACAAAAACTAATTTTGAAAAGTTTGAATTGTCTGTGAGAGTGAATTAGAGGAAAAAGGAAAAAAATTTCTTCACCCACCTCCTTTTTCCTCTTTCCTCCCTCTCCCAAACAAAGCATTAAAATAGTATCAAAAGATCATGACCCGCTCATGTGTAAAAGTGTCAAATTGATCGGATAACTTACTTGAAATTTCCGGATAATAGATGGGGTGCGAATCCTTTTATGCTCATGGCACTGTGCCTAGGACAAGTTGTGAGAATATGCAGAAGGTGATTGAGCTCTTCTAGAGTTATGAGTTTTCCTATGAAGACGTGCTTCTGTTGAGTAAGAAGCATCCTCAGATACTTCAATGCAATCCTGATTCTCTGGAGGAGTAAGTGCAGTATTTGGTAGGGTGGATTGGACACGGCCTTGACGAGCAATTAGATTTCCCTGCATTCCTTGATCATAAACTCGACAGTGGAATTAAGCACAGGTACGAGGGGAAGAAGAAGATTATAGGTGAGGTGAAGGAATGTCACTCAACAAGCTGCTATGTGTTTCGTCTGAGAGATTTGCAGAGAAGCTAGAAGAGCTGGTGCACAAAGCCTAAAAAGTAAAAGGTTGCTAAGTTTCATCCGCAGAAGTTCATGGCCAAAAATGGAAATTGTACTGAATTTTCTCAAAGCTTTACAATTTCAAGGTTTTGCTGTTTTATTTTTTCCCAGGGTAAAGTTCTGGCTGGGACTTCCTTAGGTGAAGATAGAAAGTCATTATTTCATCCCTAAACTTGCAGAGCCATCATGGTCGATACCCAGTTGAATGAAATGACTGAGTATTCTCAATTTGAATGTTAAGCAACAAGAAAAGTGGCTCATCTTTGTATTTGTGTAATTGTCGATTCTAATGGAATCCACCTTTTAATTGATGGCAAAATTTCTTTGGTTGTTCTCACATTTTTCTGTTCTTAGTCCTGAAATCTTGAAAATTGTGATTCGAAACTGAAGAGAATCTTGTCAATGTGCATGAGGCGTCAAGACATGGTTGCCTTTGTTATGCAATTCAGGATAGACTTCCTACTTATTGAACAGGGATGGCCAGAATCAGTGAGTTAACTTGATTGAAAGGAATCTATGATCAAGAGAGTCATTTCACCAATAGAAATTACAATATATAAGTGTTAATACAGTTCTCTCCGATCTGTTATTTGATTAAATTACATTATTTCCATAAACGTTACGACTGTGATTTCAGGATTACCTCTGGACATATCATCATCAACAACACTGAGAATCAATTATCCTCAAGAGATCTTCAAAGGCATGGCATTTATACATAATAGATACCATTGGCAAGTCCATTCTTTCTCCATTGCGACTTCAACACAGGTTAGTCTTTGGATTAACGAATTGAAAGATGCCTTAAGTTGAAGTAGCCATACTGCTTGGTGGTGGAATATAACCATGCAAGGTAAGAAATCCGGTATCAGTGAGATTGCAACGATAACTGAGTTATGCAAACTCATCATATGCAGTTTTGCACATTGATATTCTTAGTGCGTGACCTCAGTCCACTGCATTTGTTAAGAATTATTCTATATTTGGTAATCCTGAATTGGATGTCCTGGGAGAAGAAATAAGAAAAAAAATATATTCTGATACATGCTGACATGGTCTCGTGGTGTTGCGTCAAAATTGATATACTATGTATTGACATGAAGAAAAATTAATTTTGAAAAGTTTGAATGTTCTGCCAGAGTGAATTGGAGGAAAAAGGAAAAAAAAATTCTTCATCCACCTCCTTTTTCCTCTTTCCTGCCTCTCCCAAACGAAGCATTAAAATAGTATCAAAAGATCATGCCCCGCTAAAGTTTAGAAGTGCCAAATTAACCAGATAACTTTCTTGAAATTTCCAGATAACATATGGGGTGTGAATCTTTTTATGCCCATTCAGTGAGTCCTTATGCTAACCTATTTTCTACTTTAACTGTATACAAATTCTCATTTTATTTTACTGTCCTAGTTATATTTTTGCAAATGATTGTATTGCAAGTGTCGAAAAAACATAAGAAATCACTGCAGATAAGAACAGATCATTGAACTTATATAACAAGCAACGGAGTTATTGTTGCACTCGAAAGAACACACGAGTGGACTTATGTAACACGGTTTCGTGGTACTGTATCAAAATTGATGTGCTACGTCATGACATGGAGAAGAAGTTGTTTTGAGGTAGGCTAGTTTTTGTTTTGATCTTGTTCCTCGAAACTATATGTCAATTTTCTTATGATTGTGACTCGAGCGGTGAAGGAGGGAGTCGGAGAAGAAGGGAGAAGGAAACAAATGAAGAAGAATATAAGAAAAAAGATGGTAGTGAGAGAGAGAGATTGGTGAAGGAGGGAGTCGGAGAAGAAGGGAGAAGGAAACAAATGAAGAAGAATATAAGAAAAAAGATGGTAGTGAGAGAGAGATTTGTTTGTTGATGGGATGTGGACCCAACAATTTTGTGGAGAAGAAAAATCAATCAAATGTTGTTTCTCGAAACTATATGTCAATTTTCTTATGATTGTGACTCGAGTGGTGAAGGAGGGAGTCGGAGAAGAAGGGGGAAGGAAACAAATGAAGAAGAAAATAAGAAAAAAGACGTGACTTGAGCGGTGAAGGAGGGAGTCGGAGAAGAAAGGAGAAGGAAACAAATGAAGAAGAAAATAAGAAAAAAGATGGTAGTGATGGAGACTAGAGAGAGAGAGAGAGAGAGATTTGTTTGTTGATGGGATGTTGACCCAACAATTTCATGGAGAAGAAAAATCAATCAAATGTATTAAACGATGTTCAGAAATTTTTACGTAGGTGATTACGGGGGGTCTCAATTAGGGTTGGTCGACGCGCTGTGCTCGTTACTCCACTAATAATGTTAACTTTAGCTTTAATTTCTTGACTTGATCCGTTGACTTACTTGGTCTTTCCTATAGGACAAGGCGACTCCAAAGTCTCCAATTGAATAAGGTTCATCCAATCTCTTTTCAATCTTTTCATATGGTGCCATCTCCACATACCCTAAGTAGTTCTTTAACAATTTCACCTTGCCCAAAGAAAAACAGAGACCTAATTAATGCTTTCAGCTTCGCCGATGTCTTTGCAGTGTTGCCGTTCCTCCTTGTTCTGTTGCATGCAATGACTAGCAATGCAGCTCCGAGTAATTCGTAGTACGTCGCTTCATCCTGTGGTGACATTCCCAATATAAGGTACTCATTTTGATTGAAGAATGAATCGAAGAGGTGTAGTGAGCAGGAGAATGAGCTGGCTTGTGAAGATAATTGCACAATTTTATACTTGTGTGATGATCGATACTACGTGCAATCTATCAATCATTCCATCCACCAAATTAGATTAGTCGACTACTCGTCTCTGCCTTGTCATTCACGGGTGGTGTATAACTTCAAGCACTGTATTGACCAAACAACCCCGTGATGGTCTATTGGTCATTGTGAATTGCTTGCAGCCGATTAGCTCTCCATTCTACATCACCACGGGTCCATGTATTGAGCGGGTGTAATCTTCCAACACATTATCGAATTGGAACTTGTATTTTTTCAAACTTATTAATGACTTATGTACACACTATATAGCGTCACTTTAATAAAATAGAGGTCTTCTAATTATGCCAAATTGTTGAACACATTATAAGATTCTCTTCAAAAATGGGAGGGGAACATGCTATAAGAAATAAAGATTGTGTATCAAAAGAAAGTGACGGGGGAGAGGGATGGATTTGTTTGTTGACGGAATGTGGAGCCAACGATCATGTGAAGAGAGTTTTGGAAGAAACTTTTGAATTTTCAATGGGTGTAAAATTTCCAAGGATTAGACGTGACTCCACTACTAACAGAACTTTAGTTTGGTTCCCCCTTTTTAATTTCTTGACTTGCATGCTTTTGTTACGTTGACTAACTTGGGCATTTCTATCGGTCAAAGCAACTCCTAAGTCTCAAATCTAATGAGGTTCGTCCAATCCTTTTTCACTCATTTAATGTTGGATGTCCTTCTTTCCACACACACCAACCAATTCTTTACCAATTTCTTTTTTTCCAAAGACAATCGGAGACATAATTAATACTCTTAGCTCCATGAATATCTCTCTAGTATTGCCAGTCTTTCTTGTTCTATTTGCAAGCGATGTAATGCATGAATTTGCATTATTTTTTTCAATCTAAAGATTCAAAACTTGCTGGATGGGAATGTTTTCTTGGTTGTGCACTGCCCATAGGCTAAAAATTTAGGGGTCCAACCATAGCAATGAGCCACATCAACATGGTGTTCATATCCTCGTCACCAAAGTTATCTCCCAAAAATCCAATCCAACTTAAAAAATTTGTTGTTATTGTTGTTGTTGTTGTTTCTTCTCCTGTTGTAATCAAACATAGGAGACCCCTTATCTGGTGCCAAAGCAAAATCTAACGGACGAAAGAGAGAGCAAGAAAACACAAAAACAAAAAGGTGAAGGGAAGAGATCATTAACTACGTAAATGGGCGTCAGCCAGCTTTTGTTGATTAAGGGGCTCAATAAACTCAACCAGTAACAAGTTAGAACAAAAGAGGGAAGCTCTCCTAATTTCAAACGTCTCTGCTTCCCAATCTGTAATATTCTTTTTCAAGTTCCTAAACCTAAAGATCTGTTGGGTCCAATATGGCTTTGTCAGGCCAGAGCTTGCTTCATTGTATGCGTTGAACTTGTATTGCCCATCAAGCTGCATCAATTATGTTCCTGGTATTTAGGTTGAATGGCCAAGTTTTGATGGGTTACCTGTCGTGAGTGCTTCTAGTGATAAATACCCAAAAATTGATCTTTTTATTGTTGGAAAATCAATATAAAGCTAACAACAATAACAGCCTTATCACATTTGAAATGGATTTACCACTTGAAGCGCCATGCCTCAAAGCATCAAAGAGATGCTCAATACTCAAAAGGGTAATATAACCTCTAATTATCGTTTAGGCGAATATCCAATTTATCTATACAGTCTCATAAGGTAAATATTAATAAGTTTATGAGAATGTGTTGATTAGGATTTATTACATATTTTTCGAGTATATATATCTTGCTAAAGTGTAGTTATCATTTATTAGCATTCTTCACGACTATCACGAAGGACGCACTAATGTGATTCTATCGATGTTATGCCCCTTTCTTAGCTTAAAAGTAATGGCTACATAAGACGCAACAAAAATAGTGTAACTAATTAAATTTGAACGCGAAAAAGGATGTTTCTCGTGGGCTTCAAAAAGCAAGTCTGTAGATTCCTCATGTTTTCTTACTTCTGCAATCTCTTGCTACATGACAACAAATCTCCTTACGTCGTAACTTCATCAACCTCACACCCCTAATCAAATCTTATTTTAATAGCCAAACCAAAGTCTTCTTCCATATCTATACGGCTTTTTGAACAAAATTTGTTTGCTGTATCAATCGACCAGAGTAAATCAGAAGTGGAGGTGAAAAGAGAGATGTCACTAGTTTGAAGTGATTGCCCCATTGATATAGACCAATCTCCAATCCACATGAAAGGCTATTGAGTTTGCTTTTGTCTTCAATAATTCTTGAAAGATGTCTCCCTTATGATTCTTGCCAAGAATAATATTCCCTATATCACGCCCCGTCAATTATTAGGGGGACAAAATTTTCTATAAAAATAATGTGAAGACAATATGATATAGAAAGTCATGAGGACCCACTATGGACTCGAGTTGTCCCCACATGGATCCCTTCTTTATACAGCTGCGTTAGCTAAATTTTTACTTAAGCAACTATAGTAAATCTAGCTACGCGCATAGCAATAATACAATAATAGGGTGGATATATATGATTTTGGTTTCAGGCGGAATATAGGAGGGGAGATGGTATTTTATGTAACGCTACACACATAAGCTATTGCAAATTTATACATTTTAACTTTAGATAAGAATTTTCTCAGATTTACTCGATAAAATATGTAATTGTTCATAGCTAGGTCGACGATGTGCAATATCTCATTATCATATAAGATAATTTTTTTAATAGTGACTATTTATTTCAAGAATGATCAACTATGTAACAAATTGAATGATGACTAATCTTCGAGACTTAATTTAGCAAATATGGAATAAATATCAAGTGATTAAGGCGTGCATGACAAAATTTCTGGCTAGAAATTGATTTCTCAATTTCTATTTCATGGACGAGTTTCTGAGTAAAAAAATGCGTTTGATAACAATTCAAAATTTCTATTTCAGAAATAAAAATTCGTTTGATAACAGAATAAAATTTCTATTTCTAGGAGCTACAACAACTAGCGTCCGGTGGCCGGAGTCCAACGTTCGGCGACCGGCGTTCGACGTCTGGTGATCGGCGGCAGGTGGTCGAAGTCCGAAGTCCAACGTTTGGCATTCGACACCAAGTTCGGTGATCGGTGGCGGGCGGCCAAAGTCCGAAGTCTGACACTAGAGTCCAATGACTGGCAACCGGCGTCCAATGTCCGGAGTTCGACATTTGATGTTCGACATCCGGAGTTCGGCGATAGGAGGCCGATGGCCAGTGGCCAGTGGCCGGAGTCCAACGGTGGGTGGCAGGGCGGCCGATATCCGGCGGCTGGTGACGAGCGATGGACGGTCGTTGACGAAAACCCGATGGTTGGTGGTGAGCCTCCAGCATCCAATGATTGGTGATAAGCGGCCAATGACCGGTGGGCGTCTAGCATCCGGCAATGGGCGGTTGGCGATGGGTGGCCGGAGTGCAGTGGCTGGTAGTCGGCGGCTGGCGGTGGGCATCCAACATCTCACGGGCAGCAAGTGGGCGATGGGCAGTGACAAGAGTAAACAATGAGAAAAATTTTAATTTTTCATTTATGTTCCAGAAATAGAAAATGTAAAAATTGTAATTTCTGATTTCTGCTCCAAATCTATTTATGAAATATGAATCTTTTCTAGAAATCGAAAAATGAAATTGTGTTATCAAACAGATTTATATTCCAAATCTATTCCGGAAACAGAAAAATAGAAAAATAGATAAAGAAAAAATTTGTGATGTGCGCCCTAAGAGCAATAACGAAAAAATAAAATAAAATTCAAAGGAGAAGAAGAAAGGAGAAGGAAAAAAAAAGTATAAAAATAGAAGAATGTGTCAAAAGGAAGTGACAGGGAGAGAGAGATGTGAAAAAGTTGGACACGACTCCACTAATTATGGAGCTTCAGCTTGGGTCCACCTCCTTTAATTTCATGACTTGCTTGCATTTGTTCCGTTGACCGACTGGGGCTTCTTCATAGGCCAGGCGACCGCAAGCCTCCTGTCAGATTAGGATCACCCAATCTCTTCTGAATCTTTTCAAATTGCGCCTCTCCTCCACGCAGACCAAGCCATTGCTTACCAATTTCTCTTTGCCCAAAGACAAACAGAGACATGTTTCATGCTCTCAGCTCCATGAATATCTCTCTAGTGTTGCTGCTCATTCTTGTTCTATCGCAAGTCATGACTAGCAAAGCCGAGCCGAGTTATCCGCGATGTGTTGCTTCTTCCTGTGGTGATATTCGCAATATAAGTGATCCGTTTCGACTGAAGAGTGACCTAAAGGGATGCAGTGACTCAAAATTTGAGCTGGTTTGTGAAGATAATCGTACTATTCAATACTTCTATGATAGTCGATTCTATGTGCAATATATCAATTATTCCGGCTACAATATCAGATTAGTTGATGATGGGTTGAAAAAGGATAATTGCTCATCTCTCCTTCATCATTCTCACATGTTCAATAACTTCAGGAACTATTACGATCAAAATAATCCATACATCTTTGATGGAGGCAAACTGGTCATTGTAAACTGCTCAAAGGCAGTTAACTTTCCTATCTACATCGCTATGAGTCCATGCATTAAGGGTTTGTACTCTTTCAACACATCATCAAATTGGAACTTGTATGCTTTGCTCAATCCATCAGCATCAGATGTTAGGGACTTTTGCACCATTAGCAGCTAGACAATATTATCCGATTTTAGCAGATGTGAGCAGATCAATAGTAGCTTCTACAACTACGAGCTAATCCATAACATCATGGCTGATGGATTTACTCTCTACTTTGGTGCATCCAGGATGGCAACAAATTTCTTTTGCTACTTTGATCTGTATAGCTACTTTCTTCTCTATATCTCCATTTATTCTGGTAAGTGGGACATGTTTTACGCCTACATGAGTCAAGTTTGCGGATCCAAGTACTACGAGGGCGGTAAGTATTTGGTCAGCAATGAATTTTACCATAATTTTGCATGATTCTGTACAATGTTTCACTTCCCACTTTCTCTTCAAAACTGGAAAATGAAAGAAACATGTAATATCCATGAAACTTACGACAAATATACAAGATAGTGTACGTCAACTATGTGTATTTGAAAGTTTTTGGGAGGATCGTATTACTTATAAATTCTAAGTTGAAGGAGTTGCAAGATTCGCGAAACAAAATGAAAAAGTGACGGTAGAAGCCACCCCCAAACAGACTCAGATTAGCTGCACATGTACAAGTGTCTAGATTATAATTCCTTTCCAGAGAAGGGCTAGAACTCCCACTGTAAAAAAAGAAAGAAGATGCTTGTGCGAGCAACCACATGACTAGCTTTTGTTGGCATAGAATATACATTTTCTTAATTTCTTAATTAGTTCTTTAATTAGTCACTTAAGTAATAATCCGGGAGACGCTCCTTAACATTCCTTAAAAAAAATTGTTGTCATGCACCACTAGGAGGAACAAAATTATTAATTAAACATGGAAATCACTGTTTCTCTAGATTTGTTAACATCTAACAAAGTGAAATGATTTTTTTGTATTGCCTACCATCTATGTATGAAGCTCATTTTTTTCATTTATTTGTCAATTCACGCGTGCCACTACTACTCATATTCTTTTGGACAAAAGTCAACTTATACAAAGTGACGGGCTACTACTCTATTTCCTTGTGAGTTTTGTTTTCCAAACTTATTTTCCTTCAATTCCTTTTCACACCAATCATTCCTTCCACAGGTATGCTAGAAAATATTGCAATTTGGACTACTGGAAATTTTATAGTACTACTAGGTAAGCCGCAATGATTTGTTCTTTCAATAACGATAAAAATAACATATTCTAACCCATTAAAAATCTCTTCAGTGTTTTTTTGTGTAGCAAAATTCGTAATTGGGATGCCATTTGTCACAATATTTCTAATCTACAAGTATAGAAGAAGGCACCTAGCAATGGACAAGAATATTGAAGAATTTTTGCAAGCTCATAACAACTTTTTGCCCATAAGGTACTCTTACTCTAATATTAAGAAGATCACCAAAAACTTTAAGCACAAACTAGGTGAAGGGGGGTATGGTTCTGTGTACAAAGGAATGCTTAGAAGCGGCAACGAAGTGGCCATCAAGATTTTGAAGCAGTCCAAGGCCCATGGCCAAGATTTTATCAGTGAAGTGGCTACTATTGGAAGAATTCACCATGTTAATGTAGTGCAACTCATCGGTTTTTGCTTTGAAGGCTCAAAACAAGCTCTCGTGTATGATCTCATGACAAATGGGTCTTTGGATAAGCACATTTTTGCGGAGGAAGCTGATAAGTTTCTTGACTGCATGAAAATCTTTGAGATCGCTCTTGGGGTGGCGAGGGGGATTGGATACTTACATCGGGGGTGTGACATGCAAATACTACACTTTGATATCAAGCCTCATAACATTCTTTTAGACAAGAATTTCACCCCGAAAATTTCTGATTTTGGACTAGCGAAACTTTATCCCACAGATCATAGCATAGTTTCATTAACTACTGCAAGAGGAACCTTAGGATATATGGCGCCTGAGTTGTTTTACAAAAACATTGGTGGCATATCTTATAAAGCGGATGTCTACAGCTTCGGGATGTTGCTCATGGAAATGGCAAGCAGAAGGAAGAATATAAATGCAAATGTAGAACACTCAAGGCAAATTTATTTTCCGTTGTGGGTGTATGACCAATTCAGTGAAGGTACAAGTGATGAAATGGAAGAAGTTGTAGAAGAGGAAAGGAAGGTGATAAAAAAAATGATAATAGTTGCACTTTGGTGCATACAATTAAACCCTGACCATCGCCCTCCAATGAACAAAGTCCTAGAAATGTTGGAAGGAGATATTGGTAAACTTCATATGCCTCCAAAACCGCTTATCTACCCACCAGATGTGTCGGTTAACAATGAAAATTTTGGGCAAAAGAACGCTTCAAGTGCCATAACTTTGGCCAAAGGGACACTTAAGTGCCATAACTTACGAAAGGTACACTTAAGTGCCACTTTCAAGAAAAACGGATCACTTGAGTGCCACTCCGGCCAAAATCCGGCCAAAATGCCAATGTGGCGTTTTTCCGGCGAAGCGCGCCCAAAACGACGTCGTTTTGCACGCTGACGTGGCCAAAACGGCGTCGTTTTGGGCTGACGTGGTAAAAAAAAAAAATTAAAAAATTAATTAAATTAATTATAAAATTAAATTTAGTTAAAATATTTAAAAATAATAATTTTAAATTAAATTTAGTTGAAATATTAAAAAATTAATAATTTAAAATTTAAAATTTAAAAAAAAAAAAGGAAAGGGGGAGGCGGTTGAGGGATTAGCCCTCGGCCGCCGCCGCCGCCCGCCCGCGCCGCCCGGGAAGGGCCGGCGACGGCGGGGGAGGGTCGGCCGGGGTCGCCGGGCCCCGGCCGGGGTCGGCGACCACGGCCGACCGGCGGCGAGGGCCGCGACCCTCCCTGATCTCGTGGCAAGGGCTCGCGGCCCTCGCTCGGCGGGCGAGGGCCGCCGACCCTCGCCAGATCCGGGCGAGGGCCGCCGACCCTCGCCCCGGGCGAGGGCCGCAACCCGCCCGATCCGGGGGCGAGGGCTCGCGAGCCCTCGCCGCCGGTTGGCCGAGGTCGCCAGCCCACAGGGCGAGGGCTCGCGACCCCGGCCGACCCTCCCCGCCGTCGCCGGCCCTTCCCGGCGGCGGCGGGTGGGAGGCGGCGGCGGCCGAGGGCTAATCCCTCGGCCGCCTCCCCCTTTCCTTTTATTTTTTTTCATCAACTAAATTTAATTTCAAAATTATTAATTTAAAATATTTTAACTAAATTTAATTTTTAAATTATTATTTTTAAATATTTTTAATAAATTTAATTTAATTTAATTATTTATTTTATTTTTTTGCCACATCGCCAAAACAATGCTGTTTTGGCCACGTCAGCATGCAAAACGGCGTCGTTTTGAGCTCAGTTCGCCGGAAAAGTGCCACGTCGACATTTTGGCCGGATTCTCGCCGGATTGGCACTCAAGTGATCCGTTTTTCTTGAAAGTGGCACTTAAGTGTACCTTTCGTAAGTTATGGCACTTAAGTGTCCCTTTGGCCAAAGTTATGGCACTCCAGGGGTCCGCGCGTCGAAAATTTTGAGATGGAACTAGAAACACTCTCTACTTCACCAAGTGCTTCAGTAATTACAACTAGTTCTCCTTTTAGAGATAACAATGTTGCTTAGAGAAGCTTGTGCTGTTTCATTGGAAAAGCTTTGTACATTTGCCCATAATCTAGTATTATGTTGGGAGGGAGTTGAGCTAGTTTATCTCGACCCTAATTGCTTTGAGATTGTCTTCTTGTGGCTCTTATATTAATGTTGTGTTATTGAACATATAGTTTTACTCTCTTGCACCTTCATAAGGACAAAAATTTGTCAGAAAGCCAGGACAAAAACAGAAGAGGAAGGTGATGGCCATTGTGAATTGTCCTCCTTCGTTATGTGATTTTGGATAATGCCAATGAAAAAACTAATGATAACTCGCAATCTTACTCTTATATGCTCCATTGCCACCGTATCATTTCTTGATATAGAAAATAACTGATTTCGACTTATAAATTCATTATCAAAGAAAACATATATGTATACATTTTGCAGAGTGGATGCCATCTATTTATGCTAAAAACAATTTTTATCAAAATGGAAAAGAAATAATCTTAAATGAAGCAACTCAATGAAGCTTATTTTTGAAAGAACTCATAATCCTTTTTAAAGTTGACATGAAATTATCAACGAGTAATAATATCTAAAGATTACAATTTTCTCTTAAATCACTGAGTTATGGTGATTTCAAAATGAAAATTCATCTATACCCGATATTGGCCACGGAGGGAACGGGGAGAAGGAGAGGGAACCCTCTACCCGCCAAAAAAATTAACAAAATTTTCAATTATGAATCTGACGTGGGAAATCTTTTTTTTTTTAATAAAAAATGAGGGGAAAATAGTTTGTTTTAAATAAGAACTATGAGTAACCATCGTAATTTCAAATGGGTGAACTGATGTCCAGCCAAATTTTCAATCGGCAGATAATTTCATCCACAATTTTATGATTTTACCTCTAAATTTATGCTGAACAGATGTATGAACAAGAGGATCGTTACCTTGAAGAACAATCGCTGAACAATTTTCGTCCAAAATTTCCCCGTTACCACAAGGCTGTCCGCCGAAAACAAATCGCTCCTTACACCTTTCAAGTTCTAACCCGCGAGCTCCATCCCCAGCTGGAGGAGCAGGAGGGTCGATTACATCTAAGGAGTTTAAAGAGGCTAGGATTCTTTGATTCTACTTCTGCTTCTTCTGGTTTGTTCGATTCACTCGATTGGATTGGAGGGTCGACAGTGTAGGCGTGGAGGGAGGGCGATCGTGCGGGATCGTGAATGAGTTTAGTTTCCGGTGTTTGTTCTGGTCAGGATGAAGGTGTTGCTATGGCGGAAGTTTCTATTCGGGGTGGAAGAAGGCACAGGTGATGGTGTTCTTGGTGTTGGGCTTCATGGACTGCGAGCTAATGTTGGAGTAGAAATGGGTTCCTCGCTTTCTAAGGACTTGGCGTCTGCAGTTGGACTTGATGCCCAGAATATTGCTTGTGGCGGATGACATGCTGCTTTAAAGTCCAAGCAAGGAGATAGCTTTTCCTAGGGGAGAGATGGGGTGAGAGACTGAGACATGGCTGGACTCTTATGTCTTGCATCGAAACCTAATAGATGCTCTCAGCAATACATATATGAAGCGAGTATCATACATGTTCTGGTGATTCATACACTCGGGGGTGATGGAGCTTATAGTTTTGGTCTTCTTGGGCATGGGAATCAAGTGAGCCACTGGGTATCAAAAAGAGTGAGTGGACCCTTGGAAGGTGTATATGTCTCATCCCTCTCCTGTTGAATTTGGCACGCTGTAGTTGTCACTTCCGCTGGCCAGTTACTTGCTTCCAGTGATGGCGCCTTCGGTATGCTGGGCCATGGAGATCGGAAAAGTGTATCAATACCCAAGGAAGTGGAGCCCTTGAAAGGGCTTCGCACTGTTCGAGCTGCTTGTGGTGTTTGGCATACAACTGCAGTAGTGGAAGTTATGGTTGGTAATCCCACTTTCGATAACTGCTCATTTGAAAACTGCAGTAGTGACTAATGGATGTGATCAGTGGGCGGTTTAATTTTTTTGTAAACTCATTTTCTTTTTTTTTTAATGCAAATATTCAAGTTTAATGAAATTCAGGTGTATAATGATAAGTTGATGATGGTTGCTTGGCCAATTACTTGCTGTTTTATGATGAGTTCGTAATGATGATTACTAACAATGACTTGGCCAAATGCTTGCTGTGATCATAGATGTTCCATATACTCTTGTTGGCCAAATGCTTGCTGTTAGAATTGTTGGAAAGCCATTAGTTATACTGTCGTTAGCATTTTCAATCATCTTTTGGCTCCTCTTTTTTATCACATGTTCAGTTAACAAATTATGCCTGAGTTTTGATTTCTCCTTTCCCGGAGTTCTGCTTTAAGCTTGTATTAAGGGCAATATTCGATAGTACCATTGAGAAAGAGCGAGTTCTACACATCCATTAACATAAAAAGCCATTTAAGAAAGAGCTGCTCACACTTTGCAATAGAATAAAGGTGGATATGTATATAATGGAGCACTCTGGGTAAAATAACAGAGTTCGAAACAACTGAACAAGAGATAAGGATCCTCTAGTTCATCTTCATTACAAGTTGACAAGGGAGCTTCTGGTATATTCAGATTTCGTTTCCAGGAATCAAATTTCAATTGATGGGCACAAGCCTGTTCCCTTCTCTTCAATCTTTTCTGCTTCTATTTTCCAGGGGCTTACTATAAACCAAATTGAACCGACAACTATGGAGTTAAAAACTGGGCAAGCTTTTTCGGTAAAGACCGTTAGCCATCATCTCGTTGCTGCTTATCTCCATCAAAGTCATCGTTTCTCTGGAAAATCGAACGTGTCCCTCGTTACTTCAGCTGAATTCCAGCAATAAATGGTGGGTTCTGCTTTGCCACATGAATTTTGTGCCCTTCTCTTTCAACTTGGAAAGCAAGGGGTAGAAATCCAAGAACCGGCATGAGCGAACCTGATCTTCATCCAATTTCGAAACTTCCTTCTAGGGCAAAGTAGTGCTGGAGATAGGTGTGTTCATTTTAAGTTTCTTTGCCTGGATTATCTACAATTGTGAGAACATGATCTCTCAAATATTCTGGGAAAGTCGCTAGTGATGAAGAAGACTACACCTCTGTGAACAGGGCTTTCGTGGACCGCATAGCTCACTTCCTCTTCATTTAGTGAATCTGGAATTGTACTCCCTTGCGTACTGGGAACGCGTAAATTCCTCAAAGAAACCCGCAAAATATCAAACTGTCATGACTGCTATATAAACGAGCGTTACGATTGACTGCTATACCTGCATGGCATGATTCGCCACTTTTTTGTGCAATGAGGTTTTGACGCATAAAATTCTCCTTTTCCAGAGTTTTCGGACTTGTAGATGCATTCTTTTGTTCTCTTTTTGAGAGAGAGAACCTATAGAAATTATCGTCTTAACTACTGAAGAACGCTAGTGGCATCCAGTCAGGTATACCCTTCTCAAGGATTTCAAGCACTGGAGTCCTCGAACATCCCCCGCTTTCTCGCAATTCACCATGTTCGGCTCCTCCAAGTTCTCCTATTCAGACAGATCAGGGACCGTCTCCGTTGCCATGCAGTCTGCAATATTAACCTCTACCAAACTCAATGGAAGAAGCGGAAGAGACTCGAGCTCCTTAAATTTGTTAAGCCTCATGAAGACGATGTTTTCCAATTTCCTATCAATTCGGGAAGCTCTGCGATATCATAATGGACCTTGGTAGTGAGACGCACCTCGAAATTCTAGGTCACCAACAAATTCAGGAAGTTCAGTCGGGGAGACGCACTTCATAATACTCAACAATTAAGTTTCCTCAATGACCGCACCGAATCAGGTAGGTCCTCTGTTCCAGTATCATTAAGCGTGAGTTCTTTGAGAGAAGCCATCATTCCCACAAGGGATCCACAATCAACAAAAAAAGAAGGCGCACGAAATTCTAACAAATCAGAAAACTTGCGCCGGTTTTTGGACATGTGTGAAAACTACCTCGCCAATAAATTGCCCTACTTCCACACCTACACTGTCGACCGTCCATTTCCAATCGAGTGAATCGAGCAAACCCGAAGAATCAGAAGTAGAGTCGAAGAATCGTAGCCTCTTTAAGCTCCTTAATGTAATCGAACGCTCCTTCATCCAGCTGAGGAGGATGGAGCTTCCGAGGAAGAACTTGAAAGGGGTGAGAAGAGATTCGTTATGGGCGGGACAGACCTGAGGGCGGGAAAATTTTGGACGAAATTTGTTTAGCAACAGTTCTTCTAGATGACGATCTAGAGTAAAGTCAATTTTCTTTTTTTTAAAATATATATAAAATTGCCTCCACTCATTGAAAGTCAACAGACACAGTTGTGCCTCCACTCATTGAAAGTCTAGCTTGCATCAATCCTTAAATCGGTTTTACCACCGGAGAACACTATATATTGTTGGAGTACTAAGGGTGCGTTTGGCTGCACCCTATTTCTGTTCCCAGGAACAGAAATTTCTGTTTTTTTGTTCCTGAACAAAAAAGGAAAGCAAATGTGTTTGGGTGCGTTTACATTGTTTTTTGTTCTTTTGTTCCTGGAACAAAAAAAGAAACAGAAACAAGAAACACAAAATTTGTGTTTCTTGTTTCAAAACACAATTGAGGAACAAAAAGGAACAAAATTGTGTTCTCTGCTGCGACCCTCTCCTCCTGCAAGCGTCTCCACCGTCGTCTTCTCCGGCGCCTCCCACTCTCCGGCGCCGACAGCCGCCTCGTCTCGAGACCATCCGGCTTCTCCACCGTCGTCCTCTCCGCACCGACAGCCGCCGCAAGCGTCTCCACCTCGTGAGCGGGTGACGTAGCCGGGTCGCGGGTCGCCGGGCGGCGACGGCGGCTGCGGTGCGGGGCTCGGCCGTGGGGTCTCGAGCGGCGGACGTCTACGAGCGAGAGCGGCGAGGACGGCCGGTCGAGTCGTGGGCCGGCGCGGGGTCGACGATCGAGCGGATCTCGAAGTCGTGGGTCACGGCGCGGTGAGATCCGATGCGGCGGTGGCGAACGAAGGCTCGAGACCCGCAGATGCGTCGATCGGGCGTGAGGCGGAGGGGCGGTCGCCGTGCGGTGGCGGCGAGGAGGCGTCGAGCGCGGTCGCCGATGCGGTGGAGGGAGACGACGGTGTGGCTCGGGTCACCGTCGGCACGGCGCGGCGAGGCCGACCTCGCGCCCGGGCTGGGCGTCGCGGGCGGTGGCTCGGCGAGGCCGAGGCTCGCCGGCGCCGGGCGAGGTCGGCCTCGCCGGATCCGGCGAGCTCGAGCTCGCCCGGCCATGGCGAGGCCGACCTCGCGCCGGCCCGGGCGAGCTCGATCTCGCCCGATCCGGCGAGGCCGAGGCTCGCCGGCCGCCGGGCGAGGTCGGCCTCGCCGGATCTAGGCGAGCTCGAGCTCGCCCGCCATGGCGAGGTCGACCTCGCGCCGGCCCGGGCGAGCTCGATCTCGCCCGGCGAGGCCGACCTCGCCAGCCGGGGCCGACCTCGGCCTCGCCCGGCGGTGGCCCGCGAGCCTCGCCTCGCCCACCGGCCTCGGCCTCGCCGGATCAAGGCGAGCCGACCCTCGCCGGCCGGTCGCCGGCCATGGCCGAGGCCGGCGACCGGCCAAAAGAAAAAGAAAAAGGAAAAATAAGAAAAAAATAGAAAAAAAAAGAAATAAAAAAATTATCCAAATTTACCAAACATGTTTCTGTTTATTTTTTATTCCCGAACAAGTTTACCAAACGCGTTTTTGTTCAAAATTGTTCCCGGAACAAACACTTTTTTCTATTTGTTCCTGGAACAATTTTTAAACGAAACACAAACAAACGCACCCTAAGTGTCGTTTGTGTGTCTACATTGCCAATTGTCCCAAAGCTGCAATCTATCAACCACGACTTGACAACTCACTAAGGAGAGGGCCTATATAAGATGAAATGCTCCCTCATTATCTAATCTTACTCTTCTTGTGCAATTGAGATTCTCAATTCCCTCTCGCGGGAACTAATTCAAGTACCGGTTGGCCGACCTGGCCTTAACCTGAATTCCGTGATGCAGATTGATTCATGTATCATAGTTTTGGCTGATTGGGTGATTCTTAAGTTGTGCATCAAAGTTTTGGTGCCGTTTTGTGGAAACACAATCTTGAGATGATACTCATGTTCTTGGAACTTGTTAAGAATTTTCTGAAACGAGCCTCGTAATAATTTCCCCTTTCTGTTGCTGCCTAACGAGAGTAGGAAACCGAGGGGGATAGAATTTGCATTAGAATCAGCTCCGACGGAAATCGTCTTTTTCGCATGGGTTCTCTCCGTAAATTGTTGGGATTGCGCCCCTACTACAATCGACCGGGGAGAGCATGGGGACAGGGGCAATATATTGATCCGAACTAAGAATTTATAAAATATCAACTTATATATGTAAAAACAAGCACAATTTTGTCGCATTTTTTATCCTTCCAAAACTACTTTTTGTAAAATAGAGTTAACCATTAAATTTCGTGAACCACCCGAGGATCCCTAAATTTGTTTCACTCAAAAGGATAACTCTCTTCAATCTAGTAAATTTTCTCTTTTTACGTATCTATGAAAATCTGCGCAGGTTCAACTCCAGCACGAAATAAGAAAGTGTTCTAATTTTCAAAATATTAGGAATGCAAAACACCAAATTTGAAAAAGAAAAGAATAAAGGGTAATACAGATGATTTTTTTTTTTTTTTGATGATCCAGGAAATCCCGAAAGCCGACAGCCGGGAAGAACCTGGGGCTGACGCAAGCTGGCCATCACACTCACGCCAGCGATTAAGTCACCAAGTAATGCCGCTGGGATTTGAACTTGGCACCTTTCGTGGAAGGCACAAAACTCAAGCCAACTACGCCACCGCAGTGGGTGGTTAACACAGATGATGTTCCCTAAAAAGAAAAAAGAAAAAACAGAAAAAAGAAAAAGATAACAAAAAGCACATCTTCACCGTCATTGCAATCATGTGGTCTGCGGCTCTGTCAGGAAACTCATGCGAGAATTCTTGAGAACGGCCCAGTTCTTGTGAACGGGCCGACTGGCTGAATTCCTCAACAGCGCTTTTTGCCTTCTTATCAGCGTCGACGCAAGCTGCCGTTTCAGTCTGCAGCTCCTTCGCCATATTCTGCTAAAGCGCTTTAGCCACTGTAATTAGAGATGCAAATGGTCTATCGTATGAACACCCATAATTCGTGATGAAATTCAGCAAATCAATATAATGCCAACAATAACACACTTATCACATTCGAAACAGATTTGCCACTCAGGCCACCGTGCCTCAAAGCATAAAAAAAAGTTAAGAAGAATGCGAAAGAGAGAAATAAGGATTTTTCTATATATTTTGATTTATTCATAATGAGGATTATTAGCATTTTTATAGGTTTTATGAAAGACTAAAAAAGATAACATATCAATTCAGATATGTAAAATCATAGAGGATATTCACATAATCTTGAGAGATACAAAAACCATCCTAATTTTCCTAAATAACTCTAACAAAAAAGATGCTCAAAACTCAAAAGAGTCTCCAACTATTGTTTTAGTGAATAGCCAGTAGATCAGTATAATTTCATATGGTAAATGTTAAAAGTTTCTCAGAATGTATCGATTAGGATTTATTAATTATATGAGCCCATTTGAATAAGGTAATAGTTTGGTTATGTGCTAATAGGAACATATGTACGTCCCATTTTTTGATCAATTTACAACATGTACTTTGTACATAAAGTATAGTTGCTATTTCAACATTTCTAATGAGCGTCAAGGACGCACTTATATTATTCTTTCAATGTCATCTTTTTCTTAGCACGAAGGTAACGCAACATAAGACACGGCATAAGTCTTGTGACTACTTAAATCTAAAAGCGAGAAAGCATGATTCGTGCGAACTTCCAAAAAGCAAGTCTGTCGATTCTTCTTGTTTTCTGACTTTTGAACCCCCTTTTTTTTGGCGCAAATTGAATCAATCCTATCAAATCTTATTTAATAGCCAAACCGGGATTTTTTATTCTGCATCTATATAGCTTTTTGAAACAAAATTGGTTCATTGTATCAATCCACCATAGTTAAAAAGAAGGAGAGACCAAACGAGATATCAATAGTTTGAAGTGATTGCACCAATTGCACGCACAAATCTCCAATCCACATCAAACACGATTGTGGTTGCTTTTGTTGTCAACAGTTCTAAAAGTATGGGTCCCTTTTGATTCTATCTAAGAAAAATGTATTCCGTATCGTGCCTTTATAGAAAATGTAAGGACTATTGCTTAGGAAGTCATTAAGATCCTGTATTGCTTCAAGTTGTCCCTACATGTATTATACCATCTTTATAAAGCCGTACTACACGGCTAAAATTTTTACTCAAGCAATTATAGTTATTCTTGCCTTGGCACGTGCCTTGCAAGAATACAATTATAGTATGGACATATGTGATTTTGCTTTTAAGCAGACCATAGGAAAGTGTATTTTTTTGTAGCTATTATGCATGTAAAGTATAGCAAATTTATACATTTTAAGTTCTAGATAAAGATTTTTTCATGTATTCATTCATGGCTAGGTTGGATATGATGCCGTGTAATATATCATTGTCATCTGAGATACTTTTTATATAGCAATTAATTATTTCATGAAATGATTCGTCTATGGAACCAATAGGAACATATATACGTCCCATTTTTTTTTTTTGGATCAATTTACAACATGTACTTTGTACATAAAGTATAGTTGCTATTTCAACATTTCTAATGAGTGTCTATGATTCTTTCAATGTCACATTTTTTCTTAGCGCAAAGGTAACGCAAAATAAGACACGACAAAAATTTTGTGACTAAGTAAATCTAAAAGTGAGAAAGCATGATCCGCGCAAGCTTCCAAAAAGCAAGTCTGTCAATTCTTCTTGTTTTCTTAATTTTGAACTGCCTTTTTTGCACAAAGCAAATCAATCCTATCAAATCTTATTTAATAGCCAAATCAGGGTTTTTTATTTTGCACCTATATAGCTTTTTGAAACAAATTTGTTTCTTTGTATCAATCTACCATAGTTAAATGCAAGTGGAGATCAAAAGAGATATCAATAGTTTGATGTGATTGCACCAATTGCACGCACAAATCTCCAATCCACATCAAACACGATTGTGGTTGCCTTTGTCATCAACAATTCTAAAAGTATGGGTTCCTTTGATTCTAGCTAGGAAAGATATATTCCGTATCGTGCCCGTTAATCATTAGATTAATTATTTTTTTTATAGAAAATGTAAAGACTATTGCTTAGAAAGTAATTGGGGAGTCTCAATTAGGGTTGGCCGTCGGGCCGTGCCTGTTACTCCACTAATAATGTTAACTTTGGCTTTAATTTCTTTTTTAAAGGACAAGGTGACTGCAAAGTCTCTAATCGAACAAGGTTCATCTAATCTCTTTACAATCTTTTCATATGGTGCCATCTCCACTAATAATGTTAACTTCGGCTTTGATTTCTTGACCTGATCCGTTGATTGACTTGGTCTTTTCTATAGGACAAGGCGGCTCCAAAGTCTCCAATTGAACAAGGTTCATCCAATCTCTTTTCAATCTTTTCATATGGTACCATCACCATGTACCCCAAGTAGTTCTTTAACAATATTGCTTTGCCCAAGGACAAATAGAAACCTAATTAATGTGCTTAGCTCCACTGATGTCTATGCAGTGTTGCCGCTCCTCCTTGTTCTTTTGCATGCGATGACTAGCAATACTACTCCAAGTAATTCGTAGTACATTGCTTCATATTGTGGTGACATTCGCAATATAAGTTACCCATTTCAATTGAAGAATGAATTGAAGGGGTGCAGTGATAAGGAGAATGAGCTGGCTTGTGAAGATAATTGCACAGTTCTATACTTGTGTGATGGCCGATACTTCATGCAATCTATTAATTATTCAATCCACCAAATCAGGTTAGTTGACGATGGGTTGCGAAAGGATAACTGCTCATCTCATCCTTGTCATTCATGGCCGGTGTATAACTTCAAGCACCATATTGACCCAAACAACCCATACAAAATGGACCGTGATGGTCCATTGGTCATTGTGAATTGCTTGAAACCAATTAGTTTTCCATTCTACATCGCCATCGGTCCACGTACTAAGGGGTTGTAATCTTCCAACACATTATTGAATTGGAACTTGTAATTTCTCGAACTTATTGACTAATGTACACTCTATATAGTGTCACTTTAATAAAATAGAAGGCTTCTAATTATGCCAAATTGTTGAACACGCTATAAGATTCTCTTCAAAGATGGTGAGGGAACACGCTATAAGAAAAAAAGATTGTGTATAAGAAGGAAGTGATGGGGGAGAGAGATGGATTTGTTTGTTGACGGAATGTGGAGCCAACAATCACGTGAAGAGAGTTTGGAAGAAACTTTTGCATTTTCAATGAGTGTAAAATTTCCAAGGGTTGGACATGACTCCACTAATAATGTTACTTTAGTTTGGGTCCCCTTTTTAATTTCTTGACTTGCATGCTTTTGTCACGTTGACTGACTTGGGCATTTCTATTAGTCGAGGCGACTCCAAAGTCTCCAATCTAACGAGGTTCGTTCAATCTTTTTTCAATCGTTTAGTGTTGTGCCTCCTTCTATCCTCCACACACACCAACCAATTCTTTACCAATTTCTCTTTTCCCAAAGACAATCGGAGATGTAATTAATACTCTCTGCTCCATGAATATCCCTCTAGTGTTGCTAGTCTTTCTTGTTCTATTTGCAGGCGATGTAATGCATGAATTTGCATTATTTTTTTCAATCTTAAGATTCAGAACTTGCTGGATGGGAATGTTTTCTTGGTTATGCACTGCCCATAGGCTAAAGATTTAGGAGTCCAACCATAGCAATGAGCCACATCAACATGGTGTTCACATCCTCATCGCCACTCACCACAAAGTCATCTCCCAAAAATCCAATCCAACTAAAAAGCTTTTTTGTGTTTTTTTCCCCGTTGCAATCAAACATAGGAGACCCATTATTTGGCACCAAAGCAAAATCTAATGGACGAAAGAGAGAGCAAGAAAAGGTAAAAACAAAAAGGAGAAGGGAAGAGATCATTAACAAAGTAAATGAGCGTCAGTTAGCTTATGTTGATTAAGGGGCTCAATAAACTCAAAAAGTAAAAAGTTAGAACATAAGAGAGAAGCTCCCCTAATTTCAAACGTCTTTGCTTCCCAATCTATAATATTTTTTTCAAGTTCCTAAACCTAAAGATCTATTGGGTCCAATATGGCTTTGTCAAGCCAGAACTTGCTTCATTGTATGCGTTGAAATAATTGACTTGGGATTGACTTCTATTGCCTATCGAGCCGCATCAATTATGTTCTTAGTATTCGGGTCGAATGGCCAAGTTTCGACGGGTTACCTGTCATGAGTGCTTCTAGTGATAAATACCCAAAAATTGATATTTTTATTGTTGGAAAATCAATATAAAGCTAACAACAATTGTCACGCCCCGATCCTTGAGCACGTGCCCATCCCGACCTAGTCGATTTAATAGCGATGTCCTAGGACGCATCATCGATCCATTCATTTTAATACGTATGCGAAAGTAGATATAAAATCCCAGACAATAAAACAATGGGATAGAAAAGTAATGCCATATTTTTCAAGCCTGAAAAACCACAACCACACTTTTATACAATGCAAACCATATAGTATATATTATAATACTATTAACAAAGTCGGTTCTATCACAATATCATTTCACAACTCAAGGTTTGCAAAACAGGGGTGGGGGTTCAACCCTCCTTTGGATCCTCCTCCGGGTCCTCCTCTGGGTCCTCCTCCTTCTTGATGATCTCTCTTTCTTCTTTGCTCCAGCTAGAGTCTATGGCTGAGTACATCGAGGAGTCAGGATCGTCGAGCTTGGGATCCTTCGCATCTACCACCGAGCCATCCTTGGGGTTACCATACCCTTCCCGAATGCAACCTCCAATGCATACTACGGTACCTCCAATTCCGGTATCGGGCCCACTCTTCGCTCATCAGAATAATGGCGATACCACGGTCGGTATTGGTGGGGCACCTTTTTCGGGTTCACCCACATCAATCCAGACAGTGAACTTGATCAGCACGTACTCGAGTCTCTCAGGGTGGTGGTGTATCGGAATGTGGTACCCTATCTCAGTAAACTTCTTGGGTTGCCCAAAATATTCAGGAGGGTTTGGAGGGGCTGCCATCTAAGGACTTGAAATGTTATCCCACAACGGGGTGAGATTATGTCTCAGCGAGTTCTACCCTCTAAGACTCAATTATGAAGCAAATACGCCTTAAAGGCTGCCTAAGCACAACCACGAGTTGGAGTTCTTATCTTTGCCTCTGTTCCTTCTTACAAGTCAGTTCAATTCATAACTCACAATTATAACACTCAATCAATCACCACATATCGAATCATCGATCAATCGACTCTGTCAATTTCATGTCAACCAAACCATTCATTGATCATTTCAGTCAATACTATCTATGATTCTGATCAGAATCCAAAACTGCTCACTCTAGGTGATATATAGATAGTAGCTTGCCCCAAAGGCTAAATAATAGTATATTGTTCATTCTCTAAGATGACTTATCGAGTCACCGAGCCGATATAAAATACTATTTCTTCTCCAAGATGACCCATCGAGTCACCAAGCATATTATAGTATAATGTTCTTTCTCCAAGACGACATATAGAGCCGTCAAGCTGTTATATTATACCGTTCTTTCTTCGAGATGACATATAGAGTCATCGAATCGGTATTTTACATCGTTCTTTCTCTAAGATGACATATAGAGTCACCGAGCCAGTGTTGTATATCGTCCTTTTTCTAAGATGACATATAGAGTCATCGAGCCAGTATAGTATAATGTTCAGATCATACAATCAATTTACCATGTTTATCATATCTGATAAAAATACACATGCGTGGGTACACGGTTGGCCTTAGCTATAATACAAGATATTCACTTTTTAACCTCCCACTATTTTTAGCAGTTCCAAAATAGATTTTTGGCGCTGTAAACCGACGCCCGGTAGTTTTCCAATTAATTACCACAATTATCAATTTTTGGGATAATTACCCACAACCACTAATTACGTTCAATTTGCACAATCAGGTACTCAATTAAATAAACAGAGAGCACCATTGCAATCGGCACAAAATTCCTGTCACCGGCTATCCTGGTTTAATTTTCGAAAAAAATAATTAAATAATTACGGAAAATAATTAATAAATGCAATAAATGCATACTTAGGCCTGTAATGCCTAATTATATTCCGGAACGTACTCGGAAAATTTTCGAGTCACTCTAGATAAATACTAGAGCTCATCTAAGCCCTAATTGCAGTAACTATCCACTTAACATGCATCGATAAGCAATTAAATTTCACTAATCTAATCTAACTAACCACCTAACCATACTTAACTTAATCTAATCAGTCTTTAATCGTGATCAACCTACTAAGCGATGATTAGTGAGTTAAACTCATTTGTTTTACGATTCGATTGGCTCAAATCGTCGGGGATGCGATAGGGGACAACTCTCTCCAAAGCAGACCTAACTTTTGGGGCCGGGAAAATCCTCAAAACGGGCCAAAACAGTGCTGCCAAACCCACTCTATTTGCTGCTATTCTTGGCTGCAAAAGAGAGGAAACGGGGCTGGTTTGGGTCGAAGATGGATAGAGGAGGCAGCTTGGGTTGGTTGTGGTCTAGGCGGGGCTCGGCGTGTTCCACGGCGGCTCTAGCAATGGCACACGACGTTGGGGACGAGTGGGGCAGCTCTCGAACAGCCAAGGATGGTGGCTGGAGTGGCGTGAGGGCGAGACGGGCAGAGGACGCACGTGTGGGCGGTGGTGTGCACAAACGGCGAACGGTGGCGTTGGCGTGCGGATCCGGCGGTTGGCTGGCTTCGGCTGGTCTCTCCTTGGCTGCTGGGGTTCAAAAACAGCACAATGAAGGGGAGGAAGGAGCTGGTCGCCGGTCTTGGAGAGGGAGAGAGAGATAAGGGGCCAAAGGGGGCCACCAAGCCTTATTTTCTCCTCAATGGTCCCCTTGACCATTCCTTCACCATTAGCTAGTCCCTTGGCTTCAAATCAGCCACCAATGCCCCTCTTTGAACCCTTCAAATGGTCCAAAAGCCTTAGGTGGTGGGGTGTTACGAATTTCACATGTTTCAATCCAATTTGGCCATAATAAATTCCATCGATACCTCACCGATCCAATTGGTATTTTTCCTCACCAATTGATCCCACTTGCATTCCAATTGCACGATACAAAACGATCCCTGATTTTTTCTGGACAAAAACGGCGCTACCTCGACTTTTTCCCAAAAAGTCTCGGTTTGCATAAAAGTCTTATAAGATTGAGTCGACACTCCTAGAATTAATTGTGACATGATAGAATTTTCAATTTTTGAAATCGGACTCAAATTTGCAGTTAATTTCAATTCGGGCGCGATTTTAGCGTGATTTAGAATACTTGGTAACTTTCAGAAATTTTTAGTGCAAATGACCCGTGATTGATTTTCTTCGAGCTACAATGAACCCACTCGACATATTGGCGACTTTCGGTTGTCATGAAAATCTCAAAAATTCAAATACGGACACAGGGTACCAAAATAATAGGAAAACCAGTCTAGTGTCGGCCGTCGAGAATTTTCCAATTTAGTGGTGTCACCTATGATTAGCCACACATCTCAGTCGAACCGACCTATCTCTGATCTCAAATCGATTTTTAACTGTGCCATAATGGCCTCTAAAGATGGACACGGTCGAATAGCCGATTCCTAGTCAAATTCTTAAGTCTATCGCATTAAAATTCATTAATGGCTTCCCCACATAGTCTAGTTATCTCGATAGTGATCAGCTCTGAAAACAGCCCTATAGGTGCGTCAATGAAATGCCGATTTATTCAATAGAAAACATGATTGGAAATCTGTGCTGTCACAACAATAACAGCCTTATCACATTTGAAATGGATTTACCATTTGAAGCGCCATGCCACAAAGCATCAAAAAGATGCTCAAGACTCAAAAGGGTAATATAACCTCTAATTATTGTCTAGGCGAATATCCAGTCTATCTATACAGTCTCATATAGTAAATATTAATAAGTTTATGAAAATTTATTGATTAGTATTTATTACATATCTTTCGACTATATATATCTTGCTAAAGTGTAGTTATCATTTATTAGCATTCTTAATGACTGTCACAAAGGATGCACTAATGTGATTCTATCGATGTTATGCCCTTTTCTTAGCTTAAAAGTAATGGCTACATAAGACGCAACAAAGATATTGTAACTAATTAAATTTGAACGCGACAAAGGATGTTTCTTGTGGGCTTCAAAAAGCAAGTTTGAAGATTCCTCGTGTTTTCTTACTTCCGCACTCTCTTGCTACATGACAACAAATCTCCTTATGTCGTAACTTAATCAACCTCACACTCATAATCAAATCTTATTTTAATAGCCAAACCAAAGTCTTCTTCCATATCTATACGGCTTTTTGAACAAAATTTGTTTGCTGTATCAATCGACCAGAGTAAATCAGAAGTGGACGTGAAAAGAGAGATGTCACTAGTTTGAAGTGATTGCCCCATTTATATAGACCAATCTCCAATCCACACGAAAGGCTATTGAGTTTTCTTTTGTCTTCAATAATTCTTGAAAGATGTCTCCCTCATGATTCTTGCCAAGAATAATATTCCCTATATCGTGCCCCGTCAATTATTAGGGGGACAACATTTTCTATAAAAAAATATGAAGACCATATGATATAGAAAGTCATGAGGACCCACGATGGACTCACGTCGTCCCCACATGGGTCCCTTCTTTATACAGCTGTGCTAGCTAAAATTTGTACTTAAGCAACTATAGTAATTCTAGCTACGCGCATAGCAAGAATACAATAATAGGGTGGATACATATGATTTTGCTTTTAGGCAGAGTATAGAAGAAGAGAGGGAATTTTATGTAACGCTACACACATAAGCTATTTCAAATTTATACATTTTAACTTTAGATAAGGATTTTATCAGATTTATTTGATAAAATATGTAACCGTTCATAGTTGGGTCGATGATGTGCAATAACTCATTATTATATAAGATAATTATTTGGGTTAATACCCTGAAAAACCCCAAACTGGTACCTTGTGACAAATTTACCCCAAACTATTTTTTTGACCACCAAAAACCCCAAACTGGTATACCTTTAACAAATTTACCCCAAACTGGTACACTTGTGACAAATTTACCCTATGTTAGTTTTCGTTAAATTTTATTCTCAAATTATTAAGTTAAATGACATGTGACAGTTAACCGGTATATCAATTTAGGATTTTACGCTCCGTTTGTCACAGTTTACAATTTTTGTGATTTTTTTTTGTGGTATTAATCCAATTTAGCAAAGGGTATATTTGTCACATAATTACCAGTTTAGGGTTTTTTACAGTTGAATAAATTAGTTTGGGGTAAATTTGTCATAAATGTACCAGTTTAGGGTTTTTTTATAGTCAGTCGAGGTAAATTTGTTACAGGTTTACCAGTTTGGGGTTTTTCATGATCAAAAAAATAGTTTGGGGTAAATTTGTCACAAGTGTACCAGTTTGGGATTTTTCAGGGTATTAACCCTAATTTTTTTAATTGTGACTATTTATTTCGAGAACGATCAACTGTGTAACAAAATGAATGACAACTAATCTTCGAGACTTAATTTAGCAAATATGGAATAAATATCAAGTGATTAAGCGCGATGGAACGGAAAAAAAAATTATGGAGAAGAAGGGAGGAGGAAAAAACAGAGTACAAAAATAGAAGAATGTGTCAAAAGAAAGTGACGGGGAGAGAGAGATGTGAAAAAGTTGGACACGACTCCACTAATTATGGAGCTTAAGCTTGGGTCCACCTCCTTTAAATTCTTGACTTGCTTGCATTTATTCCGTTAACCGACTGGGGCTTCTCTATAGGCCAGGCGACCGCAAGCCTCCAGTCAGATTAGGATCACCCAGTCTCGTCTGAATCTTTTCAAATTGCGCCTCTCCTCCACGCAGACCAAGCCAGTCCTAACCAAGTTCTCTTTGCCCAAAGACAAACAGAGACATGTTTCATGCTCTCAGCTCCATGAATATCTCTCTAGTGTTGCTGCTCATTCTTGTTTTATCGCAAGCCATGACTAGCAAAGCCGGGCCGAGTAATCCACGATGCGATGCTTCATCCTGTGGTGATATTCGCAATATAAGTCACCCGTTTCGATTGAAGAGTGACCCAAATGGATGCGGTGACCCAAGAAATGAGCTGGTTTGTGAAGATAATTGTACTGTTCTATATTTCCATGATGGCCGATTTTATGTACAGTCTATCAATTATTCCAGCCTCAGAATCAGATTGGTTGATGATGGGTTGAAATAGGATAATTGTTCGTCTCTCTCTCGTCATTCACGGGCATTCTATAACTTCGGGAACCGTTCCGATCCAAATAATTCATATCGCATGTTCCAAGGAGGCGTATTGGTCATTGTGAATTGCTCAAAGGTAGTTAACTTTCCTATCTACATCGCTACGAGTCCATGCATTAAGGGTTTGTACTCTTCCAACACATCATCATATTGGAATTTGTATGCTTTGCTGAATCCAGCTGCATCGGATGTTAGGGACTTTTGCACCGTTAGCAGCTGGACGGTATCATCTCATTTTGCATTTGATGAGCAGATCAATAGTAGCTTCTACGACTATGAGCTAATCCATAACATCATGGCTGATGGATTTACTCTCTACTTTGGTCCATTCAGCCGGTGGAAGAAATATTTCTTTTGCTACTTTGATCTGTACAACTACTTTCATTTCTATAACTTATTTTATTCTGATAAATTGTATATGCCTGGCACGGACGCCAGTCAAGTTTGCCGATCCAGGTACTACTACGACGGTAAGTATTGGTCAGCGATGAAATTTTACCATAATTTTGCATGATTCTGTACAATGTTTCACTTCTCACCTTCTCTTCAAAACTGGAAAATGAAAGAAACATGTAATATCCATGAAACTTACGACAAATATACAAGATGGTGTACGTCAACTATGTGTATTCGAAAGTTTTTGGGAGGATCACATTACTTGTAAATTCTAAGTTGAAGGAGTTGCAAGATTCGCGAAACAAAATGAAAAAACGACGGTAGAAGCCACCCCCAAACAGACTCAGATCAGCTGCACATGTACAAGTGTCTAGATTATAATTCCTTTCCACAGAAGGGCTAGAACTCCCACGGTAAAAAAGAAAGAAGATGCTTGTGCGAGCAACCACATGACTGGCTTTTGTTGGCATAGAATATACATTTTCTTAATTTCATAATTAGTTCTTTATTAGTCACTTAACTAATAATCCGGGAGACGCTCCTTAACATTCAAAAAATTGTAGTCATGCACTACTAGGAGGAACAAAATTATTAATTAAACATGGAAATCACTGTTTCTCTAGATTTGTTAACATCTAACAAAGTGAAATGAGTTTGTATTACCTACCATCTATGTATGAAGCTCATTATTTTCATTTATTTGTCAATTCACGCGAGCCACTACTCATATTCTTTTGGACAAAAGTCAACTTATACAAAGTGACGGGCTACTACACTATTTCCTTGTGAGTTTTGTTTTCCAAACTTCTTTTCCTTTAGTTCCTTCTCACACCATTCATTCCTTCCACAGGTGTGCTGAAAAATATTGCAATTTGGACTACTGGAGATTTTATAGCAATACTAGGTAAGCCGCAATGATTTGTTCTTTCAATAATTATAAAAATAACATATTCTAACCCAATAAAACTCTCTTCAGTGCCTTCTTGTGTAGCGAAATTCATAATTGGAATGCCATTCGTCACAATATTTCTGATCTACAAGTATAAAAGAAGGCACCTAGCAATGGACAAGAATATTGAAGAATTTTTGCAAGCTCATAATAACTTTTTGCCCATAAGGTACTCTTACTCTAATATCAAGAAGATCACCAAAAACTTTAAGCACAAACTAGGTGAAGGGGGGTATGGCTTGGTGTACAAAGGAATGCTTAGAAGCGGCAACGAAGTGGCCATCAAGATTTTGAAGCAGTCCAAGGCCCATGGCCAAGATTTTATTAGTGAAGTGGCTACTATTGGAAGAATTCACCATGTTAATGTAGTGCAACTCATTGGTTTTTGCTTTGAAGGCTCGAAACAAGCTCTCGTGTATGATCTCATGACAAATGGGTCTTTGGATAAGCACATTTTTGCAGAGGAAGCTAATAAGTTTCTTGACTACATGAAAATATTTGAAATCGCTCTTCAGGTGGCGAGGGGGATGGGATACTTACATCGGGGGTGTGACATGCAAATACTACACTTTGATATCAAGCCTCATAACATTCTTTTAGACAATAATTTCACCCCGAAAATTTCAGATTTTGGACTCGCGAAACTTTATCCCACAGATCATAGCATAGTTTCATTAACTGCTGCAAGAGGAACCTTGGGATATATGGCACCTGAGTTGTTTTACAAAAACATTGGCGGCATATCTTATAAAGCGGATGTCTACAGTTTCGGGATGTTGCTCATGGAAATGGCAAGTAGAAGGAAGAATATAAATGCAAATTTAGAATGCTCAAGCCAAATTTATTTTCCGTTGTGGGTGCATGACCAAGTTAGTGAAAGTACAAGTGTTGAAATGGAAGAAGTTGTAGAAGAGGAAAGGAAGGTGATAAAAAAAATGATAATAGTTGCACTTTGGTGCATACAATTAAACCCTGACCATCGGATGTGTCAGTTAACAATGACAAATCTGAGATGGAACTAGAAACACTCTCTACTTCGCCAAATGCTTCGGCAATTTCAGCTAGTTTTCCTTTTAGAGATAGCAATGTTATTTAGAGAACTATGCATTGTTTGATTGGAAAAGCTTTGTACATTTGCCCACAATCTAGTATTATGTTGGGAGGGAGTTGGGCTAGTTTATCTCGACCCTAATTACTTTGAGATTGTCCTGTTGTGGCTCTTATATTAATGTTGTGTTATTGTACTTCACATAGTTTTACTCTTTTGCACCTTCAAAAGGATAAAAAAGTGGTAAGCGAGCAAGGAAAAAAACAGAGGAGGAAGGCGATGGCCATTGTGAATGCCCTCCCTTGTTACGTGACTTTGGATAATGCCAATGAAAAAACCAATGATAACCCTTGATCTTACTCCTACACGCGCCACTGCCACTAGTTTTTTTACAATAACAAACAACCAGTTTCGACCTATGAATTCATTATCAAATAAAACATATATGTTTACGTTTAACAAAGTGAACACCGTCTATCTATGCTAGAAACAAATTTTATCAAAATGGAAAAAACATGATCTTAAATGAAACAATTCAATGGAGTTTATATTTGAAAGAACCCATAATCTGTTTTAAAGTTAACATGAAATTATCAACGAGTAATATTATCTAAAGATTACAATTTTCTCTTAGATCACTCAGTTATGGTATAAATGAAAATTCATCTATACCCGATATTGGCCATGGAGGGAAGGGGGAGAAGGAGAAGCAACCCTCTACCCGCCAAAAAAATTAACAAAATTTTCAATTACGAATCTGTAGTGGGCATTTTTTTTATTTAAAAAATGATTGGAATGAAGTTTGTTTTAAATAAAAACTCAGAGTAACCATTGTAATTTCAAATGGGTGAAGCCTGGGGAAGGCTTCACGGGAATCAGGTCGGGGGGACTATCCCTTTTCTGGTTTACGTTCCTCCCGCTGGTTATCATTACCCCATTTTACCTTTGGGGTTGATTCCGATAAACGGAACAGTTTAAGGACTTGTACAGGTCCAACCGGCTGTTATCATTTTCCTGAACCACGCCTAGGCAACCCTGGGGAAGGTTTCGCAAGAATCAAGCCTGGGGGATTTTCCCAAATTGATTAATTTCCCCTAGAGGTTTATCATTACCCAATTTTACGTTTGGGGTTGACTCTGATAAACGAAGTAGTTTAAGGACATGCTGAGGTCCGAAACTAATGTCCAGCCAAATTTTCAATCGGCGGATAATTTCATCCAAAATTTTATGATTTTACCTCTAGATTTATGCTGAACAGGTGTATGAACTAGAGGATCGTTACCTTGAAGAACAATCGCTGAACAATTTTCGTCCAAAATTTCCCCGTTACCACAAGGCTGTCCGCCGAAAACAAATCGCTCCTTACACCTTTTCAAGTTCTAACCCGCGAGCTCCATCCCTAGCTGGAGGAGCAGGAGCGTCGATTACATCTAAGGAGTTTAAAGAGGCTAGGATTTTTCGATTCTACTTCTGCTTCTTCTGGTCCGTTCGATTCACTCGATTGGATTGGAGGGTCGACAGTGTAGGCGTGGAGGGAGGGCGATGGTGCTGGATCGTGAATGAGTTTAGTTTTTGGTGTTTGTTCTGGTCAGGATGAAGGTGTTGCTATGGCGGAAGTTTCTATTTGGGGGGGAAGAAGGCACAGGTGATGGTGTTCTTGGTGGTGGGCTTCATGGATTGCGAGCTAATGTTGGAGTAGAAATGGGTTCCTCGCTTTCTAAGGACTTGGAGTCTGCAGTCGGACTTGATGTCCAGAATATTGCTTGTGGTGGATGACATGCTGCTTAAAAGTCCAAGCAAGGAGATAGCTTTTCCTAGGGGAGAGATGGGGTGAGAGACTGGGGCATGGCTGGACTCTTATCTCTTGCATCGAAACCTAATAGATGCTCTCAGCAATACATATATGAAGCGAGTATCATACATGTTCTGGTGATTTATACACTCGGGGGTGATGGAGCTTATAGTTTTTGTCTTCTTGGGCATGGGAATGAAGTGAGCCACTGGGTATCAAAAAGAGTGAGTGGACCCTTGGAAGGTGTATATGTCTCATTCCTCTCCTGTTGAATTTGGCATGCTGTAGTTGTCACTTCTGCTGGCCAGTTACTTGTTTCTGGTGATGGCGCCCTCGGTGTTCTGGGCCATGGAGATTGGAAAAGTGTATCAATACCCAAGGAAGTGGAGCCCTTGAAAGGGCTTGTGGTGTTTGGCATACAACTGCAGTAGTGGAAGTCAGTGTTGGTAGTCCTACTTTTGGTAACTGCTCATTCGAAAACTGCAGTAGTGACTAATGGATGTGATCGGTGGGCGGTTTAATTTTTTTGTAAACTCATTTCCTTTTTTTTTTTTAATGCAAATACTCATGTTTAATGAAATTCAAGTGTTTAATGATAAGTTCATGATGGTTGCTTGGCCAATTACTTGCTGATTTATGATGAGTTGGTAATGATGATTATTAACAATCACTTGGCCAAATGCTTGCTGTGATCATAGATGTTTCATTTACTCTTGTTGGCCAAATGGTCACTGTTAGAATTGTTGGAAAGCCATTAGTTATACTGTTGTCAGCATTTTCAATCATCTTTTGGCTCTCACATGTTCAGTTAACAAACTATGCCTGGTTTTGATTTCTCCTTTCCCGGAGTTCTGTCTTTGTGCTTGTATTAAGGGGAATATTCGATAGTACCATTGAGAAAGAGCGAGTTCTACACGTCCATCAGCACGAAAAGCCATTTGAGAAAGAACTGCTCACAATTTGCAATATAATAAAGGTGGATATGTATATAATGGAGCACTCTGGGTAATAACAGAGTTCGAAACAACTGAACAAGAGCTCAGGATCTTCTAGTTCATCTCATTACAAGTTTACAAGGGAGCTTCTGGTATATTCAGATTTCGTTTCCAGGAATCAAATTTCAATTGATAGGCACAAGCCTGTTCCCTTCTCTTCAACCTTTTCTGCTTCTATTTCCAGGGGCTTACTATAAACCAAATTGAAGCGACAACTACAGAGAGTTAAAAACTGGGCAAGCTTTTTTGATAAAGACCGTTAGCAATCATCTCGTTGCTGCTTATCTCCATCAAAGTCATCGTTTCTCTGGAAAATCGAACGTGCCCCACGTTACTTTAGCTGAATTCCAGCAATAAACGGTGGGTTCTGCTTTGCCACCTGAATTTTGTGCCCTTCTCTTTCAACTTGGAAAGCAACGGGTAGAAATCCGAGAACCGGCATGAGTGAACCTGATCTTCATCCAATTTCGAAACTCCCTTCTAGGGCAAAGCAGTGCTGGAGATAGGTGTGTTCATTTTAAGTATCTTTGCCTGGATTATCCACAATTGTGAGAATATGATCTCTCAAATATTCTGGGAAAGTCGCTGGTGATGAAGAAGACTACACCTCTGTGAACAGGGTTTTCGTGGACCGCATAGCTCACTTCCTCTTGATTTGGTGAATCTGGAATTTCACTCCCTCGCAGACTGGGAACGCATAAATTCCTCAAAGAAACCTGCAAAATATCAAACTGTCATGACTGCTATATAAACGAGCTTTACAATTGACTGCTATACCTGCATGGCATGATTCGCCAATTTTTCGTGCAATGAGGTTTTGACACATAAAATTTTCCTTTTCCAGAGTTTTCGGATCCGTAGATGCATTTTTTTTTTCCTCTTTTTAAGAGAGAGAGAGAGCGCCTTAGAAATTATCTTCTCAACTGCCGAAGAACGCTAGTGGCATCCAGTCAGGTATACCCTTCTCAAGGATTTCAAGCACTGGAGTCCTGGATTATCCCCGCTTTCTCGCAATTCACCATGTTCGGCTCCTCCAAGTTCTCCAATTCAGACAGATCAGGGACCGTCTCCGTTGCCATGCAGTCTGCAATATTAACTCTACCAAACTCAATGGAAGAGGCGGAAGAGACTCGAGCTCCTTAAATTTGTTAAGCCTCACGAAGACGATGTTTTCCAATTTTCCTATCAATTCTGGAAGCTCTGTGACATCATAATGGACCCTGGTAGTGAGACGCTCCTCGAAATTCAAGGTCACCAACAAATTCAGGAAGTTCAGTCAGGGAGACGCACTTCATAATACTCAACAATTCAAGTTTCCTCAATGACCGCACCGAATCAGGTAGGTCCTTTGTTCCAGTATCATTAAGCGTGAGTTCTTTGAGAGAAGCCATCATTCCCACAAGGGATCCACAATCAACAAAGAAAGAAGGCGCACGAAACTCTAACAAATCAGAAAACTTGCGCCGGTTTTTGGACATGTGTGAAAACTACCTCGCCAATAAATCGCCCTACTTCCACACCTAAACTGTCGACCCTCCATTTCCAATCCAGTGTATCGAGCAAACCCGAAGAATCAGAAGTAGAGTTGAAGAATCCTAGCTTCTTTAAGCTCCTTAGATGTAATCGAACGCTCCTTCATCCAGCTGAGGAGGATGGAGCTTCCGTGGAAGAACTTGAAAGGGGTGAGAAGCGATTCGTTATGGGCGGGACAGACCTGAGGGCGGGAAACTTTTGGACCAAATTTGTTTAGCAATTGTTCTTCAAGATGACGATCTAGAGTAAAGTAAATTTTTTTTTTTTTTAAATATAAAATTGCCCCGGTTTTAGTCTTTGGAAACAGTTGCCATGCCAACATTTAACAAGAGAGTGAGTTCAAATCATTATTTGAGATTAAATTGGTTACCTCATGACTTTATTTAAAACAAGGTTCAATTTTAAAAGTAAATATTTACACTTTAGATCTATATTTGAAATTTTCCCAAAAAAATAAAAATTACGAATATCTGCTATAGAGAATTTAATCTCATATTTAGTTTCATGCTCAAACTTTTTCTTTAGAAAAAAAAAAGCATATCAAAATCCATGTCAGTTTTCTTAAGGTAAATTCCAATATAATGCATTCAATGGGAAAGATGTCAATTGCAAAGATGTAATCGAAGACATAATCCCATCTTTACCTTAAATGTATAGACAATTGTATTGAGTTATCTCTTTCTTCGTATTATTATTCATGTAATAAATTCTATCTTTTAGGTAACATTATATATACACCGGTCGTCCTAAGTGACGTGTTCGGTGCTAACGTGGACAATTTTAATAATATTTAAATATTTTTTTGATTTTTTTTTTCTGTTTTTTGTCTTCCCTTGTTCCTCTAGTCAGTTGTCGGGTCTTGGCAATTGATCAAAGGCAAGGATGGGCGAGATCAACTGTCACGCTCCGATCCTCGGGCACGCACACATCCTTCTCACTTGGTCGATTTTATAATGCGATATCCCAGGACTAAGTATCGTTGACCCTTTCTTTTATTAAGCACATGCGGAAGTAGTTATAAATCCCAAAACAGCAAATCGATGGGATAGAAAAGCAAGGCCATTTTTTTCATATTGAAACTTATAACCAAACTTTTATACAAAACACAAATCAGAGTACTTCACAATTATTCATAACTTTTTACTCTTAACTCTATTCACATCAAAACAGGATTCCCAAAAGAGGATGGGACCTCAGTCCCCATCCGGTCGTACTCAAGATCCCTTTCTGGATCATCTTCTTCTTCAAAAATCTCCTCCTCAGGTTTCACCTTAGAGTTCTCTTTCTCAGATTCCTCCTCCTTAGCTCCTCATCGGGGTCCTGAAATGTTTTCCCAAAACCGGGATGAGACTACGTCTCAGCGAGTTCTACCCCACTAAGGCCCGATTAGTAAACCATTATACTATAGGCTGCCTAAACACGCACATGTCAGAGGGCTTACCTTGGCCTCAGATCCTACCTGCAAGTCAGTACAATTCATAATAGGCACCCAAGCAATCATATCATAGATCGAAGTATCGATCAAATCGACCTAGTCGATTATATGCCAACAAGACCACTCACGGTCATTTCCATTCAGTCAATCAATTCACAACATCAAATCAAAATAATGATCAATCGACCTAGTTGATTACATGTCAGCCTGACCATTTCCCGGTCATTCAAGTTATTGCTATTCAGTCCTAACTGATAGAACCAATCACCAAGCCACGTGCATTCTCCAAGGAGACATACTTTGTCACCGAGCCACGTGCATTCTCCGAGGTGATATATACATCTAGTCACCAAGCCACATGCATTCTCCAAGGCGACATACTTCGTCACCGAGCCATGTGCATTCTCCGAGGTGATATATATATCTAGTCACCGAGTCACATGCATTCTCCAAGGCGACATACTTCGTCACCGAGCCATGTGCATTCTCCGAGGTGACATATCTAATCATCAAGCCCCATGCATTCTCCAAGGCGACGTACTAATCATCGAGCCACGTGCATTCTCCGAAGCGATATACCAAATCACCGAGCCACGTGCATTCTTCGAGATGATGTACTATTCACCGAGCTACGTGCCTTTCATGATGATTCATCCTATTTCTAAAGTAATTATCCACAACCTAAATTCGTACTCAATTTACCCAAATAATCAATTTAGGAACATATCCTAAAAATCCACAATTAAATCAATTCAACACAAATTAAAGCTCAAATAAATAAACGGACTACGCCACGACAATCAGCATGAGATTCCGGTCGTCGGCCATCTCAATCTTAATTTCCGAAAAATAATTAAATAATTAATTAATTTCGAAAATTAAATAATTAATATTAAAAAATTCCATTTAGCTCAAAATAAGGCCCAATTAAATAAATGGACTTCACCATGATCACCAACATAAAATTCCGGTCAAGGGCTATCCCAATTGAATTTTTGGAAAGTAAATAAATAATTAATTTAATTCCGAAAATTAATATTTAAATACCAAAATTTCCACTTAGGCCCGAAAAGCCTAATTGAAGCCCACCAAGGGGCGGGAAAAATCCCGAGATACTTTCAATAAATAGTAGACCACATCTACTTGCTAAATGCACACTCAATTTGTCTAATTTGCATCACAATTGACTAATAAACACTAATCCATTCTAATCTAACCACCTAATTACATTTAATTAAACCTAACCAACCCCTAAACATAATTAGCCAACTAAGCAGGGATTAGTGAGATTACTCACTGGAATCGCGCACAAAACGTATCAATCCGACGGGGATGACACGAAGAACGATTCCTCCTAAAGCACGACTCGACTCTGGTTCGGGGTCCAAAAACGGCCCAAAACCAACCACGAGCCGGCTGGATACCCACATGATGGGGTTGCTGGATCGCTGCAAAACAGAGAGAAAGAGAGAGGGATGGGGGCGGCAAGGGGTCGGGAAAGATGGGCAGAGCTCCGGGGAGGCTGCACGGCGCTAGGTGACGGCCGGAGGTGGCTGAACGGAGGCCGAACAGAAGCTGCAGGGGTCGGGTTGCAGGGGAAAGCGGCACACGCAGCCAGGCGGTGGTGCGGCCGGCGGTTCAGCGAGGTGGCGTGCGATGGCGGAGCATGGGCGGCGATGGCGAGCGGCTCCGATCTTCAAACGACGGTGGCTGCTGCTTCTGCTTTGCTGTCTTTGCTGGTTCGCACGAGTAAGAAAGGAGAAGGAGTCGGTTACGAGAGAGTGGGGGAGAAAGGAAAGAGAGAAGAGAGAAGAGAGAGAAGAAGAGATAAGAGTGAAGAAGTTTGAAAAGTCAAAGTGAAAAAAGCCAAGAGGGGGACAGCCAAGCATTCGGTGGAGGGGGCAATTCGCATGAGGGAAAAGAGAGAGAGAGAGAGAGAGAGAGAGAGAGAGAGAGAGATTCGGCCGAAGGAAAAGAAGAAAAGGGAAAATAAAAGGAACCAAATGGTGCTTAGCTAAAAATGGAAAAAGAGAAAAAGGAAATGGGAGGGAACTAAAAAGAATTTCCTAACATATCCCATTTTCTTTTGAATTAGCTCATTTATTCCTAAAAGAATTTCCAACTAGAGCACTTGGTCCCTACTTGCGATTCTGCATCCAAATTCCCTCTTGATTTTCTCTCAATTAACTCTCACAAAAATTAATTGATATTTCCATTATCAAATTGATTAATTTCTTTATCCAAAAATCCCCCATGCTTCTCAATTTCACAAACAAATCAATCCCCTGTTTCAATTGAATGAAAACGGCCCTAACCTGACTTTTTCCCCAAAAAGTCTCGGTTATCAGAAAAATCTTCTGAGACTGAGTCGTGGATCCTAGAATTCATTGTGACATGACAGAACCTTCAATTTTTGAAATCGGACTTGAATAGACGGTTAATTTCCATTTGGCACGTTTTTAGCGTAACCTAGGCTACTGGGTGGTTTTTAGAACTTTTTAAGGCAAATAACTCGTGGTCGATTTTCTTCGAACCACTATGAACCCATTCGACTCAATGGCGACTCTCGATTGTCATGAAAATCTCGAGAATTCAATTACGGACACAGGGTACCAAAACGATAGTAAAATCAAATTAGTGTCAATTAACGAGAATTTTCCAATTTAGTGGAGTCACCCACGATCGGCCATACATCTCAGTCGAATAGACCTATCTTTGATCTTAAATCGATTTTTAACTGTGCCGCAATGGCCTTTAAAGATGAGCACGGTCGAGAAGCCGATTCTTGATCGAACTCTCAAGTTTATTGCCTTAAATTTTCTTAATTACTTACCCAGACAATCTAGTTATCTCAAGAGTGATCGACTCTGAGAATAGCCCTATAAACGCATCAACAAAATGCCCGATTAATTCAATAGAAAATAGGTTGAGAAATTTAGGATGTCACATCAACCTTTCCATCTGAAGCTCACCTTTGCTGCCCACTGGTGAAGTGAGCCTCGCCCGCTCCTAGCATGGCTCCACCTCGTTGTTGCTAGGCGAGGTTAACCTCGCCATATTTGGCTAGGTGAGGTTGGCCTTGCTAGTCAGCCTCGCTAGTCGACCTTGTCGGCCCTCGCCTTTAATTGGTCGTTGAGGCTTGGCGACTAGCATAGGAAGAAGGGAAGGAAAAAAGGAGAGAGAGAGAGAAAGAAAATATTTTTTTAAAAAAAAAATGGAAAACAGACATAGTGGTGCCGCGATACTATATTCTCGGAATACCAAGTGTTTTTAGATTAGACATACTTAAATCTTGTCTAGTCAAGAGACACAGTTGTGCCTCCACTTACTAAAAGTCTAGCATGCATCAATCCTTAAATCAGTTTTACCACTGGAGAACACTATATATTGTTGGAGTACCAAGTGTCTTTACTAATGGACGTTTGTGCATTACTAATGGACGTTTGTGCATCTACATTGCCATTCGTCACCCAAAGCTGCAATCTATCAACCACGACTTGACAACTCACTAAGGGGAATGCCTATATAAGATGAAACCTCCCTCACTATCTAATCTTGCTCTTCTTGTGCAATTAAGATCCTCAATTCCCTCTTGTGGGAACTAATTCGAGTACCGATGGGCGATCCGGCCTTAACCTGAATTCCGTGATGCAGATTGATTTATGCAGCAGAGTTTTGGTTGATTCGGTGATTCTTAAGTCGTGCATCAAAGTTTTGGTACCGTTTGTGGAATACTCGTGTTCTTGGAACTTGTTAAGGATTTTCTGAAACGAGTCTCGTAATAATTCCCCTTTTCTATTGCTGCCTAAGGAGAGCAGGAAACCGAGGGGGATAGAATTTGCATTAGAATCAGCTCCGATGGAAATCGTCTTTTCGGATGGGTTTGTTGGAGAAATCTTTCTAGAATATTTTGAAGCTGACAAAACGTTTCTATCAGTGTAGTCTGGAGCTTTGCAGACCCTTCTATTTAGAGTCTGAAGACCTCCAGATCACCAGACTCAAGACTCAAGACTCAAGACTCAAGACTATTCTCATTGACAATTTCTAATCCAGTGACGAAGGCTATCCAGAACTAAAGTGTTTGGTTGAGGATTTGGTCTTATCGACTGGAGAAGATCTCTTGGCTGGATATGATATAACGTATTCTTTTATTCGAAATCAAGATCGTTTGAAGATCTGATGATTGATGAGATATTCTTGGAAGGTTCTATTCTTGGAAACCAAGATCCTGATTGTATGGGCAAACAAGATTGATGGGCTATCGACATGTTCCTTTAATAGCTCGAATGATCTTCTTAATTAATTCTGTCCAACGGGAAGATTGGAAGAATTCCTTTGGTAAGTGCCAACGGGTATGATGGCATAAAGGAGTATAAAAGGAAGTCGTTCCAGTTGTTCTAGTGCGTGCACGATAGAGAAATTCCAGAGTCTGAAGCTCCTTGATTATTAGTCGACTCATATTGAGCAAAATTGTATACACAAAAGAGAGTCTATACTTAGTGATACCTTGAGGAAGTGTGGTAGAACTTCTACACTTTGTGAAATCAAGGGAAAGCATTGCTTTGTAACATCTCTCTCGTTCATAGTGGAATCCAGCCCGGTGGGGCCATCGGTGCGAAAAAGAGTGGACGTAGGCTTGAAATAAGCCGAACCACTATAATCCTTGCGTTCAATTTTCTCTTCCCTACTCTCTGTCTTATTTTGATCATTGTTTGTTTTGTTGATGAGAAATTTTTTCTCATTTCTAGTGACTGCCTAGTATTGTGCGAATATCTCGAGAAATTACTTTTTATACCTATTCACCCCCCTCTAGGTACTTATACTAGCCATATCAATTGGTATCAGAGCCTGTGTACTCACTTTGTTTGAAGTGTTTTACTTCAGAGTTAAAGATCCATGGCTAGTATGCTAGCACCAGGGCTGGTGGAAGGGCAAAGCAATACCAGACCTCCTTACTTTGATGGAAAGGATTACAACATCTGGAAAAACAAAATGAAAGCATTTCTTCGATCAAAGGATCCTCTGGAATGGGATGTTGTAGAAAAAGGAATCATTCCTAAAGTTGCATCTGTCTCAGAAAGAGGGAAAGAAACTGTTGAGACCAGCGGAATGACTCAGGAAGAGATAATCAAGAGACAAGCTCTTGATGCAAAAGCTATTTACTCTTTATATTGTGCCTTGTCACCTACTGAATATAACAGAATATCTTCTTGTGTTACAGCAAAAGAAGTCTGGGATAGATTACATATCACCTATGAAGGAACTGATCGAGTGAAAGAGACCAGAATCAACATCCTTCTCGGTCAATATGAAGCCTTCAAAATGAGACCTGGAGAATCTATAACTGACATGTTTAGCCGTTTTACAGAAATTGTAAATGGTCTTGAAAATCAAGGTCAACCAATTTCTGATCCCATGAAGGTAAACAAGCTACTGCGTGGACTCTCCAAGGATTGGAATCACATAAAGACCTCAATAAGAGAGACGCAAAGAATCATGCCACTATCTGTCGATGAGCTGGTTGGAACTCTTCAGTCTTATGAAGTGGAACGAATAAATGAAGATGAAGATCCAAAAGGTAAGAAATCCATTGCATTAAAATCAAATGATGATTCTGATGTTACAGATTCTGAAGATGATATGGACGATGAGGAGCTTGCTCTCATGATAAGAAGATTCAGAAAGCTGAACAGAAAAAGAAGAAGGTTCAACTTAAAGAAACAAAGCTTTCAAAGACTACAGACCAAGTCTGTTGATGATGATGAATCAAACAAAGATGTAGTTTGCTTTGAATGTAAGAAAAATGGACACATCAAACCCAACTGTCCTCTTCTAAAGAAGAAGAAAGGAAAAGCTGAAAAATCTCGAAAGGCTCTAAAAGCCGAAACCTGGAGTGATACATAGTGTGAAGAAAGTGATGATAACTATGCCAATTTATGTCTGATAGCACAATCAGACTCAGACTCAAACTCTGAATCAGACTCAGACAGTGAATTTGAGGTAAGTAATTTTAAAATCCCTGTCAAGGTTTCTAAGTATATTGATGAGCTGTGTTTTAGTCTTAAGACTTCTCTTAAAAGGATTTCCGAACTTAAAAAGGAAAACTCTGCTCTAAAACAACAGGAAAACGTTTTGAAAGAAAGAGTTAAATGTTTAGATATGAATGTTTCCACTCTTAAAGAAAGTGAAGATAATCTTTTAAAAGAAAATGCTCTTTTAAAGATTGACTCATCAAATATTTCAAAGAAATTTTCAATAGGGTCCGAGAAACTTGAGAAAATTCTTTCAGCCCAAAGACCTTATTTCAATAAGTTAAGTCTAGGTATGACAGCAGAAACTATCCCTTTAATTGATTTTCCTAAAGTAAAAGAAAGAATTAAGCAAAGACCCTCAAGAGAGGCTTACAAAAATCATTTCAAGAGGGTTTTTATAAAACCTGTAGGTCGAAATGCTCTCAGATGTTCAAAGTGCAATAGTTCGGATCATTTTGAAAAATAGTGTTCTATGATTTGGAAACCTATTAAGAAAGTATGGGCTAATATTATTTATTTTACTAACACCAATGGACCCAAGAAAATATGGGTACCAAAGAAAGCTTGAGACTCTTTTTTAAATGCAGGTCTCTATCAAGAAAAAGGTAAAGTGGTATCGGGCAAAGGATGCTCAAGACATATGACAGGAGATTCAAATTGCTTTATAAAGCTCGTTCAAGTAAATTGTGGAAAAGTCTCATTTGGAGGAAGCAGCAAAGGAAGAATTGTGGGATTTGGAACTGTGAAAATTGGAAATCTCACAATAAGTAATGTTTCCCTAGTGGAAGGACTCAATTACAATCTACTCAGCATTAGCCAACTGTGTGATACTGGTTTTAAGATCTACTTTCAAGAGGGAATATGCTCTGGAACCAGTAAAGACTCTACTCAGTCTTTCATGGGTCGAAGACATGGAAATATCTACCTCTTGGATGTGAAACCGGATGAATCGCAATGTCTAATCTCAATTCAAGACGAAGCAAGCTTATGGCACGAAAGCTTGGTCACATCAATATGAAGCAAATAGCCAAAATTTCAACAAAGCAGCTTGTTCGTGGTCTACCCAATTTATCATACCAAAAGTCTGATCTATGCACATCATGCATATTGGGAAAGCAGGTAAGAAATTCATTTAAGCCAATAAATCAAGTTTCCACTAATCATGTACTGTAGCTGCTGCATATGGATCTTTTCGGACAAACCAGAACCCAGAGCATTGGAGGTAAGAAATATTGCCTAGTAATTGTGGATGATTACTCTCGATTTACTTGGGTATATTTCCTTGCAAGTAAGTCCGAAACCTTCTCGTATTTTGAAAAATTTGCTAAAAAGGTTCAAAATGAAAAGGGATGTGTTATCTCAAGTATAAGAACAGACCATGGAGGTGAATTTGAAAATCAAGATTTTACAAAATTTTGTGATGAATCTGGCTTTCAGCATGTGTTTTCCTCTCCATATACTCCACAGCAAAATGGAGTTGTGGAAAGAAAGAATAGATCTCTTCAAGAAATGGCTAGAACTCTTTTAATTGAAAGTAAGATCTCTTCACGATTTTGGGCTGAAGCTGTTTCAACAGCGTGCTATATCATCAATAGAGTCTTTCTAAGCCTATTCTAGAGAAAACCCCTTATGAGTTATTCAAAGGTAAGAAGCCTATTGTTTCATACTTTCATGTGTTCGATTGCAAATGCTTTATACTGAAAAATGCAAAAGATCGAGTTGGTAAGTTTGAAGAAAGATCAGACAAAGGCATCTTCCTTGGATATTCTACATCAAGCAAAGCCTACAGAGTCTATAACAAGAAGAGTCAATCTGTGGAGGAATCAATGAATGTCAAATTTCAAGATTCTATGCAAAATGAATCCAGTCAGACTCATCATGAAGAATCTGAACCTGCTCCAGACTCTCCAAAGCTTACAACTCAAGAAGCATCTCAGACTCTGGAAGACCAGCATCAAGTTGTTAGTGAAGATTCAAATAAAGGAAGTGATCATCAACCAGACAAATCAACTAGTAACTGGAAGCATAAGTCTAGCCATCCCAAAGACCTCATTATTGGCGAAATTAATAAAGGAATTCGCACCAGATCCAAAAGGCGCGAAGAGTCTAGTGCTGTGGCTCTCATTTCTGAAATAGAACCAAAAAGCATAGAAGAAGCTTTATCTGATGAAAGCTGGATTGAAGCTATGCAAGAAGAGCTCAGACAGTTCAACATTAATGATGTCTGGGAATTGACATCTAAACCAAAAGTTAAAACTGTTATTGTAGCTAAATGGGTGTTCAGGAGCAAGATGAATGAGAAAGGAAAAGTCGTAAGAAACAAAGCAAGACTCGTGGCCAAGGGATATACGCAAGAAGAAGGAATAGACTATGATGAGACTTACGCACCAGTAGCAAGGTTAGAAGCAATTCGATTATTACTTGCTTTTACTTGTTATAAGAATTTCAGGTTATTCCAAATGGACGTCAAAAGTGCTTTCCTAAATGGATTTATCCATGAGGAAGTTTATGTGGAACAACCACCTGGGTTCGAAGACCCAAAGAAGCCAGACTCAGTATTCAGACTGAAAAAGGCCTTGTATGGTTTAAAGCAAGCACCTCGAGCTTGGTACGACAGACTAAGTAAGTTCTTAATACATAATGGTTTTGTCAAAGGTAAAGTAGATACTACTCTATTTATCAAAAAGGAAGACAAAAGCTTTTTACTTGTTCAAATATATGTGGATGATATTATTTTTGGATCCTCTAATGAAAGTCTATGCAAGAAATTCTCTAAGTCTATGCAGGATGAGTTTGAAATGAGTATGATGGGAGAGTTAACCTTCTTTCTCGGACTCCAAGTAAAACAATTGAAGGAAGGGACTTTTATTCATCAAGAAAAATATGCTAATGATCTTGTCAAAAGGTTTGGACTGGAAAAGTGCAAAAAGACTGACATACCTATGTCAAGTTCCTTGAAGATAGACAAAGATGAAGAAGGGAAGAAAGTTGATCAGAAGCTGTACAGGAGTATCATCGGTTCACTTCTTTATCTTACTGCCTCTAGACCTGACATTTTGTTGAGTGTTTGCATTTGTGCTAGATTTCAAGCAGATCCTAGAGAATCTCATCTAAGTGCTGCTAAGCGTATTATTAAATACGTTGCTTCATCTTCAAGCATCGGTCTTTGGTATCCTAAGAAGGGAGACTTTAATCTTCTTGGATATTCAGACGCAGATCTAGCCGGTTGCAGAGTTGATAGAAAGATCACCTCGGGAACTTGCCAGTTGCTTGGAAGCAGGACAGTGTCTTGGTTTTCAAGGAAGCAAAATACAGTAGCTCTCTCTACAATAGAGGCAGAGTATGTAGCTCTTGGAAGTTGTTGTTCACAAATTCTGTGGATAAAACAACAGCTACGAGACTTTGGAATTGAAGACTCATGCATGGAGATTAAATGTGACAACACCAGTGCAATCAATCTCACTAAAAATCCAATTCTTCACTCAAGAGCAAAGCATATAGAGATTCGACATCACTTCATTAGAGATCATGTTCAAAATGGAGAAATCTCGATTCAATTTGTTGATTCAAAGAGCCAACTGGCGGATATATTTATAAAGCCTTTGGAGAAGAATCAATTTGATATCATCCGTTCCAGACTCAACATTTTGAAGCTTGAAGAAATAATTGAGGACATAGACCCTGTAAGAGTCCAAAAGCCCTCTTTTATTTACAAGCTTTATCGTGCCTTGAAGAGCACTGGTACTCCGCTGAACTACGTAGATGATTTTCTTAAAGACAAGGGTTATGGAAATGAGTATGTCTTTTTGCGACGAATGGAGGATTTGGGAATTGCTCCCAAAGGAAAGGCAGAGGAAGCTCTTGCGAACATTCCAAGTGACCCACGGGTCGGGGGATTTAATCTGACTGACGGAAACGATGATGATAAATTGTTTAGTGAATTTCAACCTAGGATGGGTGTTGCAGCGAAAGTTCGGGGAAAAAGAACGGAGTTGTTTAAATCAAAGGAACAGGAGGATCTATACTTCAAACTGATGAAACGTGGGGTGATAAACCCTAGGAGCGTCGATTTCGACTTTCTGGATGCCATAAATGTGAACTTGAGGGAAAAGTTCGGTCTGCTTCAACTTGAGCAATTTTGCTCCGACACCACAGAAGGCTATGCTCAATTGACTGCATATTTCTATTCAAATCTCAGTTTCTTGGATGCAAATAGAATATCTTTCAGTGTTCGAGACCAAGACTTTGTGGTAGATGTGGATATGTTGGCGGATATAATTGGGGTTGAAAGAGGAAGATATCAACCTGTCAAGGTTTCAATTGCTCGTGCCACACTGGAGCTTGTTAAAGACAGAAGTACAGAAGGGAGAATTACCTACACAAGGATGCGTGCGAACAACATCTTGCTTCACAAAATTGTGATCAACTGTCTCAGACCAAAATCAACCTTCAAGACTGACGTGTCTAACTCTGAGGCAAAATTGATGTACGCGATCAATGCAGGGAAAAAGTTCTCTCTCCCTCACACCATTCTCTTCCACATGTACAGAGCAATGGTGAAAGACAAGGGCCAGCTACCTTACTCAGGTCTTGTGTCAAAGATCTTCAGACACTTGAACATTCAATCTCCACAAATTCTTTGTGTTCGATTGTGCGACAAAATGGTGGTAGGATTGAAAATGGTGACAAAAATGCGTCTGAAAGAACCTGATAAGGCATTGGAGAAGTTTAAAGAGAAAACTCCGGTCAAATCTCATCCAGTCTCTTCTACATCGAAAAGAAAAGGGAAGGAGCCCATGGGTGCTCCATCCAAAAAGAAAAGAGCTCTTATCTTAGAGGATGAAGATGAAGAGGATGAACTCACTATTTCTGCTTTGGCGTTGAAAAGGCTCAGTCGTTCTTTTCCCGAATCAACGGAATGACAGGAGAAAGGAAAAGAAGCAGAGGAAAAAGAACAGAGAGAAGAAGAGGGAAAAGAAGAGAACAGAGAAGCAGAGGAGAAAGAAGCAAAAGAAAAAGAAGAAGAGGAGAAAGAAGCTGAAGAAGAAGAAGCAGATAAAGAAAGGTCTGAAGACGAAGAAGGAGAGAGAGGCAATCAAGAAGAAGAAGAACATGAAAAACACTCTTCTCTAACTGAGGCCATAGAAATAGGGGGAGATGGAGAGCAAGGAAGAACTACACCATATCTGTCACCAGTGAAGGTGTAAGTCGCTCACTAGCAGATCCAGAAGATATTCAGGCTTCTCAAATGCCTGAGGAAGGTCATGATGCTTCATCGCCAAATCTGCGTGATTATACTGAGATTCCATTGTCTGCCTTTACGCCATCCGATAGAGCCAATGCCGCACGTTGATCGACAATACAGCGGATTTTCGCCGAATACTTGATCTTCTTCTGGAAATGCAGGGTCAAATGTATGCTTTGGAGTGCGAACTTCAAGTCTTGAAGAATGCAGGACAAGCTTCTTCTGTTACCCTGTCTGATCAGATACAAGACCTCGCTCTTCAAATTCAAGCCAATGCTAAAGGGGAAGAGGTGGCTCATCTACGGGAAGACTTGAAAAGGCTGGAAGGCATCGTTCAGTCTATGGGAGATTTCCAGCTTGTGCGCGTTCCCAAGCAAATTTGACTTCTTCTCACTTTTTTTATGATGACAAAAAGGGGGAGAAATGCAAGCTTTGAACTTCTTTGAACTTTGAACTTTGACTTTGAAATTTTTTTTTTAACTTTAGTTTGTTTGGATATTTGACTTGAGTGTGACTTGGGTGTTTGGATGTGGATTTGAATTTGACTGTTGCATTTATATCAAGTGTTATTGTATGGCTCTACTCTCATGAAAGACTAACCTATTTTCTGTGGATGCAGAGTCTAGTTAAGTTGTTAATCTTTATGAGATATCCATATTGCTTGAGTAATGTTTTGCAGGTCAAAGTTGTTCAAATCTACGGGAAAGTTTTGTCACCATCAAAAAGGGGGAGATTGTTGGAGAAATATTTTTAGAATATTTTGAAGCTGACAAAACGTTTCTATCAATGTAGTCTGGAGCTTTGCAGACCCTTCTATTTAGAGTCTGAAGACCTCCAGATCACCAGACTCAAGACTCAAGACTATTCTCATTGACAGTTTCTAATCCAGTGACGAAGGCTATCCAGAGCTAAAGTGTTTGGTTGAGGATTTGGTCTTATCGACTGGAGAAGATCTCTTGGCTGGATATGATATAACGGATTCTTTTATTCGAAATCAAGATCTTTTGAAGATCCGATGATTGATGAGATATTCTTGGAAGGTTCTATTCTTGGAAACCAAGATCCTGATTGTATGGGCGAACAAGATTGATGGGCTATCGACATGTTCCTTTAATAGCTCGAATGATCTTCTTAATTAATTCTGTCCAACGGGAAGATTGGAAGAATTCCTTTGGTAAGTGCCAACGGGTATGATGGCATAAAGGAGTATAAAAGGAAGTCATTCCAGTTGTTCTAGTGCGTGCACAATAGAGAAATTCCAGAGTCTGAAGCTCCTTGATTATTAGTCGATTCATATTGAGCAAAATTGTATACACAAAAGAGAGTCTATACTTAGTGATACCTTGAGGAAGTGTGGTAGAACTTCTACACTGTGAAATCAAGGGAAAGCATTGCTGTAACATCTCTCTGTTCATAGTGGAATCTAGCCAGTGGGCTGTCAGTGCAGAAGAGTGGACGTAGGCTTGAAATAAGCCGAACCACTATAATCCTTGCGTTCAATTTTCTCTTCCCTACTCTCTGTCTTATTTTGATCATTGTTTGTTTTGTTGACGAGAAAAATTTTCTCATTTCTATTAACTGCCTAGTATTGTGTGAATATCTCGAGAAATTACTTTTTATACCTATTCACCCCATTCTAGGTACTTATACTAGCCATATCAGGGTTCTCTTCGTAAATTGTTGGGATTGCACCCCTACTACAATCGACCGGGGAGAGCAATGATGGGGGCAATAATGCTATATTGATCTGACCCAAGAATTTATAAAATATCAATTTATATATGTAAAAACAAGCACGATTTCGTAAAATAGAGTTAACCATTAAATTTCATGAACCACCCGAGGACCCCCAAGTTTGTTTCACTCAAAACGATAACTCTCTTCAATCTAGTAATTTTTTTGTTTTTATGTATCTATGAAATCCTGTGTTGGCTCAACTCCAGCACTTTATAAGGAAGTATTCTAATTTCCAAACTATCAGCCATCCATAACACCCAACTTTTTTTTTTTTTGGTCAGTCCTACTCTACACTCACTCTCAGACTTTTGCCTTGCCTCTTGCAGGGCGTGGGAGTCGAAACCCACTCCTGAAACTTACGCGTCCCCACCTTATCCCCCTTGAGAAGGTGGGGATTTGAACCCCTCACCTCCCCCTTCAATGTTGGAAGGGTGGCCAAAAAAGAAAATAATAAAGGGTAATACAGAAAATGTATTTTAAAAAGAAAAGAAAAACAGAAAAAGAAGATAACAAAAAGCACATCTTCACCGTCATTGCAACCATCTGGTCTGTGGCTTTGTCAGAAAAATCTCATACAAGAGTTCCTGAAAATGAGCCGACTGGCTGAATTCCTCAACAGCGCTTTTTGCCACCGTATCGGCGTCGACGCGAGCAGCCGTTTCGATCTGCGCAGCCCTTCGCCATATTCTGCTAAAGCACTTTAGCCACTGTAATTAGAGATGCAAATGGTCTATCGTTATGAACACCCATAATTCAAGATGAAATTCAGCAAATCAATATAATGCCAACAACAGCACACTTATCATATTCGAAACAGATTTGCCACTCAGGCCACCGTGCCTCAAAGCATAAAAAAAAGTTAAGAAAAATGCGAAAGAGAGAAATAAGGAATTTTCTATATATTTTGATATATTCATAATGAGGATTATTAGCCTTTTTGTAGGTTTTATGAAAGACTAAACAAGATAACATATCAATTAAGATACGTAAAATCATAGAGGATATTTACATAATCTTGAAAGATACAAAAACCATCCTAATTTTCCTAAATAACTCTAACAAAAAAGATGCTCAAAACCCAAAAGAGTTTAGTGAATAGCCAATATAGATCAGTATAATTTCGTATGGTAAATGTTAAAAGTTTCTTAGAATGTATCGATTAGGATTTATTAATTGTATGAGCCCGTTCAAATAAGGTAATAGTTCGGTTATGTGCTAATAGGAACATATATATGTCCCATTTTTTGATCAATTTACAACATGTACTTTGTACATAAAGTATAGTTGCTTTTTCAACATTTCTAGCAAGTGTCAAGAATGCACTTATATGATTCTTTCAATGTCATCTTTTTCTTAGCGCAAAGGTAACGCAACATAAGACACGGCAAGAGTCTTGTGACTACTTATATCTAAAAGTGAGAAAGCATGATTCACGCGAGCTTCCAAAAAGCAAGTCTTTCAATTCTTCTTGTTTCCTTACCTTTGAACCACTTTTTTTGTGCAAAGTAAATCATTCCTATCAAATTTTATTTAATAGCCAAACCTGGGTTTTTTATTCTCATCTATATAGCTTTTTGAAACAAAATTGGTTCATTATATCAATCCACCATAGTTAAATGGAAGTGGAGACCAAAAGAGATATCAATAGTTTGAAGTGATTGCACCAATTACACGCACAAATCTCCAATCCACATCAAACACGATTATGGTTGCTTTTGTCGTCAATAATTCTAAAGGTATGGGTCCCTTTTGATTCTAGCTAAGAAAGACATATTCCGTACCTGCCCGTCAATCATTAGGTTAATTAATTATAAAAACTATTTTTTATTTTTTATTTTTTTATAGAAAATGTAAAGACTATTGCTTAGAAAGTAATTAGGGGGGTCTCAATTGGGGTTGGCAGTCGGGCCGTGCCCATTACTCCACTAGTAATATTAACTTTGGATTTAATTTTTTGACCTGATCCGTTGACTAACTTGGTCTTTTTTATTGAACAAGGCGACTCCAAAGTCCCCAATCGAACAAGGTTCATCCAATTTCTTTTCAATCTTTTCATATGGTGCCATCTCCACATACCCCAAGCAATTCTTTAACAATTTCGCTTTGCCCAAAGACAAACAGAGACCTAATTAAGCTTTACCAAAAAATAAAATAAAATAGAGACTTGATTAATACTCTTAGCTCCACTAATGTCTATGCAGTGTTGCTGCTCCTCCTTGTTCTGTTGCATGCAATGACTAGCAATGCCACTCCAAGTAGTTCGCAGTACATTGCTTCATACTGTGGTGACATTCGCAATATAAGCTACTTATTTCGATTGAAGAATGAATCAAAGGGGTGTGGTGAGTAGAAGAATGAGCTGGCTTGTGAAGATAATTGCATAGTTCTACATTTGTGTGATGGTCAATACTTCGTGCAGTCTATCAATTATTCCTCCCACCAAATCAGATTAGTCGACGGTGGGTTGTGAATGGATAGCTGCTTGTCTCATCCCTGTCATTCATGGGTAGTGTATAACTTCAAACACCATATTGACCCAAACAACCCATACAAAATGGACTGTGATGGTCCGTTGGTCATTATGAATTGCTTGAAGCCGATTAGTTCTCCATTTTACATTGCCACCAGTCCATGTATTGAGGGGTTGTAATCTTCCAACGCATTATTGAATTGGAACTTGTAGTTTCTCGAGCTTATTAATGACTGATGTACACTCTATATAGCCTCACTTTAATAAAATAGAAGGCTTCTAATTATACCAAACCATTGAACACGCTATAAGATTCTCTTCAAAGATGGTGAGGGAACATGCTATAAGAAATAAAAATTGTGTATAAAAAGGAAGTGGTGGGGAGAGAGACAGATTTGTTTGTTGACGGAATGTGGAGCCGACAATTGCGTGAAGAGAGTTGGAAGAAACTTTTGAATTTTCAATGGGTGTAAAATTTCCTATGATCATGACTCGGGCATTAAAGGAGGGAGTTGGAGAAGAAGGGAGATGAAAACGAACGAAAGTGAGATTTTGTGGGACTACTGCTATCTATTCTAAAAATTTAAGTTATTAGATGAATGCATGATCTATTATTTAAATATTCTAACACTCTTTCTCACGCTTAGTCTGGTCTTTTGCATAGTACTAAGTATGGAATTATAAGGGAGGGGGCCTGGTAAGATTTGAACTCAGGACTTCTAGCTCTGATACCAAGTGAGATTTTGTGAGATCACTGTTAACTGTTCTAAAAATTTAAGTTGTTAGATGAATGTGCGATTTATTATTTAAATATTCTAACAAAAGAAAATTACAAGAAAGATGGATTTGTTTGTTGATGGGATGTGGACCCAACAATTACAAGGAGAAAAAAGATCAAATGTATAAAACGATGTTCTGAAATTTTTTGCGTGGATGATTTTACAGGGGGTCTCAATCAAGGTTGGCCATTGGGCCGTGCTCGGGACTCCACTAATAATGTAACTTGGGCTTGTGTTGACCCCTTTAATGTCTTGACCTGAGTGCAGTTGTTCCGTTGATTGACTTGATATTTTCTATAGGACAAAGCGACTTCAAAGTCTCTGATCAAACAAGGTTCACTAAATCTCTTTTCAATTTTTTCATATGGTGCCATTGCCACATACACCAAGCAGTTCTTTAACAATTTCGCTTTGCCCAAAGACAAGCAGAGACATGATTTATGCTCTCAGCTTTGCAAATGTCTATGTTGTCGCTCTTTTGTTTTGTTGCATGCAATGACTAGCAATGCCACTCCGAGCAATGCTATTTCGATTGAAGAATGACCCAAAGGGATGTAGTGAGTGGAAGAATGAGCTGGCTTGTGAAGATAATTGCACAGTTCTATACTTGCATGATGTCCGATACTACGTGCAATCTATCAATTATTCCACCCACCAAATCATATTAGTCGATGACGTGTCGCAAAAAAAAATAAAAAATCTGCTCTCTCTCCCCCATCATTCATGGGTGGTGTATAACTTCAAGCACCGTATTGACCCAACAACCCATGCAAAATGGACTGCGATGGTCCAGTGGTCACTGTGAATTGCTTGAAGCCAATTAGTTCGCCATTCTACATCACCACTTGGTCCATGTATTCAGGGGTTGTAATATTTCAACATATCATTAAATTGGAACTCGTATTTTCTCGAACTTATTAATGACTGATGTAAAATCTATATAGTGTCACTTTATTCACAATTCTAGAGTAAAAAAAAAAATTAAAACTTTATTCTCCTAATGAACCTTGCCGCCTTTTGTTATTGGCAACTTTGAAGTCTTCTAATTATGCCAACCTGTTGAACATGCTATAAGATTCCCTTCAAAGATGGTGAGGGAATTATGACATTCAAATATTTTACTCTAATGACTTCAGCAGAATTTTCTTCAATAAAAATAGAATAGAGTGGACGATTCTTTTGGTTTCTTAACATTTTTTTTTTCCTTTGAACTGAATTTATGCAGTCCTTAATTATTAAGATGCATTTAACTCACATTGGATTCATTTTGATTCAAAGTCTACTATCTAATCTTAAGATGACTTTCTTGTCATGTTAGAAAATTAAAAACTCATTAATAGCATAAATATCTCAAGGAATTTGAAATAACTTATCTAAGAAAAATCTCCAAAACTATGAAATTGTATCATTGCACAGCTAAATATAAGGGTTGTTAACTGTGACGTTTTCTTGCAAGAAAAATTGGGGATGATGTTGGGTCCTACAATGAAATGGTGTCATTGTACAGCTAAATATATGGGTTGTCAATTGTGATGTTTACTCCTGTAACAATCTCGACTTGATTGACTTTGTTTTATCGGTTGATAGGAGCATTTCAATAGACGACCCCTAGTCTTCACTTTTAAGTTTCTCTCTCATTTGCCATTATTACATGTATATATATATTATCCTTGTTGATCCTCCACCACATATCAAGCCGCAAATTTCCACTGCTCGTTGGCTGAGAGTGACGCGACTTTTCCATGTAAGAAATTGTTATTAATGTCATCTTCATTTTGATGCTCAAACTTTTTTTAAAAAAATAAATTTCTATCAAAACCCCTATAAGTTTGCTTAAGGTAGATTGTTACCGTTGTATTCGACACCCAGACTCCTAAAGTGCCAAAAGTTGGCACGAAGCGACACTTAGGGCGCGTTTGGTAACGATTCTGTTTCCGAGAACAGATTCTGACAAGAAATGATTATTTTTGATTATGTTCCCAGGAACTGATTATGAGTAAAAGAACGCTTTTGGTAACTGTCCAAAATTTCTGATTCTGGAAGAGAATTGCGTTTGGTACCGTGCTCATTGATTCTTTCCAAATCAATTTCTTTTAATTTTTAAATTAATTTTTTTACTTTTTTTACTTTTTTTCTTTTTTTTTTTTTTCCTTTTTCTTCTTCTTCTTCTTCTTCTTCTTCTTCTTCTTGTGGCTGGTCGCCGGACCGGCCACCGGCCAGACAAGGGCCGGCGACCTCATTAGAGCCTCCTTGGTGGCCAGGCAAGCCTCGCTGGGGTTGCGAGAGGCTTGCCTGGCCACTAGCGAGGTTGGGTGAGCCTCGCCAGTGGCCAGGCACGCCTCACCAGGGTTGGGCGAGGCCCGCCTAGCCACCGGTGGGGCTGGGCATCGCGAGACTTGCCTAGCCCCGGTGAGGCTCGGCCTCGCCAGACCTCACCCTGGCCTGGCGAGCCTCTGGCGAGCTCGCCGGACCGGCGAACGGCGATCAGCAGCGGACGGCTGCGAACGGCGGCGGATGGCGGCGTGCGGTGGTGGATGGCGGTTGCAGAATGGCCGAAGGGAAGAAGAAGACCTTGATTCTTTTTTTGATTCTCAGATTGTGGCACCCTTCGACGGCCCCCGAACCGTTAGGGTCGCCACAGTTCGATTACCATTCTCTTATTTGACCTGAAGGTCTATCAATCCTGGGGGTTTACATCTTTTAGATCGGTCCCTGCACAATTTATATGGCGGAAGCGCATCCATCAACTCCCTTCCTTATATTCAGAAGACGATGCACACCAACTAAACATTTATAGGTAAAAGCCGAACACTCTTATTTACTTAAACTAGATGGACATCATTCATCGGTTCATCAAAATGCCATAGTCTTCTATACTCGGTTATACTTCAAAAGATGACCGACATCTCCTCCAACAGTCGTATACTTAAAGTCCATCGATCAGTGTCGGCGTCCAAAAGTTCCTTCCTTTGCTATCCTCCTCCTCGCGGTCATATCCAACCATTTGATCCATCTGTCGGTGGCGGTGGCAATGGCAGCAGAGGTATCTTATCTAGTTTGAAATGTTATTCCCCAAACGGGGTGAGTACAACTACTTAGCAGTAAAGATCCACCAAACTACACAATGCGTCAAACAGAACAATCAAGGTATCATGAATAAAACACATATCATTCATGCATTCAAGCATACCTCACCTTACAGCCATGCATATATCATCATGCAATGTGCATATACCACCATGCACTTGTACTCATATCATCAAGCAGCCATGTATATATCACCATACAACGAGCATATACCACCATGCACTTGTACTTATATAATCAAGCAGCCATGCATATATCACCATGCAACGTGCATATACCACCATGCACTCATATCATTCATGCTATCAAGCATACAACACCATGAGATCCGTTCATGCCTTCATGATTGCATTTTCAATATCAAATAACATCAATTTACTTTCATAAGGCAGATCATGCATCATGCCATATGCATACAACCATGCACATGATTCAATTTCAGTTCTTATCTTTCACAAGGATCTCATTATTTTTCATCCAGGGACCAATGTTTGCATCCCACAATTTATCGCTCGCACCCAACCTGGCGTCACGAGGAACCTCCGGGCATGCATCATAATACAATCCCTCACCCTCCGGGCATGTATCATAATACAACCAGGCATCCAAAGGGCATCGACTCATTCGAACCTCTGGGCATCTCGCACCCCAACTAGCATCACGAGGAATCCCTCCAGCACACACCTCCGAGGCTTCCGGCACACACACTCCGGGCATCTCGAAACTCCTGAGGACATCTGGCACACACACTCCGGACATCCGGCACCCACACTCCGGGCATCCCAACACTCCCGGGGCATCGTTGGCTCACACCTCCGACGGTCTCGTTATTATCACAATATATAATCTCATATATGTCTCATTTTCATCATGGCATTTGATGCAACAATATCAAAGATCTAAACCATCTTTTGATGTCATATGATATGCCAAACATCACCATATATGCAGCACACATAACAGCCACGATGTCACCTTTCATGAAGCAATTCATTGGCTTTTGAAAATGGAACTAATTTTCGGGTAAAACAGAATGCACCTCTTTAGTAAAAATTCTTGGAAAATTAGTAAACAATCTCAATAAATTCTGAGAATTTAACATGATATAAATAAGATCCAGAGGAAGATATTTCATGAAGAATACCATGTCAAGAAAGTTCTACATCAATCACATAGATTCATACATCACAGCAAAAGAAATTCCAGCACCACTTTTGTACAGTTTCAGAAATAATTTTGATTAAGCCCTTAAATGAACTCCGAAAATTCTGATATTTTGATATGTTATATACAAGATCTAAAGGTAAAATTATCATCAAGAAATTGAAATTTAATTCCTTCTGGATTAAAATTTATAATTTTTATAACTTTTCCTATCTCTCGGTTCACTGTCCAGATTCATTATTTTCAAAGAAAATCATTTTTCCCCGATCATTACTTGTCCGTTTATCCTCAAATTTTAGGATGTTTCTCCTCAAGATGTCTTCTAAAACTCTCATCAAGAACACAAGATCAAATTCGGACTGGATAATTTCACAAAATTCACGGAATCACAACAGATCAGCATAACAGTTTCCAGATTTAGTTTCATCAAAGAAAAATGGTTTCATCGACCTATACTTGTCCGTTTCCTTTCAAATTTTGATATGTTATTCCCCAATAGGTTCTTTACAACTTTTATCAAGAAGTCAAAGTCAGATTCCAACTAGAACATCGCATGCAACTCACGAAATCACCAAAGGTCGACATAACAGTTTCCAGATCTAGTTTCTTCAAAGGAAAATCATTTCACCAACCAATACTTGTCCATTTCATCTCAATTTTTAGTATGTTAATCTTCAAGAAGTTCTCTACAACTTTTATCAAGAAGTCGAAGTTAGATTTCAACTAAAACATCGCATGCAACTCACGAAATCATCAAATATCGGACTGTTTTTCCAGAAATAGAACACTAGGCTAGAACACAACACTTATAGCTTCGAATTTTCATACCTCATCCACATCCGAAATTTCACCATTCATCACACACGAACACAGCAAGCAAAGGTAGATTAACGGACTCTACTTGCCTCTAATCCGAGCAAAACACAGCAAATACACGGCGGGCTCAACGGTGGAACATGGCGGCTCGACGGCGGTGATGAAACTCCTCCTTCTTCCTTTCTCTCTTCCTCTCTTGCACGCCCGCTCTCTCTCTCTCGGTAGCCCTCTCTCTCAATCCGCCCACTCTCCCTCTCTTTCTTTCCCCTTCATCATTTGGTTTGCATGGCTAATGCCACTTAGCTCTAGGGGAAGGACACTTGGCAAGCTTCTCTTGCCACTTGGCATTTTTGCCATGCACATGATGGGCCTTCATTTGGCTGGGCTTGGGCCAGCCTTGGTCGACTACTTCATGGGCTCCTTGGGCCGGGCCTCTTGGCCCACTTTGGGTCCAACACATTTGGGTCTAAAGTCCAACTTTTAAATGGCCCAAAACAATACTTAATAAGCCCATAATTGCTCTTAACAATTTACTTTAATCCCCACTTAATTTCATAATCTCAAATACTCACATGGCCATAAAATTTTGTAATATAAATCAATAAAAATCCAACTTACAAAGTACATGGCCAAGAATAAAAAATTTCCTATCAATTTATCCTTTAATACAAATCCTTAATCACTCATGGACATAGGATATATTTCCAACCAAATAATTGTCCATTAAAATGCTCGGCCTTAATCTATTGTAATTCATCGGTCTAATGGCTATTATATAATTCGATGGCGCTTCCATCACCTATCTATGGTTCATGGTATATCTAGGGGTTGTCATGAAATTTTGGAATGCCACACAGACTGAGAATCACATTTTTTTATTTATTTATTCTCAATTCTTGTCCAAAACTGTTCCTGGGAACAAAAATTTTACCAAACGCGATTTTGTTCCCAAACTGATTCTGGGAACAAAAAATCAGAATCAGGTACTGTTTGGATGGTTACCAAATAATGTCTTAAGTACCAAAAGTTACGAAAGTAACACTTAAATACCAAAATCAGAGAAAAATGGATCACGTAAGTGCCAATTCGGCCAAAATGCTGACGTGGTGATTTTCCGGCGAAGTAAGTGCAAAACGGCGTCATTTTGCATGATAACATGGCTAGATAATGTAAAAATGACGTCGTTTTGGTACTGAAGTGGTAAAAAATTAATATAAAAATTAATTAAATTAAATTTAAAACTAATTTTATTTAAAACAATTTAAAAATTATAAAAAAGGGAGGGAGGTGGCTGAGGGTTGAGCCCTCGTTGCCACTAGGAAGGGCCATCGATGGAGGGGAAGAGGGTCGGGCGGGGTCACCGGGCCCCGGCCGGGGCCGGCGACCCGGTCCGACCGGCCGTGAGGGCTTGCGAGCCCTCGCCCGATCTGGGGGCGAGGGTTGCCGGATCCGGCGAGGATCGTGACCCTCGCCCCATTGGGGCGAGGGCTTGCGGGCCCTCGTCGCCGGTTGGCTGGGTCTCCGGCCTTTGGCTAGGGCCCAGCGATCCCAGCCGACCCTCTCCCCTCCTTTGCTAGCCCTTCCCGGCGGCGGCGGCGGGCTCGACCCTTAGCCTCCTCCCTCCACCTCTTTTTTTTTTTTTTTTAATTATAAATTATTATTATTATTATTATTATTATTATTATTATTATTATTATTATTATTATTATTATTATTATTATTATTATTTTTAAATTTGATGTAATTAATTTTTATATTAAATTTCAAACTATACCAAAACGATGTCGTTTTTGTGTGTGTTTTGTTGAGTCAGTTTTCCGACGAGTCACGTAACCGAGAAAATTAATAAAAAAATGCAACGTAGGATTTTTGGCGGGGTTCACCGAATGTGGCTTTCAAGTGTCCAATTTTTCATAAAAAATAAAGACTTAAGTGTCACTTTCGTAAGTTATGGCACTTAAGTATCTCTTTGTGCCAACTTTTGGCACTTGAAGTATTTTTTTGCTAGATTGATTCAGTGGGCAAAGATGTCAACTGATGACATAATCTCATCTCAGCTTTTATGTATTGACATTGTATTATTTCCATCATTGTATTATTTTTTGTGTAAGAAATTGTGATTTCTAATTAACACTATATATGCGCCTTGTATGCAAAATATACATTGTTTAGTTATATTTTTTAGAAAAATATAATATGGATGAAGCCAACTTTAATTATAGTGGAAAAGTTCTAGCTAAAAGAAAAACTTAAGATTTGACATAATTTCAACCGTCATCAAGTATTCTCTTGTCCCAATACTAATTTAGGTTATCATAAAGAATTAAGAACAAAACCTACAAAATTTCGAATTGAACTTGCATTTTCTTGAACTTGTTAATGACCATGTACACTTTATATAGTGTTGCTTTATACACAATTCTCGAGTAAAAATAAGTTGAACTTGAATTTCCCAAAGAACGCTAATACCTTTTGTTATTGGTGACTTTCTAGTCTTCTAAGGGGTTGTTTGGTAACATTCCAGGGAACACCTGTTTCTATTTTTTTGTTTCTCGGAACAAAAATAGAACAAAAACGCGTTTGGTAAATTTTCTCCCTAAAGATAGCGAGGGAACTATAAAGTTACTTTAACAACTTACGGAGAATTTTCTTCAATAAAAATAGAATAGAGTGGATAATTCTTTTTATTTCTTAACATTCTTTTTCCTTTGAATTGAATTTATGCAATCCTTAATTATCAGGATGCGATTCTTAACTCGTTTGGGTTGACTTCAATTCAAAGTCTACAATGGAATCTTAAGATGGCTTTCTTGTCATATTAGAAAAAAGGAAACTCATTGGCATCCTAAATATCTTTGGCAATTTAAAATTACTTAATTATCTAACAAAAATCTCAAAAACATGAATAATATTGTTGGACGGCTACATTTATGGGTTGTCAATACGATGGTTTCTTCCACAAAGAAATGGCGATGGTGTTGGGTCCCATTCGCTACTCCTGTAGTATTCTCAACTTGATTGACTTTGTTTTATTGGTTGACATGGGCTTTTTAATAGAAGATCCCCAGTCTTCATATTTACGGTCTCTCTCATTCGCCATTATTACATGGACGTCTTTTTATCTTTGTTGATCCTCCACCACATATTAAGCCCCGAATTTCCATCGCTCACAAGCTGAGAACGACACGACTTTTCCTCGCAATTCCAGACCCGTGTGCCTCGTGTCATTGGTCTTTATTGCCGTGCTACTAGGGACACCAATGCCCCGAATGAATGACCCTGTTCAGCCTCTCCTGCAGTGAAGTTTCCAAGATGACCTGTCCCTTTCAAACGAAGACCGATATGAAAGGTTGTGGCGACTCAAGACTTTTCCTTGCAATTCCAGACCTGTGTGCCTCGTGTCATAGGTCTTTCTTGCCGTGCTACTGGAGACACTAATGCCCCAAATGAACGACTTTGTTCAGCCTCTCCTGCAGTGAAGTTTCCAAGATGATCTGTCCCTTTCAAACAAGGAGTGATATGAAAGGTTGTGGTGACTCAAGACTTTTTGCTCGCAATTCCAGACCCGTGTGCCTCATGTCATTGGTCTTTCTTGCCGTGCTACTGGGGGCACTAGTGCCCCAAATGAATGACCTTGTTCAGCCTCTCCTGCAGTGAAGTTTCCAAGATGACCTGTCCCTTTCAAACGAAGAGTGATATAAAAGGTTGTGGCGACTCTAGACTTTTCCTCGCAATTCCAGACCCGTGTCCCTCGTGTCATTGGTCTTTCTTGCCATGCTACTGGAGACACTAATGCCTCTCCGAAGCGACGAATGGACGACCCTGTTCAGCCTCTCCTGCAGTGAAGTTTCCAAGATGACCCGTCCTTTTCAAACGAAGAGTGATGTGAAAGGTTGTGGTGACTCAAGACTTGAGTTTAGCGCGTGAAAATAATCATACAAACTACTTTTTCACATCCATCTATAAAATTAATGACACCATCAATTTTGGTGATATCCACATGTTCGACGTGGGATGGCAAAGGGCCAATTGCTCTTCCCTCCCTAGTTACTCATTAACGAACTCGAACTTTAGTTACGAGAGTTTCATGTTTCTGGTAAATTCAATGGTCTTTGTGAAGTGCTGAAGACCCGTTGCTTTCTCCTTTATATATCGAAGGAGCATACTCCTCGGACGTATCGTCTAAGATATCTAAAATGGATGGGTATTCATGGGCTGTGATGGATGAAAACTCATCGGTTATTGAGGAATCTGGCACCATCACCCATGACGACATAGGCATGTCATGATTGTATGCTTGCACCGAACAAGCAACTCCATAACGCGATGGCCAACGGTTTTTTCCTTAACTACTCACAAGCCGTATCGCAGAAGAAAATATCTAGCTTGTGCTTCTTTGGCTTGGCCATAAGATAATTGCAGTAGGGAGATTAACTTTACACCTTTTACATTTTACAAGATATCTAAATATCTATAACATTACTTAATCTAATTCTACGGTGCGCTTAGTTTTAATTTTTTAAACTCTAAATACTTTAAATTTTCATGGCATACAAACATTGACATGTAATTTCATATATAATCATTTCATAATTTTTCATAAATTATTCGAGTAGTACTTTTAACTTTTGACGGGAAGGTTAAAGCAAACGCGCTGACTTCTCAAGATTTTTTGAGATTTTTCTTTAAGGCGTTCCCTTAAGAGTCATAAGTTGAGGGAAGAAAAGCACCCAAAAATAAAGTTGGACGGGAATCCTCTACGGAGTTGTGCTTCCAAGGGGGCTAATATATGTCCTGCAACTGATGAAAGAGCACGGAATCTACAATTACATCACTCAATCTTTATGGTCTAGTCTTTAAAATAAGGGTTGTGTATTCAGGTTGCTTCCTTATCCCATCACTTGGATGGTCGTTATTTCTTTGGGTAAACTCATCAAGGGGATTTTGAATGACTTATCAAAAGATCCCACGTGTTAAAGCAACTAGACCAACTTGATGATCAAGCCATTGGGAAGTTGAACATACCTATCGATATTAAATCTTAGATTAGAAATCACTTAAATCCCGTCTAATTGATAGCTAAAGAGGTGCCTTCATTAACTAATGGTCCAGTGCGCATTGATACTCAGATTGGCTTTAGCACTGTAGATTGTAAGATCACTGTAGATCACTACATAGAGTGTAGTGTTTTCAGTTTTGGGCATTTGTCCATGCACATCGACCGTTGTCACCTCCGGACATATTCATAGTCAATAAAACTGAGGATCCATTATCCTCAAGTGATATGCAAAGAGGGGGCATCAACTCATAATAGGTGCCATTGGCAACTTCATTCTTTCTCCTATTTGGCTTGACACAGGTTATGCTTTGGAATGTTGAATTGCAAGACATCTTAAGATGAAGTAGTCGTACTGCTTTGATTGTGGAATATAGCCATAGCAAGGAATGAATTCCTAATATGCGAGATTGCAGCAATCATTGAGTTATGCAAACTCATCATATTCAAGTTTGTACATTGATATTCTTAGTGCGTGGCCTCATTCTATTGCATTTCTTAAGTATTATCTGTTGGAAATTTTCTATAATATTGGCTTACATTAATTAATTAATTTTCTATTTTAAATAATCGAGTTAATGGATATTCCAATATTTGTTGAACTCTACAGTGATCTGATTGAATTGGGTATTGGCATCTATTGATAACGGGCTTAGTTGAGCAGCAAAGTGTAGGCAATTGTGTTTAACTGAATCCCGTAGTGGGAAGGGCCCAGTTGACACGCTGTTGATTAGGATTTGTTAGGTTCCCTTTCTAGCCTATAAAAATGTAAGTTATACTTATCAGTTACTTTAATTATATTGAAAGCTGCTATACTGAAATAGGTCATAGAGAGGAAGATCTGGCATTCTGATAGATTTCTGATTATCAGATTGATCTATTTTTCTTCAAGTGAAGCAATTGCTCAAACATATACGCTTTAATTCTGTTGTGTTTATTGATCTCGGTGTTTTACAATCATATATGAATCTGTTTCTTCTTGATTGATTAGTTGTTTATGTGAATAAATTTTATATATTATCCTATATTTGGTAATCCTACATGGAATTTCCACATTCTATAAATAAATGTCTTTGGTAAAGAAATTAGAACAAATTATTTGGATGCATGCCGACATAGTTTTATGTTATCGTGTCAAATCGAATGTGCTGTGTAGTGACATGAAGAATAACTAATTTTGAAAAGTATAAATTTTCTTCGAGAGTGAATTGGAGGAAAAAGGAAAAATTTTCTTCACCCCCTTCTTTTTCCTCTTTCCTCCCTCTCCCAAACAAAGCATTAAAATAGTATCGAAAGATCATGCCCCGCTCGTGTGCAGAAGTTCTTAATTAACCGTATAATGTTCTTGATATTTTTTCAAAAAACAGCTGGGGTGCGAAACCCTTTATGCCCATTTAGTGAGTCATTATGCTAGCCTATTTTCTGCTCTAACTATATATGAATTCTTGTTTTATTTCATTCTATGGTAGTATATTTTTGCAATTATTGTATCATGAGTGTCCAAAAAATATAAGAAATCATTGCACACAAGAATAAATCCTTGGACTTATCAAACAATCAATGGAATTATTGTTCAATCTAAAAGAAGAGATCAGTGGACCTGTATAACATGGTTTCATGGTGCTGCCTCAAAATTGATATCCTATGTTGTGACACGGAGAAAGACTAATTTTGAGGATAGTCAGTTTTTATTCATGATATTGTTCCTTGAAACTATATATCAATTTTCCTATGATCGTGACTCATGGGGCGAAGAAAGAAGATGGTGATGAAGAAGGGAGGAGGAAAAAAAAAATTAAGAAGAAAACAAGAAGAAAGAGAGCATGTCAGAAGGAAGTGAGGGGGAGAGTGGTGGATTTGTTCGTTGACGGAACGTGGAACCAACGATTACGTGGAGAGAGTGGAAGAAACGTGGAGAAAGAAAGATCTTATGTGAAGCAAAATCTTTTGAATTTTCAATGGGTGGAAACTTCCGAGATGTGCTGCACGTGTAGGTCAATAAAGGGGGTCATCAATTGAGGAGGGTCGGACATGACTCCACTAATGATGGAATGGAACTTCAGTTTGGGTCCACCTCCTTCAATTTCTTGACTTGCGTGCATTTGTTGCGTGCTTGACTTGAGTTTTTCTATAGGACAAGGCAACTGAAAGTATCGTGCCCCGTCAAAGAGGGAGATGAAATTTTCAAAAAAGAAAGTCATTAGGACCAACCGTCACTTCAAATTGTCCCGACATAAATCCCATCTTTATATAGCTGTACTAGCTTAAAATTATTATAAAGCACTATAGTTATTCTTGCCAAGTGCATTGCAAGAATACAATTATAGTACATGATTTTGCTTTTCAACGGAGTATAGGAGAGGATGTTTTATGTAACTTTGTACATAAACTATTGCAAAATTTATACATTTTAGCTTTAAATAAGGATTTTTTCAGATTTGCACGACAAAACACGTAGTGGTTCATGGCTAGATTGACGATGACCCCATGCGATATGTCATTGTCATATGAGATACTTTTCTTAAAGCAATTACTTATTTCATGAAATGATTCAGCCATGTAAGAAATTGGAATTACGTCTAAAGTTTGTGACTTAATTTAGGCTTTGTTGATGATATTTATACATAAAACCTCCGTTTTAAAGCATTTCTAGTGATTTAGGAGACTAATTCCATTTAAGTGTTCACTTAAGAGGGTGTGATCGGTGGTGGTAAAGATTCACGTGAACTCCATCATCTTGTCAGTCACGCATTGGCTCTCGAAAAGAACAGGTACCATCTAATGGTAATAGAACACGAGATCCCTGGACATGACGAAAATCCATTCGCTATAAAACAATTCGTGTACAGCTGATGCCCACTCTTCCCTGTGTTGTGGTCTTGTCGAATCAATGGATGTCTACCATTATTTGCATCATCATTGTGCTTTCATGGAATCGCATATTTCTTTGCTAATCGCTAGTTATTGAAGGTGAAAAATTGAATGGAGCAAGAATTTACTAGTCGAATATGTTGGAGAAATCTTCTTGAAGTGTTTTGAAGCTGACAAAACGTTTCCATCAGTCTAGTCTGAAGGTTTGCAGACTCAGCTATTTAAAGTCTGAAGACCTCCTGGACAGCCGGGACTCAAGATTCAAAGTCTATCCTCATTGACAGTCTCTAGTCCGTTGAAGAAAGGTTATCCAGAACTGGTTATTTTGTTAAGGATTCAACCTTATCAACTGGAGAAGATCTCGTGGCTGGAGAAGACTTAACGGAATCCTTTGATTGATCGAAGATTAGCTCGATGATTGAAGATCCGGTGATTGCCTAAATATTCTTGGAAAGTTCTACTTATGGAAACCGAGATCCTGATTGTATGGGCGAACAGGATTGATGGGCTATCGACACGTTCCTTTAATAGCTCGAACAATCTTCCTAATTGATTCCGTCTAACGGGTAGATTGGAGGAATTCCTTTGGTAAGTGCCAACGGGTATGATGGCATAAAGGAGTATATAAGGAAGTCGTTCTCAGTTGTTCAAGGTGTGCGCGATAGAAGAATTCCAAAGTCTGAAGCTCCCTGTTATTTAGACAAATCCTTTGAGCGAAATACTTGTATACAAAAGAGAGTCTATATTTGTGAAAAACCTTGAGGAGGTGTGGTAGAACATCTACACTGTGGAATCAAGGCAAAGCTGTGCTGTAACTTCTCTTTTGTTCATAGTGAAATCCAGCCGGTGGGCTGTCAGTGCGGAAGAGTGGACGTAGGCTTGGAATAAGCCGAACCACTATAAACCCTGTGTTCAATTTTCTCTTCCTTACTCTCTTTACTTTAATCGTACTTCATTTTCGTTAATCAGAGTAAACGTCCTTTCTACTGTTTGCCAAGAATCGCTTCCATATCTCGATAAATTGTTTGTGCACCTATTCACCCCCCTTAGGTGCTTATACTAGTTATCTCAGAATAAACCCACTGATTTGTTCTTTTGGGTAAAAATATACCATTTCGGCGAATAGTCAATATATTAGTATAGTCTCATGTAGTAACATTGTTAAAATGTTTCTCAGAATAGATCGATTCGGATTTACTGATTACCTATCAAGAATTAGAAAACAACCGGTTTGATTAAGGTAAAAATTTGGTTACGTGCTGATAGGAATATATAATTCCTATTTTCTGTTCAATTTACAACATGCATTTCGTATGTAAAGTATAATCATTATTTTCAACATTCTTAACGAGTGTCAGGATGCGCTAATGTGATCCTATCCAATGTTACACTCCTTTTTTTAGCTCAAAAGTGACGGCCACATATGACACGATAAAAGTCTTGTATCTAATTATAACTTAAAGAGAGAAAGCATGATGCTCATGAGCTTTCAAAAAGCAAGTCCGTCGATTCTTTCGCTTTATTACTTTTCAATTAAAAAACTCCTTTTTTTACGCAAAGTTCAATAAATAACTCACCCTCGCAACGCTCATCAATTCTTATTTAATATTCAAACCGAAGTTTTCTTCCGTATCCACATGGCTGATTTTGTTCATTGTATCAATCGACCAGAGTTAAATAGAAGTGTAGATCAAAAGAGATCACTTGTTTTAAATGATTGCACCAATTACACGCACTAATGTCCAATCCACATCAAAGGTTACTGGGTTTGTTTTTGTCTTCAATAATTCTTGAAGCATGTCTAACAATTATATCCCCCTTATCTGCCACGTCCATCACTAGGGTGAGAAAATTTTCAATAAAGAAGATGTAAAGTCTGTATGATGAACAAAGTCATTACCACCCACTATTACTTCAAATTGTCCCTTCTTGGGTCCCATCTTTATATAGCTGTATCAGCGACTACTGACATTCTTGCCACGTGCATTGCAAGAATACTATTATAGTATGGATATATATTATTATGCTGTTAAGCGGAGTATAAGAGAGGGTACTTTATTTAACTACTATAATTTATGCATTTTAGCTTCATATAAGGATTTTTTTAGATTTGCGTGACAAATATGCATTCGTTCATGGTTAGGTCGACAATGATGCTGTCTATATATATATAATTGTTATATGAGATGCTTTTTTTTTTAATAGAGATATTTATTTCATGAAATGATTCGATTGGTAAGAAATTGGAATTACATTTGTGACTTAATTTAGCAAATATGGAATAGATATCTAAGTGATCAAGCACCAAGGATGGAATGTAAAAATTTCTAAGAATGTGGGGGAAGAAGTGGAAAGATAGTGATGGGATGTAGACCCAACAATCACATGGAGAAAGTGGAAGCAAAGTAGAGATAGCGGAGAAGGAAAGACCAAATGTATAAGAAGATCCTTTGAATAGGTTGCCCTGATAATGAAACTTTGGATCTGAGCAAGTTCTTAAAAGGCTCAAGGAGAAGAAGTAGACGGGAGATCCACCCTAGGATGGGAGGCCCTATAATGTCACCCATGTATTCCCTACCCGTGAGGAAGACAAAGAAACATGAGGGGATTTGGTAGCCTTATGGTGGTGAAGGTAGACACCACATCATAACTTCAATTTTGGCTATCGTTAAGCAGGTAGGCAAGTCTAATAACCTCCCATACTTAGGATGAGTGAGGGAGGATGAAAGGCCCTCTGCTCGGTGGCACCCTTTAAGGTCCCTCAACCGACCGCTATCCAGGTACCCCTAATAATGTTACTTCAATTTGGGTCCACCTCTTTAATTGCTTGACTTTTTACATTTGTTCCATTGATTGACTTGGGCTTTTTCTATAAAGACCAGGCGACTCCCAAGTCTCCAAATCTAACAAAGATCATCTAGGCTTTTTATATTGCACCTCCTCCACACACACCAAGCAATTCTTTACCCATTTCTCTTTGCCTAGAGACAGAGGCATGATTAATGCTCTTGGCTCTATGAATATCTGTCGAGTGTTGCTACTCACTCTTGTCTTATTTCTAGCAACGACGAGCAATGTCGAGTCGAGCAATCAACAGTGCGTTCCTTCATCCTGTGGTGACGTTCGTAATATAAGCTTCCCATTTCGACTGAAGAGCGACCCGCCGGCATGTGGTGTATCAAGATTCGAGCTGACTTGTGAAGATAATCGCACTGTTTTAAACTTCCTTAATGGTCAATATTATGTGCAGTTTATCAATTATATCAAACAACAAATCAGAGTGGTTGATTGTGGGCTGCAAAGGGATAATTGCTCATCTCTCCCCCATCAAACATGGTTGCCGATTGACTTCAATAGATGGACCCTCCCATACTTCTACCCGAACATCGCCATTGTGAACTGCTCAAAACCAGTTAGTTCTCCATTCTACATTGCTACCGATTCATGCATTGAGGGGTCATACTCTACCAACATGTCATCGAATTGGAACTTGTATGCTTTGGTCAGTCCATATGCATTGAATGTAAGGGATTTTTGCACCATTAGCAGTTGGACATGGGTGTCACATGATTTTGTTGGTGGCCTGGCTCATAATAGCTCTTTCAACTACAAGCAAATCCATAACATCATGGCCGATGGATTCGATCTCCTCTATGAGATATCTCCATGGAAGAAAACTTTCTTTTGCTACTTTGATATCTATGGCTACTTTCAGCTCGATCGTTACTTTTATTCCGAGCGTTTATATGATAACACCAACGGGGCTTGCACATCCATGTACTGTCTTGGCGGTAAGTATTGATCGACATCGAAATTTCATTGTAATTTTGCATGATTCATACATTCTTTCGCTTGCTACTTTCTCTTTGGAACTGGAAAATGAAAGGCATATATAATATCCAAGAAAATTATGACAAAATACACATGACAGTGTGCGTCAATGTATACATGTGTCTAGATTATAATTTCTTTCCACAGAAGGGCTAAATCTGTACTGTAAAAAAAGAAAAGAAAAGAAAAAGGATTCTTGCGCGACCAACCACGAGTAGTTTTTTTTTTTTTTTTTTTTGTGAAGATAAGATAACCACGAGTAGTTTTTTGTTGGCATGGGATTTACATTTTTTTTTTTGAATTTTCTTAATTAGTTCTTTAATTAGTCATTTCACTAATAATCCAAGAGCCACTCGTTAACAATCCATAAAAAAAATTGTAGTCATGTTTCGATAGGAGGAACAAAATTATTCATTAAAAATGAAAAGCTCTATTTTTCTTAATTTGTAGACAATAAATTCAACTTATACAAAGTAGCTTGCTGCTATTCTGTTTCCTCATGACTTTTGCTTTACAAACTTTTTTTCCTTCAATTCTTTTTCACATCATTCATTCCTTCCACAGGTGTCTTAGATGATATTGCATTTTGGACAACTTGGGATTTACTAGTACTATTAAGTAAGCCGCAATGATTTATTCTTACAATAATTATGGAAATAAAAAAAACATATTCTAACCTATCAAAATTTTCTTTAGTTTTTTTCTGTGTAGTGAAATTTGTAATCGGAATGCCATTTGTTGCGATATTTCTAATCTACAAGTACAAAAGAAGGCACTTAGCAATGGACAAGAACATTGAAGAATTCTTGCAAGCTCATAATAACCTTTTGCCCATAAGGTACTCTTACTCGAATATCAAGAAGATCACCAGGAATTTTAAGCACAAACTAGGTGAAGGAGGTTATGGTTCTGTATACAAAGGAACACTCAGAAGCGGCAACGAGGTAGCCATCAAGATTTTAAAGCAATCCAAGGCCCATGGCCGAGATTTTATCAGTGAAGTAGCTACTATTGGAAGAATTCACCATGTTAATATAGTGCAACTCATTGGTTTTTGCTTTGAAGGCTCGAAACAAGCTCTCGTGTACGACTTCATGTCAAATGGATCTTTAGATAAGCATATTTTCACAAAGGAATGTGATAAGTTTCTTGATTATAAGAAAATATATGAGATTGCTCTTGGGGTGGCGAGGGGGATTGAATATTTACATCGGGGATGTGACATGCAAATACTCCACTTTGATATCAAGCCTCACAACATTCTTTTAGATAAGAATTTCACGCCGAAAGTTTCTGATTTTGGACTTGCGAAACTTTCTCCCATTGATCATAACATCGTTTCATTGACTGCTGCAAGAGGAACTTTAGGATATATGGCACCTGAGTTGTTCTACAAAAACCTCGGTGGTGTATCTTATAAAGCGGATGTCTATAGCTTTGGGATGTTGCTCATGGAAATGGCAGGTAGAAGGAAAAATGTAAATGCAAATGCGGAACACTCAAGCCAAATTTATTTTCCGCTATGGGTGTATGACCACATCAATGAGGGAGAAAGTTTTGAAATGGATGAAATTGTTGGAGAGGAAAGGGAGGTGATAAAAAAGATGATAATAGTTGCACTTTGGTGTATACAATTAATTCCTGACCATCGGCCTCCAATAAACAAAGTCTTAGAAATGCTTGAAAGAGATATTGGTAATATTCAAATGCCTCCAAAACCGCTTATTTACCCATCAGATGAGCCAATTGACGACGACAGAGTCGAAATGGAATTAGAAACATTTTCAACTTCATCAAGTACTCCCATAATTTCTGCTAGTTTTCCATTTGGAGATAGCAGTGGTGTCTAGAACCACACACAGTTTAATTGGAAAAGCTTCGTTCCCCACAACATAGTATTATGTTGGAAGGGAGGTGAGCTAGTTTAGTTTGCCAGTGATTACATTTCGTCTTCTTCTAGTTCTCAGCTTACTGTTGTGATATTGTACTTTTTTTTTTTTTTCGGTCGGAGTGTTATTTTACTTCATGTATAATTTCACCATGTGTGGTCCATACAATCTCTTAAATGGGATGTAACCGTGTTTAGGAAGTGTATTCTATATGTTCATCCAATGTGAATTCTAGCTAATTCAGTTAATCATCTATAAACCAAATCACTCGTTTTGTGTAGAATATTCACCAAAGAGGGCTGCAAAACGTGCCATCTTGGATATCCTTGCCAGTGGCTTGTGTCCTCTTTGACTCGGTATAAATCATTTTTTTTCCTCGATTGCTCAGGTCGCAGAGTTGTTTTTACTTTTTATTTGTGGTTATTGCATTTAGAAGTCGCACAGCATTTGGCTCGCCCAAATTCAAATTCTTTATTCACCAATTGCAATAAAATTTTATTTTCTTCGCAATTCATTTACTTGGATCGAAAATTGATCAAATTCTTGAGAAAATACTGATGGGGCGATCATATGATCTTGATGGTCAAATTAGCTCTAAATTTTAAACGATCAAAAGAAAATGGGACAATTATTTAGAAAAGTCTTGCAACTTGTAAACATAATGCTTTTGAATATTAAAACTTTCATTTTGTTCATCTAAGTCTTAAAACTTGTAACTTGGTGTGCATGATCCTTCTGTTAAGCTGCGAATGCCTCCCAAGCCACTTCTATACCCAAGTGATCATGTGCCTGCCTATGACTAAGGTGAAAACTTGATTGAACTAGAAAATCGGTCAACTTTATCCGGTGTTCCACTGATTTCTTCTTCATCCCAATGTGAAGCTGAGATTGAGTTTAATTAGGGGGATTTTCTTCACATTTAGACAATGTGACACCGATGACACGTTGGCTTTGGGGAAAAAAATGCAGCAGGTGAATCACACCATAATGTATCTTGGAGTGTTGTTCTCGTGATACATGGAGCTTGGAGAAGGGAAACTATCTTCTTCTGCTTGGGTTGCATCGGAGGTAGTCATGGAATTGGAATGCAAACCCGTGAGCGCGGCTGATGGCACCCAAACCCGACCGGCTTGTAGAACCCACTGATGGCATACAATCAGTTGGATAGGATTGAAAATGGTTTGGCACATTAGAGAAGCTACATGCGCTAGATTAAGAAAAATATAAAGACCTCATCTCTTGCTACCATCGTGTGAGGGTTGATTGGCCCTTGCGACCACCCTACTAGGGTTGGCCGACCCTCGAGGTTCTGAGTGCCTGCTCGTGGTGATGACCGACAGCTCAGACCTCTGGTTGGGCAGTAGTCTTTCCCGAGGCTTGGTGCCTCTTCAAGACTTCTCCAACTATCTCTGTGTTCCTTTTTTTTTTTTTTCATTTTAATTCTTGACTTTTTTTTTTGTTTCTTTTCAATTTTGGTTCGTCATATGATGTGGTGTCCACATATACATACAAATTCGATAATTTCAAGGATTGATTTGTTCTTTTTGAAGATATTAAGAGTTGATAGCATTTTAATTAAGAACACCAAGTAGTCATACTTTTGACCGGAGAAAGCTATTCCTCTTGATCTTTTCGAGAACTAAATTTGTGGAATCGATAAAACAAAAGAATGACAAAATATTACCATCACCTAACAATGATGAAACATGCATTGATTGATTTTCTTTTTCTCGACGTACGAATGAAAAGCAAAATAAGGGGGTTGACTTTAGCGTAGTTTGTTTTTTTTTTTCTTTGGTGATGGACAGCCGGCAGGAAGAACCTGAGTAACACGGGAAACCACCACCCCATTAGCGTAGTTTGTTAATTCCTGTATTTTGCAGAAGAATTGCCTTCGTGGCTATCCATTTACATTTCTCGTTTCCTGAGTGTGCTCTCTTGGTATGGAGCAATGCGCCTCTTTCTCTCTTCCCTCCACCGTCCAATAACAAAGCTCCCTCCTTCCCGCCAAAACCTCTCCCCCTCTCGCCCCTCGACCGCCGCCTCATCACCCCCACCACCGTGGCGGCGACCTCCCTGGAGCAATCTCCCACCCCGACCTCATGTCCCGTGATGGGTCCCATCTCGACCTCCTCACCTTCTCTCTCCTCCTCAAGTCTGTTCGCTCTCGGAGGCGGGTCCATCGCGCGCTGGCTCGGTGCCAGCTCGAGGCCCACTCGGGGATTCTCAACTCGCTCATCAGTCTCTACTCGAAATGCAAAGACTGGGCCGAGGCCGAGAGGATATTTATGGACATGGGTCAGAAAAGGGACTTGGTTTCTTGGAGTTTGAAGCGGTTGAAACTTTCCTTCATATGCTTGAAGATGGTCTTTTCCCTAACGATTATTGTTTCGCGTCGGTTATTCGGGCTTGTTCAGTTCCGGAGAATGCATCAATTGGTGATACAATTTTTGGGTTTATAATTATAAGCGGCTACGTAAATTATGAAGTGTGTCTTGGGTGTGCATTTTAATTGACATGTTTGCAAAGGGTAGTGCTGATTTTGTTTCAGCTCTTAAGGTGTTCGAGAAAATGCCTGAGAGGAGTGTGGCTGCAAACTGAAGAGAATGAGGAGTATCAAACTCTTTTCAGAAATGATAAAGGGTCCAGTGAGGCCAAACCATTTCAATTGATGCGGAAGTACTTTTAATTGGGCTTTGCTGGTGATAATTGCGTGGGTAATTCTCTTATTAGCATGCATTCTCGGTCAGGCCACATGAAAGACGCTCAGAGAGCTTTTGATGCACTATTTGAAAAGGATTTGATTTCTTATAATACCCTTGTGGATACCTGTGCCAAAAATTTGGAGTCCGATCAAGCCTTTGAAATATGCAATTGGAATGAGTGCTTTTACATTTGCCAGCCTTTTATGGAGCTGCCTGTATTGGCGCTATTGGTAAGGGGAAGCAAATCCATGCGAGGATGGTAAAATCAGGGCTGGCCTCAAATCAATTGATTTCCAATGCTTTGACACTATGTATTCAAGGTGTGGGAACATAGAAGCTGCTTTTTGAGTTTTCTGTGAGATGAGAGAGAAAAATATTATAGCTTGGACTCCAATGATCACTGGTTTCACAAAACATGGATTTGCATCAAGAACTCTGGACACATTCTATAAAATGCTAGAGGCCGGCGTGAGGCCAAATGAGATCATCTATGTTGCTGTTTTGTCCTCTTGTAGCTATGTGGGTCAATGTACACGGAACATGGAATCTTGCCTAGAATTGGATGCTATGCATGAACAGTGGTCGTATTGGGCAGATCAGGATTCCTTGTTAATGCTCTTCAGTTTATAAATTCAATGCTTTTCAGGGCTGATGCACTGGTCTGGTGTACATTTCTTAGAGCTTGCCGAGTTCACGGCATTATTAGACTTGCAAAACAAGCTGTGACAATGATTTTTTAGCAGGAATCGGCTGACCCTGCTTTTTATGTTTTGCTATCAAGTATGTGTGCCTTGGCTGGTCTATGGGAAGATGCAGCAGCAATCAGAAACAAGATGAAACTGAAATGTCTTACAAGCTGGAGGTAGCTGGATTCAAATGACAAATATAGTTCACAAGTTCTATGTGGGAGACACTTCGGCACTGGAGATCTATGATGAACATAACCGATTGGCTAGTAGAATAAGGAAACTGGGTTATGTTCTGAATACCAAATTTGTTCTTTATGACGTCAGGGAGGGACAAAAGGAACAATATTTGCTCCAGCATCGTGAAAAAATTAGTGTTATTTTTGGCCTTGTAAGCACCTTCAGTCCAAAATCTGTTAGGGTGTTTAAGAATCTCCACATTTGCGGAGATTGTCATTCTGTGATCAAGTATATCTCCATGGCAACCGGAGATCTATATTCATAAGTGATGCATACCACTTCCATCATTTTGCGGACGGAACATGCTCATGCAATGACTACTGGTGATGATGCTTCTTAACTTGTCTCATTCATTGTCTAAATCAAATCTCTGTTTTAGATTTTTCCCCCTTGTTCCTATGTTACTTGAACCGGGATTCTATCATTTCTCTAGCAAGCACAACAACGTAAATATCATGTTTTGAAATGTATATGTAGTTTGTACTCCTACTGTCAAAATACCAAGCAGAAGACCTCAAAATGGATCTTACTAACTTTCAGCAATACGATTCATGAAATCTAAACAGTTGTGCTTTTGCCTTGGGATTTTCCTGGAGTGTGCAGTTTTTTGATACTAGAAATATATGTTCTGTTCTATTGCTAGCATTCCCAATATGCAGTCCTGATGCCCCATAATTCGTTCATTGGCTGAAAATTCTGTATGATTTTTGTTTTGGAAATTTTGATTGTAATGCCTCCAACTTGTAGTTAGTTTACATTTTCGGATGTGGCAATTTATATTGCTTTTTTATCTTCAAGTTCAACTATGCGATCATACCATATGTTGCTACAACATTTTCAGGACTGTTGCAGAGTGGATAATTTTTGGAAAGTGGTGATTGGGGAGAAACAAGAGTAACTTCCGTTTGCAAACAACGGTTTGAAACGAAGAGGCATGATCCTTGAGGGGTTCGTGCAGTGATCAAGCATTCGCAGTATTGCATCTACTAGTCAGGGAGAAAAATGTTTTTTGTCGAATAGGGCATCATCCCTGATGTACATCTTAGCTCCTTATTGTTCCTCTGCAAGGCTTCTACTATACAATATTGGACTTATGAGAGCAGGGAAAGCAACAGGTACTCATTACTGTTTCCCCTCGGCAAATGACTGCGTATAATCTAAAGGTGTTTGACTAGAATGCGCACCTTAACTGTTATGTTGTTTCCGGCAATGTGGCAATTATGATAATCTAAACATACAATTCATATGAAAAGAATATTCATGTCCTCCGAAGCAAGAATTGACGAGGCAAACAAAGTAATGCCATGCCTAATGCCATACGCCGACAAAGCCATTGCACTCTCAAACGATGCAAGTGTATAAATCAGTGCAGATAACAGAGTTCGCAAAAGTAAATAATGTGCACAAGCAGGTAATTTGGATTAAGAATCTTATGATGTAGGTAAGTGGCTTTCAGATAGATTTTCTTACTGATTCTCAAAATTCTTCACGCTCACTGGAGAATCATCCTGATAAGAATAACCACTCGTTGTGACAAGAGGCTGTGGAGCTTTCTCTTCCAGCTCCATTCAGTTTTATTGACGTTTGTTGCTCCATTGCACTATGAAAGGAGGACAAGAACAATTGAAACCTCACATAATAAAGTGTTCAAAGTACGACAACCCGACTTGTCTAGATGGCAGAATTCATGGGCTGAGCTTCGAGGTCTACATAAACCGACCTCCAGAAGCAAACATAACAGATGGCCATGGCCTCACTTAGGAGAGCACTCGTCAAGAGGCTCGAGGAGCTGGAAGAGAACTTGGAAAAACGTCCCCGAGTCAAAGGCGAGTAAAGGAGAATTTTGGCGTAAATTGCGTATCAATTCCTGTTGCGGAGGAAACAATTATTGACATAGTGTTGTACTTAATTTGAGGTCATATGGTATGGATTGCTCCCTGTCATCGTGAACTTCCCCCATCACAATGATGTAAATACAGCTACAAATTCTATGCAACATCTCTTTTTGTTTGCTGCATATTGAGCCAGCTACAGTGCTAGATACAAAGTATCTCTGCTTATTCTTTGATCTGCGACATTTTCGCCTCTGTTCTGTGGGAAAAAACCAGCTCTCGCTGGATTTTCCTGGTCATTATATTTCTAGAGCTTTGGGATACTCTTCTGAAATTTTTGTTTTCTTTACATACTTCATTACTTCCGTAGTTGTTTTAGTAAAAATAGCGTTAGTTGATGTTAATTCGAAATTTTCCATGGTTAGCATAGTGACAGGCGAGGCATTTTCCCAAGAACTGATAAGTCATTGGAAAATTACGGAGCGTTCGTACTTTTTTATCGTCATTTCTCTGTTTGACTGTTTACTCTTATCAATCAAAACTTTCAGTTTGTTAGGGAGCCTCGAGGAAAACAATTCTGGAACAAAGCGACTTGAGAATTCATCTAAAGATGATGGAGTGAAATGCTTGGAATAAATAAAAGTTCTAAGTTAACCTTCTTAATGGTTTGGTTATGATATCATGGAAGCCGAACATACTTGATGGTATTAAATTTAGATTAGACATATTTAAGTCTCGTCTAATAAATAGACACAACAGTGCATCCACTAACTATAAATCTAGCGAACAACGATCCCTAGATTGGTTTTACCACTACTATATATTGTTGGAGTACCAAGTGTCGTCGCTAATGGACATTTGTGCATCTACATTGCCAGTTGTCACCCAAAGCCACAACCTATCAACCATGACTCGACAACTCACTGCCTTGTGCAATTGATCCCTCTCCCTAGAACTAACTTGAGTACCGCGGGCCGATCCAACCTTTACCTGAATTCCGTGATCCAGATTGATTAATGCAATGGATTTCTGGCTGATTCGGTTATTCTTAAATTGGGCATCAACGGTTTGGCACCGTTTGTGGAAACAAAATCTCGGGATGATACTCATGTACTCGGAACTTTTTAAGGATTTTCTAAAATAAGTCTCGTAATAATTCCCCTTTTCTATTGCTACCTAAGGAGAACAGGAAACCGAGAGGGATAAAATTTGCATTAGAATCAGCTCCGATGGAAATCGTCTTTTGGGAAATTGTTGGGATTGCGCCCCTCCTATAATCGACCGGAAAGAGCATGGGGGCAATGAAGGTATATCGATCCGAACCAGGAATTTCTTAAAAATCTACTTGTACATTTAACAGCAAGCACGACTTCGTCTCATTTTTTATCCTTCCAGAACTCCTTTTCATAAAATAAAGCTAACCATTAAAAGGATCACTATCTTAGTATTTTTCTTTGATGTATCTATGAAAATCTGCGCACGCGCCCAACTCCAACACTTAATAAGAAAGTACTCTAATTTCCAAAATATTAGCTAGCCATAACACCCGATTTAAAAGAGTAAAGAATAAAGGGTAATACAGATGACGTTCCTAAAGAGGAAAAAAAAGAAAAAGAAAAAAAAAGATAACAAAAAGTACGTCTTCACCTCATTACAATCATCTGGCCTGCGGCTTTGTCAGAAAACTCATACAAAGAGTCCTTGAAAACGATCCGACTGGCTGAATTCCTCAACAGCGCTTTTTGGCTCCTTATCAGCGTCGACGCGAGCTGCCGTTTCAGTTCATAGCTCCTCCACTGTCTCCTGCTGAAGCGCCTTAGCCTCTATAATGAGAGATGCCAATTGCCTGTCGTATAAACAACCATAATTCGTGATGAATTCAGCAAATCAATATAAAGCCACCAAAAACACACTTATGGCATTCGAAACGGATTTTCCGCTCAGGCCGCCGTGCCTCAAAGGATCAAAAGGATGCTCAATACTCAAAAGCGTCTCCAACTACTGTCTTAGTGAATAGCCAATATATCAGTATAGTTTCATATGATAAATGTTAAAAGTTTCTCAGAATGTATCAATTATTATTTATTAATTATTTGAGCTTGTTTGATTAAGGTAATAGTTCGGTTATGTGTTAATAGGAACATATATGCATGCTATTTTCTAATCAATTTACAACATGTACTTTGTACAAAAAGTATAGTCGTTATTTCAGCATTTTTAACGAGTGTCATAAGGACACTCTAATATGATTCTTTCAATGTCACACCATTTTCTTCCGAAACTAACTCGACGATGAAAGTCTTGTGACTAATTAAATCTAAAAGTGAGAAAGCACGATTCTCGTGGGCTTTCAAAAAGCAAGTCTGTCGATTCTTCCTTTTTTCTTAATTTTGAACCTTGTGCAAAGTTCAATAAAGTATATCAACCCTATCAAATCTTATTTAATAGCCAAACTGGAGTTTTATTTTGCATCTATATAGCTTTTTAATACAAAATTGGTTCATTGAATCAATCCGCGAGGGTTAAAATAGAAGTGGAGATCAAAAGAGATATCACTAGCTTGCAATGATTGCACCCATTGCGCGCACTAATCTCCAATCCACATCAAAGGCGATTGTGGTTGCTTTTGTCTTCAATAATTCTTGCTAAGAAAGATATACTCCGTATCGTGCCCGTCAATCATTAGGTTAATTAAATTTTTTATAGAAAATGTAAAGACTATTACTTAGAAAGTCATTAAGGCCCACTATTTCTTCAAGCTGTCCCTACATGTACTATACCATCTATATATAGCTGTACCACAAGGCTAAAATTTATACTCAAGCAACTATAGTCATTCCTGGCTCTTGGCATGTGCCTTGCAAGAATACAATTGTAGTATAGACATCTATGATTTCGATTTTAAGCAGAGCAAAGGAAAGGGTATTTTATGTAACTATTATGCACATTAACTATTGCAAATTTATACATTTTAAGTTTAATTTTTTTTTCTGATTTACTCAGTAAAACATGTAGTTGTTCATGGCTACGTTGGCAATAATGCCGTGCATTATACCCTTATCATATGAGATACTTTTCTTTTGGGATTGTATATTTCACAAAATGATTCATCCATGTAAGAAATTGGAATTAAATCTAAAGTTTGTGACTCAATTTAGCAAATATGAAATACATATCAAGTGATCAAGCACTGACGATGGAACAGAAAAATTTCAAAGTTGGCGGAGTAAAAGAAGAGATGAGGGAAAAGAAAAAAGGAAGAAAGCAAAAAGAAGAAGGACAATGCGTGTTTGTCGATGGGAAGTGGACCCAACAATCAGGTGGAGAAAGTGCAAGCAAAGCAGAGATAGTGGAGAAGGAAAGATGAAATGTGGAAATGATCCTTTGAATTTTTATGGTCGTAAATTTTGTAGATGCATTGAGTATATATCTATGTGATTAAAGTGGGGCTCAACTAGTGGTCAGCCAGCTTTTGTTGAACAAGGGCCTCAACGAACCCAAAAAGTCTTAAAAGCAGGAAATGGTTTTCATATTAAGGTAGCTTCCCTAATGTGAAATGTCTATGCTTCCTAGACAAAATTTGAAGTCGGTGGAGTAGAAGAAGGGATGAGGGGGAAAAAAGGAAGAAAGCAATAAGAAGAAGGATAGTGTGTGTTCGTTGATGGGAAGTGGACCCAACAATCAGGCGGAGAAAGCGGAAGCAAAGTGAAGATAGTGGAGACGGAAAGATGAAATGTGGAAGCAAATCCTTTGAATTCTTTATGGGTATAAATTTTCTAGATGCACCGAGTATATATCTATGTGATTAAAGCAAGGCTCAACAAGGGGTCAGCTAGCTTTTGTTGAACAAGGGACTCGACAAACCCAGAAATTCTTAAAAGCGGGAAATGGTTTTCATATTAGGGTACCTCCCCTAATGTGAAACGTTTATGCTTCCTAGAAAAATTTCAAAGTCGGTGGAGTAGAAGAAGGATGAGGGAAAAAAAGAGGAAGAAAGCAATAAGAAGAAGGATGGTGCGTGTTTGTTGATGGGATGCGGATCCAACAATCAGGTGGAGGAAGTGGAAGCAAAGTGGAGATAGTGGAGAAGGAAAGATGAAATGCGGAAGATCCTTTGAATTCTTTATGGACCTAAATTTTCTAGATGCACTAAGTATATATCTATGTTATTAAAGCAAGGCTCAACTAGAGGTCAGCTAGCATTTGTTGAACAAGGGGTTGGACAAACCCAAAAAGTCTTAAAAGCAGGAAATGGTTTTCATTCTGGGGTTGCTCCCCTAATGTAAAATGTCTATGCTTCCCAGAAAAATTTCAAAGTCAGTGGAGTAGAAGAAGGGAACATGGAACCAACATTCACATGGAAAGAGCGGAAGAAACGTGGAGAAAGAAAGATCTCATGTGAAGCAAAATCTTTTGAATTTTGAAGAAAGAGAGTGTATAAGAAGGAATTGATGGGAAGAGGGGTGGATTTGTTCGTTGACAGAACATGGAACCAACATTCACATGAAAAGAGTGGAAGAAATGTGGAGAAAAAAGATCTTATGTGAAGCAAAATCTTTTGAATTTTGAAGAAAGAGAGTGTATCAGAAGGAATTGATGGGAGAGGGGTGGATTTGTTCTTTTACCGAACATGGAACCAACATTCACGTTGAAAGAGTGGAAGAAACGTGGAGAAAGAAAGATCTTATGTGAAGCAAAATCTTTTGAATTTTCAATGGGTGGAAACTTCAGAGATGTGCTATGTGTATAGGTCAATGAAGGGGGTCATCAATTGAGAGGGTTGGACATGACTCCACTAATAACGGAATGTAACTTCAGTTTGGGTCCACCTCCTTTAATTTCTTGACTTGCCTGCATTTGTTACGTGCTTGACTTGGGCTTTTCTATAGGACAAGGCAACTGAAAGAATCATGCCCCGTCAATTAGGGCGATGAAATTTTCAATAAAGAAAGTCATTAGGACCCACTATCGCTTCAAACTGTCCCGACATAAATCCCATATTTATATAGCCGTACTAGCTTAAATTTATACTAAAGCACTATAGTTATTCTTGCCACGTGCATCGCAATAATACAATTATAGTAAATGATTTTGCTTTTCAACGGAGTACAGGAGAGGACGTTTTATGTAACTACTTTGTACATAAACTATTGCAAAATTTATACATTTTAGCTTTAAATAAGGATTTTTTTTTTTTTCAGATTTGCATGCGAAAATCCATAGTTGTTCATGGCTAGATTGACAATGACCCCATGTGATATCATTGTCATATGAGATACTTGTTTTAAATATGAGATACTTTTCTTAAAGCAATTATTTATTTCATGAAATGATTCAACCATGTAAGAAATTGGAATTACGTCTAAAGTTTGTGACTAAATTTAGGCTTTGTTGATGATGTTTATACATAATACCTCTGTTTTAAAGCATTTCTAGTGATTTAGGAGACTAATTCCATTTAAGTGTTCACTTAAGAGGGTGTGATCGGTGGTGGTAAAGATTCACGTCAACTCCATCATCTTGTCAGTCCCGCATTGGCTCAAAAGAACAGGTACCATTCTAATGGTAATAGAACATGAGATCCCTGGACAAGACAAAAATCCATTCGCTATAAAACAATTCGTGTACAGCTGATGCCCACCCTTCTCTGTGTTGTGGTCTTGTCGAATCAATGGACGTCTACCATTATTTGCATCATCATTGTGCATTCTCGGAATCGCATGTTTCTTTGCTAATCGCTAGTTATTCAGGGTGAAAAATTGAATGGAGCAAGAATTTACTAGTCGAATAAACCCACTGATTTGTTCTTTTGGGTAAAAATATACCATTTCGGCGAATAGTCAGTATATTAGTATAGTCTCATGTAGTAACGTTGTTAAAATATTTCGCAGAGTAGATCGATTCGGATTTACTAATTATCTATCAAGAATTAGAAAACAACTGGTTTAATTAAGGTAAAAATTTGGTTACGTGCTGATAGGAATATATAATTCCTAATTTCTGTTCAATTTACAACATGCATTTCGTATATAAAGTCTAATAATTATTTTCAACATTCTTAGTCAGGACGCGCTAATGTGATTCTATCGAATGTTACACCCTTTTTGTTTAGCACTAAAGTAACGGCTACATACTACACAATAAATGTCTTGTAATTAATTATAATTTAAAGAGAGAAAGCATGATGCTCGCGAGCTTTCAAGAAGCAAGTCTGTCGATCCTTTCATTTTATTACTTTCCAATTAAAAAAAAAAACTCATTTTTTTTGCACAAAGTTCAATAAATAACTCACCCTCGCACCGCTCATCAATTCTTATTTAATAGTCAAACCGAAGTTTCCGTACGTATTCACAAAGCTGTTTTTGTTCATTGTATCAATCCAGCGGAGTTAAGTAGAAGTGGAGATCAAAAGAGCTATCACTAGTTTGAAATGATTGCACCAATTGCACGCACTAATATCCAATGCACATCAAAGGTTACTGGGGTTGTTTTTTGTCTTCAATAATTCTTGAAGCATGGCTAACAATTATACCCCCCTTATCTGCCACGTCCATCGTTAAGGTGAAAATTTTTTCAATAAAGAAGATGTAGAGTCTGTATGATGAACAAAGTCATTACCACCCACTATTGCTTCATGGGTCCCATCTTTATATAGATGTATTAGCAACTACTATCATTCTTAACATGTGCATTGCATGACAAATATGCATTCGTTCATGGCTAGGTCGACGATCACGCTATCTACATATATCATTATTATATGAGATGCTTTTTTTTTTTTTTAATAGAGATCATTTATTTCATGAAATGATTTGACCTTTTTAAGAAATTGGAATTACATCAAAATTTTGTGACTTAATTTAGCAAACATGGAATAGATATCTAAGTGATCAAGCACCGATGATGGAATGTAAAAATTTCTAAGAAGGTAGAGAAGTAGTGGAAAAATAGTGATGGGATGTAGACCCAACAATCACGGGGAGAAAGAAGAAGCAAAGTGGAGATAACGGAGAAGGAAATATCAAATGTGTAAGAAGATCCTTTGAATAGGTTCCCCTAATAATGAAACTTTGGATTTGAGCAAGTTCTTAAAATGCTCAAGGAGAAAAAATAGGCGGGAGATCCACCCTAGGATGGGAGACCCTACAACATCACCTTTGTATTCCCTACCCATGAGGAAGATAAAGAAACATGAGAGAATTTAGGGGCCTCATGGTGGTGAAGGTAGACACCACATCAAGACTTCGATTTTGGTTACCGTTAGGTAGGTAAACAGGTATAATAGCCTCCCACATTTTGGATGAGTGAGGGAGGGTAAAAGGCCCTTTACTCGGTGGCACACCTTACGGCAAGGTCCCTCAACCGACTGCCATCCAAGCGCCCCTAATAATGTAACTTCAGCTTGGGTACACCTCTTTAATTGCTTGACTTTGTTTCGTTGACTGACTTGGGCTTTTTCTATAAAGACCAGGCGACTCACAAGTCTCCAAATCTAACAAAGATTGTCTAATCTTTTTATATTGCGCCTCCTCCACACACACCAACCAATTTTTTTACCAATTTCTCTTTGCCCAGATACAGAGGCATGATTAATGCTCTCGGCTCCATGAATATCAATCAAGTGTTGCTATTCACTCTTGTTTTATTTCTAGTGATGACTAGCAATGTCGAGTCGAGCAATCAACAGTGTGTTCCTTCATCCTGTGGTGACGTTCGTAATATAAGCTTCCCGTTTCGACTGAAGAGTGACCCGCAAGAATGTGGTTTATCAAGATTCGAGCTGGCTTGCGAAGGTAATCACACTGTTCTAAACTTCCCTAATCATCAATACTTTGTGCAGTTTATCAATTATACCGAACAACAAATCAAATTGGTCGAGAGCGGGCTGCAAAGGGATAATTGCTCGTCTCTCCCTCGTCATCCATGGTCGGTGTATGACTTCAATAGACAACACTTCCCATACGGCGGCTTGTTCAATAACAATATATCTGTCATTGTGAATTGCTCAAAATCGGTCAATTCTCCATTCTACATCACTACTGATCCATGCATTGAGGGGTCGTACTCTACCAACACGTCATCGAATTGGAACTTGTATGCTTTGGTCAATCCAAAGGTATCGGATGTTAGGGATTTTTGCACCATTAGCAATTGGACATGGGCGTCACATGATTTTGGGGGTTGGCAGGCTCCTAATAGCTCTTTTAACTACAAGCAAATCCATAACATCATGGCCGATGGATTCGTTCTCTACTATTATATATTTTTAGGGAAGAAGGCAAAGGAAACTTTCTTTTGCTACATCGATATCTATAACTACTTTCGGCTCTATCGCTACTTTTATTCTGAGCGCTTATATTATAGCGTCGGAGGTCCGCTTTGCACAGTCATCTATTATCATGGCAGTAAGTATTGATCGACATTGAAATTTCACTGTAATTTTGCATGATTCTGTACATTTTTTTCACTTGCTGCATTCTCTTTGAAACTGAAAAATGAAAGGAATATCTGATATCCAAGAAAATTATGACAAAATTTACATAATAGTGTACGTCAATGTATACATGTGTCTAGATTATAACTTCTTTTCACAGAAGGTTTAAATCTGTACTGTAAAAAAAAAAAAAAAAAACAAACAAACAAACAAAGAAAAGAAAAAGGATTTTTGTGCGACCAACCGCATGACTAGTTTTTTATTGGCATAGAATTTACATTTTTTTTAATTTTCTTAATTAGTTGGTTAATTAGTCACTTCACTAGTAATCCAAGAGACACTGGTTAACAATCCATAAATAATTGTAGTCATGTATCGATCGAAGGAACAAAATTATTCATTAAAAATGAAAAAGCTTTGTTCTCTTGATTTGTAGACAATAAATTCAACTTATACAAAGTAGCTTGCTACTACTCTATTTCCACATGACTTTTACTTTTTAATTTTGTTTTTCCTTCAATACTTTTTCACATCATTCATTCCTTCCGCAGGTGTCCTAGACAATATTGCATTTTGGACAACTTGGGATTTAACAATACTATTAAGTAAGCCACAATAATTTATTCTTACAATAATTATGAAAAGAAAAACATATTCTAACCTATCAAAACTTTCTTCAGTTGTTTTCTGTGTAGTGAAATTTGTAATCGGGATGCTATTTGTTGCAATATTTCTGATCTACAAGTATAGAAGAAGGCACATAGCAATGGACGAGAACATTGAAGAATTCTTGCAAGCTCATAACAATTTTTTGCCCATAAGGTACTCTTACTCGAATATCAAGAAGATCACCAGAAATTTTAAGCACAAATTAGGTGAAGGGGGTTATGGTTCTGTGTACAAAGGAAAACTGAGAAGTGGCAACGAGGTAGCCATCAAGATTTTAAAGCAATCCAAGGCCCATGGCCAAGATTTTATCAGTGAAGTAGCTACTATCGGAAGAATTCACCATGTTAATATAGTGCAACTTATCAGTTTTTGCTTTGAAGGCTCGAAACTGGCTCTCGTGTATGACTTTATGTCAAATGGATCTTTGGATAAGCATATTTTCACAAAGGAAGGTAAAGAGTTTCTTGATTACAAGAAAATATATGAGATTGCTCTTGGGGTGGTGAGGGGGATTGCATATTTACATCGGGGGTGTGATAGACAAATACTCCACTTTGATATCAAGCCTCACAACATTCTTTTAAACAAGAATTTCACTCCAAAAATTTCTGATTTTGGACTCGCGAAACTTTATCCCATTGATCATAACATAGTCTCAATGACTGCTGCAAGAGGAACTTTGGGATATATGGCGCCTGAGTTTTTCTACAAAATCCTTGGTGGTGTATCTTATAAAGCTGATGTCTATAGCTTTGGGAAGTTGCTCATGGAAATGGCAAGTAAAAGGAAAAATGTAAATGCAAATGCGGAACACTCAAGCCAAATTTATTTTCCGCTGTGGCTATATGACCATATCAATAAAGGAGAAAGTGTTGAAATGGACGACGTTATAGAAGAGGAAAGGGAGGTGATAAAAAAGATGATAATAGTTGCATTTTGGTGTTTACAATTAAACCCTGACCATCGGCCTCCAATGAACAAAGTCTTAGAAATGCTTGAAGGAGATATTGGTGATATTCAAATGCCTCCAAAACTGCTTATTTACCCACCAGATGAGCCAATCGACGACGATAAAGTCGAAATGGAATTAGAAACATTTTCAACTTCATCAAGTGCTCCTATAATTTCTGCTAATTTTTCATTTAGAGATAGCAGTGGTGTCTAGAACCATGCACAGTTTAATTGGAAAAGCTTTGTTCCCCACAACATAGTATTATGTTGGGAGGGAGGTCAGCTAGTTTAGTTTGCCAGTGATTACATTTTTTCTTCTAGCTCTTAGTTTACTGTTGTGTTGTTGTATTATCATTATTCTTTTTTTGGTCGAAGTGTTATTGTACTTCATATATAGTTTCACCATGTGTGGTCCATGCAATCTCCTAAATGGGATGTATGTTTAAGTTCTTAAAATAACCATGTTTAGGAAGCGTATTCTATATGTTCATCCAATGTGAATTCTAGGTAATCCAGTTAATCATCTATAAACCAAATCACTCGTTTTTTTTTTAATAGAATATTCACCAAAGAGGGCTGCAAAACGTGCCATCTTACTTATACTTGCCATTGGCCTGTGTCCTCTTTGCGTCGATATAAATCATTTTTTTTTCCTCGATTGCTCAGGTTGCAGAGTAGTTTTTATTTGTGGTTATTGCATTTAGAAGTCGCTCAGCATTTGGCTTGCCCAAATTCAAATTCTTTATTCACCAATTGCAATAGAATTTTATTTTCTTCGCAATTCATTTACTTGGATTGAAAATTGATCAAATTCTTGAGAAAATATTGATGGGGCGATCATATGATCTTGAAGGTCACATTAGCTCTAAATTTCAAACAATCAAAAGAAAATAGGACAATTATTTAGAAAAACCTTGCAACTTGTCAACATAATACATTTGAGTCTTAAAACTTTTATTTTGTTCGTTTAAGTCTTAAATCTTGTAACTTGATGCGCATGATCCATCCGTTAAGCTGGGAATGCCTCCCAAGCTGCTTCTATACCCAAGTGATCATGTGCCAGCCTATGACTAAGGTGATTGAATTGGAAAATCAGTCAACTAAATCCGGTGTTCCACTAATTTCTTCTTCATCCCAATGTGAAGATGAGATTGAGTTTAATTAGGGGATGGTCCTTCCCATTTAATCAATGTGACATCGATGACACGTTGGTTTTGAAAAAAATAAAAATAAAAATGCAATAGGTGATCACACATAATGTATCTTGAAGTGGTGTTCTCATGATGCATGGATTTTGGGGAAGGGAAACCTATCTTCTTCTGTTTGGGTTGCATCAGAGGGAGTCAGGGAATTGGAATGCAAGCCCGTGAGCGCCGCTGGTGGCATGGCACCCAAACCCGACCGACTTGTGGAACCCGCTGATGGCATACAATAAGTTGGATAGGATTGAAAATGGTTTGGTACATTCGAGAAGCTGCATGCGCCAGACTAAGAAAAATATAAAGGCCTCGTCTCTCGTTACCATCATGTGAGGGTTGATTGGCCCTTGCCACCACCTTGCTAGGGTTGACTGACCCTTGTGGCATGACTTTTTTTCATTCTTCATTTTTTTTTTTTTGGGATAATCTTTTTTGTTTCCTTTTAGTTTTGGTTAGTCATATAATATGGTGCCCATATGTACATACGAATTTGATAATTTTAAGGATTGATTTGTTCTTTTTGAAGATATTAAGAGTTGATTGCATTTCAATTAAGAACACCCAGTAGTCATATTGATGGGAGAAAGCCATTCCTCTTGATTTTTTTTTAGAACTAAATTAGTCAAACCGATAAAACAAAAGAATGACGAAACATTACCATCGCCTGACAATGACGAAATCATGCATTGATTGATTTTCTTTTTCTCCACGCACGAATGAAAAGCACAATAAGCGGATTGACTTCAGCGTAGTTTGTTAAGACCTGTATTTTGCAGAAGAATTGCCTTCGTGGCTATCTATTTACATTTCTCGTTTCCCGAGTGTGCTCTCTTGATATGGAGCAAGGCGTCTCTTTCTCTCTTCCCTCCACCGTCCAATATCAAAGTTCCCTCCTTCCCGCCAAAACCTCTCCCCCTCTCGCCCCTCGACCGCCGCCTCATCATCCCCACACCCCCGTGGCGGCGACCTCCCTGGAGCAATCTCCCACCCCGACCTCATGTCCCGTGATGGGTCCCATCCCGACCTCCGCACCTTCTCTCTCCTCCTCAAGTCTGTTCGCTCTCGGAGGCGGGCCCATCGCGCGCTGGCTCGGTATGAGCTCGAGGCCCACTCGGGGATTCTCAACTCGCTCATCAGTCTCTACTCGAAATGCAATGACTGGGCCGAGGCCGGGAGGATATTTATGGACATGGGTCAGAAAAGGGACTTGGTTTCTTGGAGTTTGAAGCGGTTGAAACTTTCCTTCATATGCTCGAAGATGGTTTTTTTCCCTAACGATTATTGTTTCGCGGCGGTTATTCGGGCTTGTTTAGTTCCGGAGAATGCATCAATTGGTGATACAATTTTCGGGTTTATAATCAAAAGCGGCTACGTAAATTCTGATGTGTGCGTTGTGTGTGCATTTTAATTGACATGTTTGCAAAGGGTAGTGCTGATTTTGTTTCAGCTCGTAAGGTGTTCGAGAAAAGGCCCGAGAGGAGTGTGGTTGCTTGGACTTTGATGATGACAAGATATACTCTGGTGGGTTGTCCAAGAGAGCTGTTGATTTGTTTCTCCATATGCTTGTGAGTGGGACTGTGGCAGATAGATCTACACTCGAAGCTGTTTTGTCAGCAAGTTCGGAGTTGGAGTTGCAATCGCTGGGGTTGCAGTTGCAATGCTGGGTTATACAGTCTGGATTGGCTTCGGATGTCTGTGTTGGATGCAGCTCGGTGGACATGTACCTGAAGTGTGTGGCTAGTGGATCGCTTCATGATTGGAGAGAGGTGTTTGATCCGGTGCAAGATCATAACGTGATGTCTTAGACAGCGATAATCACAGGAAGTATCAAACTCTTTTCGGAAATGATAAAACGTCCCATGAGGCCAAACCATTTCACATTTGCTTGTGTTCTCAAGGCATGTGGAAGTACTTGTGATGTAGATATGGGGACACAAAATTACCCGCTAGCTACAAGATTGGGCTTTGCTGGTGATACTTGAGTGGGTTATTCTCTTATTAGCACATATTCTCAGTTGCACCACATGGAAGACACTCAAGAGAGCTTTTGATACACTATTTGAAAAGAATTTAATTTCTCATAATGCCCTTGTGGATGCCTATGCCAAGAGCTTGGAGTCCCATCAGCCTTTGAACTGCTACATGAAATTGAGGAGAGGAATGAGAAGGGGTGCTTCTACATTTGCCAGCTTTTTAGGTGGAGCTGCCTGAAAGGGAGCAAATCCATGGGAGATGGTAAAATCAGCGCTGGACTCAAATCAGTGCATTTCCAATGCTTTGATAACTGTGTATTCAAGGTGGGGAAACCTAGAAGCTGCTTTTCAAGTTTTCTGTGAGATGAGAGAATTGACCACTATGCATGCGTTGTTGACTTATTGGGTGGATCGGAATCCTTCCCATGAGATTATAAATTCAATGCCTTTCAGGGCGGATACACTAGTCAGGTCTGACGTACATTTTTTGGAGCTTGCTGAGTTCACGGCAATGTTGAACTTGCAAAACAAGCTGCGGCAATTATATTTAGTAGGAACCGGACTACCCTGCTGCTTATGTTTTGCTATCAAATATTTATGCCTCGGCTGGTCTTGGGAGATGCAGCAGCAATCAGAAAGAAGATGAAACTGAAATATCTTACAAAAGAAGCCAGTTGTAGCTGGATTTAAGTGAAAAATAGCTGTTGACACCCGAAATTTTTGTCGACATTTTAATCTTCCATTTTGCAAAAATACAAAAAAAATAATAATAAGGAAAAACAAAAAAAAGAGGAAAAAAAAAAAGAAGAAAAAGAAAAAAGAGAGAAATAAAGAAAAAGGAAACAAAAAGAAAAAGGAAAAAAAAAAACGCTAAAAAAAATATATAAAGGCTCGCTCATTTTTTGGTTGGAAGAGGCCATTTGGACGATTTCTCTCTCTCTCTCTGGGGGTCTCTCTCTAAAAAAAAAAAAAAAAAAAACGGTTCGCGCGCGAATTCTCTCTCGGGGGACTCTCCGTGAACTCTCTTTCTCTCTCTTTGGGGGCTCTCTTTCCCGCTCTCCCGAGACTCTCTCTCTCTAGAACCGGCTCTCTCTCTCCTCCGAGACTCTCTCTCGGATTCTCTCTCAATCTCTCTCTCTCTCTTTGGGAGTTGGCCGAAAACCGAAGATATCGAAGGAATCCATGGTCAATTCCGCCATCTTCGGCGAGAGAAGCCGGAGGAAGGAGCCGACCGCCACCGCCTTTTCGTGGCAATCGCCGCCCTAGCGATCGCCTCCCTCGTGATCGGCACCAAATCCGACGATCCTTGAGCCCTAGAAGGAGAGCAACCGCCGATCGAAAAGTTCGAGGCGTGGGGTTCATATTCGAAGCCGAGCGGTGATGGCAGCGACAGTGACGATGACGATGGCAGCGGATTTGGTTCTTTCTCGGAGATCGAACGCTCGGCTCTCGGTCCTCTGGTGCAGAAGCTCGCCGGAGGTTCCTTGACCCTATCGGGGAGTTTTTTTTGGAAGATTGGACAAAATTTGTAGACATAACAGGCTTTGCTTAGCACATGAGTTCATTTCTAGAGTTCTAATTATACTTCTAGAGTTCTAACCGACTCTAAAGTTTAAACTGACTCTTTTGGCATTCTAAAGAACATGGTCACTTCTAAGTTCTAAAGAAGAATGGACACTTTTGAAAGTTTTGCACTCTTGAGATGAACCGCTTGTGGACAAGTTGAATCTTCATCAGAAACCCTGCAAAATGAACAAATATGCAGACGCAATATGTATGCATACAATGCATGATGTAAACATCCTAAAATGGCTTGGATCCAATCCAAAAATGGCTCAAAGGCAAAGTCTTTTGAATGCGAATTCAAGCCATGCAAATGACTATCATGATGTGAAATACCATGTCTGAGATGCAATTGAAAAATGGTTAGCATATATGCATATAAACGAATGCAATGTATGTAAATGTCATGAACAATTTGTTTTCAAATTCAAGTTGTTTTTGAAAAATTTATTGGGAACTAGCCCTCATGTCATTGGACGTCTTCGTTCCACTAAAACATTTTGAAACTATAGATCGTGTGGAGGCTCAGGCCTCAAAGCATCATCATAGGACTGATTTGGGCCTCACACATCTATTAACAAAACATGAATTTTATTGATATGCGAAAATTGCATTACAACGTGTATCATCTTGGATCTAGAAAGTTTATGATCCAGATTATTACAAGCACAAACAAATGAAATGAACGGAATTCCCTCGCAGGGGAGAAACGAATGAAATTCCCTCGCAGGGGAGAAATGAATGGAATTCCCTCGCAGGGGAGAACTAAACCGAATACAACTAAAATTAAATGCAAGAACTAGAAACATCCTTCACACAGTGGGAATTATAGGCTCTTCATCTTTACCAATAATGCTAACTAGACCATCTTTAAACAAATCAGCAAAGTGATAGACATTGGCCTCTCCTTCTTGCAAGAGTTTTAGTGGACCAGGAAAGAAATCCTTCAAAGGTGAAGGCAAGAGATGTTGGTAGCTCTTACCTTTGATGTTTGGGCCTCAAAATCTCCTGTAAAAGAAAATGACTTGAATTAGTACAAGTTAAAAGAGATCATTGAAATACAAATCCTAGTCAATTTTATATTTTCTTGAGATGAAATAATGATAAGAAGTGTATATGATCCCAGTATCATATAACATCCTCTTATCAAAATTTCCTCAAAAGAAATTATACAATTGAAAAGGAACGACGACAAATATTTAATCAGAATGCCCCTTTCCTAAATATTACATGAAAATGCTCAAGAATGTTATTCATTTCATCGAACAATTACAAGGGAAATATAATCTTGCTTTCTTGAAGCTTACAAAGTAGTTCGATTTTACAAGGTATATGAAAATGAATACAGGGAAACCTCGATAGAAAGGAGGGAAATACAAAGGAAATCCCTTTACAAGAAAAGCATATGAAATGGAAACCTAAGAACTAGGCGGGATCGCGCGGAGACGCTTGTTATCATGGGCCAAGCATTCCTCATTGATCAAAGCACTGTCTTCTTGCTCCTTAATATGAGCTCCCCGAAATCCTTGAGGCTCGGGAATTTTTCCACATGGTCTTGATGTCTTGGATCGAGATTCACCAATAGTCTTGAGATTCCCAAGCATGGGGATCACATCCACTTCAGGTCTACCCATCTAAACCTAAACCTAAAGGGGCATCCATGATTAAAACATATCGTCGTTGAAATATAAAATGCATAATTAAAATATGGAAAGTAAAAGATAAGCACGATGAAGAAGGAACGATATCTTACCCACCAGACACATGACAAGCACAAATCACATGTCGCATGAAACTGTGAGGTTTTGACGCCTAAGGTGAGGGTGCTAAAGGCTCAAGGTCCTCATCCCAAAAGATAAAAATAGTTTACCCACCGCTACTATCGTCGGTCAGTGCTATCTTTATCAGTTGGGATGAGCAGGTTTATGTAAGTAATGGATTACCACGAGCGTTCACTCGCGGGTTCCACCCATAAACCCTCCTAAGGTCCTAGATTGGGCGATCGGGGTTTTAGACCGCGGTTGTGTGTGCGGTGTCGTGCTAAAGCTTGTAAACATGCATTTAAATGTAAACATCCAGCACTTCAATATAAACCCACATACATTCATACATCCTTACACCACCTGCAAAACAAAGGGTTTACAAGCACGCCTCCCCTTATAACCCCCACCTACAAATCCATTTAACACGAGGTTAGCGACTAACCTGATTTTCCACGTGACTTTGACATGCAGGCGATCCTACATAAGACATGTTAGTTAAAACACAACAACCATTTTTAAACGGCTTCAAGTCCTCTTAACCTAGTAACCATTCCCCAGCGGAGTCGCCAAGCCTGTCGCGACCCGATCTCGCCGCCACCTCGAAAAGTATCCAAGGTGGGGAAAGGTCGGATTTAGGGGTACTTTGATCTCAAGAGTTTCCTCTCAAGATCACGAGCTCTCCCAAGCTCGTACCCCGCGTGACAGCGGATTTATTATGCGATCTAGTTGTTTATAACAACCTAAAAATATACAGGAGTCGCCACTAGCCTCATTTTTGGGGGTCGGCTAGAAACCCAATCGAGGGTCGGGAGTGTTCCCTCGATTCCTACGCAACCAGATATCTAGGTTCGGGGACTTGGGTTACGCTAATATTGCTATTAACGTCCTTTCGGTACCTAAACAGTATGTTGTGTTTTTCCTAACATGTTCATGCATTTCTTTTTTATATTTTTAGGATCGTCAATTCTATACTAAATGATCATGCATGGTGGATTACTTTCATTCTATTCTATTCCTAAAAAATGAAAGGAAAACAATCAATGAAATGAAATTGCAAGACATGAAGTAAACAATCAAGAAAAACAATTAAACCTAATCATGCAATTCTAAAAAATATAAAAGAGAAGACAATTAGGAAAGAAAAAAAGGGAAAACCCGCAACTCGTCGGGTTTTATACAACACAAGGGACTCGAGACATATGTCGGGAGAGAAACGAATATTACAGAATAACGGTCGGAGTGGACATCGACCTCCACCATCTTCACTTCTTCTCCACTTTTTGGATCCTATTCTAAACCTAATCTAGGAAAAAAGGATCCATTGCCTCATCTTATATGACTAAGACAACGCATAGAAATCATTATTATAACGAATAGACATAAGCATCAGACATGAACATGAATCTAGCAAATTCAAGTCACAAACAGGACAAAATACAATGCATGTTTAAAGGTTCGTAAGACCACCTAGACAATGTACAAAAATGTGAAACTTGCACATGACATAAGGTTGAATGCGAAAAAGGTTTGGGTAAACATTTAACCCTAAATCAGAATGCAAAGAAGTCACACAAGTCATTAACATTGCAAAGTGACTTGGAACTAAGAAGCAAAATGCATGACAATTTCAGTTGTGGTATATCGACTTGATGCATGGTTTTTACATGGTCAATGATCTTCAAATGAGGCATGCCATGTATCATTGCGAAGCTTATGATATGCTCTAAGTATGTCTAGAAAGCATCAAGTATCAAGTATGCTCTTAAGAAACTTGATTGAAGACATTTTCATAGAAACGCAATTAATTAGAATCACAGCAGGGATCGCACAAAACATGGATGATATTCATTGAAATGAAGACATAAAGAAAATCCATGAAAGTCCAAGTATATAGAAGGAAATGTCCCAATCATCTATCATGAGACATTGAAATCCTACTTTGTTCACAAAAATCTAAAAAAAAAAAAAACAGAAAAGAAACAGGGCAAAAATCCAACATTACAGATTGCAGCAACTCAAACGTGACTTTATGGAAGCCATTGACCTTGCTAACGATGATCACTTGATTCAAGCTATACCTTGTTAGAAAGTTTATGAAATTTCCAATGACTCTCATGAAAGATTCAACTCCAGAAAAGCATGTTTACTAACTCAAATTTGAGCACACGCACAAAGAGGTCTGTCAGGAATCCGAGGTTGCAGAACAATTGTCATCCAAGTTCAAAAATCATAGAACCAAAAGATCTAACTGTAATCAACTCTAAATCAATCAAGTATTGATTCTAATCAGATTCGTAATGCATCCTGGCCCCGAACCTTCGTTGTCGAGAATGCATTTCGACACGAGAAGCTCTCGCCTCATCGGATGCTATTAAAAGGAGTTTCGACGCACTTACCTTGATTGAATCGGCGAAGAACATGCCTTCGAAGATCTCTTCATTTAGCAATGATGAAGCTGCTATTTAACACACACAAAAAATATTGAAATCAGCGGAGAGTCGAATTTTATTTTGTTCTGTAATCAAAACAGAAAAAAAGGAAATTGAGCGCTTAGCTTTGATTTTGCTTTGAGGACCACGGAACGTGAATAACGCCAAGTCAGATTCTAGTATAAGAGCTGTTCAGCACCAATCTTCAACTTCTGATTTATGACTTTTGCAGATCATGATCGCTCTTCTCTAATCCTTTTTCTAGATCGACACTTGGAGGTGAACACATCAGTGTGTCATTGCCGCTGGACTTTGTTTGTTTGACGTCGATCTCCGATCTTCGATTTATGAGACTCATCAACGGACACCTCGGCTTTAAACTTGATGATCGCAACCGCTTCTTCATAGTTGTAATCTACGAGCATTTTCTCAGCTTCATCATCAACAAAATCAACGAAATCAAATCAACAAAATCTATTGAAAGGAAATTGATCAAGATCAAAGCACTATTTGAGAATAAACTATCACGATAGCCTAAGATCGCTAAGAAAATCAACTAATCGATCGCATCAAAGTCAAAACTAGAGGATAGGGAAGAAGACTTAGCTTCGGTCTTGCTGCTGTGATCAAGTAATAGAGAGTTCGAAGAGATGAATCTTCATCCGATCGAGCTTGATTATGGGCAAGCATGCGTCTACTTTATTCCAGATGTCAAGTTTCGACGATGACTCCATGAAGATGAAAACAAGTCTGTGTGTGCTCGTGAAGATCCATGAATGAGAGAGAATGAGTGGAATTCTCTCTTTTGCTTTCCACCATGGAAGAAAACCCTCGCTTTCGACGAGAGCTCCCGAGAGAAAAGACGGAGAACGGGGAAGAGCAGTGCCAAAGAGAGCGATCGACCCTCGAGAGGGAGAGAGAGAGAAAACCGTTATAGAGAGAGAGTGGATCCTCGTCAAATGGCCTCCTCCCTTTTCTTTCTTTCTTTTTTTTTTTTTTTATATATTTTCAGGCAAGATCAAATCTTAGCCCTTGGATTGAACTAACGGCTAGGATTTGATCTTCCTAGTTAAGAGTTCCCCTAATTGAGCACATGCCTATTTCAACGGCCATGATGCATTATTGATGAACGGCGACGATTAATTGTGAACTAATTGGGGTTTTCTCTCTATTTTTTTTTTTTTTTTAATATGATGTATCGACTAAAAATCAGGTGTCAACAGCTCTGATTTTGCTTTGAGGACCACGGAACGTGAATAACGCCAAGTCAGATTCTAGTATAAGAGCTGTTCAGCACCAATCTTCAACTTCTGATTTATGACTTTTGCAGATCATGATCGCTCTTCTCTAATCCTTTTCTAGATCGACACTTGGAGGTGAACACATCGGTGTGTCATTGCCGCTGGACTTTGTTTGTTTGACGTCGATCTCCGATCTTCGATTTATGAGACTCATCAACGGACGCCTCGGCTTTAAACTTGATGATCGCAACCGCTTCTTCATAGTTGTAATCTACGAGCATTTTCTCAGCTTCATCATCAACAAAATCAACGAAATCAAATCAACAAAATCTATTGAAAGGAAATTGATCAAGATCAAAGCACTATTTGAGAATAAACTATCACGATAGCCAGAGATTCTGGGTTCGATCCCTAGCGGAGTCGCCAAGCCTGTCGCGACCCGATCTCGCCTGCCCCTCGAAAAGTATCCAAGGAGGGGAAAGGTCGGGTTTAGGGATACTTGATCTCAAGATCACGAGCTCTCCCAAGCTCATACCCCGCGTGACAGTGGATTTATTTAAACGGTCTAGGTATTTAACAACCTAAAAAAATAGACAGGAGTCGCCACTAGCCTCATTTTGGGGGTCGGCTAGAAACCCAATCGAGAGTCGGGAGTGTTCCCTCGATTCCTACGTAACCAGATATCTAGGTTCGGGGACTTGGGTTACGCTAATATTGCTATTAGCGCCCTTTCGGTACCTAAACAGTATGTTGTGTTTTTCCTAACATGTTCATGCATTTCTTTTTATATTTTCAGGGTCTTCAATTCTGTACTAAATGATCATGCGTGGTGGATTACTTTCATTCTATTCTATTCCTAAGAAATGAAAGGAAATCAAACAATGAAAATGAAATTTGCAGGACATGAAGTAAACAATCAATGGAAAGCAGTTAAACCTATCAGACAGTCCTAAAAATATAAAAGGGAAAACAATTAAAAAGAAAAGAAAGAAAACCCGCAACTCGTCGGGTTTTATACAACAAATGGAACCCGAGACATATGTCGGGAAAATGAGCATTACATGATAACGGTCGGAGTGGACATCGACCTCCACCATCTTCACGCCTTACCCCTTCTCCATCTTCGGGGTCCTAATCTAAACCTAATCTAAGAAACAAGGATCCCTTGCCTCATCTTATATGACTAAGACAACGCATAGAAATCATTATTATAACGAACAGACATAGGCACCAGACATGAACATGAATCCAGCAAAATCAAATCACAAACAGTACAAAATACAATGCATGTTTAAAGGTTCGTAAGACCACCTAGACAATGTACAAAAATGTGAAACTTGCACATGACATAAGGTTGAATGCGAAAAGGTTTGGGTAAACATTTAACCCTAAATCAGAATGCAAAGAAGTCACACAAGTCATTAACATTGCAAAGTGACTTGGAATTAAGAAGCAAAATGCATGACAATTTCAGTTGTGGTATATCGACTTGATGCATGGTTTTTACATAGTAGATGACCTTCAAATGAGACATGCTACATATCATCAAATTTAGTATGCATCATATTCTAAAAGATTCAAGAAAGCATGCACATACATCGACCAAATCCTTCATCACAGAAACTGGGCATTCAATATAGGCACAATAAATGCACATTCAACGGTTATCTCATCCTGCAATCTTTATGGTAGATGAATCAGCATATGAGGAATAAATTTCATGAGGAAGCATCTCAAGATTCTTAACACATGAATTTCTAAAAAAAAGAACAAGTCAATCCGGAATAGAGCATAGGAATATGTAATGCAGGCATTCTACAACATATTGAAGGCAATTAGATGCATCTACTATCTCACTTCAAGACTAACAACAACTAGCCACAGAAAAGACAGCATCTCCCTAATCAAATCAAGTCCAAAAGATTCTGAAAAAATTATATGTTGTAGCCAAGGACATTTCAAGAAACTTTTCATGAGACACCGATCTATGAATTCAAGTACAAAATTCAGTAGAAAATCGGGAAAACAGTCAAGGTCGAACAATGCATAACAGTAAACTACAATATATCAGTTTTCCAGAATCATCTCCTAATTTTCGAAGAAGATTTCAGATAGCTAATGATATCGGATCAGTACGTGCTATAGCTCGTTAGAAAGCTAATCAAACCATCTTTGACTTTCATGAAGACATCGAGCACCAAAAAGCACATATACTAACTCAATTCCGGGCATACGCACAAAGAGGTCTGTCAGGAATCCGAGGTTGCAGAACAATTGTCATCCAAGTTCAAAAATCATAGAACCAAAAGATCTAACTGTAATCAACTCTAAATCAATCAAGTATTGATTCTAATCAGATTCGCAATTCATCCTGGCCCCGAACCTTCGTTGTCGAGAATGCATTTCGACACGAGAAGCTCTCGCCTCATCGGATGCTATTAAAAGGAGTTTCGACGCACTTACCTTGATTGAATCGGCGAAGAACATGCCTTCGAAGATCTCTTCATTTAGCAATGACGAAGCTGCTATTTAACACACACAAAAAGGAAACAAAAAGAAAAAGGAAAAAAAAACGCTAAAAAAAATATATAAAGGCTCGCTCATTTTTTGGTTGGAAGAGGCCATTTGGACGATTTCTCTCTCTCTCTGGGGGGTCTCTCTCTAAAAAAAAAAAACGGTTCGCGCGCGAATTCTCTCTCGGGGGGACTCTCCGTGAACTCTCTTTCTCTCTCTTTGGGGGCTCTCTTTCCCGCTCTCCCGCAGACTCTCTCTCTCTAGAACCGGCTCTCTCTCTCTCTGAGACTCTCTCTCGGATTCTCTCTCAATCTCTCTCTCTCTCTGCTGGGGAGTTGGCCGAAAACCGAAGATATCGAAGGAATCCATGGTCAATTCCGCCATCTTCGGCGAGAGAAGCCGGAGGAAGGAGCCGACCGCCACCGCCTTTTCGTGGCAATCGCCGCCCTAGCGATCGCCTCCTCGTGATCGGCACCAAATCCGACGATCCTTGAGCCCTAGAAGGAGAGCAACTGCCGATCGAAAAGTTCGAGGCGTGGGGTTCATATTCGAAGCCGAGCGGTGATGGCAGCGACAGTGACGATGACGATGGCAGCGGATCTGGTTCTTTCTCGGAGATCGAACGCTCGGCTCTCGGTCCTCTGGTGCAGAAGCTCGCCGGAGGTTGGGCGGATCGGCGACGACGATGCTTAACTGAGTTTGTCTCTGGATCGAGCTCACCAAAGCGGTGAACTCTCTTTCCCTCTTTCTTGATCTGTTAAGGTTTTGGCCCCTGATTTCTTTCTCTCCTTCGTTCTCTCTGACTCGAACATTTTCTTTCGACTCTGTCTTGCGCGCCGGATTTGACTTGCTGGAACGGCCGGTCGAGGAGCTTGGAGTTTAGAGTTCAGACAGCGTCGACGGCAGCGACGACTTACGATCCTTCGCCGCTTCATTCAAGGTACGTTGAACATAAATTCATCTTCCATATCCGGATGTTCATTGTGTTGAACAGTGACTGAGGATTCTGATTTCTGTTTATGAGAAACTTACCTACTATCGAAGTTCATTGGGTAATCTGAGCCTGTAATATTGTTGTTGTGATAGTTTGGTTGTGGTTTCCTATTTGGCTGTTGCATTTTGGACTCATGGCCGAGATGCCTACTTTCTGCTCGATGAAATGCTCAAGTTAGATCAGAGTTGGCTTTCGAATGTCTTTTGACCGTTGTTCGGTAGATGTAATTGATTCATGTCTAAAACTGAATCATTGATGAAATAAGTTTTACCATGATTGAGGAGAGTCATATGGATCTTCGTGCCTATTTGTTTGTCGTCTGAACATGTTTTGTTACGTCCTGTTTTGATAAAGAAAGGTAAATAAAACAACATGTTCTAGATTAAAATCAAATTAGTCCTGTTCAAGTTTTCATCAGTGATTGCAAACATTTGGAAACTCATTATGCCTTTATTCCGCTCCTCAGTGACCTGCATTACTTGCTGATTTTCTGTTTCTTTTGCTGATCTGACCTTCTGTGCAAATGACTTGATATGAGCTGGTTGTTGTGGTTTTCTATGTTCAAGTCTTCATGAAAGTCGAAGATGGTTCGAATATCTTTCCAATGAACTATAGAATGCCCTGATTGAATCTCATTTGATATGGTTTTCACATGTCCAAAGTTCAGTTCAGAATCTGTCCTGTTTGAGACCTGATGCGTGTGCTCAAATTTGAGTTAGTAAACATGCTTTTCTGGAGTTGAATCTTTCATGAGAGTCATTGGAAATTTCATAAACTTTCTAACAAGGTATAGCTTGAATCAAGTGATCATCGTTAGCAAGGTCAATGGCTTCCATAAAGTCACGTTTGAGTTGCTGCAATCTGTAATGTTGGATTTTTGCCCTGTTTCTTTTCTTTTTCTTTTTTCATATAGATTTTTGTGAACAAAGTAGAACTTCGATGTCTCATGATAGATGATTGGGACATTTCCTTCTATATACTTGGACTTTCATGGATTTTCTTTATGTCTTCATTTCAATGAATATCATCCATGTTTTGTGCGATCCCTGCTGTGATTCTAATTAATTGCGTTTCTATGAAATGTCTTCAATCAAGTTTCTTAAGAGCATACTTGATACTTGATGCTTTCTAGACATACTTAGAGCATATCATAAGCTTTGCAATGATACATGGCATGCCTCATTTGAAGATCATTGACCATGTAAAAACCATGCATCAAGTCGATATACCACAACTGAAATTGTCATGCATTTTGCTTCTTAGTTCCAAGTCACTTTGCAATGTTAATGACTTGTGTGACTTCTTTGCATTCTGATTTAGGGTTAAATGTTTACCCAAACCTTTTCTTCATTCAACCTTATGTCATGTGCAAGTTTCACATTTTTGTACATTGTCTAGGTGGTCTTACATGAACCTTTAAACATGCATTGTATTTTGTCCTTCGTTTGTGACTTGAATTTGCTAGATTCATGTTCATGTCTTCATGCTTATGTCTATTCGTTATAATAATGATTTCTATGCGTTGTCTTAGTCATATAAGATGAGGCAATGGATCCTTTTTATGCCTAGTTATAGGTTTCCTAGATTAGGTTTAGAATAGGATCCAAAAAAATGGAGAAGAAGTGAAGATGGTGGAGGTCGATGTCCACTCCGACCATTTTTCATGTAATATTCCCATTTCTCTCCCGACATATGTCTCGGGTCCCTTGTGTTGTATAAAACCCGACGAGTTGCGGGTTTTCCCTTTTTTTCTTTCCTAATTGTCTTCTCTTTTATATTTTTTAGAATTGCATGATTAGGTTTAATTGCTTTTCTTGATTGTTTACTTCATGTCTTGCAATTTCATTTCATTGTTTGTTTTCCTTTCATTTTTTAGGAATATAATAAAATGAAAGTAATCCACCACGCATGGCCATTTAGTATAGAATTGACGATCCTGAAAAATATAAAAAGAAATGCATTGACATGTTAGGAAAAACACAACATACTTGTTTAGGTACCGAAAGGGCGTTAATAGCAATATTAGCGTAACCCAAGTCCCCGAACCTAGATATCTAGGTTGCGTAGGAATCGAGGGAACACTCCCGACCCTCGATTGGGTTTCTAGCCGACCCCCAAAAATGAGGCTAGTGGCGACTCCTGTATATTTTTAGGTTGTTATAAACAACTAGATCGCATAATAAATCCGCTGTCACGCGGGATACGAGCTTGGGAGAGCTCGTGATCTTGAGAGGAAACTCTTGAGATCAAAGTACCCCTAAATCCGACCTTTCCCCACCTTGGATACTTTTCGAGGTGGCGGCGAGATCGGGTCGCGACAGCTTGGTGACTCCACCGGGGACTGGTTACTAGTTTAAAAGTACTTGAAGCCATTTAAAAATGGTTGTCGTATTAAAGCAACATGTCTTATGTAGGATCGCCTGCATGTCAAAGTCGCGTGGAAAATCAGGTTAGTCGCTAACTTTGTGTTAAATGGTTTTGTAGGTGGGAGTTATAAGGGGAGGCGTGGTTGTAAACCCTTTGTTTTGCAGGTGGTGTAAGGATGTATGAGTGTATGTGGGTTTATATTGAAGTGCTGGATGTTTAAAGTTAAATGCATGTTTACAAGCTTTAGCACGACACTGCACACACAACCGCGGTCTAAAACCCCGATTGCCAATTTAGGACCTTAGGAGGGTTTATGGGTGGAATCTACGAGTAAGATGCTCGTGGTAATCCATTACTTACATAAACCCGCTCATTCCAACCGATAAAAATAGCACTGGCCGACGATAGTAGCGGTGGGTAAACTATTTTTATCTTTTGGGATGAGGACCTTAAGCCTTTAGCACCCTCACCTTAGGCGTCGAAACCTCACAGTTTCATGCGACATGTGATTTGTGCTTGCCATGTGTCTGGTGGGTAAGATATCGTTCCTTCTTCATCGTGCTTATCTTTTACTTTCCATATTTCAATTATGCGTTTTATATTTCAACAACGATATATTTTAATCAGGAGTGCCCCTTTAGGTTTAGGATTATATGGGTAGACCCGAAGTGGACATGATCCTTGGCCTGGAATCTCAAGACTATTGGTGAATCTCGACCCAAGACATCAAGACCATGTGGAAAAATTCCTAAATCTCAAGGTTTTCGGCGAACTCACATTAAGGAACAAGAAGACGATGCCTTGATCAATGAGAAACGCTTGGCCCATGATAACAAGCGTCTCCGAGTGATCCCACCTAGTCCTTAGGTTTTCATACACTTTTCTTGTAAAGGGAATTCATTTGTGTTTCCCTCTTTTCTATCAAGGTTTCCCTGTATTCATTTTCATATACCTTGTAAAATCGAATTACTTTGTAAACTTCAAGAAAGCAAGATTATGTTTCTCTTGTAATTGTTCAATGAAATGAATAACATTCTTGAACATTTTCATGTAATTTTTAGAAAAGGGGCATTCTGATTAAATATCTGTCGCCGTTCCTTTTCAATTGTATAATTTCTTTTGAAGAAATTTTGATAAGAGGAGGTTATATGATACTGGGATCATATACACTTCTTATCATTATTTCATCTCAAGAAAATATAAAATTGACTAGGATTTGTACTTTAATGGTTTCTTTTGATTGGTACTAATCTGAGTCTTTTTCTTTTACAAGGTTTTGAAAAAACGGCTGAAGAAAGATTTGTTATACGAACTCGCCGCCAAACAAAGATAGAAAACGAAGATACCCGAGCCCGTGTCATTAATATGGAAAATCAAATGGCGCAGCTGATGACATTATTGGCCGATCTCTCAAGCCAAGTCAAAAACTTGACATCTACTTCTTCTACCATGAATATTCCTACTGCGCCCCCTGAAGTGCCGATAGTAGAGCCCGTGGCAAAAGGGCCTGCGGAAGAGATTCCCACTGCAATCCCAATAGTTATTGGTCCAGAACCCCCATCTAAGGAGATTCCAACTTCGCACTTCGATGAAGAAAATGCAAGGCGCCTCGCCAAGATTGAGGAGCGCCTTTGCATGCTGCAAGGCTATCAGTTGCAAGGGTTTGATAAACTGTCGCCTTTTGCCAAAGTTACGGTCCCTGAATTTTATAAGGAGCCAGAGTTCACCAGAAAATACGACGGCATCGGATGTCCGAAGACTCATTTGAAGTACTACCTGGGCAAGATGGCCCGTTATTCAGATAATCCCCCACTTCTGATAAATTCTTTTCAAGACAGTTTGGTTGGTCCTGCGCTAACATGGTTTATAGAGTTGGACATGGAGAAAATCCGTACTTGGGAAGATCTCGTTGATGAATTCCTCCAGCAATACAAGTTTAATACTGAAATCGCTCCGACTCGGGAGGAATTGGTTCGGGTCGAGAAAAGAAGAACCGAATCATTTAGGGCCTACGCTCAAAGATGGAGGGTCACCGCGTCTCAAGTAAAACCGCCATTGTCTGAGAAAGAGACCATGAAGTTGCTGCTTCAAGCTATGCCCCGTGATTTTTTCGAAAAGATGTACAACCATACTTGTATGAACTTTGCTACATTTGTAGAGTTGGGAGAACGCATCGAGGGGATCATGCGGGAAGGAAGGTTGTTCGAGAACACAAATCGTCGATATACCCCGAAGAGGGATAAGGAATCGACTGTGGAGATCGCCTATGTACAAAATTCCTCTTCTCAGAAGCCGTATAATCATCAAATTCATAAACCTGCCATGGAAGTAGGGGGATCTTCCAAAAACTTTTAGCGTAAAGGAAAGGCCCCTCAAAGGCAATTTACTCCATTGCCTAGACCCATGTCACAACTACTTCCAATGCTGATCGAAAATCATCTTGTGGCGAAAGAAATCCCGAGGGATAATCCCCCAAAGTTTGTCGGATTCGACCTTAATAAGACATGTGAGTATCATATGGGTGAAAAAGGTCATCATGTGGACAATTGTTTGATGCTTCGTTATAAGATCCAGGATTTGCTGGATAAAAAGCTGCTCACCTTTAAGGACTCGGCACTGAATGTCCAACAAAATCCCCTTCCAAAGCATTTTGAAGATGTCAACATGGTTGGCGCTATCGATGGAAATGAAGAACCCACAGTTCCCACTGTGTAAGGGATGTTTCTAGTTCTTGCATTTATATTTTAGTTGCATTCCATTTAGTTCTCCCCTGCGAGGGAATTCCATTCATTTCTCCCCTGTGAGGGAATTTCATTCATTTCTCCCCTGCGAGGGAATTCCGTTCATTTCATTCGTTTGTGCTTGTAATAATCTGGATCATAAACTTTCTAGATCCAAGATGATATACGTTGTAATACAATTTTCGCATATCAATAAAACTCATGTTTTGTTAATAGACGTGTGAGGCCCGAATCAGTCCTATGATGATGCTTTGAGGCCTGAGCCTCCACACGATCTATAGTTTCAAAATGTTTTAGTGGAACGATGACTTCCAATGACATGAGGATTAGTTTCCAATAAATTTTTCAAAAACAACTTGAATTTGAAAACAAGTTTTTCATGACATTTACATACATTGCATTCATTCATATGTATATATACTAACCGTTTTTCGATTGCATCTCAAGCATGGCATTTCACATCATGATAGTCATTTGCATGGCTTGGATTCGCATTCAAAAGACTTCGATTATTCCGACCCGGAGAATGAAGATGATTCTCGAGGTATTGAAAAAGAATGGCTCAGACATGAAGAGTCCAAACCTCCTACCACCGAACAGCCGGTCACTGTAAATTTGGGAGATTCAAATAATCCTAAAGAAACCAAGATTGGGGCAGGTCTCTCTCAAGCGGATGCCAATGGATTAATTGAGCTCTTGAAAGAAATACAATTCATACTTCGACTGGGGCAACACCGTTCTCATTGGTTTATGGGATGGAAGCTGTATTACCCGTGGAAGTGGAAATTCCTTCACTAAGGGCACTTTCTCAAATCAAACTCTCTGAAGCTGAATGTGTTCAACAAAGATTTGAACAACTTAATATGATTGATGAAAAGAGGGTAAAAGCCTTATGCCATGGACAAAGCTATCAGAAGAGAGTAGCTAGGTCATTTAATCGCAAGATTAGACCAAGACATTTTGAGATCAACGATCTTGTTTTGAGAAAAGTCTTACCTATCATCCCAGATCCTCGTGGGAAGTTTACTCCAAACTATGAAGGTCCATATATCGTAAAGAAAGTGCTACCTAGTGGAGCATTAATCCTTGTACAAATGGATGGTCAAGAATTGCCAAGACCTGTAAATGATGATGCTGTCAAGAAGTATTATCCATGAATAAAGTGAAAGGTCTTTGAGCCATTTTTGGATTGAATCTAAGCCATTTTAGGATGTTTGCATCATGCATTTCATGCATACATGTTGCATCTGCATGTTTGTTCATGTTGCAGGGTTTTTGATGAAGCTTCAACTTGTCCACAAGAGGTTCATCTCAAGAGTGCAAAACTTTCAAAAGTGTCCATTCTTCTTTAGAACTTAGAAGTGACCATGTTCCTTAGAATGCCAAAAGAGTCAGTTTAAACTTTAGAGTCGGTTAGAACTCCAGAAGTACAGTTAGAACTCTAGAAATGAACCCATGTGCTAAGCAAAGCCTGTTTTGTCTATAAATTTTGTCCAACCTTACTTCCAAAAATCTCCCCAGTAGGGTCAAGGAAACATGTCCTTTCAGACAAAATTTCATTATATTTTCATTTCCCCAGGGAGTTGAATTTAACCAAAATGTGCTTTGGAAAACCTGGAAAGGATTGTTAAATATGCCAGGTGGTAGTGCCTAAAATGATGAGAGGCAACCCCTTTACCAAACACATCCTCATACACTCTTTGAGAGAATTGAGTGGAAAAAACCATGTCTTAGGGCATAGGATTCATTCACGGTGAATACATGATTTGAAATGATAAAGGCATTTCATTTCTCAATCCCAAACACTATTGATATCCCTTGCAAGCCACTTTGAGCCAAATAGGGAGCATTTCAAAATAACCCTGTCAAGAACAACCCCACATTGGGGCAAAATAGGGGGTCTTGGTTGAAAATTATGGAGCAAAAGATTAAGAAAGATTTTATTGCTTTCACTTGCATCAATCTTCTTGTGCTAGCTTCAGGTGATTTCTTATCGAAACTCGAAGCATCCCAAAGTGACGAAGAGCATTCCGTTCACTACCACAAACACAATTATCCCTTGCTTAGCCAATTTGAGCCATATGCAATTCTTTCATAACCCCAGGTGATGATTATCTCCCCACACTGGGGCAAAGCACATGATTTACCAACAAAATTGAGAATATTGGTAATGTTTGTAAATGCCACTCGAGAGTCTTAGATGCTCAAAAGAGAATGAAAACTAGGGGGCATGAAAAAGCAGTGTACCTGGTAAAAGCAAGGCCAATGCCCATGAAAAAATGCAAAGAAAAACAAGAATGCGAAAAAAGAGCGAAATCCATGATCATGCAAAAGATCATTCTTCGAAAAACAAAAGAAATATCTTGCAAGAAAAAACATGTATTGCAAGCAATATTATTAGAACAAAGAGCGAAGCTCTCATGTCTCAAGACAAATTACACAAAAGGACTCTCGAGATAGGTTAAATTTCAAGAGTCGAATTTTTGAGAAGTCGTGTGATGGTAATGATGCCAAGATAATCACTCACTTTTAACCCTTTGATATTTGAAAGTCTTTCAAGCCTTTCTAAGCCTCACCTGAACCAACATTACAACCCTTATCCGAAGTCTCTTCCGATTGGGATGGTTCGAGTTGAAATGAGAATATCACATTGGAGCTACCGCTAGAAGGAGTGGAAGCAATCCTATCTTATCTTATCTTCAAGGTTCTTGACTTGTAAACCCGATGAAGATATTGATTGAATATTCATTTCTTGGCCAAGCCATCGTTACGGTCCCTTTAAACGACCTTTTGATCAATTGATTGTATTCACTATGAACGTTTCCGAAAACCTTAGACATAGGTTGAGTGAGACTTCTTCAGTGAGATTTAAACAGTTTTCCCATATCAATGGTTGGGAACAAAAGCCCTTTTTGAGAGTTAGTGTGAAAGACCCCTTTTGATTAGGATATTTCCACTTGGCATATTTGACTTAACCCTTAGATGGTTAATCAAATCTCATTTTGTTAAAATTCTCTTTGAAAGGATTTGACAATTGGCATTATTTCGCAAGATTGGGTTCTCAATTAATCTTGAAACTCTTTTTCAAAATATTTGTTCGTTAGTGAACCGGTTTTTGGTCATCCTAAACCATATCATTGTCTCTTAAGTTCTAGGTCAACTTAAAACCTTGTCCCCAAGTTCTAGGTCAACTTAAAACCTTGTCCCCCCAGTTCTAGGTCAACTTAAAACCTTGTCCCCCCAGTTCTAGGTCATCTTAAAACCTTGTCCCCCAGTTCTAGGTCATCTTAAAACCTTGTCTCTAGGTTCGTGGGTTTATCCTTAAACCACTAGGTTTGTGGGTCCATCCTTAAACCACTAGGTTCGTGGGTATATCCTTAAACCACTAGGTTCGTGGGTCCATCCTTAAACCACTAGATTCGTGGGTCCATCCTTAAACCACACTAGGTTCATGGGTCTATCCTTAAACCACTAGGTTCGTGGGTCTATCCTTAAACCACTAAGTTCCAAGTCATCCTTAAACCTTATCTCTTAGGTTTGTGGATCCATCCTTAAACCACACAGTGAGGTTATCATACCTGGTCGAAACCCGTTTTTACACGGTAAGACCTTTCTCCCAGTCAATATCCGTTTGTATACGGTGAGACATCACATCCAGTCAATATCCGTTTGTACACGGTGAGACATCACATCCAGTCAATATCCGTTTGTACACGGTGAGACTTTCACATACAGTCGAAACCCGTTTTTACACGGTGAGACATTTCTTCCAGTTGAAACCCGTTTTTACACGGTGAGATGCACATCCAGTCGAAACCCGTTTTTACACGGTGAGACTTTCACATCCAGTCGAAACCCGTTTTTACACGGTGAGACATTTCTTCAAGTTGAAACCCGTTTTTACACGGTGAGACGCACATCCAGTCGAAACCCGTTTTTACACGGTGAGACATTTCTTCCAGTTGAAACCCGTTTTTACACGGTGAGACGCACATCCAGTCGAAACCCGTTTTTACACGGTGAGACTTTCACATCCAGTCGAAACCCGTTTTTACACGGTGAGACATTTCTTCCAGTCGAAACCCGTTTTTACACGGTGAGACGTTTCTCCCGGTCGAAGCCCGTTTTTACACGACGAGACCTTTCTCCCAGTTTAAACCATACGGTTCGTAGGTTATCCTTAAACCATTCCTTTTCCATTTAGTGATTTCATTGTCTTCATTCCATTCCACGAGAGAGAGAAGTAGAGATAGAGCGAATAAACCCTAATAAGAGTTCAGATACCCTCATGAGCAAAGGTAAGTATCAGGTACGTCCCTAACTGACTATCATTGCTTTTGTCATTTTCTATTTTTCAAAGCCGAGTCGACTAAAAATTGCAGGTATCAATTTTGTCTTTGAGTGGAACCTCTTCGAGCTCCCACCCAAAGAGGGGCAGCTGTTGGCACCCGAAATTTTTGTCGACATTTTAATCTTCCATTTTGCAAAAATACAAAAAAAATAATAATAAGGAAAAACAAAAAAAAGAAAAAAAAAAAGAAGAAAAAGAAAAAAAGAGAGAAATAAAGAAAAAGGAAACAAAAAGAAAAAGGAAAAAAAAACGCTAAAAAAAATATATAAAGGCTCGCTCATTTTTTGGTTGGAAGAGGCCATTTGGACGATTTCTCTCTCTCTCTGGGGGGTCTCTCTCTAAAAAAAAAAAAACGGTTCGCGCGCGAATTCTCTCTCGGGGGGACTCTCCGTGAACTCTCTTTCTCTCTCTTTGGGGGCTCTCTTTCCCGCTCTCCCGCAGACTCTCTCTCTCTAGAACCGGCTCTCTCTCTCCTCTGAGACTCTCTCTCGGATTCTCTCTCAATCTCTCTCTCTCTCTGCTGGGGAGTTGGCCGAAAACCGAAGATATCGAAGGAATCCATGGTCAATTCCGCCATCTTCGGCGAGAGAAGCCGGAGGAAGGAGCCGACCGCCACCGCCTTTTCGTGGCAATCGCCGCCCTAGCGATCGCCTCCCTCGTGATCGGCACCAAATCCGACGATCCTTGAGCCCTAGAAGGAGAGCAACTGCCGATCGAAAAGTTCGAGGCGTGGGGTTCATATTCGAAGCCGAGCGGTGATGGCAGCGACAGTGACGATGACGATGGCAGCGGATCTGGTTCTTTCTCGGAGATCGAACGCTCGGCTCTCGGTCCTCTGGTGCAGAAGCTCGCCGGAGGTTGGGCGGATCGGCGACGACGATGCTTAACTGAGTTTGTCTCTGGATCGAGCTCACCAAAGCGGTGAACTCTCTTTCCCTCTTTCTTGATCTGTTAAGGTTTTGGCCCCTGATTTCTTTCTCTCCTTCGTTCTCTCTGACTCGAACATTTTCTTTCGACTCTGTCTTGCGCGCCGGATTTGACTTGCTGGAACGGCCGGTCGAGGAGCTTGGAGTTTAGAGTTCAGACAGCGTCGACGGCAGCGACGACTTACGATCCTTCGCCGCTTCATTCAAGGTACGTTGAACATAAATTCATCTTCCATATCCGGATGTTCATTGTGTTGAACAGTGACTGAGGATTCTGATTTCTGTTTATGAGAAACTTACCTACTATCGAAGTTCATTGGGTAATCTGAGCCTGTAATATTGTTGTTGTGATAGTTTGGTTGTGGTTTCCTATTTGGCTGTTGCATTTTGGACTCATGGCCGAGATGCCTACTTTCTGCTCGATGAAATGCTCAAGTTAGATCAGAGTTGGCTTTCGAATGTCTTTTGACCGTTGTTCGGTAGCTGTAATTGATTCATGTCTGAAACTGAATCATTGATGAAATAAGTTTTACCATGATTGAGGAGAGTCATATGGATCTTCGTGCCTATTTGTTTGTCGTCTGAACATGTTTTGTTACGTCCTGTTTTGATAAAGAAAGGTAAATAAAACAACATGTTCTAGATTAAAATCAAATTAGTCCTGTTCAAGTTTTCATCAGTGATTGCAAACATTTGGAAACTCATTATGCCTTTATTCCGCTCCTCAGTGACCTGCATTACTTGCTGATTTTCTGTTTCTTTCGCTGATCTGACCTTCTGTGCAAATGACTTGATATGAGCTGGTTGTTGTGGTTTTCTATGTTCGAAGTCTTCATGAAAGTCGAAGATGGTTCGAATATCTTTCCAATGAACTATAGAATGCCCTGATTGAATCTCATTTGATATGGTTTTCACATGTCCAAAGTTCAGTTCAGAATCTGTCCTGTTTGAGACCTGATGCGTGTGCTCAAATTTGAGTTAGTAAACATGCTTTTCTGGAGTTGAATCTTTCATGAGAGTCATTGGAAATTTCATAAACTTTCTAACAAGGTATAGCTTGAATCAAGTGATCATCGTTAGCAAGGTCAATGGCTTCCATAAAGTCACGTTTGAGTTGCTGCAATCTGTAATGTTGGATTTTTGCCCTGTTTCTTTTCTTCTTTTTTTTCATATAGATTTTTGTGAACAAAGTAGAACTTCGATGTCTCATGATAGATGATTGGGACATTTCCTTCTATATACTTGGACTTTCATGGATTTTCTTTATGTCTTCATTTCAATGAATATCATCCATGTTTTGTGCGATCCCTGCTGTGATTCTAATTAATTGCGTTTCTATGAAAATGTCTTCAATCAAGTTTCTTAAGAGCATACTTGATACTTGATGCTTTCTAGACATACTTAGAGCATATCATAAGCTTCGCAATGATACATGGCATGCCTCATTTGAAGATCATTGACCATGTAAAAACCATGCATCAAGTCGATATACCACAACTGAAATTGTCATGCATTTTGCTTCTTAGTTCCAAGTCACTTTGCAATGTTAATGACTTGTGTGACTTCTTTGCATTCTGATTTAGGGTTAAATATTTACCCAAACCTTTTTCGCATTCAACCTTATGTCATGTGCAAGTTTCACATTTTTGTACATTGTCTAGGTGGTCTTACGAACCTTTAAACATGCATTGTATTTTGTCCTGTTTGTGACTTGAATTTGCTAGATTCATGTTCATGTCTGATGCTTATGTCTATTCGTTATAATAATGATTTCTATGCGTTGTCTTAGTCATATAAGATGAGGCAATGGATCCTTTTTTCCTAGATTAGGTTTAGAATAGGATCCAAAAAGTGGAGAAGAAGTGAAGATGGTGGAGGTCGATGTCCACTCCGACCGTTATTCTGTAATATTCGTTTCTCTCCCGACATATGTCTCGGGTCCCTTGTGTTGTATAAAACCCGACGAGTTGCGGGTTTTCCCTTTTTTTCTTTCCTAATTGTCTTCTCTTTTATATTTTTTAGAATTGCATGATTAGGTTTAATTGTTTTTCTTGATTGTTTACTTCATGTCTTGCAATTTCATTTCATTGATTGTTTTCCTTTCATTTTTTAGGAATAGAATAGAATGAAAGTAATCCACCACGCATGATCATTTAGTATAGAATTGACGATCCTAAAAATATAAAAAAGAAATGCATGAACATGTTAGGAAAAACACAACATACTGTTTAGGTACCGAAAGGGCGTTAATAGCAATATTAGCGTAACCCAAGTCCCCGAACCTAGATATCTGGTTGCGTAGGAATCGAGGGAACACTCCCGACCCTCGATTGGGTTTCTAGCCGACCCCCAAAAATGAGGCTAGTGGCGACTCCTGTATATTTTTAGGTTGTTATAAACAACTAGATCGCATAATAAATCCGTCACGCGGGTACGAGCTTGGGAGAGCTCGTGATCTTGAGAGGAAACTCTTGAGATCAAAGTACCCCTAAATCCGACCTTTCCCCACCTTGGATACTTTTCGAGGTGGCGGCGAGATCGGGTCGCGACAATAACGTTCACAAGTAACATATGTGGGTGACACTTCACGCCCAAAGGCACAGGAGATTTATGACAAGACCGATTGGCTAGTCGAATAAAGAAACTGGGTAATGTTTTGACTACTGAATTTGTTCTTCATGATGTGGAGGAGGGACAAAAGGAACAATATTTGCTCCAGAACAGTGAAAAAATTGCTGTTGTTTTAAGCCTTATAAGCACTCCAGTCCAAAATCTATCAGGGTGTTTCAGAATCTCCGCATTTGGGGAGATTGTCATTCTGCGATCAAGTATATCTCCATGGCAACCAGAAGATGTATGGTCCTAGGGGATGCAAACCAGTTCTACCATTTTAGGGACTAAACATGCTCATGCAATGACTACTAACTACGATGCGTCTTAAATTGTCTCATTCATTTTGTAAATTGAATCTCCATTTTAGATTTTCTCCTTTGTTCCTATGTTACTTGAACCGGGATTCTATTATTTCCCTAGCAAGCCCAACAATTTAAACATCATGTCCTGAAATGTATATAGATTTGGTACTCCTACTGTCGGAATACCAAGCAAAAGACCTCAAATGAAGCTCGCAATATCTCAGCAATATGATTCATGGAATTGAAAACAGTCATGCTTCACCTTTGGATTTTCCTGGAATGTGCAGTTTTCAGACACTAGATATGTATGTTCTGTTGTATCCTGAGCGCTCCTGATATGCAGTCTTGATGCCCCATAATTCATTCATTAGCTGAATATTCTGTGTGGTTTTTGTTTTGGCAATTTTGCTTGTAATGCCTCCGACTTATAGTTAGTCTGCATTTTTGGATGTGGCAATTTCTTGTGCTTTTACATCGTCAAGTTCAACTGTGCGAGTTCATGCCATATGTTGCTTCAATATTTCCCAGACTGTTGCAGAGTGGATAAATTTAGGAAGTTGGTGATTGAGAAGAAACGAGAGCAGCTTTCGTGAGCAAACAAAGGTTTGCAACCAAGAGGCATGATTCTTGAGGGGTTCATGCAATGATCAAGCATTCACAAGTATTGCATCGACTTTTTGGTGAGGAAAATGTTTTCTGTCAAATGGAGCATCGTTCCTGCTTTACATTCTTAGCTCCATATTGTTCCTCTGCAAGGCTTCTCATACGGCATTGCACTTGTCCAAGCAGGGAAAGCAATAGGCCTTCGTCACTAGTTTTCACTCAACAAACGGCTGCATATAATCCGAAGGTAGTGGACTAGAATGCGCACTGTAACTGTCATGTTGTTTCCGAGCAATGTATTTCATCAGCGGTGGCAATCATGAATAATTCACGAGACACTCTTTTGACAATTTCCTTGAAAAATAGTATTTATGTAACTATAATAGGTATTGACATCTGAATTTTTACGAACTAATTGAATATACATTTTTAAGGAAGGATTCATTTATGGAGTCCGGCCATATTCATTCCATTTGGGGTTTAACGCAAATGGAGAGATCCAATTCCGTTAAGCCCATCAAGCACAGTAGCACTAGCCCAGACAAGGACGACCATCCACCGTCTCCAACTCAAGCTCTCCCTCCATCGCCGGATTTCAGTTGCAGGTCTGAAAGTTTCCTTTTTTAATGAAGTCATCTTCTCCTCAGCAAGCTCAGCCTCCATAGACGAAGCTCTCGAGCTCAATGGTAGGAATTTGACGATCCACGGCTCACGCTCATCGCATGCTCAGGCGTTCTTGCGTTCCAGCCGCCGATATCCTTATTCTCCTTCGCCTCTTACGCGCCCGATGTTGCGCGACGTGGCATCGTGACTCTGTGCCAGCGGGTTCGGCCTTCTGGCATTGGCGAAAAATGATTAAGTAACCTGAACGGTTGGATCTTCACAACTCCATGATCCTTACCATCGCAAGATTTATCCATTCTTATAGTGGCAAATGAAGCGGCTGTGGACATTCGAAACGGGTACAGCTCTATTGATTGAACCGGGGCACGTCTATCTACCGCGACTAATAGGAATCCAGATGCCTCCTTCAGGGGAAGACATTGTTCTTGTTCTCTCTGTCATGAGGTATGAGGAAGCTTTCTTAGCTATTGATCCAATGAGGCCAAATGGTTACCGCACGGTGACTGTTTGATGATATGCCTCGGAGGAATAGCTTCGCTCGGAACAGACACGGACTGAAGGACCTGAGTATGAGGAATGACTTTTTTAGTGGAGCCCATTTCTGCTGAGATGCGAAACTGCAGTGCTTTGCAAATGCTTTTTCTCGAAGTGAATGGAATTACCAGGAAGGTTTCTTAATTATCAGGTGAATTCAGAGGTTTGAGAATGTTTTTTTGTATCTGGGAGGTAATCTTTTCTCCAGTTTAGTTCCTGCAAGTATCAGTAATCTCTCATGGGGACTTGAAGCTTTGAAATTTTAAGAAGCAATAACTTCATCGGTAGTTTGCTGGAGCAAACGATGGAGATGAGCATCTTTGATCATTCTGGACTTCAGTGGAAATAGATTCTTGGAGCAAATTCCAGTTGGTTGGAGTGATCTTTTTTCAAGCTAACTGCCCCTGGTTTGAGCAAGTAGAATTTGTCTGGTGAGTGGCCACTTGAGCTCATGGGTTTGCCGAGTCTGTAAGTCGTTGCTTTACAAGAGAGCAAGCATGTTATGTGGTGATGTCCCCGAAGGGTTTAAGTAGTTTGTTTCTCTAATTGTACAGTTCAACGGAAGATGGATCAAAGTTTTGATGCCGTTTTGTGCAAACACGATCTTGAGATGATACTTATGTTCTTGGAAGTTGCTAAGGATTTTCTGAAATGAGTCTCGTAACAATTCCCCTTTTCTATTGCTGCCTAAGCAGAGCCGGAAACCGAGGGGGATAGAATTTGCATCAGAATCAGCTCGATGGAAATCATCTTTTTCGGATGGGTTCTCTTCGTAAATTGTTGGGATTGCACCCTTACTACAATCGACCGGGGAGGGCATGGGACGGGGGCAATAATGCTATATTGATCCGAACCAAGAATTTATAAAATATCAACTTATACATGAAAAAACAAGCACGATATTTTCACATTTTTTATCCTTCGAAAACTACTTTTTGTAAAATAGAGTTAACCATCAAAATTTCATGAACCACCCGAGCAGCCCCAAGTTTGCTGTACTAAAAAAGGATAACTCTATTCTATCTAAAATTTTTCTTTTTTACATATCTATGAAATTCTGTGCCGGCTCAACTCCAGCACGTAATAGAGAAGTATTCTAAATTCCAAACTATTAGCCATCCGTAACACCCAATTTGAAAAGAAAAGAATGAAGGGCAATACAGATGATGTATTTTAAAAAGAAAAGAAAAACAGAAAAAGAAGACAACAAAAAGCACATCTTCGCCGTCATTGCAATCATCTGGTCTGCGGCTTTGTCAGAAAAAGAAACTCATATAAGAGTTCTTGAAAACGAGCCTGCCGGCTGAATTCCTCAACAGCGCTTGTTGCCCTCTTAGAAGCGTTGACGCGAGCTGCCGTTTCAGTGTGTAGCTCCTTCGCCGTCTTCTGCTAAAGCGCTTGCAACTGTCAGCAAGGCGTTGAGCCGACGGACCTCCCATTTGGAGTGGGCCACGTGCCCAAAAGCTTCCCTGCAGAGTGCTCCTGTCAAGGCTTTTATGGCGCACCAGGACCCAGAGGCACGTTACGCTAGCCAAGCCCAACGCTTGGGCAATTAGCTGGGTCCCATTGCGCTTGCTAAGCCCAGTGAGGGGCCTTGGCTGGGCTGCAGCGGCATGGCACCTGCCATGAAAGCGTCTTCCCCTAAGCTTTATGAGTTCAAGGTATGCCCTTTTACAGGAGGGATTCTGGCGCCGGCTTCCTTAAGTGAAGAGACAAAGTCATTTTGTTCTATCCCTTAGCTTGAAGTTTGAAGGATATGGTCGACACCCAGTTGAATGAAATGACCGAGTATTCCCCGCTTCAATGTTAAAGCAACAAGAAAAGTGGCTCATATCTTTATGCATCTGTATGACTTGATTACAAAGGAATCCACCTTGAATCGATGGCAAAGTTTCTTCGGTTGCTCTCATATTTTTCTGTTCTTTGACCTGAAATCTCAGAAAATAATCCTGTCAATGTCCATGAGGCATGAAGACCTTATTGCCCGTTGTGCAAATCAAGATGATTTCCTACTTATTGAACAGAAATGGCCAGAATCAGTGAATTAATTGGTCAGGAAAATCATTTCACCAATAGAAAACACAACACATAATAACTGAGATTCAGCTCTCTTTGGTTCGTTCTTTGATTGAATTACATCATTTCCACAAATGTTATGATTAGGATAACCACAAAGGACATATCCATTGTAAAAAAATACTGAAGATTGATTATCATCAAGGGATCTGCATAAGGCATGGATATATGCATAACAGGTGCCATTGGCAACTTCATTCTTTCTCTTTATGACTTGACACAGGTTAGGCTTTGGAAAGGTGTGTTGCAAGACACCTTAAGATGGAGTAGCCATAATGCTTTGATGGTGGAAAATAACCACTGCAAGCTAATAAATGCTCTGCGAGATTGCAGTGATCATTGAGTTATGAAAACTCATTGTAGTAAGGTCTGGACATTGATATTCTTAGTGCGTGGCCTCATTATATAACATTTCTTGAGTATAACCCTATGTTTAGTGACCCAGCCTTGCCTCTCTACATTCTGTAAATATATGTCATAGGAGAAGAAGTAAGAACAGAATTCTGATGCATGCTAACATGGTTTCATGATGCTATGCCAAAACTGATGTACTATGTGGTAACATGGAGAAAAACTGTTGTTTTGATATTGAGTTGCAAAAATGAAAAGTGGCGCACCCAGTCCATGCAAGAAATAGCAGTTGATAACATACGACCTGTGACTAGTTCAATTTGGTATCATCCTGGGTGTTCTGCCTGGAAGCATCTGTTTCTTGTCAGCTGTCCTAAAAAGGACTGGCCTTTGACTGCTCTGACCATATGGTACTCTTCATCTTAGCAAGGACGTCAATTCTGATATAGAGGAAGAAAATAGAAATGTTGCCACTGAGGATTGTGTAGATTGTAATGCAACAATCATTCTTTTAGGGAAGCTACTGACATAATTGGAGCATCTCTGATAGACACCGACTTCTAAAGTATATCAGTTCTTCACTAGAACATGATGCAAGAAAATATTTCTGTCATTAGAGATGAATCTTTCTGAACATTCCATCAAAAATCTTATCCCAGTTGCTCTATAAATTTATTACTATAAAAGCGCCTTGGAAAGATTAATTTCAGTCCTCGATACAAGATTCCACAATTTAGGGCTAAAGATCTCTTATATCCTTAGTCATTTACATCATATCCACCAAGTTTTAAGCATGGTTGTGAGATCTCTTTGAGTTGTCTTAACAATATAAAACTGATCATTATCATGGAAGAGGATCCAGGAGCCAGAAGAGATTCATGGAAAAATGTCCCCAATTAAAAGGCGTGTAAAGGACAATTTGGGCATAAATTGCGTATCGATCCTGCTCACTGAAGAACTGCATATTGACACAGCGATGAACTTAATCTGAGGTCATGTGGCACAGATCGCTCCCCATCATCTTGAACTTTCTCCATTACAATGATGTAAATACAGGTACAAATTCTATGCAAGATCTCTTTGTTTTTCCTTACATTGAACAAGCTACAATGCTAGATATGAAGTATCTCTGCTTATTCTTCAATTTTGCAACAATTTTATGCTCTGTGGACAAACCGGTTCTCCCTGGATTTTCCTGGTCATATAATGTCTAGAGCTTTGGGATTCTTTTTTTTGTTCTTTGTGTTTTCTTACATAGTTCTGCAGTTGTTCGAGTAAAGGCAATGTTAATTGATGTTAATTCAACATGTTCAACGGTTAGCACAGTAACAGACGAAGAACTTTCACAAGAACTGATAAGTTATGGGAATATTAGGGAGTGCTTGTACTTTTTAAGCTCATTTCTCTGCCTTACTGTTACTCATATCGATTGAAATTTTTAGTTTGTCAGTGAGTTGCGAGGAATACACTTTTTTCACAGAGGCCACTTTAGAATTTATCTGAAGATGATGGAACAATTTGCTCAGCAAAATGATGAATAAAGGTTTCAAACTAACCTTCTCAGTGGTTTGTGTCACACCCCAAAAACTACAAAGAATGGGGATGACACGGCCGTCCTTCTTTACAAAGGACGCAGCCTCAAACACAACCAATAAATTGATATTAACTTATATATATAAATATCATATAAACCTTCAAATTGGTTGCAACATCAGAGTTTCTATAATCCACCAAAAAGAGAAAAGAGATATATGTTTAAAACTCAGACGATCCAACTACTAGTAAGTATCATTTGCACCACTTCCTTAAACCATACCAAAATCAAAATAGAACTCCCCAAAAGTTTCCCACCGACTACGCACTCGCTCTATTCGCCGCTAGCTGAGGAACCTGAAAAGATTAAAGGAGGAATGGGATGAGCAACCACAGCTCAGTGAGTAGTACATATCTTCTAAGCAAATCGAACAACCACTATGCATGTATACAAAACAATACCAAATTCCATAACGCCAATTCAATATATAAAATACATATCGAATCATATAAAAGTTATTTATCATCATCAAATTTTTATACTAATATGGAAAATTCATTTAAATCGCCATCAAAAGTCAAGTATCAATGGTCGAATCCATTGAATAATCTCCATCAAAAACACATATCAATGGTCTATCCATTGATCAATCTTTTGCTCAATAACTAACCATGGTCACGACACAACGCTTTGTGACAAGGCGACCAAGATTCTCCCATTGGTAAGGTCTCCACCTACAAAGCCGGTGGCTAGGCCCAGAAGGATATCCTAAACCTGGTATGCATACCCCAAAAACCCCTCACTGGGTTCACAGTCATATTGAGCATAAATAACCATTCTCCAATACCAGAAATCCAATCCAAAAATCAATATCTTAAACCAAACAAATAACATTTTGCAACATAACCCATCATCCATTTCATACTCGTTTCTCAAATCATCATAAATCTTTCCATAAATCAGTTGCAAAACAATTTCATATATGTTTCTCCACAAACCTTGTATAACATGCTTTTCAAACATTTACAATCAACCAAAGAGTAGCAATTGCTCGATCTGGCTTTTATGCAATAAAAATGATCTTCTTGATTCAATATATATACATACATACTTCAAGACATAATTTTATAAAACCAAAGAAGATATAGTACCACTCACCTCATCGTCGACGACCAAACGACGAACGATACTCGTATCGTCGAACTCAAGGTCTTATCAAATAATCGAGAAAAATGTTAAAATCTAATAAAATTTTATCTCGACTACAAAATGACTAAGTTATGCCTTAATTCTAACAAAAGGACTTTTGCGCGCTAACAAATCGCATAACCAAAGCGATTTTTCAAGCCATTCGCACCACGAAGTTTAAGCGCAAAACTTGATCAAGCCTTAACTTTTTCTTCCGAACCCCGATCTGAACGTACTTATAGTCAATAGAGAGCCCTTGAAACATATTACAAGAATCTCAACTTGGCCATCCCAAAATCAAGCAGAAAAATGACAAAATACGGGCTCAAAGCTGCTGGACGCGTACTGTTCACTGCGCGCAAGAAACTTTGAAATTTTGTTTCGGACAAACCATAAGCTCAAATCACAATCCGTAAAATCCCACGGCTCCACAACACCCTAAATTACCATTCTTGCAAAAATACGCGGCTCAACGACTCCAAAATTAGACTTCGCCGCTCAGTTTTCCAAAATTTCGAATTTAAGTCCTAAATCCAAAAATTACTTCAATCGGACAAACGAGGGGCTTGATCTCTTACCGGGTGCTGTGTTATGGAGTCGAGTCGGCTTGGCGAGGCATTCGAGACGTGCACGTGCCAAAATTCCTTTCCTTTTTTTCCCTTTTCTCTTCTTCTTCCTCTTCTTCTTCTTTTCTTTCTTTTCTTTTTGGTCGAGGGAACTCTCAGCTTCTATTTAGCCGAGCCCTCTCCCCTCTCCTTTTTGCTTTACTGACTTTTCAGTTTCTTTTTCAGTTTCTTCTTTTGGGGCCCACTAACATAATATTACATTATTGCATAATATTACAGTTTGTGTATGATATCATGAGCAGCATAAACCTTAATTGAAAGACAACTGAAACATGTCTCCAAATTATCTGCTGTAACAGTGCTATGTCGTTGGATACAAATCATAAAATCTTAAGTTTATACTAGATATTGAGTTTCACTTCCTTTTGGAGATAGAGATCTTTCAAATAAATTGGGACATTGCCTGTTCAAAATGTCATCAGAATTAGCAAGGAATAGAGTGTTGCTAATTATTGATGATATCTATACACAATACCTATGTTTTAATGCAATTCTAAGCATTAAGAGACTATTTCTTTTTGAGTGTTCACTTAAGAGGGCGTGACTGGTGATGATAACTCCTAGTGACGCGGATTTAAACTTCAATTTCATCTTGTCAGTCATGCATTGGCTTTGGAAAAGAACAGGTACCATTCTAAGGCAATAGGACATGAGATTCTTGGACATGACAAAAATCCATCGGCTACAAAACAATTCGTGTACAGGTGATGTTCTCTCTTCTCTGTGTCGTGCTCTTGGTCGAATCAAAGGATGTCTGCAATTGTTTGCGTCATCATGCGCTTTCGCGGAATTGCGTGTTCTTTGCTACTTGCAAGTTCTTGAAGGTGAAAAATAGAAAGGAGCAATAATTTCGTTGCTTGTTGAATAAATCCACTGATTTGTTCTTCATGGGTATAAACAAATGTCGAGAATGGAAAAAATTTCTCCTTCTTGTCTGCAATGATTGCTTATATTTCTGCGACGCTCAAATAGATTAAAATCATAATGCAATAATCTATAGAAATGTAATTATCACAGACTGAAATACCATGAGAATTCACGTACAGCTAGAGTAGAATATAGGCTAGCATACTGACTCATTGAATGCGCAGGTATCTTTTTTGGTTTTGCACTGTCTGTTGACTAAAGATCTGAGAAGCTAACCATAGCAAATTATGAGCTGCCCCACTGGGCTAAAGATGAAGAGCACATCAACGTGTTTTTCATATCCTCATCACTACTCACCACAAAGTCATCTCCTCAAAATCCAATCAAACTATAAAGCTTATTGTATTTATTCCCCTGTTGCAATCAAACATAAGAGACCTTTTATTTGGTCTCAAAGCAAAATCTAATGGACTAAAGAGAGAGAATATATATATATATATATATATATATATATATATATATATATATATATTTAAAAAAAGAAGGAGAAGATGAGGGATCATTAATAAAGTAAATGGGGTCAACCAGCTTTTGTTGATCACGGGCCTGATAAACGCAAAAGGTCTCAAGAGCCAAAAAGAAAATAAGGGGGGGAACTTCCTAATTTTAAAAATGTGTCTGCTTCCCAGTCTATAATATCCTTTTCAAGATCCTAAACCTGAAGATTTGTTGGATCCAGTATGGCTTTGTCAAGCCGAAATTGCTTGATTGTAAGAATTGAAATGGTTGACTTGGGATTGACTTGTGTCACCCTCGAGCCGCATTGGCTATCTAATGGCTGAGCTTTAGCACGTTGTCTACCATGTCCTAGGCACGATGCTTCTAATGATAAACACACTTATCAAATTTGCTACAGATTTATTGCTTGAGCCGCCATGCCTCAAATATGCTTAAGACTTAAAGGCGTAAGATAGCCTCTAACTATCGTTTTGGTGAGTGGTCAATATATTAGTACAATCTAATATAATAAATGTTTTTGAAAAGTGATGGATTTTTTCTTTATTGATGGGCTTGAGTTGGCCCGTCCGCCCAAGTTGGGCCCAAAAAGCCCGGCCCACGGGAATAGGGCCCGTGGATGGGGGAAGGTATAAAAGGGAGGAGAGAGAGAGAGAAGACACCCTTTGGCATAAACGCATGTACGTTTCCTCTCCCTCTCTCCCTCCAAAAAGTAAGACAAACGCTTAAGGCGTCCCGTCTCCCTTCAAGGCGAATTGACATCATCGAATCAGAATTTCTTCCTCGATCTTCGGCATTGGTGTTTAATCTATGGCTAATAAGGTACGCTCGATTCCGTGGTGTGTTTTAGGATCGGTGATACGTGATTTTCCCGGGCTTCGCTTCCGCATTGCTTTTAGGGGTTCGATTTAGTGTCGAATCCGGTTTTTGGAGATTCGTTATTCCCAACATTGGTATCAAAGCCCGCTTTCATGTTTTCCCGATCTTTTTCGTGCTTTCTGGTTGTTTTTTCGCGGAATAACTCGGCCGACACCAATCGGGGCGCAAAAACCCGACACCCGAGCACTGTTCATCCGTTTTCTCGACTTTCCGTAAGTCGAAATCGATTTCCGAAGGAACGGGGTGAAAGGGCTCGTCGAGACGAGTCTGTTGAGTGGTCGTGCACCGCCGGGAGACGCCGCACGCGCCCACACGCGCGGCCGGAAGGCGCTGCGTGTGGGCGAGACGCGCCCGGAAGCGCTGCCTCGGCCAGCGCGTGGGCGCCACGCGCCGGTGGCCAACCGGCACGTGCGCGCCGCGAACCCGGCACGCGCCGGCCGGCGAACCGGCGCGTGCCGACGTCACCGTGACGTCACGGTAACCGCCGGGATGACGTCATCGGTGACGTCATCGCCCGACGACGGTTGGCCGGCCGGCGACCCGACCCGACGGCGACTGACCCGACCCGACCAGCCTGGCGTATGCCGCGCACATGCCGGCTGACGTCTCGTGGTGACGCGCACGCTCACGCGCGAGGCACGTGCCGGCCGACGTCTCGCGTGACGCCGGCCGCGCGCGCGCGGCACGTGCCGGATGACGCCCGCGTGACGTCAGCCAGCGCGCACGCGCGCGGCACGTGCGGCGGTTTGCGCGGTCCGGCCCGACCGGCCCGACGGCCCGACCGTTGACCGCCGTTGACCCGTTGACTTGACCGTTGACCGTTGACTTTGACCGTTGACCGTTGACCCGAAAAAAAGAAAAAGAAAAAGGAATTTGTTTCTTTTTCATGTATGCTTATGTGGTTTATATGTAATCCATTATTTATTCTGCATTTGTTGCATGAATTATGGAAAATTATGTATTTTCCTTATGTAAAATTATGGATTATAAGTAATCTATTTTTAGTTCTGCATTTGTTGCAGGAACTATGATGCGTTATGCACGGATACATGTAATCCCGAGAACGGACGAGGGAAATGCAAGACTTAAAAGGCTGATGTCAGAATTAGCTAATTATCGGTGTCATGACGGTGATTTAGTATCACATGTGGTCAGGGTCAATCAGATGATACAAGAAATCATCTGGAATGGTTATCTAATGCCGGATTTTGAGAAGGTGCCGGCTTTGATGAACACTCTTCCACCTGAATGGCAAGCAGTGTTAGATCGGTTATAGGAGGTCAACGTGGTCCCGGGTTATAGGGAGCTAGTGGAAGCTTTTGTAAGAGAGCACTACAGGATTGAGTTAACCAAAACTTCAATCCTTAGTTTAAGCGCCACAGGGCGCAAACTAAATGCACCTTGGTGACGACATGAAAGCTCTCCAAAAGTTTTTACATGGTTAGCTAAAGTGCCTTCAGTTTTCTCAGATATTTTGACTGTTAGATTAATTATGAGATGTTTTATGGATGTATATATCTCTTTCCATGTTGATTTTTCTCTGTATATATTGCTTAGTGTGATGTATAGTTGTACTATAAGAAAGCATTGTTATTCTATTGGATGTTAAATTTTAGTTACTTTCTTATTGCTTGCTGGTTCTTTGTGGGTAATTAGTGTGGGTAGTTATAGAAGTTTTTGTAACTTCATAGAATTTATTTTGCATAAGACAATTATATTAATAATAATTTTTGAGTTAGGATTTTGGAGGATGATTGGAAACGTAGTGACCTTTTGATTCTGAAACCTTACTTAAAATTATTCATTGATATGATGGGTCTGTGCAAAAGTAGATGCATAAATGATAGGCATTAATTATTCGTGCATGTATATCTGATGTGTTCAGACTGATGGTTTCAGCAACTAAGAACGTGATTGCTGATATGAACGGCAACAATTGTGAAATATTGAATATGAAGATTCAATATGTGCTGGAAAAGCAAGAAGCACTAGAAGCTCTTGACCATATTATGGAAGATCTTGAGGGTGTCGTGCACCACCTTGAGCTAGCAGAGGACTGCCTAACGGCATTTGAGTCGAAAATAGATATTTTCAATGCTGGTTCTAGCTTAGAAAGGGCTTTGTGCTCTAAGCGCAAACGTATTGATTCGTTCAATATGTGGGAATGCAAATGATCAAGTCCTTATTGCAAGAAATCAAGAGTTAATCAACAAAAGAGAGGAAAACGTTCTCAAGTGAAGAAAATGTCAAGGGTGAAGTGTTACAATTGTGACAAGAGAGGTCACTATGCTCGCGACTGTCGTGAGCCAAAGAAGGTACACACCTCTTGTACATTTGAGAATTTTGATTATGTGTCAAGTTCTACATTATTTGTTGAATCCAATGAATCCAATCCTTTGTGGGCTGTAGATTCAGGAGCGACAGACTATGCAGCGAAGGATATAAAATCCTTCGTGGAATTTTGACGAGTACCAACTGGAACTAAGTGGAACTATGTGGGAAACATCTCCAGAGCTGAAGTTAAAGAGATTGGCACCTGCCAACTGAACATGCGTGGTGGACGCACCTTGTTTCTACAAGATGTTCTGAATGCTATGGAGATTCGTCGAAATTTAAGTGTCTGTTTTGATGTTGGTTAAGCTTGGTTTTAGTATGAACTTCCATAATAAAGGTGTAGATTTGTATTTGGATACAAACTACTATGGTTGTGGTCACTTTCTAGATGGTTTCATTGTACTAAATGTTGACTGTGGTGATGTCAATATTTGTTATTCCCTTGTTTCACGTCTTTTATTTCATATGATAATGATGTGAGTGTGTGGCTTGCTAGACTTGGTCATATTGACCAACAACATATGAATAGACTAGCCAAAGAGGGCTTGTTGGGCAATATTGAAAAAGTCGATTTACTCATATGTAAGCATTGCCTAGAAGGGAAAACGACAAGGAAACCATTTGGAAAAAGTAAAAGAGCTGAATTTCCTCTGCATTTAATCCATTCTGACGTTTGTGGTTCAATGAATGTGAGAGGAAGGCATGGGGCAGTTTATTTCATCACTTTTCTAGATGATTATACTCGATTCGGAAATGTCTATTTGATTTCTCATAAATCTGAAGCATAAGTTGTTTTAAAAGGTTTATGAAGTTGGTAGAAAATCAATTAGACAAGGAAATAAAAGTATTAAGATCCGATCGAGGTTGAGAATATTTATCTGATGAGTTCAGAAAATTATGTGATGAAAAAGGAATAGAAAGACAGTTGTCTATTCCATATACTCCTCGACAAAATGGTGTTGCGGAGAGAAGAAACAGAACCCTACTGGAAATGGTTAGGTCCATAATGGCACATGCTAACTTACCTATCACTTTTTGGAGTGATGCGTTGTTAACTGCTGCCTATATACTTAACTGGGTGCCTTCCAAATCAGTTGCTTCCACTCCATATAAGTTATGGATAGGTAGAAAATCGGACTTAAGTTTTCTTAAACCATGGGGTTGTGCTACCTATACTCACGAGTCCTGTCACAAATTTGGGAAATTGGGTCCCAAAGGAAATAAGAGTATTTTCATGAGACTCCGAACACTCGAAAGGGTATGTGTTCATAGGTGAGTAGGAAAGTGGAAGTATAACTGAATTTGAATCACGGGATGTCACATTCTTAGTGGATGAATTTCCTAAGAAGGGCGAAATAGGGGAAGATTACTCCCTATTTGAAACCTTGGATCAAGATAATGATATTAGTGTAGTTCGTTCAAGTGGGAGTAATAATGAGAAGTGATGAATTGAATTCAACTCATTCTCAATTACAATCACATGTTGAGACAACATCATCATTATCTAATCCAAGTGGGAGCATAATGGGGAATGATGTGCTAAGTGTACAATCTCCCATATGGTGAACAAGTCGCCAAAGTATTCCCCGTCGACGTTTTGACATTGAAGGGGAAACTTTTATGATTGCTCCGCAAGATGAGGATGAGCCAAGAAATATTAATGAGGCTCTAAATTGCCCTAGTAAGGAAAAATGGATTAATGCAATGGAAGAGGAAATGGAGTCAATGAAGTCAAACCATGTTTGGAAACTGGTTGATCTTCCAAAAGGACACAAAGCTATTGAGGATAAGTGGGTTCTCAAAATAAAGCGAAAGGCTGATGGCTCGATAGAAAGGCATAAGGCTCGCCTTGTAGCGAAGGGGTATAATCAACATGAAGGAATTGATTATGAAGAAACATTTTCTCCTGTAGTGAGATTTACCTCGATTCGCATTATTCTGGCAATAGTGGTTAGTATGGATCTTGAGTTACATCAAATGGATGTAAAGACTGCTTTCCTCAATGGAGAATTAGAGGAAGAAGTATATATGGAACAACCTGCTGGTTTCATAGTGAAAGGCCAAGAAGAAAAGGTGTGTCGATTTTTTAGGTCGATATATGGCCTTAAGCAGTCTTCGAGACAATAGTATATACGTCTTCATAATGCCATAATGGCATATGATTTTACAATGATTGACGAGGATCATTGTGTATATATCAAAAGATCCAAGGATCAATTTGTGATCATATCATTATATGTTGATGATATACTAATTGTCGGAAGTAATATGGAGTTTGTTAATACTGTGAAGAATTCGTTGTCTTCCAACTTTGAGATGAAAGACATGGGTGATATTATATACATTCTTGGAGTTAAGATTTCAAGATTGTAAACCCATAAATACTCCTATTGCAAAAGGTGAAGGATTGAGCCATAGACTGTGTCCAAGGACTCCACAAGAGAAGGAACAAATGAAACATGTTCCTTATGCTAGTGCTGTTGGAAGCTTTATGTATGCTATGATGTGTACAAGACCTGACATATGTTTTGTAGTTGGAATGGTGAGTAGTTACCAATCCAATCCAGGTCCAGCACAATGGAAAGCCGTTAAGAGAATACTGACGTATCTAAAGGGGACTGCTGATTATACGCTGAGTCATTAAAGAAAGGATCTGCGACTCTGAGGCTATGCTGATGATGATTGAGGAGGAGATTTAAAATGAAGAATAATCTACCTCTGGGTTTGTTTTCTTACCGAATAATGGCACCATATGTTGGAGCAGTAAGAAACAACAGTGTATAGCCTTGTCCACGATGGAAACTGAGTCCGTGGCATTATCAACAGCAGTATATGAGGATGTTTGGCTTAAGAGATTATTGGATCATTTAGGTGTTATTGGAAGTGCTGCAGATTCGTTATTGGTTAACGATGATAGCCAAGCAGCAAAAGCGTACACCAAAGATCCAAAATATCAAAGCAAGACCAAACATGTAGATACCAAGTATAACTTTGTTAAAAATATGGTTGCACGAAATGATGTGAACTAAGAGTACATACTACGCATAAGATTGGTAGCAGATCCTATGACAAAGCCAATACCTAGAGATGTGTTTTGTGGCTATATGAAATCTCTAGGATTGCGTAGAGGCCGATGTACCGAATATTGTAATTTCCCTGAAGTGTTCACATTTGATGAATTTGTGTTTTCATCATTAATGCCTATGAATCTTTGTTTGATCTTTATGCATCTTAATGCTTAGTGCATTACTTTAAGTTAAGAAGTATGTCGGACAGATATAAGATTAGCCCACTCACACAGGTAATCGCCTCTATTTACTATGTGATAAATAGAGATGAGACTGTTTTTAAGCTTATTATCTAGGTGATAATCGAGAGCTCAAGCTTAAAACATGTATGTCGCCTTAACTGAGTATTAAGATGATGACATAATACTTACTATGTCCGAAAGTAAAATAACCCACATATTTTACTTTATCTGTCTGTGATGCCAGATGTGAGTTCTGATGAATTTTGTGAATGAGTAGATACGTGAACTCAAGTTAGACATTGGGTATGTCTGAACTATCATCTGTACGGTATTGACGGTGTAGACATACGCTCAATGGGAAAGGAGTTAATACCGTAATACGTATTTCATACTACGTATGCATGAGACGACCAATAAGAGTGACAAAAGTCTGATCTCAACTTTTATGTCGTGTGAGACTCTTGAGGAAAAGAGTTCCTCAATTTTTAGTCCCCTCAGGACTCTTACTTATTCTCAAGATTTCTATTTAGTGTTTGCTATCTTAGGATGTTGCCAATGGTCATGAGTTTGATTCGATCTAATGGGACATTTCTAGAAAAGCAAGCTGAACTGAAATTGAGAGTTTGAAGGAAAGAGGAAGATCGATTTTGGAGAATCACATTGTAGTTTTGTATTCACCGGTTAACCAATTATGACTATCTTTGATATATATATATATATATATATATATATATATATATATATATATATATATATATATATATATCATTGTTTGAAAGAGATCAAGAGAGATATAAATGTGATCGATCGATCTAGGTGTACGCATACTAAATCTACTCGGGATGTGATGCCCATTATGAGCTCTGTATATTCCTAACGGATGTATGGCAACGAGCTCTCAAAGTATCTTGGTCGCACGGATTATTCACCTGGTATGAATGCTTTGAAGAGAGGAAAAGAGGATTATGTTCGGCCCACCATGTTAAGTGAGAGTCTATGATGGATTTTTCTCTGATAGGGCTGAGTAGGGCCTGTCCGCCCATGTTGGTTTTGGACCACCATGTGCGAGTGGGAGATGATGGATTTTTTCTTTATTGATGGGCCTGAGTTGGTCCGTCCGCCCAAGTTGGGCCCAAAAAGCCCGGCCCACGGGAATAGGGCCCATGGATGGGGGAAGGTATAAAAGGGAGGAGAGAGAGAGAGAAGACACCCTTTGGCATAAACGCACGTACGTTTCCTCTCCCTCTCTCCCTCCAAAAAGTAAGACAAACGCTTAAGGCGTCCCGTCTCCCTTCAAGGCGAATTGACATCATCGAATCAGAATTTCTTCCTCGATCTTCGGCATTGGTGTTTAATCTGTGGCTAATAAGGTACGCTCGATTCCGTGGTGTGCTTTAGGATCGGTGATACGTGATTTTCCCGGGCTTCGCTTCCGCATTGCTTTTAGGGGTTCGATTTAGTGTCGAATCCGGTTTTTGGGGATCCGTTATTCCCAACAAAAAGTTTCTAAGAATGGATTGATAAGGATTTACTAATTATCTTACATAAATGAGGAAATAGCCTATTTGATTAAGGTAATATTTTGGTTACATTCTAACAGGAACATATATATAAAGTCCTTTTTTCTGTTCAATTCACATAATGCATTTTGTATATAAAGTATAGTCCTTATTTTAGAATGCGTGGAAGGTCGGGAACAGGAAGGCGCAGGTGAGGAGCAGCATTGGGAGGAAGAAGAGGAAATTAGGGGGTGGGTGTCACGCCCCGATCCTCGAGCGCGCGGCCGTCCCTCTCTGGTCAATAATAATTTGCGACTTCCTAGGACAAGTCGCCGACCCTTTCCATTTTATTGCACATGCGGAAGCGAAAAGAAATCCCCTGACAGTAACCATCTCGGGATAGAAAAGCAGGATACGAATTCACAAATAAACATGCTTTTATATATATACACTGAGTCATGTACAAAATTATATGGCCAAAAGACTACAAAAGACTGGCCTTCCAAAAAGAAGCAGTCCTAACTGACCTACGCTTCCGATCACCTCCTCTCAACTCTAGGTCTTCCACTCGACAACCTTGAAAATGTTGTCCCACAACGGGGTGAGATATAATCTCAGCGAGTCTAAGCTCTAAATCCCAATTAGGAGGGAAATACGCCTGGAAGTGTCCTAACCACACAATCACACACTTAGCATAGAGGACTTACCTTGCATTGGTTCCACCCTGTAGGTCAGTTCAAATACTCAATTAAATAATTCAATTCAAATCCACCATCAATCAGTCGATTCATTCGACTCCATGCCATCAATGTCATCCATATATTATGTCGATTCGAACACTGCTCGCCTAAGCTGAAATAGATATACTCATATATCATTGCTCCCCAAAGCTGATATCTAAAATTTGCTCACTGAAGCTGCTAGATCAAATAATGCTCACCAAAACTGCTAAATAACAAGTGCTTGCCGAAGCTGATGTCTAAAGTGCTCACCGAAGCTGCTAAAGCATTATTGCTTGCCATTGCTCACCGAAACTGCTAGAGATCTATAATGATGTTAACGCTCCCCGAAGCTGTTATAGATCTATATTGCTCACCTAAGCTGATTTGATACTCAAAGACCACTTTCGATGTCAACACCCGACATCCGGCATTTTCCAATTAAAATACCAATATATCATAATCATCACTCAATTCAACAATACAAAGATTCAATTGCGTAAACTAAACACATCATCACAATCACCGAAATTCTATCGAGCGGCTCTCCCGTATAATTTCTGGAAAAATAATTAATAATTAAATAATTACCGAAATTAATTAAATAAATCAATTTAAATTCCAACAATACTAACCTAGGCTAGAATCATTAAATTAATAACCAATACGGACTCGGAGAAATTCCCGAACCCTTCTAGATAAATAGTACAATTTATTTAGGCCTTAGCTAAACCATGCTAACCACCTAACATGCTCAATTAAATAATTACATTTCTAATTTAATCTAACTAACCACCCAATTCCTAATAAAATAAATCTAAACACCCCTTAAACGTCATTAGCCTACTAAGCAGAGTTTAGAGTATAAACTCACCGGTTTATTGCGGAAACCGGTTCACCGCGACGACGACGCGATGGCGGCTGAAAACCAAATTTTCGGCGGCGTTGGCGGACTTGGGCCGGGCCTAAAACAGGCCCAACAAATCTCAGCCCAACTGAGATTTGTTCTCAACTTGGGCTGGGCTTCACTTGGTTCGCGGGCTGAATCGGGCTTCAAAATTGGGCTGGTCTTGCGGGCTTGGGTTGCTGAAAATAAAAACCTGCTGGGCTGATTCTTGTGGGCCTGACTGGCGTGAAGGTTGGGCCGAACCAACTTGCTGGAGCGGATGGGCTGAAGAGCAGCTGATTTCACGCGGCTGCTGGGCCGAATTTGCTGCTGCAGGGGAGAAGATCGGGAAGCATTCCGCGGCAGCTTGGGCTTGAAGTTTGGGCCGAAGACACGCGGACTTGCGAGGCGATGGAGAACACACGCGGATTCGTTGGAGAGAGGAACGGTGGAAGTTGATGGCTGTTGGCTTCGTGAAGAGATCACGTGGACGCGGCTATGCTGGAACGAACGAAGGAGAGGAGCTATTTCGGTGGCCACAATTGCAAGAAGATGAGCTGCTTGGTCCTCGGAGAAGATGCCGCAGACACGCGGTTTCGCTGGACTCACACAAACCGGGCTTCAAGGACGGTGCTGCTTCGCTTGGTGGAGATGAAGACGCGAGGCGGAGAGGAACGATCGTGGCTTAAGCTATAGGCCTGGAATTTGCTGGTCTTCGGTGGCCGCACTCGGTGGTCAACTAAGGAGAGGGGGAGCTTGGTTGTTGACCAATGATGGGGCTTCGTTGGCAGCTGCTTCGTGGAGTCACGAACAAGCAGAAGGTGGCAAGTTGGTCTTCATTGATGGATGATTGACCATGCAGGGAGGAGACGTGGCCGCAAAGAAGAAAACAAACTGGCTTCTTCGGTGGTCAAAGATGGGAGAGTTGCTGGGGCCGTTCGGTTGCTGCCAACGTCGAAGAAATTGTTGGTTGAATTGGTGAGGTGAAAGCTGCAGACGCCTTCGGTGGTTGAAAAATGAAGAAGAAAATGAAAACAAAACAGGAACTGGAGGAGATGAAGTCGGCGAGAAGATGGGGGGCAGCTGGACGGCGTGTTGGAGAAGTCACGGTGGGGCCAAAAAAAATCAAGATTTAATGCTTGTCCCCCCGATACTTTCCAATAAGAATATCCCACAAATAAGCCAATTTAAATGTCAAAATTTCAGCCTCTTGATTAATTTGGCTTCAATTTCCTCTCCGACTATCCAATTCGAGGTCCGATTTTGGTGAAGAAAAATCCCACATAATTTTCTGTGAATCCCTGACACTCAAAGGCTCAGCTCAGAAGTCAAAACTCGCTTAAATTCGGCCCGTACGAATTTCCGTAAAAATCTCAGAATCTCCAAAAAATATTCGGAGGGTGAGTCGACGTTCCTAAAATAGATCGTGACACCACAGAACTTTCAATTTTTGAAATCGGGTTCAAATTCACGGTTAATTTCACTCCGGCGCGCTTTTAGCGTGACCTATTCTACTGGGTCACTTTTAGGAATTTTTGATGCAATTGACCCGTGATCGATTTATCTCGAGTCACAAAGTACATCTTCGACACATTAGCAACTCTCAGTTGTCGTGAAAATCTCGAGGTTTCAAATATGGGTACCGGATACCAAAACGATAGAAAAATCGGTCTAGTGTCGATCAATGAGTATTTTGCAATCAGGTGGAATCACCCATACTCTGATCACATATCTCAGTCGAATCGACCTATCTTCGGTCTCTAATCTATTTCGACAGTGCCGTAATGATCTTGGCAGATGGACACGATCGAGCAGTCGATTCCTGGTCGAATTCTCAAGTCCATTGCATTTAAATTCCTTAATTGCTTCCCCAGATAGACCAGTTATCTCGTGAGTGGCCAACTCAGAGAATAGCACTATAGACGCGTCGACGAAAAGCCCAATTTATTTAATTGAAAACAAATCAGAAAATTCAGGCTGTCACAGTAGGAGTGAGGATGGGATTGTGGGTGGGAAGAAGAAACTTAAGGTTTTAGCCTCTGTGTTCACCATTGTTTATACTTTCTTACGTTGCTTTTGCAAATGGTCATCATGTGCTGAGTCTCGACAAAGTAGTATTAGTAAGCATCTTTCTCTCGCCATTCTCTCTTTGTTTATGTGGTTTCATAACATTTACTTTTATTGATATCTTAAAAATATTTATCTTGTGATACATTTTTTTAACATTTGTAATTACCAAGTAAATGCAAATGCAACATCTGGTTGACATTATGTAAAAGTTTAGGAACTATTGGTGGCTCTCAGAGACAATTCAGAGACAATTCATCAAACGGTTGATGTCCTTGAACGCAATTTGAAATGTTTGATCGAACTCCTCGTTAAAAGTCTTGCCTTTTCAGGGGCGTTGGATGTGTTATTTCAAGAACTCTGGCTCAACGAGAAAGAGACCGAATCTCTCTTGACCAGGGACCCGAATCTGAGGCTGAAGTCTATCGGCTTATTGTGGGCTCGTGTCGCCTCTTTGAAATCTGTCGGAATCAGTGGCCTTGAGCTCTGCCATTTGGTTGCGAAATGCCCTTCTGTGTTGGCAGCAGGTGAAATCGATCCCTTTCTACTCTTTGTGCGCAACTAATTAGATGGAAAGGTTGACCCGATGCAGCTTAAGCGTCTCTTTATGTCAACTGAGCCGCGATTCCTAGCTGGATTTGAGGAAAAAAGTTAATTTGCTGACTGACAGTGGGATTCCTAGAGAAAAGATTGTTCATGTTCTCAACAATGTGAATTTAACGAAGGCTTTGTCTCTTAAGCCGTTTGAAGAAATTGAAAGGCTCCTTAATTTCTTGAGCCGCTATGGTGGGGTTGATTTGATTGTGAGGCATCCCCCCATTCTTAACTTCGATATGGATACCCAATTGATTCCGAGAGTGGAGTTTCTCCCAGAACTTAGCGGAGGAGATGAGGATCCAACTGGGGCGGTGTTGCGCAAACTGCCTACCTTTCTGAAATATCGTGTGGAGCACTTGGAAAGCCATGTAGAGTTCTTGAGGTCATTTGCGGGATTAGATGATCAAGAAATATTCAGGATCATTCTTGTGTTTCCTAACATTGTTAGTGCGAGCAGGGAGAGGAAATTGCGTCCCAGAATTAGTTTTCTCAAAGAATGTGGACTCAACTCCAATGAGATTTTCAAGTTCTTGACAAAAGTCCCTTTGTTTTTGGGTCTATCTTTTGAGGGGAACATTGCTTATAAACTGGGTTTTTTGGTGAAGATTGTTAAAGATAGTGATTTGAAGACAGGATCTGTGGCAATACATAAGGAAAAAGAAATTAAAAACAAAGCTCATGACTGAGGTGCTCTGCTGATGAACCTCTTCTGCTGATGTTGTGCTCGTGGCAATGAGGAAGAAGTGCAGAAGATAGTAAATTCAGAACTCATGACCGACATGAAGAGAGAGATTGTTCTTCAAGAGCTTGAAGACTTTAACAGGAAATACGTGTGTTCTAATGCATTAGGGCGGTTAGTTTGTTAGATGAGTAATCGAAGTTGTTAAGTTGGTTGAAGAGTTTCTGTTTTATCTTCTTCTTCCTCAAGTCTTCAACATGCTGCGATGTACTCTGTTTTTCAATATATAGAAAACAGAGGATAGAGAGAGAGAGAGAAATATAGAGATGAAGTGAGATTGTATTACAGAAGAGATGAAAAGCTAGCTCTCAGTGAATACATTTTTTGTTCTTCGATTCAAGTAAATACAGAAGTTCTTTCTCTTCTACATTCTTGTGTCTTGTTCTTGATTTCTTCACATGGTATCAGAGCTTTCCTGAGAGCTCGAGTTTCTTCTACTATACTACTCGAAGTTTTTCATGGAGTTTGTGTAATCCATTTCGCCTGAGTGATCCAGACGACAACAAGAAGTTCAAAGAACATAATCTGAGGTGTCTATTCGATAGTAATCAAGAAAGCACATTCTCAAAAGCTTCTGGAATACAGTATGACAGCAAGGATGCAGAAATATCCTTTTCCGATTCATGTCAATATAGCCAATTTTGTTACAATAAAATTAGCTGAAGATAACTTCCTACTTTGGCAAGCACTGTTTCACAGGTTCTTGCGAAGTCAGGATCTCTTTGGATTCATTAATGGCGAAACACCACCACCAGCTCAAATGATGCAGGTTGAGATTGAAGGTAATGAAACAGAAGTGGTGAATCCTGATCATACAGATTGGATGAAGACTGATCAATTAATCTCATCTTGGATAAGTGGAGCAGTATCCGAGAACATTTTAAGCTTGATCATCGGGCTAGAGACTTCAAATGAGGTATGGCAGACTCTTCTTGATCACTTCACACAAAAGTTTGTGGCAAAAGAGTTCGAATTAAGAGGAAAATTGCAAGCATGTCAGGAAAGAGATAGAACATTGAATGCTTATCTTCGAGAGTTCAAAACTATTTGTGATCAAACTTAATGCCATTGGAAAACTTGTTGATGAGATAACCAAGATGTTTGGAGTTCTCGAGGGATTAGGTTCAGAATATGAAAGTTTCAGAACAACAATGTATTGCTTAAAACCTCAGCCTGATTATGATGAGGTTATCTCTCAACTCAAGAGATTTGAAACTAGGCTACAGACTTACTCTGTGAATTAATATAACCCTAATCTAGCCTACTATGGCCAAAGAAAGTCTGCTGGAGTTGTGCAAAACTCTAACTTCAAAAACCAAAGAGGAAATAATCGAGGAGGATATGGCTATGGCAGAGGACGTGCAATGAGTGCTAGAGATCGTGGTAATGACTTTGCTGACATAGGAAGAAATCAACACTACATAATGAATAATCTGAATCTGAACCAAGAAGATCAGATTAACAAATCACCACACAACTGGTCTAACTATGGACAGGGGTTCAGACCATATGCAAATCTTGCACAAAAGTATCAAGCCACTAAGTCATATCCACCACAAAGTGCAGCATCTGATCAGAGTATGCCGAATGCCAAAGTAGCAAATAATAGTCTATTAGAATGCCAAATTTGTAAAAGACCAGGACATACAGCACTTCGATGTTGGTATCGATATAATAATTCATATCAAGCAGATGAAATACCAACTGCTCTAGCAGCAATGCACATTGAAGACTCTCATGGCATTGAATGGTATCCAGATATAGGAGCCTCAGCTCATATCACGGCAGACCCTGGTATGCTTCAATACTACTCTTTATATAGAGGAACTGATACTGTTATGATAGGAGATGGGTCTAGTTTATCAATATCCTGTGTTGGTAATGGCTTATTGCATACAAAAACTGGCTTGTTACCACTGAATGATGTACTGATAGTCCCTGAAATCAAGAAAAATCTCCTATCTATTTCGAAGTTAATAGATGATTATCCCTGCTCTTTTATTTTTGACAAACATGGGGTATATCTGAAGGACACCTACAACAATTCAATAGTGAGGCTAGGAAGGAAAGTCAAGGGACTGTATCAAGTCGACCCTAAAGTCACAGAAGCTTTCTTCACTCAAATTCAAAAAGAAGTAGGAGAAGATTTGTGGCATCAGAGGCTAGCACACACCAGTTTAAAAATAGTGAAGTACTTGTAGAGTCAGCACCTAATTCAATGTAATTCAAGAACTCAAAGTATATGTAGTAGTTGCCAAATTGCTAAGAGTTCAGCTTTACCCTTTCCTATGTCAGACTATACAGTTCATGCTCCCCTAGAAAAGATACATTGTGATGTTTGGGACCCTCACCAGTTCAGTCTTTTCAAAAATTTTGATACTATGTCATTTTTGTAGATAATTTCTCTTGATATAGTTGGTTATATCCAATGAAACAAAAGTTAGATGTCTATGATATCTTTGTCGTGTTTCAAAAGCAAGTCGAGAATCAATTTGATCATAAGATCAAACTCTTTCAGTGTGATGGAGGAGGAGAGTTCACTAGCAACAAATTTCATAACCATTTACAACAATGTGGAATTAAACAGAACATCTCATATCCTTATACACCATAACATAATGGACTCTCTGAAAGAAAACATTGACATGTGGTCGAGCTAGGAATGACAATGATGTATCATGCCAAAGTACCCTTAAAATACTGGGTAGATGCTTTTATGATAGCAAATTATATCATTAATTTTCTTCCTACATCAAAACTTCATATGCATTCCCCCTACAGTAAGTTGTACCGACAGAAACCAAGCTATACACATTTAAGGGTCTTTGGATCTGCTTGTTACCATTGCCTCAGACCATATGCACAACATAAGCTTCATCCAAGATCTCTTACATGCATATTTTTGGGGTACAGTGAAAGACATAAATGATATCGATGTCTTCTACCTACTAATGAACATGTGTATGTTAGTCGTCATGTGGTCTTTGATGAGACAATTTTTCCTTTCACCTCTCGACTACCAGCTGAATATCATCAAGGTATAGACTTATACAAACAGTGGATAAATGGAGTAACTTTTCTAGACTCTACAGCTGCAGCACATGTTCAACCTAAATCCAATGAACATATGGGACATCTACAAGATACTGGATTGATACAGAATATCTACACTCCTGTCTCAGCTTCCACTGAAACACCACAAATACATACTGAGGAACTAGTATGCTCTATGCCAGTATCCACTCTGTCACTAGAAATCAACATTGAACAAAGCAGCTCTTCAGACAACACACAAGGTATAGTGTCTGTTCATCCTATGCAAACTAGATTAAAGTCTAGCATAGTCAAACCGAATCCTAAATATGCATGCTTGGCTGATTATAAAGTTCCTCTTGAACCAAAAACGGTCAAATCAGCACTAACAGACAGAGGATGGTGTCAGGCAATGCAAGATGAAATGGATGCCTTATACACAAACCAGACATGGGAACTAGTGCCTCACACTGATCATATGAATGTCATAGGATGTAAGTGGGTGTTTAAAACCAAACTTACAGTAGATGGTCAGCTTGATCGACTCAAAGCTAGACTAGTAGCTAAGGGGTTTTATCAAGAAGAAGGTATTGATTTCACAGAGACCTTCAACCCTGTCATTAAACATGCTACTATTCGAATTGTCATGTCTGTGGCAATGACAAAGCATTGGTCAATTCATCAGCTTGATGTTAAAAATGCTTTCCTACATGGCAATTTGAATGAAACTGTGTATATGCAACAGCCACCAGGTTTTATACATCCTCAGAAGCCTCATCATGTATGTCTGCTTAAGAAATAATTGTATGGTCTTCGCCAAGCACCACGAGCCTGGTTCGATAAATTCAGTAACTTTCTACTTGAGAATGGGTTCTCGTGCAGCACCATTGATCCCTCATTGTTTGTGTTTCATCATGGCTCAGACACCATACTATTATTACTCTATGTCGATGACATTGTGAGATAGCTAGTATAAGCACCTAGAGGGGGGTGAATAGGTGCACAAATAATTTTTCGAGATACGGAAGCGATTCTAGGCAAACGATAGAAAGGGAGTTCTCTTTCGATTAACAAAATGAAGTACGATCAAAGTAAAGTAAAGAGTAGGGAAGAGAAAATTGAACACAAGGTTTATAGTGGTTCGACTTATTCCAAGCCTACGTCCACTCTTCCGCACTGACAGCCCACCGGCTGGATTTCACTATGAACAAAAGAGAAGTTACAAAGCCACAGCTTTTCCTTGATTCCACAGTGTAGATGTTCTACCATACTTCCTCAAGGTTTCTCACAAATATAGACTCTCTTTTGCGTACAAGATTTCGCTCAAAGGAATTGACTAAACAACAAGGAGCTTCAGACTTTGGAATTCTTCTATCGCGCACACCTAGAACAACTTAGAACGTCTTCCTTATATACTCCTTCATGCCATCATACCCGTTGGCACTTACCAAAGGAATTCCTCCAATCTACCCATTGGACGGAATCAATTAGGAAGATCATTCGAGCTATTAAAGGAACATGTCGATAGCCCATCAATCATGTTCGCCCATACAATCAGGATCTCGGTTTCCATAAGTAGAACCTTCCACGAATATTTCTCCAATCAACGGATCCTTAATCTTCGAATCAATCTCGATCAATTAAAATGATTCCGTTATGTCATATCCAGCCAAGAGATCTTCTCCAGTCGATAAGGTCATATCCTTAATGAAACATCCAGTTCTGGATAGCGTTTCTTCAACGGATTAGAGACTGTCAATGAGGATAGACTTTGAGTCTTGAGTCCGGCTGTTCGGAGGTCTTCGGACTTTAAATAGCGAGTCTGCAAACCTTCGAGACTAGACTGATGGAAATGTTTTGTCAGCTTCAAAACACTTCAAGAAGATTTCTCCAACAATCTCCCCCTTTTTGATGGTGACAAAACTTTCCTGTAGATTTGGACAACTTTGACTTGCAAAACATTTCTCAAACACATATGCATATCTTATAGAGATAAATGGCTAAATGAATAACACTAGAATCTGCAACCACAGAAAATAGGTTAGTCTAGTATGTGATATAGCCATCCATAAGATATCAATAGTAGTTAATATAAGTAGTCAAGTCCAAGTCAAGTTCAGTTCTCATCCAGACACAAAAATAAAGTCAAACAGAGTTAAACATCAAAACAATCCAATCCAAACGATTAAAAGTCAAAGTTTCAAATCTTGCATCTCTCCCCCTTTTTGTCAGCATTAAAAAGGTTGAGATGAAAATGGAATAAAGTCAAGATTGCTTGGGAACGCGAACAAGCTGGAAATCTCCGATAGACTGAACGATGCCTTCCAGCTTTTTAGAGTCTTCCTTAAGTTATGCAATCTCCTCACCCTTGGCATTGGCCTGAATCTGAACAGAGAGGGCTTGGATCTGATCATTCAATGAACTCGAAGAAGCTTGACCTGCACTCTGCAAGTTTTGAACCTCGCATCCCAAAGCATAAATTTGACCTCGCATCTCCAAGAGAATATCCATAATTCTGCGAAAATCTGCTGCATTATCAGTCTGAGTACTTGCTTCGACACGATTTGATGGAGTAAATGCAGACGATGGTAGATCAGCATAATCACGCAGATTTGGTGATGAAACATCATGACCTTCCTCAGGAAATTGAGATGCATAGATGTCCATTGGATCTGCTAAAGAGCAACTGACTCCCTCACTTGTAGCAGGATATGAGGACTTTCCTCTTTTCTCTTGATCTCCCCCTGTTGTTATGCCTTCAGGTGGAGAAGAGTGTCCCTCAGGTTCTCCTTCTTCTTGATCTCTTTTTTCTTCTTCTTCTTTTGCAACTCTTTCCTTCTCAGCATCTCTTTCTTCTTCTCCCTTCTCCTCTGCTTCTTTCATCCTTTGTCCTGATTCTTTCTCTGGAACAGAACGACGCAGATTCTTCAAAGCCATTGCAGAAATGGTGATGTTTTCATCATCATCTTCATCTTCAACGATGAGAGCTCTTCTTTTCTTGGATGAAGCAACCAATGGCTCTTTTCCTTTCCTTTTTGATGAAGAAGAGGTTTGATGAGTTTTGACTGGAGTCTTCTCCTTGAATTTCTTCAACGCCTTGCTTAGTTCATTCAGACGCATTTTGGTCACCATTTTCAGTCCTACCACCATATGATCGCACGATCGAGCACAAAGAATTTGTGGAGGCTGAATATTCAGATGTCTGAATAACTTCGTCACAAGACCTGGATAAGGAAGTTGACATCTGTCCTTCACCACTGCTCTATACATGTGGAACATAACAGTGTGAGGAAGAGAAAACCTTTTCCCAGTGATGATGGCATACATCAGCTTTGCCTCTGAACTTGAAACATCAGTCTTGGAAGTTGATTTCGGTCTGAGGCAATTGATCACAATCTTGTGAAGCAAAATGTTGAACGCGCTCATCCTTAAGTAGGAAATCTTTTCCTCTGTTCTTCTGTCCTTAACAAGTTCCAATGTAGCACGAGCAATAGAAACTTTGATCGGTTGATATCTTCCTCTCTCAACCCCTAACACGTCTGCCAGCATATTCATATCCACTACAAAGTCTTGATCTTTAACGCTGAAAGAGAATCTATTCGCATCCAAGAAACTAAGATTTGAATAGAAATATGCAGTTAATTCAGCATAGGCCTCTGTAGTGTCAGAGCAGAACTTTTCAAGTTGAAGATAATCGAACTTTTCCCTCAAGTTCACATTCACAGCATCCAGAAAATCAAAATCCACACTCCTAGGGTTTATCACCCCACGCTTCAGCAATTTTGAGTATAGATCCTTCTGTTCCTTCGATCTGAACAACTCTCCCCTTTTTCCTTGATTTTCAACCGCAACACCCATTCTCGGTTGAAATTGGATGTACAATTTGTCATCATCATTCCCATCTACAGGATTAACTCCCCAATCACGAGGATCACTTGGGATATTCGCAAGGGTTTCTTCTGCCACCCATTTACGAGCAATTCCCAAACTTTCCATTTTTCGCAAAAAGATATATTCATTTCCATATCCTTTGTCTTTAAGAAAATCATCGACATAGTTCAATGGAGCACCAGTCCCTTTTAAAGCACAATACATCTTATAAATAAAAGCGGGCTTTTGAACTCTTACAAGATCTGCATCCTCAATGATTTCTTCCTCTTGTTGATGATCAACGCCTTGAGGACTAGATGGAGGAGAATGACGCTGCTGAGAATGTTATGGGCTCTGCTGCTGATTTGGAGACACTTCTTCTTCGGTGAGATCGAAGTGCGTAGGCCCCTCACTCATCCGCCGTGGTCCCCTGCTTGCGATTCTTGAAGACTTTCTTGAAGACGACATCTTTCTCAGTCTATGAAAGATTCCTTGTTTGACTTTCCCAAGAAAGATGACAACTTTTTCGAAGATTAAACAAGGGAAGAAAACATGAATGGAAGATCGATGCTTTCTAGGGTTTTTGAAGATAAAGCGAAGAAGAATCAACAGTGCATGATCGGTTAAAAAGAGAGGTATACGGATCGTCACAAAGGAAAATAAAAAAGATGCCTTTTCAAAATAATTGCCTTTTTCGCGAGAATAGTCATTTAAAAAAATAACTTCCTTTTCGAAAAGGAAACATTGCAATAGTCATGTCAATTAAATATAGCAATAATCAAACACAGTTGACGATCGTACATTTTCAAGATGAGATTCGAGAGAGAATAACTTACAGTCAAGGTCTTGTTTGTCTGAGTCTGAGAGTCTCTAGACTTTGATTTTCGCATACCTCAAAATGTTGAGTCTGGAACGGATAGTTTCAAATTGATTTTTCTCCAAAGGCTTTGTGAATATATCCGCCGGTTGGTTCTTTGAATCAACATACTGAATCGAAACTTCTCCATTTTGAACATGATCTCTAATGAAGTGATGTCGAATTTCTATATGCTTTGCTCTTGAGTGAAGAATTGGATTTTTTGTAAGATTGATTGCACTGGTGTTGTCGCAATTAATCTCCGTGCATGAATCTTCAATTCCAAAGTCTCTTAACTGTTGTTTTATCCACAGAATTTGTGAACAACAACTTCCAAGAGCTACATACTCGCCTGCCGTAGAGAGCTACTTTGTACTCGCTTCCTTGAAAACCAAGACACCGTCCCCGCCTCCAAGTAGTTGACATGTACCCGAGGTGCTCTTTCTATCGACTCTGCATCCGGCAAGGTCTGCGTCTGAGTATCCGAGAAGAGTAAAGTCTCCCCTTTTTGGATACCAGAAACCAAAGCTTGAAGTTGATGAAATATATTTGATAATACGCTTTGCAGCATTTAAATGAGATTCTTTAGGGTCTGCTTGAAATCTGGCACAAATGCAAACACTAAACAAAATGTCAGGTCTAGAAGCAGTAAGATAAAGAAGTGAGCCAATGATACTCCTGTATAGCTTCTGGTCGACTTTTTTTCCTCCTTCATCTTTGTCTATCTTCAAGGAACTTGACATTGGAATGTCAGCCTTTTTGCAATTGTCTAGTCCAAACTTTTTGACAAGATCATTAGCATATTTTTCTTGATGAATAAAAGTTCATTCCTTCAATTGTTTTATTTGAAGACCGAGAAATAAGGTTAATTCACCCATCATGCTCATTTCAAATTCATCCTGCATAGTCTTAGAGAATTTCTTGCACAGACTTTCATTAGAGGATCCAAAGATAATATCATCGACATATATTTGAACAAGCAGAAAACTTTTGCTTTCTCTTTTAATAAAAAGAGTAGTGTCTACTTTACCTTTAACAAAACCATTTTGAATTAAAAACTTACTCAGTCTGTCGTACCAAGCTCGAGGTGCTTGTTTTAAGCCATATAAGGCATTTTTGAGTCTGAATACTGAGTCTGGTTTCCTTGGGTCTTCAAACCCAGGTGGTTGTTCCACATAAATTTCCTCATGGATGAATCCATTTAGGAAAGCACTTTTGATGTCCATTTGGAATAACCTGAAATTCTTATGACAAGCAAATGCAAGTAATAAACGAATTGCTTCTAACCTTGCTACCGGTGCATAAGTCTCGTCATAGTCTATCCCTTCTTCTTGCGTGTATCCCTTGGCCACGAGTCTTGCCTTGTTTCTTATGACTTTTCCTTTCTCGTCCATTTTGTTCCTGAAAACCCATTTAGCTCCAACAATTGATTTACCTTTTGGTTTAGGAGTCAACTCCCAGACATCATTAATTCTGAATTGTCTGAGTTCTTCTTACATAGCTTCAATCCAGCTTTCATCGGATAAAGCTTCATCTATGCTTTTGGGTTCTATTTCAGATATAAGAGCCACAGCACTAGACTCTTCGCGCCTTTTGGATCTTGTGAGAATTCCTTCATTGATGTCGCCAATGATAAGATCTTTGGGATGACCGGACTTATGCTTCCGATTCTTTATTTAATTTGTCGATTGATGGTTACTTCATTCACTTGAATCTTCAACAATCACTTGTTGCTGGTCCTTCAAAGTCTGAGCTGCTTCTTGGGATTTAGACTTTGTAGAGTGTGGAACAGGCTCCGTCTCTTCAAGATGAGTCTGAATAGATTCATTTTGTATAGAATCCTGGAATTTGACATTCATTGATTCTTCCACAGTTTGAGTCTTCTTGTTGTAGACTCTGTACGCTTTGCTTGTGGTTGAATATCCAAGGAAGATGCCTTCATCTGACTTTTCTTCAAACTTACCAACTCGATCATTTGCATTTTTCAGTATGAAACATTTGCATCCGAATACATGAAAATATGAAACAATAGGCTTCTTTTCTTTGAATAGTTCATAGGGGTTTTTTCAAGATTAGGCCTTAGAAAAACTCTATTGATAATATAACATGATGTTGAAACTGCTTCAGCCCAAAATCGTAAAGAGATATTGCTTTCAATTAAAAGAGTTCTGGCCATTTCTTGAAGAGATCTATTCTTCCTTTCCACGACTCCATTCTGCTCTGGAGTATATGGAGACGAGAACAAATGCTGAAAACCAGATTCATCACAAAATTTGTAAAATCTTGATTTTCAAATTTACCTCCATGGTCTGTTTTTATACTTGAAATAACATACCCATTTTCATTTTGAACCTTCTTAGCAAATTTTTCAAAGTAAGAGAAAGTTTCAGACTTACTTGCCAAGAAATATACCCAAGTAAATCGTGAGTAATCATTCACAATTACTAGGCAATATTTCTTACCTCCAATGCTCTGTGTTCTTGTTGGTCCAAAGAGATCCATATGCGTAAGGCTGCAGTACACGGTTAGTGGAAACTTGATTTATTGGTTTAAAGGAATTTCTTACCTGTTTTCCCAATATGCATAGTGTACATAGATCAGACTTTTGGTATGATAAATTGGGTAGACCACGAACAAGCTTTTTTGCTGAGATTTTGGCTATCTGCTTCATGTTAATATGCCCAAGCTTTTTGTGCCATAAGCTTGCTTCGTCTTGGATTGAGATTAGACATTGTGATTCATCTGGTTTCACATCCAAGAGGTAGATATTTCCATGTCTTCGACCCATAAATGACTGAGTAGAGTCTTTACTGGTTCCTGAACAAATACCCTCTTGAAAGTAAATTCTGAAACAGGCATCACATAGCTGACTAACGCTAAGCAGATTGTAGTTGAGCCCTTCAACTAAAGAAACATTGCTTATTGTGAGGTTTCCAATCTTTACAGTTCCAAATCCCACAATTTTTCCTTTGTTGTTTCCTCCAAAAGAGACTTTTCCACCATTCACTTGAACAAGCTTTATGAAGCAATTTGAATCTCCTGTCATATGTCTTGAGCATCCACTATCCAGATACCATTTTACCATTTTCTTGATAGTGACCTGCATTTAAAAGGAGACTCAAACTTTCTTTGGTACCCATATTTTCTCGAATTCACTTTCCGAATCTGAGTCTGTCTCGGAGTCTGAATCTGATTGTGCCATTAGACATATGTTGGCATAATCATCATCACTATCTTCGCACTCTGTATCACTCTAGGTTTCTGCTTTGAGAGCCTTTCGATACTTTTCAGTTTTTCCTTTCTTCTTCCTCAGAAGATGACAGTTGGGTTTGATGTGTCCCTTTTTCTTACATTCAAAGCAGACTACATCTTTGTTTGATTCATCATCTTCAAAGACTTGGTCTCGTTACTTTTGAAAACTTTGTTTCTTTGAATTGAATCTTCTTCCTTTCTCGTTTAGCTTTCAATCTTCTTATCATGAGAGCAAGCTCCTCATCATCCATATCGTCTTCGAATGTTACATCGAATCATCATTAGATTTTAATGCAATGGATTTCTTACCTTTAGGATCTTCGTCTTCATTGATTCGTTCCACTTCATAAGACTGAAGAGTCCTAACCAACTCATCAACAGACAGTGGCATGATTCTTTGGGTCTCTCTGATTGAGGTCTTTATGTGATTCCAATCCTTGGAGAGTCCACGTAGTAGCTTGTTTACTTTCATAGGATCAGAAATTGGTTGACCTTGATTTTCAAGACCATTCACGATTTCTGTAAAACGACTAAACATGTCAGTTATAGATTCTCCCGATTTCATTCTAAAAGCTTCGTATTGACCAAGGAGAATGTTGATTCTAGTCTCTTTCACTCGATCGGTTCCTTCATAAGTAATGTGTAATCTATCCCAGACTTCTTTGGCTGTATCACAAGAAGATATTCTGTTATATTCAGTAGGTGATAAAGCACAATATAAAGAATAAATTGCTTTTGCATCAAGAGCTTGTCTCTTGATTATCTCTTCCTGAGTCATTTCGCTAGACTCAACAGTATCTTTTCCTCTTTTTGAGACAGGTGCAGCTTTAGGAATGATTCCTTTTTCTACAACGTCCCATTCCAGAGGATCCTTTGATCTTAGGAACGCCTTCATCTTATTTTTTCATATGTTGTAGTCCTTTACATCAAAGTAAGGCGGTCTGGTATTGCTTTGCCCTTCCACCAGCCCTGGAGCCAACATACTAGCCATGGATCTTTAACTCTGAAGTAAAACACTTCAAACAAAGTGAGTACACAAGCTCTGATACCAATTGAGATAGCTAGTATAAGCACCTAGAGGGGGGGTGAATAGGTGCACAAATAATTTTTCGAGATACGGAAGCGATTCTAGGCAAACGATAGAAAGGGAGTTCTCTTTTGATTAACAAAATGAAGTACGATCAAAGTAAAGTAAAGAGTAGGGAAGAGAAAATTGAACACAAGGTTTATAGTGGTTCGACTTATTCCAAGCCTACGTCCACTCTTCCGCACTGACAGCCCACCGGCTGGATTTCACTATGAACAAAAGAGAAGTTATAGCACAGCTTTTCCTTAATTCCACAGTGTAGATGTTCTACCACACTTCCTCAAGGTTTCTCACAAATATAGATTCTCTTTTGCGTACAAGATTTCGCTCAAAGGAATTGACTAAACAACAAGGAGCTTCAGACTTTGGAATTCTTCTATCGCACACACCTAGAACAACTTAGAATGTCTTCCTTATATACTCCTTCATGCCATCATACCCGTTGGCACTTACCAAAGGAATTCCTCCAATCTACCTGTTGGACGGAATCAATTAGGAAGATCATTCGAGCTATTAAAGGAACATGTCGATAGCCCATCAATCATGTTCACCCATACAATCAGGATCTCGGTTTCCATAAGTAGAACCTTCCACGAATATTTCGCCAATCAACGGATCCTTAATCTTCGAATCAATCTCGATCAATTAAAAGGATTCCGTTATGTCATATCCAGCCAAGAGATCTTCTCCAGTCGATAAGGTCATATCCTTAATGAAACATCCAGCTTACGGATAGCCTTTCTTCAACGGATTAGAGACTCACAATGAGGATAGACTTTGAGTCTTGAGTCTCGGCTGTCCGAGGTCTTCGACTTTAAATAGCAGAGTCTGCAAACCTTCAGACTAGACTGATGGAAACGTTTTGTCAGCTTCAACACACTTCAAGAAGATTTCTCCAACACATTGTACTCATTGGAAGCTCAACTTCCTTACTTTCCCACTTGATCCATTTACCGAGTCTTCAAGTTCATATGAAGGATCTTGGTCTCCTACATTACTTTCTGGGCATTGAGGTTAAACAAACTTCACAGAACCTATTCCTTTCTCAGACTAAATATGCTCTTGATCTACTTACTCGAGCTAATATGAAAGATTGCAAACCTATTTCTACTCCTCTCTCATTACGGCTTGTCACCATGACAGTTGATGACACATTATTGAAGCATCCTCTTGAATATCGAAGTCCTGTGGGTGGACTTCAGTATCTTACTATCACTCGTCCAGATATTGCTTATGCCACTAATCTTCTCCGTCAGAAGATGCAGTAGCCCACATTAGGAGATTTTTATAAACTCAAAAGAGTTCTTCGATATGTGAAAGGCACTGTTGATCTTGGTCTAACAATTCATTCTAATAGCTTCATGCATTTGTATGGTTTTGCTGATGCTGATTGGGCAGGGTGTAGTACTAAAAGGCGTTCTACCACTGGTTTTTGTACATACCTTGGCTCCAACCTCATCTCTTGGTTAGCAAAACGCCAATCTACAGTCTCTCGGTCCTCAACAGAGACTGAATATCGAGCTTTAGCTATAGCTACAGCTGATCTTACTTGGATCAGTTTTGTACTTCGAGACATTGGCATCAGTTTATCTGCTCCAACATCTCTCTTTTGTGACAACAAGTCAGCCATTACTCTATCACTTAATCCTGTTTTACATGCTTGGACAAAGCATATTGAAGTCGACTTTCATTTTGTTTGTGAAAAGGTGGCTTCAGGATCCTTAATTGTCTCTTATACTCCCAGTACTCGCCAAATTGTAGATATCTTTACCAAATCTTTACCTTGATTTCTACATTTCACTCTTCGCACCAAATTGGGCTTGGGGTCTTTACCCCTTCCCAATTTGCGGGGGATGTTAAAGATAGTGATTTGAAGATAGGATCTGTGGCAATACATAAGGAAAAATAAATTAAAAACGAAGCTCATGACTGAGGTGCTCTGTTGATGAACCTCTTCTGCTGATGTTGTGCTCGTGGCAATGAGGAAGAAGTGCAGAAGATAGTAAATTCAGAACTCATGACCGACATGAAGAGAGAGATTGTTCTTCAAGAGCCTAAAGACTTTAATAGGAAATACACGTGTTCTAATGCATTAGGGCGGTTAGTTTGTTAGATGAGTAATTGAAGTTGTTAAGTTGGTTGAAGAGTTTCTGTTTTATCTTCTTCTTCCTCAAGTCTTCAACATGCTGCGATGTACTCTGTTTTTCAATATATAGAAAACAGAGGATAGAGAGAGAGAGAGAAATATAGAGATGAAGTGAGATTGTATTACAGAAGAGATGAAAAGCTCTCAGTGAAAACATTTTTTGTTCTTCGATTCAAGTAAATACAGAAGTTCTTTCTCTTCTACATTCTTGTGTCTTGTTCTTGATTTCTTCACAAAGATTGGTTACAAGTACAGAATGAAGGAATTTGCAGTTGCAATAGGCGATGTGACTAGGACAAGTTGTGAGAATATGCAGAAGGTGATTGAGCTCTTATTAAGTTATGGGTTTTCTTGTGAAGACATGCTTCTCATGAGTAAGAAGCATCCTCAGATACTTCAATACAATGCTGATTCTCTGGAGGAGAAAGTGGAATATTTGGTGGGGGAGATGGGACGTGACCTTGACGAGCTATTGGATTTCCCTGCATTTCTTGGTTACAAACTCGACAGTAGAATCAAGCATAGGTACGAGGTGAAGAAGAAGATTATAGGTGAAGGGATGTCAATCAACAAGCTGCTTAATGTTTCGTCTGAGAGATTTGCAAAGAGGAAGGTAGAAAGGTTGGTGAACAAAGCCAAAAAATAAGGGGTTATTCAATTTCATCAGCAGAAGTTCATGGCAAAATTGATGGAAATTGCATAGTTACCGAGTATTCTCAAAGCTTCATCAGTTGAAGGCTTTTGGTTTTTTCAGGCGAAATTCTGGCTTGACTTCCTTAGGTGAAGATAGAAAGTCATATTTTTCATCCCTAAACCTGCAAAGCCATTATTAAGTTCGAAGAAAATGGTCGATACCCAGTTGAATGAAATGACTGAGTACTCTCCGTTTTAAGGTTAAAGCAAGAAAAAAGTGGCTGATCTTTGTATTTGAGTAACTGTCATTTACGAAGGAATCTACCTTGAGTTGATGGCAATAATTCTTTGGTTGCTCCCACATTTTTCTGTTCTTAGTCCTGAAATCTTTAAAAACGTGATTTGACATTGAAAATAATCTTGTCAATGTGCATGAAGCATCAAGACATGGGTGCCCTTGTTATGCAATAGATTTCCTAACCGGGATGGTCAAAATCAATAAGTTAACTTGATTGCAAGGCATCTATGATTAGGACAGTCATTTCACCGAATTTCCCTCTCACTGCCGCGCATCCTCCACCAGTCAACTCCAGCGGATCTCTCCTCAACAAACTCCATGGCGTTGATTCCTTGCTCGACTCCACCGTATGTTCCCCTCCTACCAGCGCCAACGTCCTCATGCCAGCTCCACTTTCATGCTGCCATCTCCACCGAAACAACCCTGTAGCCGCCACTCACGTCCATCTTCCCCTGCGTCTTCGCTGATTCGCATGCACGTGCGCCGGCCTTTAACGCCATCAACGGCCCAAGTCCTGCGTCCACCGCCTGCAGCCCACGCCAATCCAACCCAGTAACCGTCCAGCAATCTTAGCCAGCGGAGCCACCCCTCCACCTCTGCGTGCTGCAGTCCCGAGCCGCCAAGCCAAACCCATGACCAGCCCTTGAGCAGAATTGGTTTTCAGCTCGAGCAGGGAGTTTGTGGACCGTTTTCGGCCCGGTACGAGCTTCTGTAGGCGCCGCTGTAAGCCCGAGTTTAAGCCGCCGTCGCCGTGGACTCACCGGCCCGCAAAACCAGTGAGTTTACTCACTAAATTCTGCTTATAGAGTTAATGATGCTTAAGGGTTGATTAGTTTAGGCTAAGTATGATTTAGGTGGTTAGTTAGAACGGATTATCAATTTAATTACTTGTTATTGCATGTTAGGTGGTTAGAGTAGTGTAATTAGAGACTAGATAAGTTGTATTATTTATCTAGATTGGTTCGGAATTTTTCGGGCTCGTTTCGGTATTTAATTAGGCTTTTCCGGCCTAAGCTTCTATTTATGGTATTTAATGGTATTTATTTAATTAATTTTGGTAATTATTTATTATTTTCTGAAAATTAGACCGGGATAGCCGTTAATCGGAATTTCGTGCTGATTGCAATGGTGTAATTAGTTAATTTCATTGAGTGCTAATTTGTGCAAATTGAGTGTTATTTGTAATTTTGGGTATTTATCCCAAAATTTATTAATTTCGGCATTTAATTAGAAAATACCGAGCGTTGGTTTTTAATGCCGAAAATGTTTTTAGACATTATATAAATAGTGAGATTTTTGAAAAGAAAGGTATTGCATTTTTGGCTCAGGCCGACCATACCCAAACACGATTATTTTTATCGGGTATATTTTAACACGGTGAAATTATGTCAAGTTCGTGATTTAATTGAGGAATTGAAGTGCAAAGCACAAAGTCCTTGACCGAGATTAATTTATCATAGTTCAGCTTGTGTGAGCATTGTGATTTTAGCTTGTGTGAGCAGTATACTATATCGGCCTATAAGTGCTTGATATGTCAGCTTGTGAGAGCAATATACTTATTTAGCTTGTGTGAGCAACGATCGTCTATCAGCTTGTGAGAGTAACAATCCGTATCAGCTTGTGCGAGCTACTATCTATCTATATCAGCTTGTGTGAGCTACTATCTATTCTTTTTAGCTTGTGTGAGCATGGTCGGTGTCGACAGTACCAAATAGATTATATTGAATTGATAGATAGTATGGATTGGATCGATTGATCATTGATTTGGAATGATTGATTGGTTGAGATTTATAAATTATGCTGGCTTGCAGGAAGGAACTAAGGCAAAGATAAGTCTTCTATCTCGTGCGTGCATAGGTAGCCTTTAGGCATATTTCCTTCCTAGTCGGAGTCTAGGGGGTAAATTTTTTGAGACACTGTCTCACCCTGTTGTGGGCTCAACTTTTCAGGTCTCTAGCGTGAAGAACTCGGAGCTTGAGGCGGAAGGGTCAGGAGCATGGGTAGCTCAGAAGTTCTTTTTGGAGATAGACCTCCTGTACTTAGACCCTAGAGTTGATCTTTGTTTGTAAACCCGAGTGTGATTTTTAATAATGTGTTTGATTTGAAATTTGTGGTCTTGTTTTTCTATCCCATGTTTATTATTGTCAGGGGATTAGTAATTTGCTTCCGCATGTGCATTAAAATGAATGGGTAGGCGATGCGTCCTGGGACATCCCAAATTTTATTGACCACCGAGGGATGGGCACACGCTCGAGGATCTGGGCGTGACAATTAAGAACAAAACCTACAAAATTTCGAATTGAACTTGCATTTTCTTGAACTTGTTAATGACTATATACACTTTATATAGTGTTGCTTTATACACAATTCTCCAATAAAAATAAGTTGAACTTGAATTTCCCAAAGAACACTAGTACATTTTGTTTTTGGTGACTTTCAAGTCTTCTAAGGGCTATTTGGTAACGTTCCGAGGAACACTTGTTTATGTTTTTTTGTTCTCCGAAGCAAAAATAGAATATAAACGCGTTTGGTAAATTTTCTCCCTAAAGATAGCGAAGGAACTATAAAGTTACTTTAACAACTTATGGAGAATTTTCTTCAACAAAAATAGAATAGAGTGATAATTCTTTTTATTTCTTAACATTCTTTTTCCTTTGAATTGAATTTATGCAATCCTTAATTATCAGGATGCACTCGATTCTTAACTCATCTGGGTTGACTTCAATTCAAAGTCTGCAATGGAATCTTAAGACGGCTTTCTTGTCATATTAGAAAAAAGGAAACTCATTGACATCCTAAATATCCTTGGCAATTTAAAATTACTTAATTATCTAACAAAAATCTCTAAAACATGAATAATATTGTTGGACCGCTACATTTATGGGTTGTCAATACGATGGTTTCTTGCCACAAAGTCAACTTGATTGACTTTGTTTTATTGGTTGACATGGGCTTTTTAATAGAAGATCCCCGGTCTTCATATTTACGGTCTCTCTCATTCGCCATTATTACATGGACGTCTTTTTATCTTTGTTGATCTTCCACCACATATTAAGCCCCGAATTTCCATCGCTCACAAGCTGAGAACGACACGACTTTTCCTCGCAATTCCAGACCCGTTTGCCTCGTGTCATTGGTCTTTCTTGCCGTGCTACTGGGGACACTAATGCCCCGAATGAACGACCCTATTCAGCCTCTTCTGCAGTGAAGTTTCCAAGATGACCTGTCCCTTTCAAACGAAGAGTGATATGAAAGGTTGTGGCGACTCGAGACTTTTCCTCGCAATTCCAGACCCGTGTGCCTAGTGTCATTGGTCCATCTTGCCGTGCTACTGGGGACACTAATGCCCCGAATGAACGACCCTGTTCAGCCTCTCCTGCAGTGAAGTTTCCAAGATGACCTGTCCCTCAAAATGACCTGTCCCTTTCAAACGAAGAGTGATATGAAAGGTTGTGGCGACTCAAGACTTTTCCTCGCAATTCCAGACCCGTGTGCCTCGTGTCATTGGTCTTTCTTACCGTGCTATTGGGGACATTAATGCCTCGAATGAACGACCCTGTTCAGCCTCTCCTGCAGTGAAGTTTCCAAGATGACCTGTCCCTTTCAAACGAAGAGTGATATGAAAGGTTATGGCGACTCAAGACTTTTCCTCACAATTCCAGACCCGTGTGCCTGGTGTCATTGGTCTTTCTTGCTGTGCTATTGGGGACACTAATGCCCCGAATGAACGACCCTGTTCAGCCTCTCCTGCAGTGAAGTTTCCAAGATGACCTGTCCCTCAAGATGACCTGTCCCTTTCAAACGAAGAGTGATGTGAAAGGTTGTGGCGACTCAAGACTTTTCCTCGCAATTCCAGATCCGTGTGCCTCGTGTCATTGGTCTTTCTTACCGTGCTACTGGGGACATTAATGCCCTGAATGAACGACCCTGTTCAGCCTCTCCTGCAGTGAAGTTTCCAAGATGACCTATCCCTTTCAAACAAAGAGCGATGTGAAAGGTTGTGGCAACTCAAGACTTGAATTAGCGTGTGAAAATAATCATACGAACTACTTTTTCAAATCCATCTATAAAAATAATTGACACCGTCAATTTTGGTGATCCCTCGTGTTCGACGTGGGATTGCAAAGGGCCAATTGCTTTTCCCTCCCTAGTTATTCGTTAACGAACTCGAACTTTGGTTACGAGAGTTTATCATGTTTCTGGTCAATTCAATGGTCTTTGCGAAGTGCTGAAGACCCGTTGCTTTCTCCTTTATATATCGAAGGAGCATACTCGTCGCACGTATCGTCTAAGATATCTAAAATGAGTGGGTATTCATGGGCTGTGATGGATGAAAACTCATCGGTTATTGAGGAATCTGGCACCATCATCCATGACGACATAGGCATGTCATGATTGTATGCTTGCACCAAACAAGCAACTCCATAACGCGATGGCCAACGGTTTTTTCCTTAACTACTCACAAGCCGTATCGCAGAAGAAAATATCTAGCTTGTTCTTCTTTGGTTTGGCCATAAGATAATTGCAGTAGGGAGATTAACTTTACACCTTTTACATTTTACAAGATATCTAAATATCTATAACAGTACTTATCTAATCCTACGGTGCGCTTAGTTTTAATTTTTTTAAACTCTAAATACCTTAAATTTTCATCGCCTACAAACATTGACATGTAATTTCACATAAAATCATTTTATAATTTTTCATAAATTATTCGAGTAGTACTTTTAACTTTTGACGGGAAGGTTAAAGCAGACGCGCTGACTTCTCAAGATTTTTTGAGGTTTTTCTTTAAGGCGTTCCCTTAAGTCTCATAAGTTGAGGGAAGAAAAGCACCCAAAAATAAAGTTGGACGGGAATCCTCTACGGAGTTGTGCTTCCAAGGGGGCTAATATATGTCCTGCAACTGATGAAAGAGCACGGAATCTACAATTACATCACTCAATCTTTATGGTCTAGTCTTTAAAATAAGGGTTGTATATTCAGGTTGCTTCCTTATCCCATCACTTGGATGGTCGTTATTTCGTTGGGTAAACTCATCAAGGGGATTTTGAATGACTTATCAAAAGATCCCACGTGTTAAAGCAACTATAACAACTTGATGATCAAGCCATTGGGAAGTTAAACATACCTATCGATATTGAATCTTAGATTAGACATCACTTAAATCCCGTCTAATTGACAACTAAAGAGGTGCCTTCATTAACTAATGGTCCAGTGTGCATTGATACTCAGATTGGCTTTACCACTGTAGATTGTAAGATCACTGTAGATCACTACATAGAGGGTCTAGTGTTTTCAGTTTTGGACATTTGTCCATGCACATTGACCGTTGTCACCTCCGGACATATTCATAGTCAATAAAATTGAGGATCCATTATCCTCAAGTGATATGCAAAGAGGGGGCACCAACTCATAGTAGGTGCCATTGGCAACTTCATTCTTTCTCCTATGTGACTTGACACAGGTTATGCTTTGGAATGTCGAATTGCAAGACATCTTAAGATGAAGTAGTCGTTCTGCTTTGACTGTGGAATATAGCCATAGCAAGGTATGAATTCCTAATATGCAAGATTGCAGCAATCATTGAGTTATGCAAACTCATCATATTCAAGTTTGAACATTGATATTCTTAGTGTGTGGCCTCATTCTATTGCGTTTCTTAAATATTATCCCATATTTGGTAATTCTACATGGAATTTCCACATTCTATAAATAAATGTCTTCGGAGAAGAAATTAGAACAAATTATTCGGATGCATGCTGACATAGTTTTATGGTATCGTGTCAAATCTGATGTGCTATGTAGTGACATGAAGAATAACTAATTTTGAAAAGTATAAATTTTCTTCGAGAGTGAATTGGAGGAAAAAGGAAAAATTTTCCTTACGATTCTCGAAGCATGTCTCCCTTATGATTCTGGCTAAGAGCGGTAGCCCCTCATCTGTCCCGTCCATCATTAGGGTGAGAAAATTTCCAATAAAGAAGATGTAAAGTCTACATGACGCACAAAGTCTTTAGGACCCACTATTGCTTCAAATTGGCCCTACGTGGATCCCATCCATATATGGCTGTATTTGCAACTACCGTCATTCTTGCCACTGTGCATTGCAAGAATACTATTTATAAATATGAGAGGGTATTTTATGTAACTACCATGCACATAAACTATTGCAAATTATACATTTTATCTTCATATAAGGATTTTTTTTTTCAAGATATACATGATGAGTAGGTCGACAATGATGCAGTGCAATATATCATAGCCATATGAGACAATTTTCTTATAGCGATTATTTATTTAAAGAAATGATTCGACCATGTAAGAAATTGGAATTATGTCTAAAGTTTGTGATGTAATTTAACTATTGAATACATATCAAGTGATTAAGCACCGATGATGGACCAGAGAATTTTCAAAGAAGAAGAGAAGAAGAATGGAGGAGGGGAAAAATGAAGAAGAAAATAAGAGGAAAGATAGTGAGTATATTTGTTTGTTAATAGGATGTGGACCCAAGAATCACGTGGTGTAGAGCGGAAGCAAAGTGGAGGTAGTGGAGAAGGAAAGATCAAATAGGGATGGAAACCGGCCGTTCCACGACTCCCACTAATAATGGAACCTCAGTTTCAGTTCACCTCTTTTATTTCTTGACTTTCCATCCATTTGTTTCGTTGACTGACTTGGGGGCTTCTCTATAAGACCAGGCGACTCCACGTCCCCAATCAAATAAGGATCGTTCCATCTTCTTTCAATCTCTTTATGTTGCGCCTCCTCCACACACTCCCAGCAATTCTTTACCTATTTCTCTTTGCCCAAAGATATATAGAGGCGTGATTAATACTCTCTCCGCTCCATGAATATTTGTCGAGTGTTGCTACTCACTCTTATTCTAGTTCTAGCGATGACTTGCGGTGTTGAGAGTAAACAGCAGTGCTTCACTTCATCATGTGGTAACATTCACAATATAAGCTACCCGTTTCGACTAAAGACAGATCCAAAAGGATGCGGTAGCATGGATTTCGAGCTGATTTGTGAAGATAATCGGGTTGTTATATATGGTGGTGATGGCCGATACTATGTGCAGTCTATCAATTATTCCACTAGACAAATCAAATATGTCAATGATGGACTGCAAAAGGATAACTGCTCGTCTCTTCCACATGATTCATTGAGGTACAGCTCAGACTTCAACAAAAGTATAGTGGTCATTGTGAACTGCTCAAAGACGGTTAGTTCTCCATTCTACATCACTACTGGTCCATGCACCGAGGGGTTGTACTCTTCCAACACATCATTGAATTGGAACTTGTATGCTTTGGTCAATCCAAAAGTTTCGGATGTTAGGGATTTTTGCAACATTTACAGTTGGACAGTGACAGATTATTTTGGAGTTGGAGAACACATTAACAGTAGCTTCTACAATTACAAGCTAATTCATAGCATCATGGCCGATGGATTTGTTGTCCACTACGATATGCCACATCGATCTTCACTGAAGAAAGCTTTCTTTTGCTACTCTGATTGGTATAGCTACTTTCATCTCTATCACTACTTTTATTCCCGCCGCTTAGCAATGAGCGCCACCGGAGGTCAAGTTTGCAGATCCATCTACTATTATGGCAGTAAGTATTGATCTGCAATGAAATTTCACCTGTATCCTCTTTCACTTGCTACTTTCTCTTTAAAATTGGAAAACGAAAGGAATATATAATATCCAAGAAAATTATGACAAATACATGATGGTGTACATCAATGCATATCTATGTGTAGATTATAATTTCTTTCACAAAAGGGCTAAATCTCCTACTGTGAAAAAAAAACGAAAAAAGGATTCTTGTGCCACCAACCACATGACTAGATTTTTGTTGGCAAAGAATTTACATTTTTTTTAATTTTCTTATTAATTCTTTAATTAGTCACTCAACTAATAATCCAAGAGACACTCGTTAACAATCCTTAAAAAAATTGTAGTCATGTATTGACAGGAGGAACAAAATTATTCATTAAAAATGAAAAGCACATTTTTTCTAGATTTGTTGATGGCTAATTACGCGAAAGGAGTTTCTTGAATCTTCTCCTCCACATGAAAAATGAAGCTCATTATTTCCTTTTATTTGCAAATGCACATATCCCACTTCTCATATTCTTTTGGACAAGATTCAACTTGTACAAAGTAGCTTGCTGCCACTCTGTTTCCTCGAGTCTTTTGCTTTCCGAACTTCTTTTCCTTCAAATTTTTTTTTCACATCAATCATTGCTTCCACAGGTGTCCTCGATGATATTGCATTTTGGACTACTGTGGATTTTATGCCATTAGGTAAGCCGCAATTACTTATTCTTACAATAATTATGAAGAAAAAAATTTATTCTAACCAATCAAAATTTTCTTCAGTACTTTTCTGTGTAATGAAGTTCCTAATTGGGATGCCATTTGTCGCGATATTTCTAATCTACAAGTACAAAAGAAGGCACTTAGCAATGGACAAGAACATCGAAGAATTTTTGCAAGCTCATAACAACTTTTTGCCCATAAGGTATTCTTACTCGAATATTAAGAAGATCACCGGAAATTTTAAGCACAAACTAGGTGAAGGGGGATATGGTTCTGTATACAAAGGAAAACTTAGAAGCGGCATCGAAGTGGCCATCAAGATTTTGAAGCATTCAAAGGCTAATGGCCAAGATTTTATCAGTGAAGTGGCTACTATTGGAAGAATTCACCATGTTAATGTGGTACAACTCATTGGTTTTTGCTTTGAAGGTTCGAAACAAGCTCTTGTATATGATTTCATGTCAAATGGATCTTTGGATAAGCACATTTTCACAGAGGAATGTGATAAATTTCTTGATTACAAGAAAATATATGAGATTGCTCTTGGGGTGGCAAAGGGGATTGGATATTTACATCGAGGGTGTGACATGCAAATACTACACTTTGATATCAAACCTCACAACATTCTTTTAGACAAGAATTTCACTCCAAAAGTTTCTGATTTTGGACTTGCAAAACTTTATCCCACTGATCATAGAACAGTCTCAGTGACTGCTGCAAGAGGAACCTTGGGATATATGGCGCCTGAGCTGTTCTACAAAAATATTGGAGGTGTGTCTTATAAAGCAGATGTCTATAGCTTTGGGATGTTACTCATGGAAATGGCAGGTAGAAGGAAAAATGTAAATGCAAATGTAGAACACTCAAGCCAAATTTATTTTCCGCTATGGGTGTATAACCAAGTCAATACAAAAGAAAGTGTTGAAATGGAAGAAGTTGTAGAAGAGGAAAGGGAAGTGATAAAAAAGATGATAATAGTTGCACTTTGGTGTATACAATTAAATCCTGACCATCGGCCTCCAATGAACAAAGTCTTAGAAATGCTTGAAGGAGATATTGGTAATATTCAAATGCCTCCAAAACCACTTTTTTACCCACCAGATAAGCCAATTGATGATGACAAAGCCGAGATAGAATTAGAAACATTTTCAACTTCATCAAGCGCTTCTATAATTTCTGCTGGTTTTCCATTTGGAGGTAGCAATGATGTTTAGAACCATGCACAGTTTAATTGGAAAAGCTTTGTTCCCCACAATATGGTATTATGTTGGGAGGGAGATGAGCTAGTTTAGTTTGCCAGTGATTACATTTTGTCTTCTTCTAGCTCTTAGGTTACTATTGTGTTATTGTACATCTTTTTTGGGTCGGAGTGTTATTTTACTTCATTTATAATTTTGCCACGTGTGGTCCATAATATCCTAAATGGGATGTATGTTGGGGTTCATAACCGTGCTTGGGAAGCATATTCTATATGTTCATCCAATGTGAATTTTAGCTAATCTAGTTAATCATCTATAAACCAAATCACTTGTTTTATGTAGAATATTCACCACAGAGCGCTGCGAAACATGCCATCTTACATAGACTTGCCAGTGGTCCAATGTCCTCGTTGACTTGGTATTAATCATTTAGAGGTCGCTCAGCATTTGGCTTGCCAAAATTCAAACTCTTTATTCACCAGTTGCAACAAAAGTTTATTTTCTTTACAATTCATTTGCTTTGATTGAAAATTGATCAAATTCCTGAGAAAATACATATGGGGCCATCATATGGTCTTGAAACTAATTTAAACAATTGAAACTTTCATTTGGTCAACATAACGTATTTGAGTCTTAAAACTTCCATTTTGCTCATCTAAATCTTAAAACTTGCAATTTTATTGTGCATGAGTCCTTCCGTTATGCTAATAACATCTCCCAAGCCATTTCTATACCCAAGCAATCATGTGCTGGCTTGTGACTATGGCGAAACTGAGATTGAACTGAAAAATCTATCAACTTCATCCAGCATTTCCGCTAATTTCTTCCACATCCCAATGTGAAGATTCAATTAGGGAATCGTTCTTCGGATTTAACACACATGACCCAACCGTAAGGATTTTGACTCCATTGTTTGGGGTACGACATCTGAATTGACTCATCTCAATGATAGTACCTCATGGAAGACAACTTTCTTTTGCTACTTTGATTCATATACTTCAGATGCTATGCCTCTAGTGATTTCAATAGGATTTTCGGAGGTCAGGTTTGCGGATCCCAGTACTATGAAGACGGTAAGCATTGGTTGGCGATGATATGTAACCGCAATCTTGCATGATTCTACACACATTTTCACTAACTACTTTCTCTTCTAAACTAAAAAATGACAGAAATATTTTAAATCCACGAAATAATGACAAATTGTACGTGTTAATACACGTCACTATATGTGGCATCCAGAAATTTTGATGACCCTCGAATATGCGACGGTCCGTGACTGGCCGACGGAAGTATCGTCGGACTATGTCATCGGTGCAATTTACGGACATCGATTAGTATTATTGTTGGACTGATACGTTACTCTTGGTAATGGTCCAACCGTCAAAAATTATCCCTGTGTAGCGTCGCGATTGAGACCTTCTTCCACCTCCATTCATACCCTACTAACCGAATTTCCGGTACACGTTATCTCGACCACCATGCGGCCATTAATTGCTGGCCCAAGTGACTCCGCATCTTCTTTTTATTTGTCGCCAAGAGGAGTCAACAAACTTTGAAGATTGTTGACCAAAAAGGCCACGTTGCTTCTAGGTGGCCAGCGAAGGAGTCACGTCCGCTGGTCAACAAATGAAGAACAATTGACCGAGAGGCACCCATTAACGGACACGTCAGTGCATGCAAAAGGGGGGAGTCGGCAACCGAATGACATGCTGAATGACACGTCCCGCCCAGCTGTCTTCGATCAATGAAGCCACCGCATTTCTTTGTTGACTAGGACAGTCAACAAGCGGTGAATCGAGGAAAAGCTCGTAAAAGAGGGGAAGAGAGAGAGTGACCGAGCAAAACAGCGAGAGAGAGGGAGAGAACCGCGAGTGAGAGATAGAGTCCGTGGTCGTGCCCGAGCTGCCGCCGTTGACGCCGCCCGTCTTCGCCGCCCGTCTTCGCCACCGACTGAGCCGGGTTCGAAGTCCCAAGTTTCTGTTTTTGTTGGCCGATCAAGCTAGGAATTGAGGCAAGTAGAAGTTCATCCATCTATGTTGTGCATGCTGTGATTGTCTAGTGTAGTGCAAGTAGACTGGAGGAAATATTGAAATTGAAAGCTGAATGTTGTCTTTTTTTTTTTTTTTTTTTTTTTTTTTGGGTGACCACGAATTTAAACCTAAAGCGGGAGAGAAGTACGTGCTGTTTATGGTCAAATTTGGTTTTGTAGACCCGTGAGTTACTGACCTTGGTATTGCAGAAAATTTTTGGCTTTATACACGAACTGTTTTATACGGAGATTATGAACTTATGAAATTTGAAAATGATTGAAGTCCATGCATGTGAGTTTCGAAGGTATTTCGGGGATGAAACCATGAATTTGATCATGATCGATTTAGTGCCTAAAAATCTTGATTTTTACGAAATGTTTCTGCCTACGTGGATTTGACATTCCTTCAAAGTTTTGGTTGCAGTTGGTTTATACTATAATTCTGGATTTTTGGTGTTGCAGAATTTTGGAGCTTTTAAATACTAACTATCCTATATTATAGAAAATCTGGAACCGAGTTGCGAAATTCGTTACTCTTTATACATAACTATTTGGCTTAGTGTTCTTCATGAAACTTCTTCCTTTAAGTCTCATTTATAACATACCAAAAATTTAGAATTTTCTGAGTTTATTTAGGGATTTTTCCAAAATTTTTATTAAAACCGTGCATTCTGGTTTTTGAACTGTTTACTCCGAATTTGCTCCGAAAAGTGAGTGCATCTTGAATTGTTATTAAATATTATGGTTTTTGGCTTTCAATAGCGAAGACTTCAATAAAATTCATGTGATTTCCAATTGTCATAGCATTGAATATGTTTTTGGAAATTAAGATGTTAATTGTTACCGTTGGACCCTCGGCTCAACGATGCCCCGGGAGTCGGGAGGCCCAAAGGATCGAATGAGTCGATGCCTTGTGGATGCCCGGTGGCCCTAGTGGCTGAATGTCGGAGGTTTTTTCCTGGGAGCTTCGGGATGCCCGGTTGTATGCTAGTCGGTACGTAAATCCAGAAGGCTGGGATAACCATTCTCATGGTGAGTCTCGGAGGGTTTCCTCGTGATGCCAGGTGGGGTACGATATGCCTGGAGGTGTGATATGCTCCAGATGCCCAGTGGCCCTAGTGGCTGAATGCTAGAGGCTTTCGCGATGCCAGGGTGCATGCGAATGCTCGAAGGGACGCAAACATTGGTCCTCCAGGGGGATGAAACTTTTGAATGATAAAACGGAGGATTCTACTAAGTGTGAGTGTGGTCTGGTTATAGGACTAAATTTGTATGGCATGGAATGGGACGTGTCATCACAGTTTGGCCCTATGCTCAGGACTTGGGTAACTGGACATGATGCATCTTGATTCTTTTTTAAATTGCATTTGCCATTACATTAAAGAATTTCATGATTTTGATGCACATTTATCCTTTGATTACCTGTTTTGTCTATCCTGCATGAATCTAGATATTGACGATACTGCTTGACATAGATTGATGAATCTTTTACTGCTAAGTGGCTGTATTCACCCCGTTTGGGGACTAATATTTCAGACTAGACAAGTTGCCTCTGCTGCCACCGCCAGTAGCAAACGGACCAACTAACTGGGTGTGACCATGAGAAAGAGAACAGCAGAGGAAGGAAACTTTTGGAACGCTGACATTGAAATATGGACATTTAGTAAGTGGTTGTTGAGGTCGTCAGACCACTTTTGAAGTATAACAGGGTGTAGGAAACCACGGCAAATTTTGATGTACCGACTGATGATGTCTATCAAGATTATGTAAATAAAAAAAGTGTTCGGCTTTAACTTATAAAATGTTTAGTTGGTGTGCATCGTTCCTGAATATAGGACAGGGAGTTGTTGGATACGCTTCCGCCATGTTTTACGCCGGGACCAATAAAAAAAATAAAAGATATAGACCCCCAGAACTCAAGAACTTACTGAAATCTTATGATATCAGAGAAATCGACTTCCAGGTTAAGAAAAATGTAGTGATGTGTGGCGACCCTAACGGATCGGGGGCCGTTCGAGGGTGCCACACTATATGTGTGTTTGAAAGGTTTTAGAGCTTCGCATTACCTATGAACACCAAATAGTAGGAGTTGCGAGATTTCCACAAATAAGAAAAAAAGAAAAAAAAGAAAGGATAGTTGAAATCACCCCCAAACGGATTCATCATTAGCCATAGATATACATGTGCCTAGATTGTATCTCCTTTCTATGGAAGGGCTAGAACTCCCAATGTAAAAAGAAAAGAAACTAAAGCGACTGTATCGTGAGTAGCCACATGACTACTTTTATGTTTGCATAGACTTTAGATTTTCTAATTTTCGTGAATTAGATCCTTAATTAGTCACTTGACTAATAATTCAAGAGACACTCTTTTGACAACTTCCTTGAAATATAGTATTCCGTTTCATGTATCAATAGTAGGTGTTGAGACCTGAATTTTAACAGACTACTCGAATATGCACTTTTTCTTTAAAAAAAAATTAATAAAATAAAAATAGAATAGAGAATTTAAAAAAAAAAAAAAAGATCAATGGAAGATCCATTTATGGAGTCCGGCCACATTCATTCCATTTGGGCTTAAGGCAATCTAGCCCATCACCTCTAATTGGTGAAATCCAATTCCTTTAAGCCCATCAAGCACAGTAGCCCAGACACGACGACAATCCAGTGCCACCGCCATCTCCAACTCAAGCTCTCTCTCCATCGCTGGATTTCAGTTACAGGACTGAAAGTTTCCTTTTTGAAGGATTCACCTCCTTCTCAGCAAGTTCAACCTCCATAGACGAAGCTCTCAAGCTCAATACTAGGAATTGATGATCCGCGGCTCACAGTCATGGTACACAACCAAAACCAAAAAGATCTTTCATCAACGAAGTCGAAACTACTCGTCCTGACATGTTTGATTGCGGAATCGTCATCGTGCGCGGCTTCAAAGGCTTCCTCGCACTGCGGATCGAATCAGGATACGTCTATGTACCACGTGTAATAGGAATCTATATGCCTTCTTCGGCGGAATACATTGTTTTTATTCTCTCTGTCATGAGGTATGACGAAGCTTTCTTAGCTATTGATCCAATGAGGCCAAATGGATAATGCACGGACAGCGTTTGATGATATGCCTCAGAGGAATAGCTTCGCTCGGAACACACGCAGACTGAAGGACCTGAGTATGAGTATGAGGCATAACTCCTTTGGTGGATCCCATTTCTGCTGAGTTCGGAAACTGCAGTGCTTTGCAAATGCTTTATCTCGAAGGGAATGGACTTACCGGGAAGGTTTCTTGATTCGTAGGTAAATTCAGAGGTTTGAGAGTTTTTTCGTCTCTTGGAGGCGATCTTCTCTCAAGTTCAGTTCCTGTAAGTATCAGTAAGCTCTCATGGGGACTTGAAGCTTTGAAAAAGGAAGCAATAGCTTCATAGGTAGTTTGCCGGAGCAAATAACGGAAATGGGCATCTTGATTATACTGGACTTCAGTGGAAATAGATCCTTAGAGCCAATTCCAGTTGGTTTGAGTGATCTTTTATTGAGGTAACTGCCCTTGTTTTGAGCAAGCAGAATTTGTCTGGCGAGTTGCCATTGAGCTCAGAGGTTTGCGGAGTTCGTAAGTCGTTGCTTTACAAGAGAGCAAGCATGTTATGCAGTGATGTCCCTGAAGGGTTTAAGTAGTTTGGTTCTCTAATTGTACAGTTCAACAGAAGATGGATTCAGTTTGTCTATTCCACATTAGACAAGAGCTACGGTGGCATTCATGCTTCTGCTAGTGTTTGCTTACCCCCTGGAAGGATGTAATCATCCCCTTCTCACCGCCTTCATTCAATCCTCATCATGCACGATCGCTGCTATTGCTGAACCATCGTTACTGCTGAGGTGTAACATGCCAGTTGCCTCACGGCCACTGGATTGTTGCGCCAAATTACTGAGACTTTGCTGGAGGCCCACGACATAAGGAACAAAATTATTTATTCATAATGAAAATCACTGTTTCTCTTTATATGTTGATTACTAACAAAGCAAATGGTGTTTCTTATATCGTTTATCATCTATGTAAATGAAGCTTATTATTTTCATTTATTTCTAAATGCACGCATGCCACTACTCATATTCTTTTGGACAAAACTTGTACAAAGTAGCTTCCTACTTTTCTGTTTCCTCGTGAGTTTTGTTTTTCATACTTCTTTTCCTTCAATTCTTTTTCACATTCTTCATCCCTTCTGCGGGTGTCCTAGATGATGTTGCCTTTTGAACAACTTCAAATTTTTCTCCTCCATAGTCGACACTTAGTTGCTTGATATGTATTCCATATTTGCTAAATTAAGTCACAAAACTTTAGACGTAATTATAATTTCTTACGCCATTGAATCATTTCATGAAGTATATATTCACTATAAGAAAAGCATCTTATATGGTCATGAATTTTTTGCACGGCATCATCTTCGATCTAGTCATGAACGAGTACGCGCTGTGTCATGCAAATCTGAAAAAAATTCTTATATGAAGTTATATTGTATAAATTTGCAATAATTGACGGGAACAAAGCCATTCCTCTTAACTATTGACAAGCTAAATTTGTCGGATCAACAAAATAAAAATAAAAAATAAAAAAAGAACGACAAAACATTCCCAACACGTAACGATGAAGAAATCGGGCATTGATTGATCTTCTTTTTCTCCATGCACGAATGAAACGCAAAATAAGCGGATTGACCATGTAATTCGTGAACCTTAACATGATTTCAGCGTTCGTTAATTCCTGTTTTTTGCAGAAGAATTGCCTCATGGTCATGGCTATCTATTTACGTTTCTTGTTTCCTGAGCGTCGTGCTCTTGATATGGAGCAATGAGTCTCCCCGTCTTCTCTCCACCGTCCGATATCAAAGCTCTCTCCTTCCCGCCGAAACCTTCAACCCGCTCGCCCCTGGACCGCCGCCCGATCACCCCACCACCACGGCGGCGACCTCCCTGGAGCGTTTTCCCACCTCGACCTCATGTCCCGTGATGGGGCCCATTCCGACCTCCTTACCTTCTCTCTCCTCCTCTAGTCCTGCATTCGCTCGGGAGGCGCGTCCATCGCGCGCTGTGGCTCGGTCCCAGCTCGAGCCCGACTCGGCGATTCTCAACTTGCTCGTCAGTCTCTACTCAAAATCCAATGACTGGGCCGACGCCGAGATGATATTTATGGACATGGGTAGAAAAAGGGACTTGGTTTCTTGGAGTTGCATGATCTCTTGCCATGCCAATAATCACATGGGAATTTGAAGCGGTCGATACTTTCCTTCATATGCTTGAAGATGGTTTATTTTTTCCCTAACGGTTGTTGGGGCTTGTTCAGTTCTGGAAAATGCATCAATTGGCGATACAATTTTCGGGTTTATAATCAAAAGTGGCTGCGTTGATTCTGATGTGTGTGTTGGGTGCGCATTTTAATTGGCATGTTTGCAAAGGAAATGCTGATTTTGTTTCAGCACATAAGGTGTTCGAGCAAATGCGTGAGAAGAATGTGGTGGCCTGGACTTTGATGATGGCAAGATGTACTCAGTTGGGTTGCCAAAGAAGGCTGTTGATTTGTTTCTGGATATGCTTGTCAGTTGAACTGTGGCATATAGATTTACACTTAACGCTGTTTTGTCGGCATGTTCGGAGTTGGAGTTGCAATCGCTGGGGGTGCAATTGCATTCCTGGGTTATACAGTCTGGATTGGCTTCAAATATCTGTGTTGGATGCAGCCTGGTGGACATGCACGTGAAGTGTGTTTCTAGGGGATCGCTTCATGATTCAAGAAGGGCGTTTGATCAGATGCAAGATCATAAGGTTATGTCCTAGACAGCGATAATCACGGGATATATGCAAACTGAAGAAGATGAGGAGTATCAAACTCTTTTCAGAGATAAAAGGTCCAGAGAGGCCAAACAATTTCGCATTTGCTGGTGTTCTCAAGGCACATGGAAGTACTCGTGATGTAGATATGGGGATACAAATATACGGGCTAGCTATAAAATTGGGCTTTGCCGGTGATACTTAGGTGGGTAATTCTCTCATAAGCATGTATTCTTGGTTGGGCCACATGGAAGATGCCCAGAGAGCTTTTGATGCACTATTTGAAAAGAATTTGATTTCTTATGATACCCTTGTGGATGCCTATGCTAAAAGTTTGGAGTCCGATCAAGCCTTTGAACTACTACATTAGATTGAGATAGGAATTGGAATGAATGCTTTTACATTTGCCAGCCTTTTAAGTGGAACTGCTTGTATCAGTGCTATTGGTAAGGGGGAAGCAAATCCATGCGAGGGGTAAAATCAGGGCTGGACTCAAATCAAGTCATTTCCGATGCTTTGACACTATATATCCAAGGTGTGGAAACGTAGAAGCTGCTTTTCAAGTTTTCTGTGAGATGAGAGAAAAATATTATAGCCTGTACTTCAATGATCACTGGTTTTGCAAAACATGGATTTGTGGCAAGAACTGTGGACACATTCTGTAAAATGCTCGAGGCCAGTGGGAGGCCAAAAGAGATCACCTATGTCGCTGTTTTATCTTCTTGTAGCTATTTGGTTTGATTTCTGATGAGTAAGAACACTTTAGGTCAAAGTACACGGAACATGCAATCTTGCCTAAAATTGGACACTATGCACGCATGAAATTATTGGGCAGATCAGGATCCCTTGTTGATGCTCTTCAGTTTATAATTTCAATGCTTTTCAGGGCTGATACACTGGTTTGGTGTACATTTCTGGAGCTTGCCAAGTTCATGGCAATGTTGAACTTGCAAAACAAGCTGCAGCAATGATTTTTCAGCAGGAACCGGATGACCCTGTTGATTATGTTTTGCTATCAAATCTGTATGCCTCAGCTGGTCTACTGGAAGATGCAGCGGCAATCGGAATGAAGGTCAAAATGAAATCTTACAAAAGAAGCCGGTTGTAGCTGGATTCAAGTGAAAAATATAGTTCACAAGTTCTATGTGGGAGACACTTCACACCCAAAGGCACAGGAGATCTATGACGAACTGGACCAATTGGCTAGTTGAATAAAGAAACTGGGTTATGTTCTGAATACCGAATTTGTTCTTTATGACATGGAGGAGGGATAAAAGGGACTAAATTTGCTCCAGCACAGTGAAAAATTGCTGTTGTTTGGGGCCTCATAAGCACCTCCAGTCCGAAATCTGTCAGGGTGTTTAAGAATTTCCACATTTGCAGAGATGGTCATTTGGTGATCAAGTATATCTCCATGGCAACCGGAAGATCTATAGTCATAAGGGGTGCAAACCAGTCCCATCATTTTATGGACGGAACATGCTCATGCAATGACTACTGGTAATGATGCTTCTTAACTTGTCTCATTCATTGTGTAATTCGAATCTCTATTTTAGATTTTTCCCCTTTGTTCCAATGTTACTTGAACCGGGATTCTATCGTTTCCCTAGCAAGCCCAACAATGTAAATATCATGTTTTGAAATGTATATGGAGTTTGCACTCCTACTGTCAAAATACCTAGCAGAAGACCTCAAAATTGATCTCGCTAAAATTCAGCAATATGATTCATGAAATCTAAAACAGTCACGCTTTAGCCTTTGGATTTTCTTGGAGTGTGCAGTTTTCGGATTCTAGATATTTATATTCTGTTCTATTGCTTGCATTCCCAATATGCAGTCCTGAAGCCCAATAATTCATTCATTGGCTGAAAATTCTGTATGATTTTTGTTTTGGAAAGTTTGCTTGTAGTGCCTCCAAATTTTAGTTAGTCTACATTTTCGGATGTGGAGAATTTTTTGCTTTTTCATCTTCAAGTTCAACTATGCGATCATGCATATGTTGCTACAACATTTCCCAGACTGTTGCAGGGTGGATAATTTTAGGAAAGTGGTGATTGAGAAGAAACAAGAGTACCTTATGTGTGTAAACAATGGTTTGAAACTGAGGGGCATGATCCATGAGGGGTTCATGCAGTGATCAAGCATTCGCAAGTATCGCACCTACTTGTCAGGGAGGAAAATGTTCTCCATCACATGGGGTATAGTTCCTGATGTACATCTTAGCTCCATATTGTTCCTCTGCAAGGCTTCTCGTATACAGCATTGGACTTGTCAGAGCAGGGAAAGCAACAGGTACTCGTTACTAGTTTCCCCTCAGCAAATGACTGAATATAATCTAAAGGTGTTTGACTAGAATGCACACCGTAACTGCTATGCTGTTTCCAGCAATGTGGCAATTATGATCATCTAATCATACGATTCATATCAAAGAATGTTACTGTCCTCTGAGGCAAGAATTGATGAGGCAAATAACATTATGCCACACCGCATGCCATAAGCTGACAAAGCCACTTGCACTCTCGAACGATGCGTGTTTAACCTAGTGCAGATAACAGAGTTCGCAAAGGTATATAATGTGCACAAGCAGGTAATTTGAATTAAGAATCTTATAAAGTAGGCAAGTAGCTTTCAGATAAATTGAGTTTCTTACTGATTCTCGAGGTTCTTCACGCTCAATGGAGAATCATCCTAATGAGAAAGACCACTCATTGTGACCGGAGGCTGTGGATCTCTCTTCCAGCTCCATTCAGTTTTATTGACATTTTTAGCTCCACAGCACTATGAAAGGAGGGCGAGAATAATTGAAACCTCACATAACAAAGTGTTCAAAGTACAACAACCAGACCCGTCTAATGGACAGCAGAATTCATAGGCTGAACTGCAAGGTCTACATAAACCGACTTCCAGAAGCAAACAATCATAAGCAGATGGCCTCACTTAGGAGAGCACAAGACAAGAGGCTTGAGGAGCTGGAAGAGATTCATGGAAAAAGGTCCTCGAGTCAAAGGTGAGTAAAGGACAATTGGGGCGTAAATTGCGTATCAATTCCTCTGGAGGAAATGATTATTGACAGTGATGTACTTAATTTGAGGTCATATGGCACAGATTGCTCCCTGTCACCGTGAACTTCCTCCATCACAATGTTGCAAATACAGGTACAAATTCTATGCAACATCTCTTTTTGTTTGCTCCATATTGAGCCAGCTACAGTGCTAGATACAAAGTATCTCTGCTTATTCTTTAAATTTGTAACCTTTTCGCCTCTGCTCTGCGAGAAAAATCTGGTTCTCCCTGGATTTTGCTGATCATATAATGTCTAGAGCTTTGGGATTCTCTTCTCCGTTTCTATGTTTGCTTTACATACTTCCGTAGTTGTTCGAGTAAAGATAGTGTTAATTGATGTGAATTCGAAATTTTCCATGGTTAGCGTAGTGACAAGCAAAGCACTTTCGCAAGAACTGATAAGTCATTGGAAAATTTTGAAGTGCTCGTACTTTTTACCGTCTTTCTCAGCTTGACTGTTCACTCATATCAATTAAAATTTTCAGTTTGTCAGGGAGCCTCGAGGACAATGGAATGAAATGCTCGGTGAAACAATAAATAAAGGATCTAAGTTAACCTTCTCAGTGGTTTGTTTAAGATATCATGTTTAGCATAAACCTTAATAGAAAGACTGGCTAAAACATCTCTCCAAGCTATCTGCGGCACTACTACTAAAGTTGATACTTGATATTGAGTCTCATCATTTCTGGAGATAGAGATCTTTCAATAAGTTTGGGACTTTGCTTGTTCAAATGTCATCAGAAAATAGTAAGGAAAAGAGAGTGGTGCTATTTATTAATGATATCTATATGCAGTATCTCTGTTTTAATACAATTTTAGTGATGAGTTAATATCACGAAAAATTACAAACTGCTATAAACGTGATGAATTGACCTCAAACTAAATTTTTTATCACGAAAAATCCCAAACCAGTACCCCTGTGACAAATTTACCTCAAATGACCAAAAAATACCAAATTAGTACACTTGCAAACTATTTTTTTTTATCGCCAAAAATCTCAAATTAGTATATTTATGACAAATATACCATCCGTTAAATTATATTAATATCACAAAAAATCACAAAATTAGTACAATTGTGACAAATGGAGAGTAAAATCCCAAATTGGTACACCAGTCAATTGTCATATGTCATCTAATTCAGCAATTTAATAGTAAAATTTAACAAAAATTTAACGGAAACTAACAAAAGGTAAATTTGTCAGAAGTATATTAGTTTGGGGTAAATTTATTAAAGGTGTACCATTTTGATGGTTGAAAAATTAATTTGAGGTAAATTTTTTATGGTATTAACCCTTTAGTGATTAGGAGATTAATCCATTTTTTAGTGTCCACTTAAGAGGATGCGAGTCGTGTCGGTGACTCCTGGTCACGCAGATTTTAATGTCGATTTCATCTTGTTGGTCACGCATTGTTTTTCGAAAAAGAATAGTTAACCATACCAAGGCAATATAGGACATGAGATGCTAAACGCAAGAAAATTCCAGATGCTACAAAACAATTCATGTAAAGGTGATGTTGACTCTTCTGTGTCTTGGGGTCTTGTCGAATCAAAGGATGCCTACCATTATTTTCGTCATCCTGTGCTTTCGCGGAATTGCATGTTCTTTGCTTACTTGCAACGTGAAAAAGTGAATGGAGCAATAATTTCGTGGCTTGTTGAATAAATCCACCGATTTTTTCTGATGGGTAGAAGTAAATATAGAGAAAAAAAATTCTCTTTCTCTACAATAATTTCTCATTTGTTTTCGACACTCAAATAAATTAAAATCATGGTACAATAATCTGCAGAAATATAACTATCGTAGACCGAGAATAAATCCACTGATTTGTTATTTTGGGTAGAAATAAATACTGACAATGGAAAAAAATTCTCCTTTTCTGCAATGATTTCTTATTTGTTTTCAACACAGAAATAAATTAAAATCAAGATACAATAATCTGCAGAAATATGACTATCATAGACTAAAATTCAATGAGAATTCATATACAATCAGAGTAGAGAATATGCTAGCATAAGGACTCAATAAATGGGAATAAGAGGATAACAATTGGAACTATTAGCTTCTCCATTTGGCTAAAGATGAAAAGCCACATCAACATGTTCATATCCTCATCGCTACTCACTACAAAGTTATCCCCTCAATATCCAATCGAACTACAAAGCTTATTATCTTTCTTCCCCTGTTGCAGTCAAACATAATAGACCTTACATTCATCCCAAAGCTGACGGACGAAAGAGAGAGCGTAAAAGAAAGGAAAAGGTGATGGAACATTAATTAAGTAAAATGGGGCCAACCAGCTTTTGTTGATTGAGGGGCTCAATAAACGCCAAAAGTGTCAAAACCTAGAAAGAAAGAGGGAAGCTCCCCCAATTTCGAACGTCTCTGCTTTCCGGTTTATAATAGTCTTTTCATGATTCTTAACCTGAAGCTTTGTCAAGCCGAGTATCGTAAGCATTGAAATGGTTTACTCGGGATTGACTTGTGTTGCCCCTCCAAACACATTGGTTATTGAATGGCCGAGCTTCAGCGGATTGTCTATCGTATCCCGAGCACGATGTTTCTACTGATAAACATTAGTAATTCGTGATGAACTTCAGCAAATCAATATAAAGCCAACAAAAAGAACACAGTTAACCACATTTGAAACAATATTACGACGCAGGCCGCCAAGCCTCAAAGCATCAAAAAGCTGCTGAAAATGTGAAAGAATCTCCAATTACCGTTTCGGTGAATAGTCAAAATTCATATGGTAAATGTTAAAAATTTTCTCAAAATGTTTCAATTAGGATTTATTAATCATCTCTCAATAATGAGAATGAGAAAAAAGCTCATTTGATTAAGGTAATAGTACGGTTACACGCTAATTAGAACATATATACGACATATTCTCTGATCAATTTACATGTATTTTGAACATGAAGTATTGTCACTATTTCAGCATTCTTAACGAGTGTCATAGAGGACGTGCTAATATAATTATTTCAATGTCACAACTTTTCTTAGCTCAAAAGTAATGTGACATAAGACCTGACAAAACTCTTGTAACTAATTATATTAGTGAGAATGCATGATTCTCGTGGGCTTCCAAAAGGAAAGTCTGTAGATTCTTCCGGTTTTCTTGCTTCTGAACTCGCTTTTTTTTTGGCAAAGTTCAAAAATAAATCAACCTTGTTCCGCTTATCAAATCTTATTTAATAGCCAAACCGAAGTTTTCTTCCTTATCTATATAGCTTTTTAAAACAAATTCGTTTCACTCTATTAATTGACCAGAGTTAAATAGAAGTGGAGATCAAAAGAGATTTCACTAGTTTGAAGTGATTACACCAATTGCACGCACTAATCTCCAATCCACATCAAAGATTATTGGGGTTGCTTTTGTCTTCAATAATTCTTAAAGCATGTCTCCCTTTCTATTCTGGCTAGGAACGATATCCCCCTTATCTGCTTAGGGTGAAAAAAATTTTCAATAAAGAAGATGTAAAGTCTATATGATGTACAAAGTCATCAGGACCCACAATTGCTTCAAATTGTCCTTACATGGATGCCATCTTTATATAGCTGTATTAGCAACTACAGTCATTCTTGCCACATGCATTGCAAGAATATCGTATTGGTTTGGATAAATATGATTCTGCTTTTAAGTGGAGTATAGAAGAGGTATTTCATTTAACTACTATGCAAATAAGCTACTGCAAATTTATACAGTTTAGCTTCATTTAAGGATTTTTTTTCAGATTTGCATGATAAAACACGTAGTCGTTCATGGCTAGGTCAATAATGATACTGCACAATATATCATTGTCCTATGAGATACTTTTCTCATAGTGATTATTTATTTCATGAAATGATTCAACCATGTAAGAAATTGGAATTAGATCTAAAGTTTGTGACTTAATTTAGGCTTTGGAGTAGCAAATTGCAAGACACCTAAAGATGGAGTAGCCATAATACTTTGACGGTGGAATATAAGCATCGCAAGCTAAGAAATCCTATATCCACGAGATTGCAGTGTTCATTGAGTTATGAAACTCATTATAGTCATGTCTAGACATTGATGTTCTTAGTGCATGGCCTCATTCTACTAATTTCCTGGAGTATCATCCTATGTTTGGTAACCCTGCATTATATTTCTACATTCAGTAAATAAATGTTATTGGAGAAGAAATACGAACAATTCCAATGAATGCTAACGTGGTTTCATGATGCTGCTTCAAAACTAATGTACTATGCTATGACATGGAGAAAAACTAATGTTTCGATATTAAGTTGTAAAAATGATGAGGAGCACACCCAGTCCATGCGAGATATAGCAGTTGATAATATACGACCTGAGACTAGTTCAATTTGGTATCATCCTGCGTGTCCTGCCCGCTAGCATCTGAATTTAATCAGTTGTCTTAAAAAGCAGGACTAGCATTTGACTGCTCTGGACTATTCGGTACTCTTTCTCTTAGCAAGGAAGTCAATCCTGACATGTAGGAAGGAAATAGAAATGTTCCTACTGAGGATTGTTTAGATTGGAATGTAACAATTATCTTGTAAGGAAACTACTGACATAATTGGAGCGTCTCTGATAGACACTGACTTGTAAAGTATATCATTTCTTCACTAGAACATGGCGCAAGAAAATATTCTGCCATTGGAGCTGGATCTTTCCGATCTTTCCCTCAAAGTTCCTATCCCGATGCTCTACAAATTTATTAATATAAAGGCACCTTGCAAAGATTAGTTTCAGTCTAGTTATGAGATTTCACACTTTGGGGGCTAAAGATCTCTGCAATTCCTTAGTCATTTACATCATATCCACCAAGTTCTAAGCGTGGCTGTGAGTTGTCTTTAACAATTTGAAACTGATCATTATCATGGAAGAGGATCCAGGAGCTGGAAGGAATTCATGGAAAAACGTCCCCAAGTAAACAGTGAGTAAAGGAAAATTCGGACATAAATTGCATGTCGATTCTGTTTGCTGAAGAACTGATTATTGACACTGTGATGCAGTTAATTTGAGGTCATGTGGCACAGATTGCTCCCCATCATCTTGAACTTCCTCCATCACCATGTTGTACATGCAGGCACAAATTCTATGCAAGATCTCTTTGTTTTGCCTTATATTGAGCGAGCTACAGTGCTAGACATGATGTATCTCTGCTTATTCTTTAATTCTGCAAATAGTTTTCTGCTCTGCGGGTGAACTGTTCTCCCTAGATTTTCCTGGTCATTTAATGGCTAAAGCTTTGAGATTCTCTTCTCGTTCTGTGTGTTTTCTTACATAGGTGTGTAATTGCTTCGAGTAAAGACAGTATTAATTTATGTTAATTCAACATTTTCAACCGCTAGCATAGCAACAAGCAAAGAACCTCTGCAAGAATCGATTAGTCATTGGAATATTAGGGAGTATCTCGTACGTTTCACTGTCATTTCTCGGCTTGACTGTTTACTCATATGGATCAAAATTTTTAGTTTGTCAATGAGCTGCGAAAATTTATCGGAAGATGATGGAACGACATGCTCAGCGAAACAATGAATAAAGGTTACAAACTAACTGAAGTGGTTTGTGTACGATATCATGTGTAGCATAATCCTTAATGGAAAGACTAGCTGAAACATGTCTCCAAATTATTTGCTGTAACAATGCAATGTCATTTCATACAAAGCATAAAATTTTAAGTTTATAAAACCGATATTGAGTTTCACTTAGTTTTGGAAACGAAGTTTTTTCAATAAATTTGGGATATCGCCCACTCCAAATGCCATTAGATTTAGGAAGGAAAAGAGAGCGTTGCCGTTTATTGATGATATCTATACACAATTCCTCTGTTTTAATGTAATTCTAGTGATTAGGAGATTATTTCTTTTCAAGTGTTCACTTAAGAGGGTGTGACCGGTGATGGTAATTCCTGGTCACGCAGATTCTAACGTCAAATGCATTTTGTGAGTCACGCATTGGCTCTGGAAAAGAACTGTCACTGTTCTGAGGCAATAGGACAAGAGATCCCTGGACATGACAAAAATCCATAGGCTACAAAACAATTTTTGCCCAGGTGATGTCTAATCTTCTCTGTGTTGTGGTATTGTCGTGTTAAAGCATGCTACCATTATTTGCCTCATCATGTGCTTTCATGGGATTGCATATTTCTTTGCTACTTGCTACTTCTTGAAGGTGAAAAATTGAATGGAACAAGAATTTGGTTGCTTGTTAAATAAATCCACTGATTCATTCTTTTGGGTATAAATAAATGTTGAGAACGGAAAAAATTTATCCTTCGTGTCTGCTATGATTACTTATATGCTTTCGATACTCGAACAGTCTGAATTCATGATACAATAATCGGCAAAAATATAAGTTTCATAGACTGAAACACCATGAATATTCATATATGCCTAGAGTAGAAAATCGGCTAGCATAAGGACTCATTGAATGGGCAGGTACTGGTTGTGCACTGTCTATAGACTAGAGATTTGAGAGCCCAACCATGGCAATTATAAGCTGCTCCACTTGGCTAAAGATGAAGAGCCACATCAACGTGTTGTTCATATCCTCATCGCCATTCACCACAAAATCGTCTCCTCAAAGTCCAATCGAACTAAAAAGCTCATTGCCTTTTGCTCCCCTGTTGCAATCAAACATAGGAGACCCTTTATTTGGTCCCAAAGCAAAATCTATTGTACGAAAGAGAGGGAGAAATAAATTTTAAAAATAGGAGAACGTGAGAGATCATTAATAAAGTAAATGGGGGTCAACCAGCTTTTGTTGATTAAGGGGCCCGATAAACCCAATAAATCTCAAAAGCAATTAAAAAAAAAAAGAGAGAGAAGCTCCCCTAATTTTAAATGTCTCTGCTTCCCATTCTGTAATATCCTTTTCAATATCTTGAACCTGAAGATTTGTCAGATCCAGTATGGCTTTGTCAAGCCGAAATTGCTCGATTGAGAGCATTGAAATGGTTGAGTTGGGATTGACTTGTGACGCCCCTCGAACTGCAGTGGTTAGCAAATGGCTGAGCTTTAGCACGCTGTGTACCGTGTCCCAGGCACGATGCTTCTAGTGATAAACACACTTATCAAATTTGCGACGGATTTACCGCTTGAGCCACCATGCCTCAAAGTATCGAAGATATGCTTAAGACTTAAAAGGGTAAGATAGCCTCTAACTATCGTTTTGGTGAATAGTCAATGTATTAGTATATCCTAAAATAGTATATGTTGTTAAAAAGTTTCTGAGAAAGGATTGATTAGACTTACTTATTATCTTTCATAAATGGAAAAATAGCCCGTTTGATTAAGGTAATATTTTGGTTACATTGTAATAGGAACACATATAAGTCCTATTTTCTGTTCAATTCACATCATGCATATTGTGCATAAAGTATAGTAATTATTTTCAGTGTTCTTAACGAGTGTCACGGAAGATGCGCTAATATGATTCTATCAATGTTACACCCTTTTTTAAGCTCAAAAGTAACGATAACATAAGACACGAAAAAAGTGTATTAACTAACTAAATTTACAAGCTAGAAAGCATGATTCTCGTTGGCGTCCAAAAAGCAAATATGTCGGGCTGTTTTCTTATTTCTTGACTCTCTTTTGTGCGCAAAGTTCAACTAAATAAAGAGGCCACACTACAACAAATGTCCTTACTTAGTAACTTATTCAACCTTACACTGCTAATCAAATCTTATTTTTAGTAGCCAAACAAAAGATTTCTTCCATATATATATATATATATATATATATATATATATATATATATATATATATTTATTTTAAGAAATTGGTTAACTGCCTCAATCGACCAAAATGAATATGAAGTGGAGATGAAAGGAGAGATGCCACGGGCTTGACGTGATTGCACAAATGTCACACAATTCTCTATTACATGTTGTGACTCTTTTAAAAGACTTTGCTTTTGCCTTCAAGAATTATTAAAGTAACTGTCCCTTTTAATTCTAGCTAAGAAAGAGATATCACAAGTGATTGAACTAATTGCACACACTAATCTCTAATCCACATCAAAGGCTATTAGGGTTGCTTTTTATCTTCAATAATTGTCGAAGCATGTCTCCCTTATGATTCTGGCTAAGAACGGTAGCCCCTCATCTGTCCCGTCCATCATTAGGGTGAGAAAATTTCCAATAAAGAAGATGTGAAGTCTATATGACGTACAAAGTCATTTGGACCCACTATTGCTTCAAATTGGCCCTACGTGGATCCTATCTATATATAGCTGTATTAGCAACTACAGTCATTCTTGCCACTGTGCATCGCAAGAATACTATTTATAAATAGGATAGGGTATTTTATGTAACTACCACACACATAAACTATTGCAAAATATACATTTTAACTTCATATAAGGATTTCTTTTTTTTAAAGATATACATGATGACTAGGTCGACAATGACGCACTGCAATATATCATAGCCATATGAGACAATTTTCTTATAGCGATTATTTATTTGAAGAAATGATTCGACTATGTAAGAAATTGGAATTACGTCTAAAGTTTGTGACGTAATTTAGCAAATATTGAATACATATCAAGTGATTAAGCACCGATGATGGAACAGAAAATTTTCAAAGAAGAAGAGAAGAAGAATGGAGGAGGGGAAAAACGAAGAAGAATATAAGAGGAAAGATAGTGAGTATATTTGTTTGTTAATAGGACGTGGACCCAAGAATCACGTGGAGTAGAGCGGAAGCAAAGTGGAGATAGTGGAGAAGGAAAGATCAAACAGGGATGGAAACCGGCCGTTCCACGACTTCCACTAATGATGGAACCTCAGTTTCAGTTCACCTCTTTAATTTCTTGACTTTCCATTCATTTGTTCCGTTGACTGACTTGGGGGCTTCTCTATAAGACCAGGCGACTCCAAGTCCCCAATCAAATAAGGATCGTTCCATCTTCTTTCAATCTTTTTATATCGCGCCTCCTCCACACACTCCCAGCAATTCTTTACCAATTTCTATTTGCCCAAAGATATACGGAGGTATGGTTAATGCTCTCTGCTCCATGAATATTTGTCGAGTGTTGCTACTCACTCTTATTCTAGTTCTAGCGATGACTTGCAGTGTTGAGAGTAAACAGCAATGCTTCCCTTCGTCATGTGGTAACATTCGCAATATAAGCTACCCGTTTCGACTAAAGATAGATCCGAAAGGATGCGGTCTCACAGGTTACGAGCTGATTTGTGAAGATAATCGGACTATTTCTTACAGTGAGGATGGCCGATACTATGTGTCGTCTATCAATTATTCCACTAGACAAGTCAGATTGGTTAACGATGGACTACAAAAGGATAACTGCTCGTCTCTTCCTCGTGGTTCATGGTTGCTAAGCTCGTACTTCAATCAAAGTGCATTGGTCATTGTGAACTGCTCAAAGACAATTAGTTCTCCATTCTACATCGCTACCGGCTCATGCACCAAGGGTTTGTACTCTTCCAACACATCATCGAATTGGAACTTGTATGCTTTGGTCAATCCAAAAGTTTCGGATGTTGGGGATTTTTGCAACATTTACAAGTGGACACAGACAAATTATTTTAGAGTTGGAGAACACATTAACAGTAGCTCCTACAACTACAAGCTAATTCATAGCATCATGGCCGATGGATTTGTTGTCCACTACGATATGCCATATGGATCTTTAGAGAAGATAGCTTTCTTTTGCTACTTTGATTGGTATAGGTACTTTCATCTCTATCGCTACTTTTCTTCCAACCGCTTAAGAACAAGCTACACCGGAGGTCAGGTTTGCAGATCCATCTACTATTATGGCAGTAAGTATTGATCGGCAATGAAATTTCACCTGTACCCTCTTTCACTTGCTACTTTCTCTTTAAAACTAGAAAATGAAAGGAATATATAATATCCAAGAAAATTATGACGAAATATACATGATGATGTACGTCAATGCCTATATATGTGTAGATTATAATTTCTTTCACAAAAGGGCTAAATCTCCTACTGTGAAAAAAACGAAAAAAGGATTCTTGTGCCACCAACCACATGACTAGATTTTTGTTGGCAAAGAATTTACATTTTTTTTTTAATTTTCTTATTAATTCTTTAATTAGTCACTCAACTAATAATCCAGGAGACACTCATTAACAATCCTTAAAAAATTTATAGTCATGTACTGATAGGAGGAACAAAATTATTCATTAAAAAAGAAAAGCACATTTTTTCTAGATTTGTTGATGGCTAATTACGCGAAAGGAGTTTCTTGAATCCTCTCATCTACATGAAAAATGAAGCTCATTATTTCCTTTTATTTGCGAATGCATGTATCCCACTTCTCATATTCTTATGGACAAGATTCAACTTGTACAAAGTAGCTTGCTGCCACTCTGTTTCCGTGTCTTTTGCTTTCCGAACTTCTTTTCCTTCAATTTTTTTTTTTTTAACATCAATCATTACTTCCACAGGTGTCCTCGATGATATTGCATTTTGGACTACTATGGATTTTATGCCATTAGGTAAGCCGCAATTACTCATTCTTACAATAATTATGAAGAAAAAAAACTTATTCTAACCAATCAAAATTTTCTTCAGTACTATTATGTGTAATGAAGTTCATAATTGGGATGCCATTTGTCGCGATATTTCTAATCTACAAGTACAAAAGAAGGCACTTAGCAATGGACAAGAACATCGAAGAGTTTTTGCAAGATCATAACAACTTTTTGCCCATAAGGTATTCTTACTCAAATATTAAGAAGATCACCAGAAATTTTAAGCACAAACTAGGTGAAGGAGGGTATGGTTCTGTATACAAAGGAATGCTCAGAAGTGGCAACGAAGTGGCCATCAAGATTTTGAAGCAGTCCAAGGCCCATGGCCAAGATTTTATCAGTGAAGTGGCTACTATTGGAAGAATTCATCATGTTAATGTAGTGCAACTCATCGGTTTTTGCTTTGAAGGTACGAAACAAGCTCTCGTGTATGATTTCATGTCAAATGGATCTTTGGATAAGCACATTTTCACTAAGGAAGGTGATAAGTTCCTTGATTACAAGAAAATATATGAGATCGCTTTTGGGGTGGCAAAGGGGATTGAATATTTACATCGGGGGTGTGACATGCAAATACTACACTTTGATATCAAACCTCACAACATTCTTTTAGACAAGAATTTCACTCCGAAAGTTTCTGATTTTGGACTCGCGAAACTTTATCCAATTGATCATAGCATAGTCTCGGTGACTGCAAGAGGAACCTTGGGATATATGGCGCCTGAGTTGTTCTACAAAAATATCGGTGGTGTATCTTATAAAGCGGATGTCTATAGCTTCGGGATGTTGCTCATGGAAATGGCAGGTAGACGGAAAAATATAAATGCAAATGTGGAGCACTCAAGCCAAATTTATTTTCCACTGTGGGTGTACGACCAAGTCAATGAAAAAGAAAGTGTTGAAATGGAAGAAGTTGTAGAAGAGGAAAGGGAGGTGATAAAAAAGATGATAATAGTTGCACTTTGGTGTATACAATTATACCCTAACCATCGGCCTCCAATGAACAAAGTCTTAGAAATGCTCGAAGGAGATATTGGTAATTTTCAAATGCCTCCAAAACCGTTGTTTTACCCACCAGATGAGCCAATTGACGATGACAAAGCGGAGATGGAATTAGAAACATTTTCAACTTCGTCAGGCACTTCAATAATTTCTGCTAGTTTTCCATTTGGAGGTAGCAATGATGTTTAGAACCATGCACAGTTTAATTGGAAACGCTTTGTTCCCCACAATATGGTATTATGTTGGGAGGGAGCTGAGCTAGTTTAGTTGTACTTCTTTTTTTTTTTTTTTTTTTTTTTTTGGTCGGATTGTTATTTTACTTCATATATAGTTTTGCCATGTGTAGTCCATACAATCTCCTAAATGGGATGTATGTTTGGGTTCATAACTGCTTGGGAAGCATATTCTATATGTTCACCCAATGTGAATTTCAGTGAATCCAGTTAATTATCTATAAACCAAATCACTTGTTTTATGTAGAATATTCACCTCAGAGCGCTGCGAAACATGCCATCTTACATAGACTTGCCAGTGGTCCACTGTCCTCGTTGACTTGGTATTAATCATTTAGAGGTCGCTAAGCATTTGGCTAGCCAAAATTCAAACTCTTTATACGCCAATTGCAACAAAAAATTATTTTCTTTGCAATTCATTTGCTTTGATCAAAAATTGATCAAATTCCTGAGAAAATATCGATGGGTCATCATATGGTCTTGAAAGTTACATTAGCGCTAATTTAAACGATTGAAACTTTCATTTGGTCAACATAATGTATTTGAGTCTTAAAACTTCCATTTTGCTCATCTAAGTCTTAAAACTTGCGACTTTATTGTGCGTGAGTCCTTCCGTTAAGCTAAGAACGTCTCCCAAGCCATTTCTATACCTGAACAATCATGTGCTGGCTTGTGACTATGGTGAAACCGAGATGGAACCGAAAACTCTATCAACTTCATCCAGCGTTCCGCTAATTTCTTTCACACTCCAATGTGAAGATTCAATTAGGGAATCGTTCTTTAGATTTAACACACATGACCCAACCGTAAGGATTTTGACTCCATTATTTGGGGTACGACATCTGAGTTGACTCATCTCTATGATAGTACCTCAAGGAAGACAACTTTCTTCTGCTACTTTGATTCATATACTTTAGATGCTATGCCTCTAGTGATTTCAGTAGGATCTTTGGAAGTCAGGTTTGCGGATCCCAGTACCATGGGGGCGGTAAGCATCGGTTGGCGATGATATGTAACAGCAATATTGCATGATTCTGCACACACTTTCACTAACTACTTTCTCTTCAAAACTAAAAAATGGCAGAAACATTTTAAATCCATGAAATAATGACAAGTTGTACGCGTTAATACACTTCAATATATGTGTGTTTGAAACGTTTTAGAGCTTCGCATAACCTAGGAAAACCAAGTTGTAGGAGTTGCAAGATTTCCAGAAAAAATAAAAGAAAGAAAAAAGAGGGACAGTTGAAATCACCCCCAAACGGATTCATCATCAGCTGTAGATATATGTGTGCCTAGATTGTATCTCCTTTCCATGGAAGGGCTAGAACTCCCAATGTAAAAAGAAAATATATTAAAGCGAGTGTTGTGTGAGTAACCACATGACTACTTTTTTATTTGCATAGAGTTTAAATTTTCTAATATTTGTTAGATCTTCTAATTTTCGTGAATTAGTTCCTTAATTAGTCACTTGACGAATAATTCAAGAGACACTCTTTTGACAACTTCCTTGAAATATAGTATTCCATTTCATGTATTGATAGTAGATGTTTTTTTTTTTTTTTTTGGTCAGTCCTACTCTATTCCTACTCTACACTCACTGCAGACTTGTGCCCTGCCTCTTGCAAGGCGTGGGAGTCGCAACCCACTCTCGAAACTCACGCGTCCCTACCCCCATCCCCCCCTGAGGAGGTGGGGATTCGAACCCCCAGTGGTTGATAGTAGATGTTGAGACCTGAATTTTAACAGACTAATCGAATATGCCCTTTTTCTTTAAAAAAAAAAACTAATAAAATAAAAATAAAATAGTGAATTTAAAAAAAAAAAAAAAAAAAAAGATCAATGGAAGATCCATCAATGGAGTCCGGCCACATTCATATTATTTGGGCTTAAGGCAATCCAGCCCATCACCTCAAATTGGTGAAATCCAATTCCTTTAAGCCCATCAAGCACAGTAGCCCAGACACGACGACAATCCAGTGCCACCGCCATCTCCAACTCAAGCTCTCTCTCCATCGCTGGATTTCAGTTACAGGACTGAAAGTTTCCTTTTTGATGGAGTCACCTTCTTCTCAGCAAGCTCAACCTCCATAGACGAAGCTCTCGAGCTCAATACTAGGAATTGATGATCCACGGCTCACGCTCATCGCACACAACCAAAACCAAAAGGATCTTTCATCAACGAAGTCGAAACTACTCGTCCTGACACGTTTGATTGCGGAATCGTCATCGTGCGCGGCTTCAAAGGCTTCATCGCACTACGGATCGAATCAGGATACGTCTATGTGCCACGTGTAATAGGAATCTACATGCCTTCTTCAGCGGAATACATTGTTTTTATTCTCTCTGTTATGAGGTATGACGAAGCTTTCTTAGCGATTGATCCAACGTGGCCAAATGGATAATGCACGGACAGCGTTTGACGATATGCCTCAGAGGAATAGCTTCGCTCGGAACACACACAGAAACTGCAGCGCTTTGCAAATGCTTTATCTCGAAGGGACTGGACTTACCGGGAAGGTTTCTTAATTCTTAGGTGAATTCAGAGGTTTGAGAGTTTTTCGTCTCTTGGAGGCGATCTGCTCTCAAGTTCAGTTCCTGTAAGTATCAGGACTCTCTCATGGGGACTTGAAGCTTTGAAAAAGGAAGCAATGGCTTCATTGGTAGTTTGCCGGAGCAAATAACGGAAATGAGCATCTTGATTATACTGGACTTCAGTGGAAATAGATTCTTAGAGCCAATTCCAGTTGGTTTGAGTGATCTTTTATTGAGCTAACTGCCCTTGTTTTGAGCAAGCAGAATTTGTCTGGTGAGTTGCCATTGAGCTCAGAGGTTTGCTGAGTTCGTAAGTCGTTGCTTTACAAGAGAGCAAGCATGTTATGCAGTGATGTCCCTGAAGGGTTTAGTAGTTTGGTTCTCTAATTCTACAGTTCAAGAGAAGATGGATTCAGTTTGTCTATTCCCCATTAGACAAGAGCTACGGAGGCATTCATGCTTCTGCTGGTGTTTGCTTACCCCCTCGAAGGATGTAATCATCCCCTTCTCACTGCCTTCATTCAATCCTCATCATGCACGATCGCTGCTATTGCTGAACCATCATTACTGCTGAGGTGTGACATGCCGGTTGCCTCACGGACACTGCCACTGAATCGTCACGCCAAATTACTGAGACTTTGCTGGAGGCTCACGACATAAGGAACGAAATTATTTATTCATAATGAAAATCACTGTTTCTCTTTATATGTTGATTACTAACAAAGCAAATGGTGTTTCTTATATTGTTTATCATCTATGTAAATGAAGGTTATTATTTTCATTTATTTGTAAATGCATGCATACCACTACTCATATTCTTCTGGACAAAACTTGTACAAAGTAGCTTCCTACTTTTCTGTTTCCTCGTGAGTTTTGTTTTTCCTTACTTATTTTCCTTCAATTCTTTTTCACGTTCTTCATCCCTTCCGCGGGTGTCCTAGATGATGTTGCCTTTTGAACAACTTCAAATTTTTCTCCTCCATAGTTGACACTTAGGGCGTGCATGGTTGCGTTTTTAATTTTTGTTCATGAACAGATTTTCTGTTTTTTTGTTCCCAGGAACAAAAAAAGAATAGAAATACGTTTATTTACGTTTTTGTTCGAAATCTATGTTTTTGTTCTCGAACAAAGTTGGAACAAAAGCGAGAAAAAAAAAAAAACTTGTTTATTGTTTAACAATTTTTAAGAACAAATTTTCTCTCATTTTTTTCTTCTCTTTTTTTCTTCTTTTTTTTTTTCTTCTTTTTTCTTTGGCCGGTCGCCGGCCCTCGACAGCCGGAGGGCCGGCGACGCCGTCAAGGGTCGGCGACCTCGCCGAAGTGTCGCCGACCCTCAGCGAGGCCGAGCGTCGCCGGCCCCTGGCGAGGCCGAGCTCGCCCAGCCACCGGCAAGGCTCGGCATCGCCGGATCACCGCCAGGTTAGCGTCGCCCGGCGGTGGCTCGGCGAGGCCGGGCGAGCTCGGCCTCGCCCAACCACGGTGACGCTCGGCCTCGTCGAGGGCCGGCGAGCCTCACCGGGGCCAGCGAGCCTCGCGTGGCCGGGCGAGGCCTCCGGCCCTCGTCGGCCGGTCACTGGCCATGGCCGAGGCCAGCGACCGACCAAAAGAAGAAAAAAAGAAAAAAGAAAGAGAAAAGGAAAAATAAAGAAAAAAAATTAAAAAAATTAAAAAATTAAAAAATTAAAAGAAACAAAAAAGAACACAAATTTACCAAACATGATTCTATTCTTTTTTATTCTCGGAACAAGTTTACCAAACGCGTTTTTATGGTCAAAAATTGTTCTCTGGAATATAAATAGTTTTTTCTATTTCTGTTCTATGGAACACTTTTTGAACAGAAACACAAACAAACGCGCCCTAAGCGACCTTGAAGTGGCAAGATGAATAGAATAATCATATCAAGGATGTAATGTGCAAATTTAGTACCTTGATTTTGATTCTCATATTATTCTTCTCAACTAGAATTTCACTCGAAATATCTCTAATATTTGTCTCGACAATCTTTATGCAACGGATCATGGCATTGTGCCTTTGATTGTCCCATGAGGAAACTGGACAAATGATGCCAAGTTATACTACAAGAAAATTTGTAGTGTCTCTCATAAAGTTGATGTTTCCAGCTTCAGTATACTCTAATGGAAATAGCAGGTCGAAGGAAGGATCTGTTGATGAAAATCGGGAGGCCGAAAATAGATGATGACAAAAGGCACCAGCGACCAGCCTTCGACGAACTAGAAATGCTTGGAGGGAGAAACCGGTAAGCTACAAATGCCTCCCGAAGCCGCTTCTATGCTGAGGGATCATGTACTGGCTTGAGAATGTATGAACCTCGTTCTATATCAGAGGGGAGCCCAGTGGAATTGGAACGCGAGCCAAAGAGCGCCACCAATGAGGCCAAAACCCAACCCTCCTTACAAAAGCTGCCAATGGCATACGACCAATTGGATAGGCTTGAAAATGATTTGGTAGATCGGAGAAGCAACATGCGCAAGAACGTAAGACCTCATCACTCGGCCATCATCACCACCGCTGCGAAGGTTGATTGGGCCCTCGCGATCGCTCTGCTAGGATTGACCGACCCTCACCTGCTCGTGGCAATGACTAGCAGCCTGAACCTATGGTTGAGCAAGTCTTTCCGTCCCGGGGCGCGCCTTCAATGCCTCCCCAGCCATCTCTCCCGGTTTCCCTTTTTCCTTCTTTCCCCTTAGTAGCTTGATGGCCCTTTGAGCAAATCAAGAATATTCGGTACCAATGCTTTTGACGGGATCAAAGCCATTCCTCCTAACTATTGACAAACTAAATTTGTAGGATCAACAAAATAAAAGAAGAACGACGAAACATCCCCATCACGTAACGATGAAGAAATCGCGCATTGATTGATCTTCTTTTACTCCATGGACGAATGAAACGCAAAATAAGCGGATTGACCATGTAATTCGTGAACCCTAAGATGATTTTAGCGTTCGTTAATTCCTGTTTTTTGCAGAAGAATTGTCTCATGGTCATGGCTATCTATTTACGTTTCTTGTTTCCTGAGCGTCGTGCTCTTGATCTGGGGCAATGAGTCTCCGTGTCTTCTCTCCACCGTCCGATTTCAAAGCTCTCTCCTTCCCGCCGAAACCTCTCCCCGCTCGCCCCTCGACAGCCGCCTGATCACCCCACCACCACGGCGGCGACCTCCCTGGAGCGTTCTCCCACCTCGACCCCATGTCCCGTGATGGGCCCCATCCCGGCCTCCTCACCTTCTCTTGCATTCGCTTCCGAGCGTTCGCGCTCGAGAGGCGTCTCCATCGCGCGCTGTGGCTCGGTCCCAGCTCGAGCCCGACCCGTCGATTCTCAACTCGCTCATCAGTCTCAACCCAAAGCCCAATGGCTGGGCCCAGGCGGAGAGGATATTTGTTATTTATGGACATGGGTAGTAAAAGGGACTTGGTTTCTTGCCAATAATCACATGGGAAGTTTGAAGCGGTCGAAACTTTCCTTCATATGCTTGAAGATGGTCTTTCCCCTATCGATTATTTATTCTGGGCGGTTATTCAGGCTTGTTCGGTTCCCGAGAATGCATCAATAGGTGATACATTTTTCGGGTTTATAATTAAAAGTGGCTGCGTTGATTCTGACGTGTGTGTTGGGTGTGCATTTCAATGGACACATTTGCCAAGGGTAGTACTGATTTTGTTTCAGCTCGTAAGGTGTTCAAGAAAATGCCTGAGAGGAGTGCCCGCTTGAACTTTGATAATCACTGGATACTCACAAACTGAGGAGAATGAGGAGTATCAAACTCTTTTCAGAAATGATCAAGGGTCCAGTGAGGCCAACACATTTGCTAGTGTTCTCAATGTATGTGGAAGTGCTTGTGATGTCGATATGGGGATACAAATATACGCATTAGCTATAAAACTGGGCTTTGCTGTTGATACTTGCATGGTTAATTCTCTTATTAGCATGTATTCTTGGTCAGGCCACATCGAAGCAGCTCAGAGAGCTTTTGATGCACCATCTGAAAAGAATTTGATTTCTTATAATGACCTTGTGGATGCCCATGCCAAAAGTTTGGAGTCTGATGAAGCCTTTGAACTTCTACATGAGATTGAGAGAGGAATAGGAACAAGTGCTTTTACATTTGCCAACCTTTTAAGTGGAACTGCTTGTATCGGCACTATTGGTGAGGAGAGCAAATCCATGTGAGGATGGTAAAATCAGGGCTGGACTCAAATTAATTCATTTCCAATGCTTTGACACTAAGTATTCAAGGTGTGGAAACATAGAAGCTGCTTTTCGAGTTTTCTGTGACAGTAGAGAGAAAAATATTATAGCTTGGACTTCAATGATCGCTGGTTTCACAAAACATGGATTTCCAGCGAGAGCTCTAGACACATTCTGTAAAAGGCTTGAGGCCAGTCTGAGGCTAGATGAGATCACCTATGTTGCCATTTTATCCTCTTGTAGCCTCTTGTAGCCTCTTGTAGCCATGTGAGTTTGATTTCTGATGGATGGAAACACTTTCGGTCAGTGTACAGGGAACATGGAATCTTGCCTAGAATTAAACATATGCATGCATGGGGGACATGTTGGGCGGTCAGGATCCCTTGTCGATGCTCTTCAGTTTATAAAGTCTATGCTTTCCAGGCTGATAAACTTGTCTGGTGCACAATTCTTGGAGCTTGCCGAGTTCACAGCAATGTTAAACTTGCAAAACAAGCTGCAGCAATGATTTTTTAGCATGAACCGGATGACCCTGCTTCTTATGTTTTGTTATCACTTATGTAATGCCTCAGCTAGTCTATGGGAAGATGCAGCAGCAATCAAAGATAAGAAGAAACTGAAATTTCTTACACGTCGGTTGTAGCTGGATTCAAATGAAAATTTTAGTTCACAAGTTCTATGTGGGAGACAATTTACACCCAAAGGCACGGGAGATCTATGACAAACTGGACTGATTGGCTAGCTGAATGAAGACACTGGTATTGTTCTGAATACCGAGTTTGTTCTTTATGACGTGGGGGAGGGACAAAAGGAACAAAATTTGCTCCAGCACAGTGAAAAATTGCTGTTGTTTTTGGCCTTATAGGCACCCCCAGTCCAAAATCTGTCGGGGTGTTTGAGAATCTCCACATTTGCAGAGATTGTCATTTTGTGATCAAGTATATCTCCATGGCAACCAGAGATCTATAGTCATAAGGGATGCAAAATTGTTCCATCACTTTAGGGATAGAACATGCTCATGCAATGACTACTGGTGACGATGCTTCTTAACTTGTCCCATCTATTGTGTAAATCGAATCTCTGTTTTAGATTTTTCTCCCTTGTTCCTATGTTACTTGAACAGGGATTTTAATTTTTAAAAAAAATTAAAAAAGGGAGGGAGGTGACTGAGGGCTGAGCCCTCGCTACTGCCGACTCTCTATCGCCATCGGCAAGGGCCATCGATGGAGGGGGGAGGGTCAGTCGGGGTCGCCGAGCCCTGGCCAGGGGCCGGCGACCCCGGTTGACTAGCGGCGAGGGCCCGTGAGCCCTTGCCCCGATTTGGGGCGAGGGTCGCCGAATCTGGGTGAGGGCTGCGACCCTCGCCGGATCTGGGCGAGAGCTGCAACCCTCTCCCCTCCTTCGCCGGCCCTTCCTAACGGCGCGGTGAAAGCTCAACCCTTAGCCACCTCCCTCCACCTTTTTTTTTTAAAAAAAAATTATAAATTATTATTATTATTATTATTATTATTATTATTTAATTTTTATATTAAAATTCAAATTATATCAAAACGATATTGTTTTTGTGTCTGTTTTGTTGAGTCAATCTTCCAATGAGCCATGTAAGTGAGAAAATTAATAAATAAATAAAATGCAATGTAGGATTACTGGCAGGTTCGCTTCGAATGTGGCACTCAAGTGTCCTATTTTTCATAAAAAAAGAAAAATAATAACACTTAAGTGTCACTTTTGTAGTTTTGCATTTAGGTGTCCATTTGTGCCAACTTTTAGCACTTGAAACGTTCTTTTGCTAGAATGATTAAGTGGACAAAGATGTCCACTGATGACATAATCTCATCTCAGCTTTTATGTATTGACATTGTATTATTTCCATCATCGTATTTTTTTTTTTTTTTTGTGTAAGAAATTGTGATTTCTAATTAACACTATATATGCACCTTGTATGCAAAATATACATCGTTTAGTTATATCTTTTAGAAAAATATAATATGGATGAAGCCAACTTTAATTATAGTGGAAAAGTTCTAGCTAAAAGAAAAAACTTAAGATTTGACATAATTTCAACCGTCATCAAGTATTCTTTTGTCCCAATACTGATTTAGGTTATCATAAAGAATTAAGAACAAAACCTACGAAATTTCGAATTGAACTTGCATTTTCTTGAACTTGTTAATGACTATATACACTTTATATAGTGTTGCTTTATACACAATTCTTGAGTAAAAATAAGTTGAACTTGAATTTCCCAAAGAACCCTAATACCTTTTGTTATTGGTGACTTTCAAGTCTTCTAAGGGGCTATTTGGTAACATTCCAAGAAACACCCGTTTATGTTTTTTTGTTCCTCGGAACAAAAATAGAACAGAAACGCGTTTTGGAAATTTTCTCCCCAAAGATAGTGAGGGAACTATAAAGTTACTCTAACAACTTATGGAGAATTTTCTTCAATAAAAATAGAATAGATTGGATAATTCTTTTTATTTCTTAACATTCTTTTTCCTTTAAATTGAATTTATGCAATCCTTAATTTCAGGATGAACTCGATTCTTAACTCATTTAGGTTGACTTCAATTCAAAGTCTGCAATGGAATCTTAAGATGGCTTTCTTGTCATATTAGAAAAAGGAAACTCATGACATCCTAAGTATCTTTGGCAATTTAAAATAACTTAATTCTCTAACAAAAATCTCTAAAACATGAATAATATTGTTGGACGGCTACATTTATGGGTTGTCAATACGATGGTTTCTTGCCACAAAGAAATGGCGATTGTGTTGGGTCCCATTCGCTACTCCTGTAGTATTCTCAACTTGATTGACTTTGTTTTATTGGTTGACATGGGCTTTTTAATAGAAGATCCCCAGTCTTCATATTTACGGTCTCTCTCATTCGCCATTATTACATGTACGTCTTTTTATCTTTGTTGACCCTCCACCACATATTAAGCCCCGAATTTCCATCGCTCACAAGCTGAGAACGACATGACTTTTCCTCGCAATTCCAGACCCGTGTGCCTCGTGTCATTGGTCTTTCTTGCCATGCTACTGGGGACACTAATGCGCCAAATGAACAACCCTGTTCAGCCTCTCCTGCAGTGAAGTTTCCAAGATGACCTGTCCCTTTCAAATGAAGAGTGATATGAAAGGTTGTGGTGATTCAAAGACTTTTCCTCGCAATTCCAGACCCGTGTGCCTCGTGTCATTGGTCTTTCTTGCCGTGCTACTGGGGACACTAATGCCCCGAATGAACGACCCTGGTCAGCCTCTCCTGCAGTGAAGTTTCCAAGATGACCTATCCCTTTCAAACGAAGAGTGATGTGAAAGGTTGTGGCGACTCAAGATTTGAGTTAGTGTGTGAAAGTAATCATACAAACTACTTTTTCAAATCCATCTATAAAAATAATTGACACCGTCAATTTTGGTGATACCCTCATGTTCGACGTGGGATTGCCAAGGGCCAATTGCTTTTCCCTCCCTAGTTATTCATTAACGAACTCGACGTGGGATGACCCCATGCGATATGTCATTGTCATATGAGATACTTTTCTTAAAGCAATTACTTATTTCATGAAATGATTCAGCCATGTAAGAAATGAAATTGGAATTACGTCTAAAGTTTGTGGCTTAATTTAGGCTTTGTTGATGATATTTATACATAATACCTCTGTTTTAAAGCATTTCTAGTGATTTAGGATACTAATTCCATTTGAGTGTTCACTTAAGAGGGTGTGATCGGTGGTGGTGAAGATTCACGGGAACTCCATCATCTTGTCAGTCACGCATTGGCTCTCGAAAAGAACTGGTACCATTCTAATGGTAATAGAACATGAGATCCCTGGACATGACAAAAATCCATTCGCTATAAAACAATTCGTGTACAGCTGATGCCCACTCTTCCCTGTGTTGTGGTCTTGTCGAATCACTGGATGCCTACCGTTATTTGCATCATCATTGTGCTTTCATGGAATCGCATGTTTCTTTGCTAATCGCTAGTTATTGAAGGTGAAAAACTGAGTGGAGCAAGAATTTAATAGTCGAATAAACCCATTGATTTGTTCTTATGGGTAAAAATATACCATTTCTGTGAATAGTCAGCATATTAGTATAGCCTCATGTAGTAACGTTGTTAAAATGTTTCTCATAATAGATCGATTTGGATTTACTGATTACCTATCAAGAATTAGAAAACAACCGGTTTGATTAAGGTAAATATTTGGTTACGTGCTGATAGGAATATATAATTCCTATTTTCTATTCAATTTACAACATGCATTTCGTATATAAAGTATAATCATCATTTTTAACATTCTTAACAAGCGTCATGACACGCTAATGTGATTCTATCCAATGTTACACCCTTTCTTTAGCTCAAAAGTAATGGCTACATACGACATGGTAAAATTCTTGTAACTAATTATAATTAAAAGAGAGAAAGCATGATGCTCGTGAGCTTTCAAAAAGCAAGTCTGTCGATTCTTTCGCTTTATTGCTTTTCAATAAAAAAGAAACTCCTTTTTTTGGTGCAGAAGTTCAATAAATAACTCACCCTCGCACCGCTCATCAATTCTTATTTAATAGTCAAACCGAAGTTTTCTTCCGCATCCACATAGCTGATTTTTTACCGCATGAATCGACAGTGGAGATCAAAAGAGATATCACTTTTTTGAAGTGATTGCACCAATTGCACGCACTAATGTTCAATCCGCATCAAAGCTTACTGGGGTTGTTTTTGTCATCAATAATTCTTGATTCATGGCTAATAATTATATCCCCCTTATCTGCCACGTCCATCATTAAGGTAAGAAAATTTTCAATAAAGAAGATGTAAAGTCTGTGTGATGAACAAAGTCATTACCACCCACTATTGCTTCGAATTGTCCCTTCATGGGTCCTATCTTTATGTAGCTGTATTAGCAACTATTGTCATTCTTGCCACGTGCATTGCAAGAATACTATTATAGTATGGATATATATTGTTACGCTTTTAATCGGAGTATAAGAGAGGGTATTTTATGTAACTACTAAAATTTATACATTTTAGCTTCATATAAGGATTTTTTTTGGATTTGCACAACAAATATGCATTCGTTCATGGCTAGGTCCACGATGATGTTATCTATATATATCATTGTTATATGAGATGCTTTTTTTTTTTTAATAGAGATCATTTATTTCATGAAATGATTCGACCTTGTATGAAATTGGAATTACATCAAAAGTTTGTGACTTAATTTAGCACATATTAAATAGATATCTAAGTGATCAAGCACCGATGATGGAACGTAAAAATTTCTAAGAAGGTGGAGAAGAAGTGGAAAGATAGTGATGGGATATAACATGGAGAAAGTGGAAGCAAAGTGGATATAGTAGAGAAGGAAATATCAAATGTGTATGAAGATCCTTTGAATAGGTTCCCCTAATAATGAAACTTTGGACCTGAGCAGGTTCTTAAAAGGCTCAAGGGGAAGAAACGGCGGGAGATCCACCATAGGATGGGAGACATCGCAATGTCACCCCTGTATTCCCTTCTCGTGGGAAAGACAAAGAAACATGAGAAAATTAGGGGGGCTTACAGTAATGAAGGTAGACACCATGTCAGGATTTTGATTATGGCTACCACCAAGTAGACGGATATAATAGTCTCTCACGCCTAGATGAGTGAAGGAGGGTGAAAGGTCCTCTACTTGGTGGCACACCTTACGGCAAGGTCCCTCAATTGACCGCCATCCAAGTACCCCTAATAATGTAACTTCAGTTTGGGTCCACCTCTTTAATTGCTTGACTTCATACATTTGTTCTCTTGACTGACTTGGGCTTTTTCTATAAAGACCAGGCAACTCCCAAGTCCCCAATCAAACAAAGATCGTCTAATCTCTTTATATTGCGCCTCCTCTACACACACCAAGCAATTCTTTACCAATTTCTCTTTGCCCATATAGAAACAGAGGCATGCTTAATGCTCTCGGCTCTATGAATATCTGTCAAGTGTTTTTTTTTGGTAAAAGGTAAGTATTATAGATAGACTAGAGAGCCAGGAGGCCATACAAAGAACAGTAGGGAAGAGCCGGCACCAAAAAAACTTGCACTCAGAATGTTAGAGTACCACTCGAGTGGAAGGGTGCCAACCCGAGCTGCAGAGAAAGATATAGGAAACAGAAAAACAGGCAGCTAAAAGAAGGCTGACGAACAGCGCAGCCAGGGCAGAAAGCAGGCCAAAAATAAATGAAGGGGAAGGGCAGAAATACAACCCCACAACACCAGGATACAACCAAATGAAAGCAGCAGCCGGGTGAACTAGAACCAGCAACAACAGCGACTGAAAGACCCAGGGAAAGACGAGATAGAGAACCACCCAAAACAAGGGGGAAGAGGGGACTACCCACGAGCATCATCAATGCAAAGAAAAACACGAACGGAGACGGCCAAATGATCACTTCAGTAGGAGGCCGTAACGCTTACTCAAAGATAGAAGGGTGGATACCCCAACTAAGCTGAAGACGTTTGTTGCGGGGGATATCCGGGACCTTGGAGAATGTAAGGGCCTTGTCTTTTACAGCTTTGATTAGACGGGCTTTCATGGCTGGGAGGGAGAGCTGTTGGTTGCGGAAGATGATATTGTTTCTCTCCTTCCAGACAAGATAACATAAGGCACAAAGGAAAACCTAGCCATTGATTGGTGGAACCCTAGATCAGATAAGTGATTAATAGCCCACAAGAGGTTCACTTTCCAAGTCTGGTTTCTCCAAGGAAGATTAAACTTCGCTGCCCAAAAGACCGCAAGGCCGCGAGTAATGGAGCAGCCAAAGAAAAGGTGATCGATTGAATCCGGTCTAATTGAACAAAATGCACAAGACACATCCGGGATTCTTCCATGGGTGAGTAACCTCATCTGAGTTGGTAGGCGATTGCGAGTAATCAGCCATAGGTGAGTTTGATAACGAGGAGGGAGAGAGGGGCTCCAAATAAACTTGTACCAGTGACTAAATGGCTTCCTCGTCCTCAGGAGATTCCAAGCAGAAGTTGAAGAGTAGGTTCCAGACGGGTGACCCAGCCAAACCAGTCGGTCATTTTCCCCATTAAGGTTCGGAAGTGGCTCCTCCCAAGTCACAATAACACCCGCAAATGAGGAAGGGGTGGACAGGGCTGCCGAACCAGTTCTAATTGTAGCAAGACGTGGAATACCGGAGCAATAGATATCACGATTAGAGAAGATCTTATAGAAAGGGCCACGTGGATGCCAATAGTCGAACCAGAAGGAGGCTGAAGAGCCATCGCCAACATTCCATCTAAACTGAAGCTGGATCAAGTCACGAAGACCAAGTAATTTCTTCCAAGTGTTGCTACTTACTTTTGTCTTATTTCTAGCGATGACTAGCAATGTCGAGTCGAGCAATCAACGGTGCATTCCTTCATCTTGTGGTGACGTTCGTAATATAAGCTTCCCATTTCAACTGAAGAGTGACCCAAAAGGATGTGGTGTGCCGACACTTGAGCTGGCTTGTGAAGATAATCGCACTGTTCTAAACTTCCTTAATTATCAATACTATGTGCAATTTATCGATTATACCAGAGAATCAATCAGAGCGGTGGACAGCGGGCTGCAAAGGGATAACTGCTCATCTCTCCCCCATAATTCATGGTCGATGTATGACTATTATGGACTTTTAACCACTCCATACAGGGGCATGATCAAATATGGTATTTTGGTCTTTGTGAACTGCTCAAACCCAGTTAATTCTCCATTCTACGTCGCTACCGATCCATGCATTGTGGGGTCGTACTCTATCAACACGTCATCGAATTGGAACTTGTATGCTTTGATCAATCCATATATAGCGGATGTTAGGGATTTTTGCACCATTAGCAGTTGGACATGGACGTCGCCTGATTTTGGAGGTGGCCTGGCTCATAATAGCTCTTTCAACTACAAGCAAATCCATAACATCATGGCCGATGGATTCGATGTCCCCTATTATATATCTTCATCTTCATGGAAAAAAACTTTATTTTGCTACTTTGATATCTATGGCTACTTTCGGCTCTATCACTACTTTTTTTCCAGGCGCTTATATGCTAGCGTTAACAGACGTCAATTTTGCACATCCATGTACTATCGTGGCGGTAAGTATTGATCAACATTGAAATTTCACTGTAATTTTCCATGATTCGTACATTCTTTCGCTTGCTACTTTCTCTTTGGAACTGGAAAATGAAAGGAGTATCTGATATCCAAGAAAATTATGACAAAATACACATGACAGTGTACGTCAATGTATACATGTGTTTAGATTATAATTTCTTTCCTTTGAAGGGCTAAATCTGTACTGTAAAAAAAAAGAAAAGAAAAAGGATTCTTGCATGACCAACCACATGAGTAGTTTTTTGTTATTATAGAATTTACGTTTTTGTTTTAATTTTCTTAATTAGTTCTTTAATTAGTCATTTCACTAATACTCCAAGAGCCACTCGTTAACAATCCATAAAAAAAATTGTATTCATGTTTCCATAGGAGGAACAAAATTATTCATTAAAAATGAAAAGCTTTGTTTTTCTTGATTTGTAGACAATAAATTCAACTTATACAAAGTAGCTTGCTACTACTCTGTTTCCTCATGACTTTTGCTTTCCAAACTTTTTTTTTTCCTTCAATTCTTTTTCACTTCATTCATTCCTTCCACAGGTGTCCTAGATGATATTGCATTTTGGACAACTTGGGATTTACTAGTACAGTTAAGTAAGCTACAATGATATTTATTATTACAATATTTATGAAAAAAAAAAACCTATTCTAAATTTATTTTTACAATAATTATATATATAAAACCCTATTCTAACCTATCAAAATTTTCTTTAGTTGTTTTCTGTGTAGTGAAATTCATAATCGAGATACCATTTGTTGCGATATTTCTTATCTACAAGTATAGAAGAAGGCACATAGCAATGGACAAGAAGATTGAAGAATTCTTGCAGGCTCATAGCAACTTTTTGCCCATAAGGTACTCTTACTCGAATATCAAGAAGATCACCATAAATTTTAAGCACAAATTAGGTGAAGGGGGTTATGGTTTTGTGTACAAAGGAATGCTGAGAAGTGGCAACGAGGTAGCCATCAAGATTTTAAAGCAATCCAAGACCCATGGCGAAGATTTTATTAGTGAAGTAGCTACTATTGGAAGAATTCACCATGTTAATATAGTGCAACTCATCGGTTTCTGCTTTGAAGGCTCGAAACAAGCTCTCGTGTATGACTTCATGTCAAATGGACCTTTGGATAAGCATATTTTTGCAAAGGAAGGTGATAAGTTTCTTGATTACAAAAAAATATATGAGATTGCTCTTGGGGTGGCAAGGGGGATTGAATATTTACATCGGGGGTGTGACAGGTAAATACTCCACTTTGATATCGAGCCTCACAACATTCTTTTAGATAATAATTTCACACCGAAAGTTTCTGATTTTGGACTCCGAAACTTTATCCCATTGATCATAGTATAGTCTCAGTGACTGTTGCAAGAGGAACTTTGGGATATATGCCGCCTGAGTTGTTCTACAAAAACCTCGGCAGTGTATCTAAAAAAGCAGATGTCTATAGCTTCGGGATGTTGCTAATGGAAATGGTGGGTAGAAGGAAAAATGTAAATGCAAATGCAGAACACTCTAGCCAAATTTATTTTCCGTTGTGGGTGTATGACCATGTCAATGAAGGAGAAAGTGTTGAAGTGGATGAAGTTTTAGAAGAGGAAAGGGAGGTGATAAAAAATATGATAATAGTTGCACTTTGGTGTATACAATTAATTCCTGACCATCGACCTCCAATGAACAAAGTCTTAGAAATGCTTGAAGGAGATATTAGTAATATTCAAATGCCTCCAAAACTGCGTATTTACCCACCAGATGAGCCAGTGGATGACGATAGAGTCGAATTGGAGTTAGAAACATTCTCAACTTCACCAAGCGCTCCCATAATTTCTGCTGCTTTTCCATCTGGAAATAACAAAGATGTTTAGTGGACCATGCACGGTTTAATTGGAAAAGCTTTGTTCCCCACAATATAGGATTATGTTGGGAGGGAGTTGAGTTAGTTTAGTTTGCCAGTGATTACGTTTTGTCTTCTTCTAGCTCTTAGGTTACTGCTGTGTTATTGTACCTTTTTTTTTTTTTTTGGTCAGAGTGTTATTGTACTTCATACATAGTTTCACCATGTGTGGTCCATACAATCTCTTAAATGGGATGTAACCGTGTTTAGGAAGTTTATTCTATATATTCATCCACTGTGCATTCTAGCTAATTCAGTTAATCATCTATAAACCAAATCACTCGTTTTTTGTAGAATATTCACCAAAGAGAGCTGCAAAGCGTGCCATCTTTCATATACTTGCCAGTGGCCCGTGTCCTCTTTGACTCGGTATAAATCATTCTTTTTTCCTCGATTGCTCAGGTCGCAGAAAAGTTTTTATTTGTGGTTATTACATTTAGAATTCACTCAGCATTTGGCTCCCCCAAACTCAAATTCTTTATTCACCAATTGCAACATAATTTTATTTTCTTCGCAATTCATTTACTTGAATAAAAAAATTGATCAAATTCTTGAGAAAATATCGATGGGGCGATCCTATGGTCTTGAAGGTCACATTAGCTCTAAATTTTAAACAATCAAAATAAAATAGGACAATTATTTAGAAGAGCCTTGCAACTTGTCAACATAATGCATTTGAGACTTAAAACTTTCATTTTGTTTGTTTAAGTCTCAAAACTTGTAACTTGGTGTGCATGATCCATCTGTTAAGCTGCGAATGCCTCCCAAGCCGCTTCTATACCCAAGTGATCATGTGCCAGCCTATGACTAAGGTGAAACCTTGATTGAATTGGAAAATCAGTCAACTTTATCCGGTGTTCCACTAATTTCTTCTTCATCCCAATGTGAAGATGAGATTGAGTTTAATTAGGGGATGGTCCTTCCCATTTAATCAATGTGACACCGATGACACGTTGGTTTTGAGAAAAAGAAATACAACGGGTGAATCGCACATAATGTATCTTGAAGTGGTGTTCTTGTGATGCATGGATTTTGGGAAAGGGAAACCTATCTTCTTCTGTTTGGGTTGCATTAGAGGGAGTAAGGGAATTGGAATGCAAGCCCGTGAGCGCCACTGATGGCACCCAAACCCCACCGACTTTTGGAACCCGTTGATGGCGTACGATCGGTTGGATAAGATTGAAAATGGTTTGGTACATCGGAGAAGCTACATGCGCCAGACCAAAAAAAAACATAAAAGCCTCATCTCTCGTTACCATCGTGTGAGGGTTGATTGGCCTTTGCGACCACCCTGAGAGGGTTGGCCGACTCTTGTGGATCTGAGCGCCTGCTCTTGGTGATGACCGACAACTCAGACCTCTGGGTGAGTAGAGTCTTTTTCGGGGCTCAGCACCTCTTCAAGACTTCTCCAACTCTCTCCGTGTTCCCTTTTTCTTTTTCATTTTAATTTTTGACTTTTTTTCTTCTTCATTTTTTTTTTTTGGATTATCTTTTTTGTTTCTTTTTAGTTTTGGTTCGTCATATGATGTGGTGCCCACATGTACGTACGAATTCGATAATTTTAAGGATTGATTTGTTCTTTTTAAGATTTTAAGAGTTGATTGCATTTTAATTGAGAACACCAAAATAGTCATACTTTTAATGGGAGAAAGCCATTCCTCTTGATCTTTTCGAGAACTAAATTTGTGGAATCGATAAAATAAAAGAATGACAAAACATTACCATCACCTAACAATGACGAAATCATGCATTGATTGATTTTCTTTTTCTCCACGTACGAATGAAAAGCAAAATAAGCAAATTGACTTTAGCGTAGTTTTTTAATTCCTGTATTTTGCAGAAGAATTGCCTTCGTGGCTATCTATTCACATTTCTCGTTTCCTGAGTGTGCTCTCCTGATATGGAGCAATGCGTCTCTTTCTCTCTTCCCTCCACCGTTCAATATCAAAGCTCCCTCCTTCCCACCAAAACCTCTCCCCCTCTCGCTCCTCGACCGCCGCCTCATCACCCCCACCACCGTGGCGGCGACATCCCTGGAGCAATCTCGCACCCCGACCTCATGTCCCGTGATGGGTCCCTTCCCGACCTCCGCACCTTCTCTCTCCTCCTCAAGTCTGTTCGCTCTCGGAGGCGGGTCCATCGCGCGCTGGCTCGGTACGAGCTCCAGGCCCACTTCGTGGATTCTCAACTCGCTCATCAGTCTCTACTCAAAATGCAATGACTGGGCCGAGGCCGAGAGGATATTTATGGACATGGGTCAGAAAAGGGACTTGGTTTCTTGGAGTTCCATGATCTCCTGCACTGCCAATAATCACATGGGAGTTTGAAGCGGTTGAAACTTTCCTTCATGTGCTTGAAGATGGCTCTTTTTACCTAACGATTATTGTTTCGCGGCGGTTATTCGGGCTTGTTCAGTATCGGAGAATGCATCAATTGGGGATACAATTTTCGGGTTTATAATCAAAAGCGGCTACGTAAATTATGATGTGTACGTTGGGTGGGTGTGCATTTTACAAGTTCGTGAAAGTCGGTCTTATATCCTCGCTTCTTCTTGAATGACTGAAAAAAGAGAGATCTCGTTCATCTATCTCTTGTCTATCTCTCATGGATTCTGTCTATGAAAAAAGTCGAAACTCTCTATGGAAGGGCCTTGCGAGATCCCTGTTGACGAGAAGGGGAGTGCATGCAGGGCTGACCCTGACCCTTAAGATAGATCCACACTCAAAGCTGTTTTGTCGGCAAGTTAGGAGTTGGAGTTGCAATCGCTGGGGTTGCAGTTGCAATGCTGGGTTATACAGTCTGGATTGGCTTCGGATGTCTGTGTTAGATGCAGCTCGGTGGACATGTACTTGAAGTGTGTAGTTAGTGGATTGCTTAATGATTGGAGAAAGGTGTTTGATCGGGTGCAAGATCATAACGTGATGTCTTAGATGGCAATAATCATAGGAAGTATTAAATTCTTTATGGAAATGATAAAAGGTCCCATGAGGCCAAACCATCTCACATTTGCTAGTGTTCTCAAGGCATGTGGAAGTACTTGTGATGTAGATATGGGGATACAAATATACACGCTAGCTACAAGATTGGCTTTGCTGGTGATACTTTTGTGGGTTATTCTCTTATTAGCACATATTCTCAGTCGCACCACAGGGAAGACACTCAGAGAGCTTTTGATACACTATTTGAGAAGAATTTAATTTCTCATAATGCCCTTGTGGATGCCTATGCCAAGAGCAATAAGCCTTTGAACTGCTACATGAAATGGAGGAGAGAGGAATCAGAAAGGGTGCTTCTACATTTGCCAGCCTTTTAGGTGGAGCTGCCTGTATCGGCGCTATTGGTGAAAGGGAGCAAATCCATGGGAGATGGTAAATCAGCGCTGGACTCAAATCAGTGTAATCCAATGCTTTGATCACTGTGTATTCAAGGTGGGGAAACCTAGAAGCTGCTTTTCGAGTTTTCCGTGAGATGAGAGAATTGACCACTATGCATGCGTTGTTGACTTATTGGGTGGATCGGAATCCGTCCCATGAGATTATAAATTCAATGCCTTTCAGGGCGGATACACTAGTCAGGTCTGACGTACATTTTTTGGAGCTTGCCAAGTTCTCGGCAATGTTGAACTTGCAAAACAAGCTGCAGCACTGATATTTTAGTAGGAACCAGACTACCCTGCTGCTTATGTTTTGCTATCAAATATTTATTCCTCGGCTGGTCTTGGGAAGATGCAGCAGCAATCAGAAAGAAGATGAAACTGAAATATCTTACAAAAGAAGCCAGTTGCAGCTGGATTTAAGTGAAAAATAACGTTCACAAGTAACATACGTGGGTGACACTTCACGCCCAAAGGCACAGGAGATTTTTGACAAGATCGATTGGCTAGTCGAATAAAGAAACTGGGTAATGTTCTGACTACTGAATTTGTTCTTCATGATGTGGAGGAGGGACAGAAGGAACAATATTTGCTCCAGAACAGTGAAGAAATTGCTGTTGTTTTTAGCGTTATAAGCACTCCAGTCCAAAATCTATCAGGGTGTTTCAGAATCTCTGCATTTGCGGAGATTGTCATTCTGCGATCAAGTATATCTCCATGGCAACCAGAAGATGTATGGTCCTAAGAGATGCAAACCAGTTCCACCATTTTACGGACTAAACATGCTCATGCAATGACTACTGACGACGATGCTTCTTAAATTGTCTTATTCATCGTGTAAATTGAATCTCCATTTTAGACTTTCTCCTTTGTTCCTATGTTACTTGAACTAAGATTCTATCATTTCCCTAGCAAGCCCAACAATGTAAATATCATGTCCTGAAATTTATATAGATTTGGTACTCCTACCATCTGAATACCAAGCAGAAGACCTCAAATGAAGCTCGCAATATCTCAGCAATATGATTCATGGAATTGAAAACAGTCATGCTTCGCCTTTGGATTTTCCTGGAATGTGCTGTTTTCGGACACTAGATATGTATGTTCTGTTCTATCCTGAGCGTTCCCGATATGCAGTCCTGATGCCCCATAATTCATTCATTACCTGAATATTCTGTATGGTTTTTATTTTGGAAATTTTGCTTGTGTTGCCTCCGACTTATAGTTAGACTACATTTTTGGATGTGGCAATTTCTTGTGCTTTTGCATCGTCAAGTTCAACTATGCAAGTTCATGCCAGATGTTGCTTCAACATTTCCCAGACTGTTGCAAAGTGGATAAATTTAGGAAGTTGGTGATTGAGAAGAAACAAGAGCAGCTTTCGTGAGCAAACAACGGTTTCAAACCAAGAGGCATGATCCTTGAGGGGTTCATGCAATGATCAAGCATTCGCAAGTATTGCATCGACTTTTTGGTGAGGAAATTGTTTTCTGTCGAATGGGGCATCGTTCCTGCTGTACGTCTTAGCTCCATATATTTCCTCTGCAAGGCTTCTCCTCGCACGGCATTGCACTTGTCAGAGCAGGGAAAGCAATAGGTCTTTGTCACGAGTTTTCACTCAGCAAACAGCTGCATATAATCCGAAGGTAGTGGACTAGAATGCGCACTGTCATGTTTTTTCCAAGCAATGTATTTCAACAGCAGTAGCAATAATGACTACTTTCTTAACAGATAGCATAATTTAGCCAAGTGACTGTTAAGGTTTTGCAATAATTAGATAGCTTTTGCAATATGCAGCCATCTGTATCTGTTAAGGTTTCGGGTTCCGAGGTTGATGAATTGGGTGAGGTAATGTGTTGGGATTTTAGCCTCGGTGTTCACCATTGTTTATACTTTCTTACATTGCTTGTGCAAATGGTCATCGTGTGCTGAGTCCAGGTGAGTAGTATTAGTAAGCATTCATATGCGTTGTTTGCTTTGTGGAGTCGATAACTAGTGTGCCATGAATCTTCGTTGCTAGGTGGATGGAGATGCTTTCCTCAGCAGAACCCATCCGTCGACATTCTCTTAAGCCATGACAAGCCTGCAAATGATATTTTTTTCAAAACAACCCCACTATTCTCACACTATGGTAGTGTTCCAAAGTTTCTTGGCAGCCCTTGTTGGGTTGGTAGACTGGAAACATCTGTGTTGACTTAATGTCGAATCTGGACATTGTGTATTGGAAATTTACGTGTTTTTTTTTTTTTTCATATTTTATTTTATGAATTCACTGCATGATCGTATGCTGGTCTTTGCTTTTGCGGGGATTTGTGGAAGGTCTTAGTCCAGTTAATTTAGCCCATGGTATCATATACCAGCTACTTCTTTAACACCCTGTGTTCTGTACTCTTCCATTCTTACTGGTTCTTTCAATTAACCAAATGAAGATTAAACTAATTAAGAGAATCAGCTCCTCTCTCTCAAAGCTTTCCCTACTTCAAGTATAGTGCCTTTGTCGCAGTATTTTTTGTTATTATTGACAACTCTATCTTATGCAGATGATTTTTTTTTCCTGGCCAAAAAAAAAGGGTGCTGTTGGTTAAGAATGAAATCCTGCCATAGTAGATACTGTCTTGATGCTTGTTTATTCAGGTTCCATCAGATATTAGATGTCTACTTTGCTTCTAGATTTATCAGCTGTACTGGGGTAGTATCTGGCTCAAAATGTTCATAGTGGTATCATGCTTGCAAGTAAATTGTATATGCCAATTGCAATATGTAGTTATATTGGAAAATAGCTTGTCTGTTCAATAATTCCTAGGAACCGTTTAGAGCAATATAGATGCAGGTAGTTCAAGGAAACTTGTTCCAGGACTTCAATGGCTCATTCAGGATTGTAGTCCATCGTTATCCTGGGTGCTTGCCGCCAACTTAGAAACCAGTCACACAATACTTTTTCCCACGTTCTACAAAATAGTAATCAGTCTTCTCCCCAAATCTGTGGTGGTTTTCATTCGTAACTTCATCAGTCTTAAATTGGCAACTTATAACCTTAAGCTCATTTTCTCTTTATTTGTTTGTTCCTTTTGGATGGTGACTAAATAGTTGTTTTGTGGTTTCATATTTGTGCATAAGAGTCCATCGTATGCATGAATAATGGGGTTAATTTGACTGTTTAGACGACAATAGGTGACTGAGCTGCATCATCTTCTCTCTTCTGAGTTCCTAAATTATCATATGTTCTGAGAAAGAGGAGCAACTTGTTGTAGCAAATGACAATGGTAACAAATGCGCTAACAATTGAGTGTGTTTGCAGGAATATAATATTGAAAATGGCAAAGCAGAAACCTATAAGGAACTGGCTCATAATCTCGATAAATCCTCCAAGACAGGCAAGTGCATTGGCAATATTGATGTGCTGAGTGAAGTGGTTGGTGCAATGCTTCATTGCTGCTTAACCTGTGAATTTGTTTTGAGTTTCCTTGTGGATGATTTTCAGGTTCCACCTCCAATTTTGTGAGTCCCCAGGAAGCGGAGGACCGGAGGCTCATCTGTTGTACTTATCAAAGGCATTCCCACGGTCAAGAGTAAGAAAGCGAAATCGTCTAAGAGTCATATCAAGCCTTCCCAATGTAAATTGTAAGGCTTGATAAAACTGCATATCTAGAATTGGGTGGTGGAAACGCTTGGTGTTAATTGGAGATTGCAATTGGATAGTGATGATTACCATGTAAAGCTCAATTCAAATGTAAACAGAGTAAATTCATTTAAAAAATTTTCAATTTTGGGGAGGTCCCTAGATTGGCGGTATGTTCTGTGAAACTGTCTAACTTCAAAACGGCAGTAGCTTTGTCTTTAGAAATTGTTTTGAGGAACTCGAAACGTTGTATCTTCTGGCAAAATTCACTGTAAAGATAACTCTTTTTCGAGTAAATTGACACGTGTCACAATGGAGGCATTGTTCACATTGAAAGGTGACAAGAATGGGGCAATTGAGGATGCTGATCTGGTCAGTGTCTACTTGCCACTTACCATCGTCGATTGAAATGATCCGTTGGTCAGATGTGATTGCACTTTGCAGATGTCAATGTCTTCCCTTTGATGAATGATGCAATTAGGTTCTCTATGGATTGTGTCCCAATACGAAGGATATGACCAAGTCCCTTCAGGTAGATTAGCAAAGACAAGCGATTCTCATGTCCACGAGATTGTAATTTTAATCAGTGAGTATGTTTTCTACATTGCGTTTCAATGTTCACATCCCTTGAAAATTAATTACTGATTGTAATAAGAAACTTCATGCACATACTTGAGCCGGTGTCTGATTTAAACAGGCTTGTGGTTTATGTTTGAAAGAATAAATGCGCCTTCAGTTCAATGTTCAGTCAAGTCCCAAATTATTTTTGTCCAATTTGGTCCATGAATTATATGATTTTTGTCGAAGTTAGTCTTATATGGACAGAAATACGGACGGTACAAATTGCATAGCTGATGCATCATATGGGACTATATATTTTTTGGACCGCCGACTAGATTATTTGTTGAGTATGGATGTAAGGAAAGACAATTATGATGGAAGTTTAGGAAACCTAGAGAGAGAGTGATGCAAGCCTAGGGGGGGCTTTCTCAAACAATAGGATCGGGAGAGTGACTCGCGCACAAGAAACGGGACGAACAGTAATTTCAGCACTGCGCGAACTCAGGAGAACAGTCGTATCTTTGTCGATACAGATCGGATCCACCTGATTCCAAAGCCAAATGAACAAAGACTTCTGGATCTACAATTTATATGTTTTGGGTTTTCTGAAATAAACACTGTAGGATAGTCGAAATTTGGTTGGAAATAAGAAACAGAATAGGAAAAGATAGAAACTCCGTTGGTTGCTCTTCTAGGCCTCCAAGGAAGTTGAGGGGGACACCGATTCTTCTAGATCGATGACTGCAACTCTTCAAGGATGCAGATTTCGAAAGCTCCGACTCTTCAAGGACGGAGTGAAAACTCTTCTAGGTTTTCAAGGGTTGAACTCTTCAAGGTTCACGATACTTGCTTCAAGCAAAGCTTTTCATTCATCCAAAAGTTGTCTGTCTTCTACCAGGGATTGGATGGCTTATATCATCAAAGAAATAAAAACAGAGCATAGAAACTTGAAAGCATTAAAGAGCCTAGAAACTAGAAAAATAATAAAGAGCTTAGGAACTAGAAAAATAATAAAAGCATAACGTCTTCATGGCTCCCAAGGTGTCTTCTTTCAAACTTCTGGAATGGACTCAAGATATCATTATAGCTTCTCGGTTTTGTCGAGCTTTAATGCGGGCTGATCTTCTTGGTCGAGAGAGCCGGTCTTCAATGTGGGCTGCATCAGAGAGAGACAGGAGAAGCGAGTCCAGGGGGGAGGTGGCCGATGCTGGTGGCGCCACCCATGAACTGGCGAGGGGCCAAGCATCCCTTGTCGGCCTTAGGCTAACTCGGTGGGGCTGCCGCCATAGCGGGGGCGCTCGGGAAGTTGGGAGCTAGCTAGTGGGTTTGTTCATGTTGGTGAATGGTGGTAGTGGTCGGTTCCAATGAAGGATGCATCGTTGAAAACCCACAGAACTAGGGTCAGAAGAATATTCTCATGCTTTTCTAACATCTAGGCCTTTGAGGCTTTTATATATTATCCATACATCGAATTCCAAAAGAGGCATTTGATAGCCGTCAAGTTTCTGTGCGTTCGTGTCCAGCAGAAGGTGGCGGCTGGGGCGCATCGTGATCGTCAGCCCCATCCGCCATGACAGCATCTTTCTCTCGCCGCTCTCATTTTGTTTATGTGGTTTCATAACATTTGCTTTTATTGATATCTTAAAAATATTTATCTTGCAATACGTTTTTTTAACATTTGTAATTACCAAGTAAATGCAAATACAACATCTGCTCTTGACATTCTGTAAAAGTTTAGGAAGTATTAGTGCCTCACTTCTATGCTTAAATGGTCAAGAGAAAAGGATTGATCAATATGGTGACTCCCTCTAAACGTTATTATAACAATTTCCATGTTTGCTATAAAGTGTTCGATTTTGAGACATGGTTATTTTGCACCATTTGGCCTAAAAGTGTGCGGTTGACAAACCTGTTACAGTAGTCTCGCTAAGTTATTAGTAGTTAAGAAATCGCACCTGTTTAGAGGTTTGCTTATAATGAGAATTGCGATTATGATATCATAAAAGATAGGTGTCTCCGTTACTATTATGTCAATTACTTCGATGGCAAATGCTATTTATTATAAAATTAAAATTATTATCGTAATTATGAATAAAGTTAGTCATTTATATAAACAGTGAAGTATTCATATGGGTAAGTTAATGATCATGTACAATATATTAAATTAAGATTTCATTTGTTTCGTGAAAAATAAACGATCGTAAAATATTTTCTTAAAAAATGATTGTTTACATCCTTGCAAAATGTATAGATATACATTATTATAAACAATGAATATTTTTTATTAATTATTTTTTTCAAGGGATATAATTATTTTCGTCATTTTATTTAGGTGCGATACGATGAGACCCCGTTGATGGTCGGATCCGGGCAAGTTGTTTCGGAGAAAAAGGTCCCGCTCAAGTTCTGAAAAAAACACCCGCCATTAGCTCGAAGCCTGTGATCATCTCCATCCATCCTTCATTCTGCTACCGGGAAACGCACTGTACCGAGAGCTGTAATCGACTGCTCTCTCTCTCTCTCTCGCTTGAGCTGATGTGGACGAGCCCTCGACCCCCCGCTTTCTTTCTCCGCTCGCAGCGCTCGCCATCTTCAGCTTCCGTCCCTCGCTCCGCCACTTTCTCTTCCCCCAAGTCGTCCCTTTTGCTGGATTCCAGTCAACCGTCCCGAATCGGATCGAGAGCGCCGTCGCTTCACGTGCAATGCCGCCGCGTCATCTCGTCACCTAATCTCGAGTTGGAATCGGGTGAGTGGCTCTCAGAGACAATTCATCAAACATTTGATGTCCTTGAACGCAATTTGAAATATTTGATCGAACTCCTCGTTGAAAGTCTTGCCTTTTCAGGGGCGTTGTATGTGTTATTTCAAGAACTGGGGCTCAACGAGAAAGAGGCCGAATCTCTCTTGACCAGGGACCCGGATTTGAGGCTGAAGTCTATCGGTTCGTTGCGGGCTCGCGTCGCCTCTTTGAAATCGGTCGGAATCAGTGGCCTTGAGCTCTGCCATTTGGTTGCGAAATGCCCTTCTGTGTTGGCAGCAGGCGAAATCGATCCCTTTATACTCTTCGTGCGCAACCAATTAGATGGAAAGGTTGACCCAATGCAGCTTAAGCGTCTCTTTATGTCAACTGAGCCGCGATTCCTGGCTGGATTTGAGGAAAAAGTTAATTTGCTGATTGACAGTGGGATTCCTAGAGAAAAGATTGTTCATGTTCTTGACAATGTGAATTTAACGAAGGCTTTGTCTCTTAAGCCGTTTGAAGAGATTGAAAGGCTCCTTAATTTCTTGAGCCGCTATGGTGGGGTTGATTTGATTGTGAGGCATCCCCCCATTCTTAACTTCGATATGGATACCCAATTGATTCCGAGAGTGGAGTTTCTTCTAGAACTTAGCGGAGGAGATGAGGATGCAACGGGGGCAGTGTTGCGCAAGCTGCCTACCTTTTTGAAATACCGCGTGGAACACTTGGAAAGCCATGTAGAGTTCTTGAGGTCATTTGCGGGATTAGATGATCAAGAAATATTCAGGATCATTCTTGTGTTTCCTAACATTGTTAGCGCGAGTAGGGAGAGGAAATTGCGTCCCAGAATTAGTTTTCTCAAAGAATGTGGACTCAACTCCAATGAGATTTTCAAGTTCTTGACAAAAGCCCCTTTGTTTTTGGGTCTATCTTTTGAGGGGAACATTGCTTATAAGCTGGGTTTTTTGGTAAAGATTGGTTACAAGTACAGAACCAAGGAATTTGTGGTTGCAATAGGCGCTGTGACTAGGACAAGTTGTGAGAATATGCAGAAGGTGATTGAGCTCTTCTTGAGTTATGGGTTTTCTTGCGAAGACGTGCTTCTCATGAGTAAGAAGCATCCTCAAATACTTCAATACAATCCTGATTCTCTGGCAGAGAAAGTGGAATATTTGGTGGGGGAGATGGGACGCGACCTTGATGAGCTATTGGATTTCCCTGCATTTCTTGGTTACAAACTCGATAGTAGAATAAAGCATAGGTACGAGGTGAAGAAGAAGATTATAGGTGAAGGAATGTCGATCAACAAGCTGCTCAGTGTTTCGTCGGCGAGATTTGCAAAGAAGAAGCTAGAAAAGTTGGCGCACAAAGCCTAAAAATTAGGGGTTGCACAATTTCATCAGCAGAAGTTTATAGCAAAATTGACGGAAATTGTATAGTTACTGAGTTTTCTCAAAGCTTCATCAGTTGAAGGCTTTTGCTTTTTTCAGGCAAAATTCTGGCTTGACTTCCTTAGGTGAAGATAGAAAGTCATATTTTTCATCCCTAGACCTGCAAAGCCATCATTAAGTTCGAAGAAAATGGTTGGTAGGTACCCAGTTGAATGAAATGATTGAGTACGCTCCATTTTAAGGTTAAAGCAACAAGAAAAGTGGCTGATCTTTGTATTTGTGTAACTGTCATTTACAAAGGAATCCACCTTGAGTTGATAGCAATATTTCTTTGGTTCCTCTCACATTTTTCTGTTCTTAGTCCTGAAATCTTTAAAAAACGTGATCTGATGTTGAAAATAATCTTGTCAATATGCATGAGGCATCAAGACATGGTTGCCCTTGTTATGCAATAGATTTCCTAACCGGGATGGTCAAAATCACTAAGTTAACTTGATTGCAAGGCACCTATGATCAGGATGGTCATTTCACCTGTAGAAATTACAACAAATAATTGAGTGTTAATTCTGTTGTCTCTGGTTTGTTCTTTGATTAAATTACATTCCGTAAATTATTACGACTGTTAGTTCAGGATTATCTCACAGGACATTATGATCATCAACAAAACCGAGGATCTATTATCCTCAAGAGATCTGCAAAGGTGTAGCATTTATGCATAATAGGTGCCATTGGCAACTTCATTCTTTCTCCCATGCAACATGAGGTTACACTTTGGAATGGTGAATTCCAAGACACCTTAAGATGAATAGCCGTACTGCTTTGATGGTGGAATATAACCATGGCAAGGTAAGAATTCCTATATCTGCGAGATTGTAGTAATCATTGAGTTATGCAAATTCATCATATTCAGATCTGAACATTGGTATTCTTAGTATGTGGCCTCATTCTATGGTGTTTCCTAAGTTTTATCCTATGTTTGGTAATCCTGCATATAAATGAATGTCAATGGAGAAGAAATATGAACAAACTATTCCCATAGATGCTGACAAGGTTTGATGGTATCACGTCAAAACTAATATATTATTTCCTGATATGAACAAAAACTAATTTTGAAAAGTTTGAATTGTCTGTGAGAGTGAATTGGAGGAAAAAGGAAAATTTTTTCTTCATCCACCTCCTTTTTCCTCTTTCCTCTCTCTCCCAAACAAAGCATTAAAATAGTATCAAAAGATCATGACCCGCTCATGTGTGTTAAATTGATCAGATAACTTACTTATGGCACTGTGACTAGGACAAGTTGTGAGAATATGCAGAAGGTGATTGAGCTCTTCTAGAGTTATGAGTTTTCCTATGAAGACGTGCTTCTCATGAGTAAGAAGCATCCTCAGATACTTCAATGCAATCCTGATTCTCTGGAGGAGTAAGTGCAGTATTTGGTAGGGTGGATCGGACACAGCCTTGACGAGCAATTAGATTTCCCTGCATTCCTTGATCATAAACTTGACAGTGGAATTAAGCACTGGTATGAGGGGAAGAAGAAGATTATAGGTGAGGTGCAGGAATGTCACTCAACAAGCTGCTATGTGTTTCGTCTGAGAGATTTGCAGAGAAGCTAGAAGAGCTGGTGCACAAAGCCTAGAAAGTAAAAGGTTGCTAAGTTTCATCTGCAGAATTTTTTTTTTTTTTTTTTTGGGTAAAAGGTACGAATTATATTAACTTAAGCCAAAGAGAAGCAAGAAGCTATACAACAAGAACTCGGCACCAAAAACTTACACTCACGAAGACAAGAACAGTCAGAGTGAGTCGAAGGGTGCCAAGGTAAAACAAGACCACCTACACAGGAGCAGAGGAAAGCCAAAACAGCGGCAAAAGCAAACCAAATGGCCTAAACAGGGAGCAAAAAGAACAAAGAGCCCAACATCATCTGCAGAAGTTCATGGCCAAAGTGATGGAAATTGTACTGAATTTTCTCAAAGCTTTACAATTTCAAGGTTTTGCTGTTTTATTTTTTCCCAGGGTAAAATTCTGGCTGGGACTTCCTTAGGTGAAGATAGAAAGTCATTATTTCATCCCTAAACTTGCAAACCCATCATGAAGTTTGAAGAAAATGGTCGATACCCAGTTGAATGAAATGACCGAGTATTCTCAATTTGAATGTTAAGCAACAAGAAAAGTGGCTCATCATTATTTTTATAGATGGATGTGAAAAAGTAGTTCGTATGACTATTTTCACGCGCTAACTCAAGTCTTGAGTCGCCACAACCTTTGACATCACTCTTCGTTTGAAAGCGATAGGTCATCTTGGAAACTTCACTGCAGGAGAGGCTGAACAGGTCGTTCATTCGGGGCATTAGTGTCCCCAGTAGCACGGCAAGAAAGACCAATGACACCAGGCACATAGGTCTGGAATTGCGAGGAAAAGTCTTGAGTCGCCACAACCTTTCATATCATTCTTTGTTCGAAAGGGATAGGTCATCTTGGAAACTTCACTGCAGGAGAGGCTGAACAGGGTTGTTCATTCGGGGCATTAGTGTCCCCAGTAGCACGGCAAGAAAGACCAATGACAAGAGGCACACAGGTCTGAAATTGCGAGGAAAAGTTGTGTCGTTCTCAGCCTGTGAACGATGGAAATTCAGGGCTTAATATGTGGTGGAGGATCAACAAAGATAAAAAGACGTCCATGTAATAGTGGCGAATGAGAGAGACCTTAAATATGAAGACTGGGGATCTTCTATTAAAAAGCCCATGTCAACCAATAAAACAAAGTCAATCAAGTTGAGAATATTACAGAAGTAGCGAGTAGGACCCAACACCATCGCCATTTCTTTCTGGCACGAAACCATCGTGTTGACGACCCATAAATATAGCCGTCCAACAATATTATTTCATGATTTAGAGATTTTTATTAGATAAGTAAGTTATTTTAAATTCCCAAAGATATTTAGGATGTTAATGAGTTTCCTTTTTTCTAATATGACAAGAAAGCCATCTTAAGATTCCATTACAAACTTTAAATTGAAGTCAACCCAAATGAGTTAAGAATCGAATCCATCCTGATAATTAAGGATTGCATAATTCAATTTAAAGGAAAAAGAATGTTCAGAAATAAAAAGAATTATCCACTCTATTATATTTTTGTTGAAGAAAATTCTACAAAAGTTGTTAAAGTAACTTTATAGTTCCCTCGCTATCTTTGGAGATAATCTTATAGAGTGTTCAACAGTTTGGCATAATTAGAAGATTTGAAAGTCAACAATAACAAAAGGGAGAATTGCCAAAAAAGTCATAAATCTATTGTAATTATGCCAATTCAGTCATAAACTTTTTTTTTAGTCAATTTAGTCCGAAACCTTTTATAATTGTGCCAATTCAATCAATCTTACCAAATTACCCAGCCAGCGCTGACGTGGACGCCGGCCGGGGACAGCTAGCCGGTGAACGCTGATGTGGCAATTTTTAATTTGTTTTAAATATTTCTTTCAATTTTTTTAATTTTTTTGAATTTTTGAAATTTTTTTCTTTTTTCCCTGGCGAGGCTGACCTCGCTGGCCCTTGCCTTAGCCCGGCCGGTGCTGGCTAGAGGAAGGAGAAGAAGGAAAAAAAAAATTTAGAACTAAATTGGTAAAATTGTAATATGTTTACAACTTTTTTAGTAATTCTCTCTTCATGGCTGGGTTGATGATGACGTTGTGCAATATCTTATTATCATATAAGATAATTCTTTTAATAGTGATTATTTATTTCAAGAATGATCAACTATGTAACAAATTGAATGACGACTAACCTTCGAGACTTAATTTAGCAAATATGGAATATATGTCAAGTGATTGGAAAAAAAATATTTCAAAGGTGGAGAAAAAGGGAGGAGGAAAAAAACAAAGTACAAAAATAGAAGAATGTGTCAGAAGGAAGTGACGGGAGAGAGAGACGTGAAAAAGTTGGACACGACTCCACTAATTATGGAGCTTCAGCTTGGGTCCAGCTCCTTTAAATTCTTGACTTGCTTGCATTTGTTCCGTTAACCGACTGGGGCTTCTGTTACGAAATCGCACGTCGATTCCAGAAAAATAACGCTCGCAAACAATTCACCAGACAGAATATAGTAATAAAAGAGCAGAATCAGATGAACACGCCAGAAAATTTGTTATCGAAGTTCACCCAAACCCGGGCTACATCTCCGCGCGAGGCACTCTGCGAATCCACTAGACTTTGAAAAAGTTGGAATACAACGATGATCTTCTCTCAAGATCGGGGTACAAAGAGATTGAGAACCCTCATCAAAAAAAAACTCACTTTTTTTCTTCTCTTTTTTCTTGCCTCTCTATTTCCTTTTTCAGCGTCTTGACGGCTAGGGTTTTGCCATCGCTAATATATAGGTACCACTTTTAACCTAAAAGGAAATCTAATAAAAAAGACAAAAAAGCCCCTAAAAACAAATATTTGGCTTTATCTATAACAATCTCCCGCTTGAAGACAAATATACCCAAGCACCAAGCAACTTTGCATCCATCCTCTTCAAAAAATAGTAGTTGAAAAACTTGTGCCTCTGCGATACTCCTCATCAATCAACATGGAGTAATACCAATGGTAGTAGTACAGAAAATATGCTTCTCTCTGTCTACTACCTTGGTCATCATGTCAGCTGGATTCTTCGAACCATCAATCTTCTGTAACTTTAACTCATTATCTTTCAATGCTGACTTGATAAAGTGATAACGCTTCTTGATATGTCTAGTCCTTGAGTGATAAGCTGCATTCTTTGCTAAGTGCACTGCACTTTGACTATCACTCCACAGTGTACCGACTGGCTGTTTTCGATGTAACTCCTCCATATAATCTTGTAACCACACGATTTCCTTGGAGGCTTCTGTAATCGCTACATATTCTGCCTCTATCATCGATAAAGCCACTATCTTTTGTAGTTGAGATACCCAACTCACTACTGTACCTGCAACTATAAAGACATATCCCGTGGTACTCTTACCACTATCTCGATCACCCGAATGATCTGCATATACATAACCCTGCAACTCTAGAGATGTACTACCATAACAAAGTGAGTAATTGGAAGTACCTGCTAGATATCTCAATATCCATTTCACTGCATTCCAATGCTCTCTGCCTGGGTTCTGCATATATCGACTCACAACTCCCACTGCTTGTGCAATGTCTGGTCTCGTGCTCACCATGGCATACATCAAACTCCTCATTGCTGATGCATATGGAATTACCGCCATCTCATCTTTCAAACCTTGAGTGCTTGGACACATATCCTTGGAAAGTTTGAAATGACTCGCTAGAGGAGTTGCAACCGGTTTTGCCTTGTCCATGTTAAATCTCTTTAACACCTTGTTCACATAGTCTTCCTGGGACAACCATAATTTCTTATTTTTCCTGTCCCTGACGATTTTCATGCCTAAAATATTCTTGGCCTCTCCCAAGTCTTTCACAGCAAATTGTGATGATAACATCTTCTTCACTTCTACGATTCTCTTCATATTGGAACTAGCCACCAACATGTCATCCACATATAAAGAGAGATACACAATGTCACCATCATCATATTTGCGAAAATAAACACAGTGATCAGACTCACAGTGTGCAAATCCTTTTTCTTGCATGAAACTATCAAATTTTAGGTACCATTGCCGCAGAGCTTGTTTCAAGCCATACAAGTTTTTCTTCAAGCGACATACCATGTGCTCCTTACCTTTGATTTCAAAACCCTTATGTTGTGTCATGTATAATTCTTCATCTAAGTCACCATGTAAAAACGTTGTTTTTACGTCTAACTGCTCAAGATGAAGATCCTCCACTGCAACTATACTCAGTAGAACTCCAATTGATGTCATTTTCACTACAGGTGAAAATATCTCGGAGTAGTCGATCCCTTCTTTTTGAGAAAAGCCCTTGACTACAAGTCTCGCCTTGTATCTAATACTACCATCTGCTTCATTCTTAACCCTGTACACCCATTTGTTTAATAAAGCTTTTTTACCTGTGGGCAACTTGGTCAACTCCCAAGTTTTGTTCTGAAGTAACGAGCTCATCTCGTCTTTCATAGCACACTCCCACTGCAAGTGAGACGTGTCTGCCTTTGCCTCATCGTAAGTCTCCGGTTCTCCCGAATCTGTATATAAGACATGGCTTAGAACAGTATTAGCTAATGGATCAAAAATTACCTTTGGCTTTCTCACACGTGTAGACCTTCTCAAGACAGGTACTTCAGGGTCATTCGTTTGCTCCGAATTGCTGCGTTCTTCTTGAACTACCTCTTCACTGATAATAGGCTCATCTTGAACCTCTCTTTCAGGTGAACTTTGATCTACTGGAAACATCTTCACTGGCATTATGTCTAATTCAACATATTCTGGTTGTACTACCTTCTCATGCTCGTCTCTCGTCGACGATCCTTGTACATCTTTTCTTCATGGAATACCACATTGCGATCAAGGGATGACTTTGTTATTCTCATAATCCCAAAGCCTATAGCCATACTCGTCGCCACCGTATCCGATAAAGACGCACTTATGGGACTTAGCATCAAGCTTTTTCCTATCCTCCCTGTCAATCAAAGCATATGCAATACAACCAAACACCTTTAGATGAGAATAATTAATCTTTTTACCTGACCACCGTTCTTGTGGTATTTCTCCATCCAATGCACTAGATGGACTTCTGTTGATAAGATAAACAGCTGCATCAACTGTGGCAGCCCATAAGTGTAGCGGGAGACCCGTTTGTAGTCTCATGCATCTCGCACGTTCTAGAATAGTCATGTTCATTCTTTCAGCTACACCGTTCTCTTGAGGAGTTCTAGGAACAGTCTTTAACCCGTGTATGCCCTCTTGACTCAAATATTCTGCAAATTCCTTACTTGTGTATTCACCACCATTATCGATTTCGAGCTTTAATCGATAACCTGTTTCTTTTTCTACCATGGTTTTCCACATTCTGAACATCCCGAATACTTCTGATCTTTCTTTAAGAGCATAGACCCAAGTCTTCCTTGTTGCATCATCAATGAATGTGACAAAATATCTCTTACCACCATAAGAGAATTCCTGAGTAGGTCCCCATACATCAGTATGAACCAACTCTAGCTTCTTGCCTTTATTTTGTCGTCCATTCAATTGAAAACTAACAGCCTTTCCATAAATGCAACTCTCACAAAAATCTAACTCAACTTTTTGTAAACCCGGAAGTAATTTTCTCAAGTGTAATTGCTTTACACCTTTTTCACCAAGATGTCCCAAACGATAATGCCAAAGAGTAGATAAATTACCTGTAGCCATTGTAGTTGCAACCATATCACTGATATTGTCTCCTTGGAGAAGGTAAAGTGTACCCGTACGCTTTCCCTTTGCTACTACTCTTATCCCTGAGGTTATCTTCCACTCTCCGCAGCCAAAGGTTATTACCAAACCTTCTTGGTCAAGTTTACTGGTTGAAATCAGATTTTTCTTTAATTCCGGAATATGCCTAGTTTCACGCAAAACTAGACGTCCTCCACCTGAGATGTTCACAGTCACGGTTCCTTTCCCAATAATTGGACACGTGTGGCCGTTTCCCACAACCACTTGTCCAAAATCTCCACTGGCATAATCATCAAATATGTCTCTTTGCGAGGTGCAATGAAAAGAAGCGCCAGAATCTATAAACCATTTATCTGTTGTCAAGTCAAACCCTGCAGACAAACACAAGTTATTTAGCAAAGATTCATCGCTAACTACATTAGCACCTTGATTCTCATCTTGCTGCTTCTTTTTGTAGGCTTCACACTGAAACCTCCGGTGTCCGGTTTTGTGACAAAACCAACACTCATCTTTTGCAACCTGTCTCTTACCCCTTGATTGTGATCTGCCACGACCGCTGAAATTTCCTCTACTTTTACTTCTTCCACGGTTCTCCACTGCAAGTGCCGTTGAAGATGTAGATGCAGAAAAATTATCTCCACCTGAGACTTTCCTTCGCATATCTTCATCCATGATACTACTCACAGCATCATCAAGAGTTAAATCATCCTTCATGGTGCTCGAAATTCCCTACACTGCGGTATTGTAGCTTTCTGGAAGAGAACATAAAAATAATAAAGCTTGAAGCTTCATGTCTAAATTTATGCCTGCGGATTCCAATTGACCCGTGACTTGCGTGAAACTATTAATATGCTCTGCCACAGAACCTCTATCAGATAACTTCATATTAACCAGTTTCTTCAACAAAAATACCTGATTTGATGTAGACGGCTTCTCAAAAATATTCGTTAGAATATCCATGGCTTCTTTTGCAGTTTTTGCTTTCGCAATGTGGTATCCTGTCTTTTTCGTCAACCCTAGACGAATCGCACCTAATGCCTTTCGATCAAGAATTTTCCATCCGACTTCTGCTGTCGGATCCACTTCCGCCATCTCGGGTTTCCAACCCTCAAGTGGTGCATAGAGATCTTTTTGATAAAGATAATCATCTATTTGTAGTTTCCACCATCCGAAGTCCTCCACATTGAACTTATCGATTCTGATTTTATCTTCTGCCATCCTGTTTGCTTTCAATCGAACGTCACCGAAAAACCCTTGATGTTCTCGATTAGCCAACCCAGGCTCTGATACCAGTTGTTACGAAATCGCACGTAGATTCCAGAAAAATAACGCTTGCAAACAATTCACCGGACGAGAATATAGTAATAAAAGAGCGAATCGATGAACACGCCAGAAAATTTGTTATCGAAGTTCACCCAAACCTGGGCTACGTCTCCGCGCAGAGGCACTCTGCGAATCCACTAGACTTCGAAAAAAGTTGGAATACAACGATGATCTTCTCTCAAGATCAGGTACAAAGAGATTGAGAACCCTCATCAAGAAAAAACTCACTTTTTTCTTCTCTCTTTTTCTAGCCTCTCTATTTCCTTTTTCAGCGTCTTGACGGCTAGGGTCTTGCCATCGCTAATATATAGGTACCACTTTTAACCTAAAAGGAAATCTAATAGAAAAGACAAAAAAGCCCCTAAAAACAAATATTTGGCTTTATCTATAACAGCTTCTCTATAGGCCAGGCGACCGCAAGCCTCCAGTTAGATTAGGATCACCCAATCTCTTCTGTGTCTTTTCAAATTGCGCCTCTCCTCCACGCAGACCAAGCCATTCCTTACCAATTTCTCTTTGCCCAAAGACAAACAGAGACATGTTTCATGCTCTCAGCTCCATGAATATCTCTCTAGTGTTGCTGCTCATTCTTGTTCTATCGCAAACCGTGACTAGCAAAGCTGGGCCGAGTAATCCACGATGTGTTACTTCATCCTGTGGTGATATTCGCAATATAAGTCATCCATTTCGATTGAAGAGTGACCCAAAGGGATGCGGTGACCCAAAAAAGGAGCTGGTCTGTGAAGATAATCGTATTGTTCTATACTTCCATGATGGCCGATTTTATGTACAGTCTATCAATTATTCCAGCCTTGAAATCAGATTGGTTGATGATGGGTTGAAAAAGGATAACTGCTCGTCTCTCCCTCGTCATTCACGGGCGTTCTATAACTTCGGGAACTATTCCGATCCAAATAATTCATACTCCATGATCCTAGGAGGCAGACTGGTCATTATGAACTGCTCAAAGACAATTAACTGTCCCATCTACATCGCTATGAGTCCATGCATTAAGGGTTTGTACCCTTCCAACGCATCATCGAATTGGAACTTGTATGCTTTGCTCAATCCATTAGCATCGGACGTTGGGGACTTTTGCACCATTAGCAGCTAGACGGTATCATCTCATTTTGCATATGTTGAGCAGATCAATAGTAGCTTCTACAACTACGAGCTAATCCATAACATCATGGCTGATGGATTTACTCTCTCCTTTGGTGCGATGGCAAAATATTTCTTTTGCTACTTTGATCTGTATGACTACTTTCATTTCTATAACTTAGTTTATTCTGGTAAATTGGATATGTATAGCACCTACAGCAGTCAAGTTTGCGGATCCAAGTACTACGAGGGCGGTAAGTATTTGGTCAGCGATGAAATTTCACCATAACTTTGCATGATTCTGTACAATGTTTCACTTCCCACTTTCTCTTCAAAACTGGAAAATGAAAGAAACATGTAATATCCATGAAACTTACGACAAATATACAAGATAGTGTACGTCAACTATGTGTATTTGAAAGTTTTTGGGAGGATCGCATTACTTATAAATTCTAAGTTGAAGGAGTTGCAAGATTCGCGAAACAAAATGAAAAAGTGAAGGTAGAAGCCACCCCCAAACAGACTCAGATCAGCTGCACATATACAAGTGTCTAGATTATAATTCCTTTCCACTGAAGGGCTAGAACTTTCACTGTAAAAAAGAAAGAAGATGCTTGTGCGAGCAACCACATGACTAGCTTTTGTTGGCATAGAATATACATTTTCTTAATTTCTTAATTGGTTCTTTCATTAGTCACTTAACTAATAATCCGGGAGACGCTCCTTAACATTCCTTTAGAAATTGTAGTCATGCACTACTTGGAGGAACATAACTATTAATTAAACATGGAAATCACTGTTTCTCTAGATTTGTTAACATCTAACAAAGTGAAATGAGTTTTTTGTATTGCATACCATCTATGTATGAAGCTCATTATTTTCATTTAGTTGTCAATTCACGCGTGCCACTACTCATATTCTTTTGGACAAATTTAACTTATACAAAGTGAATGGCTACTACTCTGTTTCCTTGTGAGTTCTATTTTCCAAGCTTCTTTTCCTTCAATTCCTTTTCACACCAATCATTCCTTCCACAGGTGTGCTAGAAAATATTGCAATTTGGACTACTGGAGATTTTATAGCACTACTAGGTAAGCCACAATGATTTGTTCTTGCAATAATTATAAAAATAACTCATTCTAACCCAATAAAAATTTCTTCAGTGCCTTTTTGTGTAGCGAAATTCGTAATCGGGATGCCATTTTTCACGATATTTATGATCTACAAGTATAGAAGAAGGCACCTAGCAATGGACAAGAATATTGAAGAATTTTTGCAAGCTCAGAACAACTTTTTACCCATAAGGTACTCTTACTCTGATATTAAGAAGATCACCAAAAACTTTAAGCACAAACTAGGTGAAGGGGGGTATGGTTCTGTGTACAAAGGAATGCTTAGAAGCAGCAACGAAGTGGCAATCAAGACTTTGAAGCAGTCCAAGGCCCATGGCCAAGATTTTATCAGTGAAGTCGCTACTATTGGAAGAATTCACCATGTTAATGTAGTGCAACTCATCGGTTTTTGCTTTGAAGGATCAAAACAAGTTCTCGTGTATGATCTCATGACAAATGGGTCTTTGGATAAGCACAATTTTGCGGAGGAAGCTAATAAGTTTCTTGACTACATGAAAATATTTGAGATCACTCTTGGGGTGGCGAGGGGGATTGGATACTTACATCGGGGGTGTGACATGCAAATACTACACTTTGATATCAAGCCTCATAACATTCTTTTAGACAAGAATTTCATCCCGAAAGTTTCTGATTTTGGGCTCGCGAAAATTTATCCCACGGATCATAGCATAGTTTCATTAACTGCTGCAAGAGGAACCTTAGGATATATGGCGCCTGAATTGTTTTACAAAAACATTGGCGGCGTATCTTATAAAGCGGATGTCTACAGCTTCGGGATGTTGCTCATGGAAATGGCAAGTTGAAGGAAGAATATAAATGCAAATGCAGAACGCTCAAGCCAAATTTATTTTCCATTGTGGGTGTATGACCAAGTCAGAGAAGGTACAAGTGTTGAAATGGAAGAAGTTGCAGAAGAGGAAAGGAAGGTGATAAAAAAAAATGATAATAGTTGCACTTTGGTGCATACAATTAAACCCTGATCACCGCCCTCCAATGAACAAAGTCATAGAAATGCTGGAAGGAGATATTGGTAAACTTCATATGCCTCCAAAAACGCTTATCTACCCACCAGATGTGTCAGTTAACGATGACAAATTTGAGATGGAACTAGAAACACTCTCTACTTCATCAAGTGCTTCGGTAATTTCAACTAGTTCTCCTTTTAGAGATAACAATGTGTTTAGAGAAGCTTGTGCTGTTTCATTGGAAAAGCTTTATACATTTGCCCACAATCTAGTATTATGTTGGGAGGGAGTTGAGCTAGTTTATCTCGACCCTAATTACTTTGAGATTGTCTTCTTGTGGCTCTTATATTAATGTCGTGTTATTGTACATATAGTTTTACTCTCTTGCACCTTCATAAGGACAACAAATTTGTCAAAAAGCCAGGACAAAAACAGAGGAGGAAGGTGACGGCCATTGTGAATTGTCTTCCCTCGTTACGTGATTTTGGATAATGCCAATGAAAAAACTAACAATAACCCGCGATCTTACTCCTATATGCTCCATTGCCACCATATGATTTCTCAATATAGAAAATAATTGATTTCGACTTATGAATTCATTGTAAAAAAAAAAAAAAAAAAAAAAAAACGTATATGTATACATTTTGCAAAGTGGACACCATCTATCTATGATAGAAACAATTTTTATAAAATGGAAAAGAAATGATCTTAAATGAAACAAACTCAATGAAGTTTATATTTGAAAGAACTCATAATCCGTTCTAAAGTTGACATGAATATTAATGAGTAATAATATCTAAAGATTACAATTTTCTCTTAGATCACTCCGTTATGGTGATTTCAATAAGTGAAAATTCATCTATATCCGATATTGGCCATGGAGGGAAGGGGGAGAAGGAGAGGCAACCCTCTACCTGCCAAAAAAATTAACAAAATTTCAATTACGAATATGAAGTGGGCATTTTTTTTTTAATAAAAAAATGAGGGGAATGAAGTTTGTTTTAAATAAGAACTATGAGTAACCATCGTAATTTCAAATGGGTGAACTGATGTCCAGCCAAATTTTCAATCGGCGGATAATTTCATCCAAAATTCTATGATTTTACCTCTAGATTTATGCTGAACAGGTGTATGAACTAGAGGATCGTTACCTTGAAGAACAATCGCTGAACAATTTTCGTCCAAAATTTCCCCGTTACCACAAGGCTGTCCGCCGAAAACAAATCGCTCCTTACACCTTTCGAGTTCTAACCCGCGAGCTCCATCCCCAGCTGGAGCAGCAGGAGCGTCGATTACATCTAAGGAGTTTAAAGAGGCTAGGATTTTTCGATTCTACTTCTGCTTCTTCTGGTTTGTTCGATTCACTCGATTGGATTGGAGGGTCGACAGTGTAGGCGTGGAGGGAGGGCGATGGTGCAGGATCGTGAATGAGTTTAGTTTCCGGTGTTTGTTCTGGTCAGGATGAAGGTGTTGCTATGGCGGAAGTTTCTATTTGGTTGGGGGGGGGAGGCACAGGTGATGGTGTTCTTGGTGTTGGAGTAGAAATGGGTTCCTCGCTTTCTAAGGACTTGGAGTCTGCAGTTGGACTTGATGTCCAGAATATTGCTTGTGGTGGATGACATGCTGCTTTAAAGTCCAAGCAAGGAGATAGCTTTTCGTAGGGGAGAGATGGGGTGAGAGACTGGGGCATGGCTGGACTCTTGTGTCTTGCATCGAAAGCTAATAGATGCTCTCAGCAATACATATATGAAGCGAGTATCATACATGTTCTGGTGATTTATACACTCGGGGGTGATGGAGCTTATAGTTTTGGTCTTCTTGGGCATGGGAATGAAGTGAGCCACTGGGTATCAAAAAGAGTGAGTGGTGTAAGAATTATTAATCTAACAAGTGGAGCCTTGGAAGGTGTATATGTCTCATCCCTCTCCTGTTGAATTTGGCACGCTGTAGTTGTCACTTCTGCTGGCCAGTTACTTGCTTCTGGTGATGGCGCCTTCGGTATTCAGGGCCATGGAGATCGGAAAAGTGGATCAATACCCCAGGAAGTGGAGCCCTTGGAAGGGCTTCGCACTGTTCGAGTTGCTTGTGGTGTTTGGCATACAACTGCAGTAGTGGAAGTCATGGTTGGTAGTCCTACTTTCGGTAACTGCTCATTCGAAAACTGCAGTAGTGACTAATGGATGTGATCGGTGGGCGGTTTAATTTTTTTGTAAACTCATTTCCTTTTTTTTTTAAATGCAAATATTCAAGTTTAATGAAATTCAAGTGTTTAATGATAAGTTGATGATGGTTGCTTGGCCAATTACTTGCTGTTTTCTGATGAGTTGATAATGATGATTATTAACAATCACTTGGCCAAATGCTTGCTGTGATCATAGATGTTTCATATACTCTTGTTGGCCAAATGCTTGCTGTTAGAATTGTTGGAAAGCCATTAGTTATACTGTTGTTAGCATTTTTAATCATCTTTTGGCTCTTCTTCTCTTTTTTATCACATGTTCAGTTAATAAATTATGCCTGATTTTTTATTTCTCCTTTCCCGGGGTCCTGTCTTTGAGCTTGGATTAAGGAAAATATTCGATAGTACCATTGAGAAAGAGCGAGTTCTACACATCCATTAGCATAAAAAGCCATTTGAGAAAGACCTGCTCACACTTTGCAATAGAATAAAGGTGGATATGTATATAATGGAGCACTCTGGGTAAAATAACAGAGTTCGGAATTGATGTACTTAATCAGTACATTCATGATGGGGTGCGATAGGAATGCACCGTTTGGTCTTGATATGCTACGATGGAAAGACACTCCTTGAAAGGGTATGAAGGGAGTTGTATACAAGTCTTTTGTAGACAACCGTTGACACGGTTGACAAAACATACGCTCATAATTTCCTCTCCTTTACCTTTCCCTTTCCATCAAAAGAAAGAAGGCGTTCTATTTTTCTTTTACAAGAACAATTGGCATTTATGTTGTGGAAATCGGGTGCTTTCCTCGTGATTGCATTCAGACCAACGTGAAATATTTTTGTTCGTGATTCATTCACAATTCAATGATCGTTCCGGGGTTAATTGTTGTTTGCGCATCGGAAACAGGTAAGTCGTTTTTCGCTGACTTGAATTCCTACATTGGTATCAGAGTCCGGTCGTGATTTCTGCCTTATTTTTCACCGAATTTTCTCGTTTACTAACTGATATCGAGATCAAGAGTATGAAATCCACACTATTTGGATGTTTATTGCTCGGAATTGCAATTTGAATCGTCGAAAACGAATCGAACCAAAGAACGGGTTCGGGGTCGTGTACACTTGTACGGTTTTGGCCATTTTTCGAAATATTTTTTCGGCCAAAATAAATTTTTAAATATATAGGGTGAAAGTACTTGTCGAGACGAGTCCGACGGTGGGTCGAATGCGACCGGAGGAGGCCGAACGCGTCTACACATGCCGCTAGAAGTCGCGGTGTGTGGATGCCACACGCTCAACGCGTTGGGAATGCCAGCGAGTGAGTGTCACGCACTCGTCAACAAATCGGCGCGTGCTGATGTCACCCATGACGTCATCCAAACGGTCGGTAACCACTGGATGACGTCATCAATGATGTCATCGCCAGCGATAGTTGCCCGGCCAGTTGTTGGTCGGCGATCGACCGGTGTCTCGACTCGTGACCCGACCCGAGATCCGATCTGAGGTTGACATGACCTGACCCGACCCAACTGTTGACCAGTCAATCGGTCCGGTGGTCAAACCGGTTGGATCAGTCACCGGTGGGACCGGCCGGACTGGCCAAGAGCCGTTTGACTCACTGGCGTATGTGCCCCATGCACCGCACACTTAGGTGGCGTGTGGGCGCGTGGGTGGTTAGATTGGAGCGTGGTTGGTGGCGTTTGATTCGTATGGATGTGCTCTACACTGTGGTATATTTATTTTATATTTTTGAGTTTTATAAATGTATGAAAATGTGTAGAAAACCCTAAGTACGCGTATTTTTGGGGGTTTAATGCGTGGTTTATTCATTTTTAGCTTGTATTTTCTTATGTTTTAGCGAATATAGTAGCTAGCCTATATGAAAATGGTATCATATATGCTGTGTAGAGCTTGGTTCGATGATAGTATATATATAATTTAATATACTTGCAATTTTCTAGTTCCAAGAGAATTCAAATAATGGTATTAAATCCTTGTTTTTCCATTAGATGTTGAATTGTGGTTTTGATCGTAGTTATAGCATGATTATTTTTTGTATGTTGGTTTACATCATGCTATTGTGTTGATGGAAAAATGTAAAAATTACATGAGCTCATGTAATTATTTTTCCTAGTGAGAGTTCATAGGTTGTTAAAATTTGAAGAAATTCTCACATAGAACTTAAAATTTGTGCAAATTAAACTAGTTAATGATAATAAAACAATCGTACATAGGAGCTGATTGGGAACATAGTGAATTTTCGTTTTTGTGTCTTTTGTTGAATTATCATTAATTCAGTTTGTCTTTGCTGCAAATTAAATATGTGTGTTACTCTGAAAAAATGTGCTAGTATTGATTCTGTGTTTATTATATTAATGTGTTATAGCAATTGATTATGGTTTCGACATCCAAGACCATTGTGGCTGACCTCAATAAGGGTGAGAAGCTGAATGATGACAATTATGATATTTGACACCGAAAGGTTCAGTACATCCTTGAGGAGCAAGAGGTTTTGGAAACCCTCAATCACACCATGGATGAACCTGAGCATGGAACTTCAGCTAAACATAGGAGAGATATAGAAGCTTATCAAGATTGGAAAAATAAGAATAGCATTGCTCGCATCACGTTGCTGAGCTGTATGCAAGATGATCTTATATGTGAGTTTGAAAGTTATGATAAAACTCAGACAATGTGGGTTGCCTTGAAAGATAAGTCTGGGGGTACATCTGCTACTAAGCTGAGGAGACTCATCATCAAGTTTGATACATACCGAAAGCACCCAAAGGTAACGATGAGGCAGTATTTTCGGGAGATGTCAAATATGATTCGTGAGTTAAAGTTGGTAGGTCACTCCCTTACTGATGAACGGCAAGTTCAAGCTGTTATAAGATCTCTTTCTAACAATTGGGAGCATATGAAGATCAATATGACGTATAATGAGAATATTGTCACTTTTGATTATATATCGCGTCATTTGGAATTAGAGGATGAGCGCCCAGAGGCTGCGAGATCCTCTATCCATGCTTATGTTGCTGAATTGAGTTCACGCAAAGCTTCAGGCTTAAAGCGCAAAATGAATTCTCAATTCAACAATAAAGGGAATAAGACTGATCAGGCACCTAAGAGGGCTAATACCTTCCAACACAAGAATCGCGGTGGAAAGAAGGACAAGACTAAGATGAAATGTTGCGATTGTGGCAAGATGGGTCACTTTACTCTTGAATGCATTGAGCTGAAAGAGGTACCTTATCACTCTATTATTTTAAGTAATGCTTTTGTTTCTAGTACTGTAATACTTGCTGAATCTCATCCAATGTGGACTATAGACTCAGGAGCAACAGACCATGTAGTTAGAGACTAAGAAGCATTTGTAGAGTATCGTTGGATACGGCCTGGAAGAAGATGAATATATGTTGGGAATAACTCAAGAGTTGAAGTAAAAGTTATCGGCACATGTAAATTAATTTTACGTGGTGGTCGAAGCCTATTCCTACATGATGTCCTCTATGCTCCGAATATTCGACGAAACTTGGTTTCCGTAGTTGTTCTTATTACCCTAGGTTATGTATTGAATTTTCATAGTGATTGTGTTGACATTTTGTATAGAACAATTTATTATGGTTCATGTCATGTATCGAATGGTTTTATGGTGTTAGACATTGACTATGATTAATACAATATTAATGTTGAAATTGATGCAAGTACTTGGCATGCTAGATTAGGTTACATTAGGTTGCAAAGAATGCAAAGATTAGCTAGAGAATGCCTTTTAGGGTCACTCACTAATGTTAATCTACCTGTATGTGAACATTGTCTAGCGGGAAAAACAACTTGAAAATCATTCGGTAAAGGGACTAGAGTCGAATTTCCATTGCAACTCATTCATTCTGACATTTGTGATCCTTCGAATGTGATGACGAGGTATGGAGTCTCATATTTTATCACTTTCATAGATGACTTTACACGTTTCGGTTATGTCTTTCTTATCTCCCATAAGTCAAAAGCATTAGATTGCTTTAGACAATATATAACGATGGTAGAGAATCAGTTGAGTAAAACAATAAAGGTATTGAGAACCGATCGCGGACGTGATTATCTATCAGAGCAATTTAAGGCTATTTGTGATGAAAAGTGAATTGTAAGACAATTGACTATTCCTGGTACTCCACAACAAAATGGGGTAGTTGAAAGAAGGAATAGAATCCTATTGGAAATGGTTAGGTCTATGATGGCGCAAGCAAATTTACCTATCTCCTATTGAAGAGATGCATTATTGACTGTTGTCTATGTACTTAACCGAGTGCCCTCAAAATCGGTCATTTCCACTCCTTATGAATTATAGACTATTAGGAAACTAGACTTAAGTAGTTTACGTTCATGGGGATGTGCAACTTATGTTCACGATTCTTCTCATAAATATGGCAAATTAGGTCATAGAGGGAAGAAATGTATCTTTATAATATATTCTGAACACTCCAAAGGGTACGTGTTCATAGGTGAACAAGCTGATGGAAGTGTGACCGAAATAGAGTTACGAGATGTCACGTTCTTAGAGAACGATTTTCTTAGTAGAGGTGAGATTGATAAGGACTTCTAATTATATGAGATGGAAGATCCAAATAACACACCCATTAATGTTGTAGAGGGAATGAAGATTTACCTCAACACACAAGATCTAGTGGCAGTGTTGTATCGCCTGATGAATTGAATTTAAGAGAAATTCAATTGCGTAAAAGTAATCGTAAAAGTATTTTCTGTCGTTGTTTTAAGATTGAAGGGGAAACATTTATGATTGTTCAGAAAGACGATGTCGAGTTTAAGACAGTATAGAGGCTCTCTCATCTTCTGATAAGGAAGAATGGAGAAAAGTTTTGGAAGATGAAATGGAGTCGATGGGGGCAAATCATGTCTGGGACTTGGTTGATCTACCACCAAATCGTAAGGCTATTAAAAACAAATGGGTCTTTAAGATAAAATGAAGGACGAATGGATCAATTGAAAAGCATAAGGTTCGTCTTGTGGCGAAATGTTATACTCAATAAGAGGGTATAGACTATGATGAAACCTTTTCACCAGTTGTAAGGTTTGCCTCAATACTCCTTATTTTAGCAATCGTTGCACATTTAGATCTTGAATTACATCAAATGGATGTAAATACGACATTTCTCAATGGAGAACTAGATGAGACAATCTATATGAAACAACCAATAGGTTTCATAGCTAAAGGTCAAGAGCATAAAGTTTGCAAACTTCATCGCTCAATATATGGCCTTAAGCAATCATCTAGACAGTGGTATCCTCGTTTTCATCGATCCATAACAACTTTTAGTTTCACGATGATCGAAGAAGATTACTGTGTATATGTCAAGTGGTTTGAAGATAAATTTGTGATTTGATCACTTTATGTGGACGATATTCTATTGGCTGGAAATGACAAGATTTTGGTTATCACCATAAAAAAAAAAAAAAAAGTTGTCCTCCAATTTTGAAATGAAGGATATGGGAGAAGCTACATATATATATATATTAGGAGTTATGATCGAAAGAGATCGATTAAGGAAACTCCTTGCTTTATCACAAGAATCTTATATAATGAAGATTCTTGAACGTTTTAATATGCAACATTGTAATCCTATTGATACTCCTGTCATGCAAGGTGAATGCCTAAGTATTGAGATGTGTTCTAAGACTCAAGAAGAAATTAAAGTGATGGAAACCATTCCTTACGTTAGTGCAGTTGGAAGTGTGATGTATGTTATGATGTGTACTTAACCCGACATATGTTATGCCGTGGGATTGGTGAACCGATATTAATCAAATCCCGATTAAGCACACTGGAAAGCAGTGAAGAGGATCCTGAGATACTTGAAGGGCACCGTGGACTATCGACTTTGTTACCAAGGGAACGATTTACGCCTATTAGACTATTCAGATGTTGATTGGGGTGGAGATCTAGATGAGCGTAAATTGACTTTTGGATATGCGTTCTTGCTCAATGGAGGTGCGATTTCCTAGAATAGTAAGAAACAGACATGCATGGCCTTGTATACTATGGAGATAAAATTTATTGCATGTTCTGCTGTAGTGCAAGAAGTAATATGATTAAAACAATTCTTGGAAAATTTAGCCACATTTACTGAGGTTCCAAGACCGGTGATAGTTTATTGTGATAGTCAAGCAGCTATTGCCTATGTGAAAGATCCCAAGTATCATGGAAGGACGAGGTACATTGACATAAATAACAACTTCATCAGAAATATAATAGCGTAGAAAGAAGTGATCCTACAATACATTTCAACCAATAAAAGGCTGCTCCTAGAGACATATTCTTAACCCACATGATGTTACTAATATTACGTAGAGTGTGATATGTGTTATTATAGAGGATAATTGGTTTATGTATATGTGGACATATGTATTGTACTTGTTTATTTATTAGTGACTTGATGTTTTATCAATAAGTACAAATACATTATGAGATTAACACATACACATATATTATTGAAAAATATGTCAACAGGCAATGATTGGCTCACTCACACGAGCAATCACCTCAAATGCTATAATTAGCATGTTGAGAGGAGACATTATGTACAAGTACATGCTGAAGAGCGAGTTTAATACATAAAATAATATGTTGCCTTGATTAGAGTTAAGATGAAGTCTGTGATTTGTAATAATAAGACCGAACACGATAGTCTCATAATCATGTATGCTTGAAAGATACCGGATGCGAGTACTTAATTGGGCGCTATAGAAAGCGTGTTGCTATAGCACTCGAGCTAAACATGAGTACGTGAGAAGCACGTGACTATGTTTAGGCTAAGATCCGTATAGTGGATATATTTAATGAATGACATACGCTCTTGTAGAAAGAGAAATCTACTATAGCATATAATTCATACTACATGTGCATTATATAACCGACAAAGGAAGGTGAGTAAAATTATCCCTATTTACTTATCGTGTGTGCCCTTGAGGTAATTTATAATTTATCTCTTTTTGTACCCTATATTACTTCTGCCACTTTAGCATGTTATCGGCGGTCATGAATGGATATGGCATTATAGGACGTGTCTAGGAAAGCAGTTGTTTTGAAATGGAGAGAGACATGAGTGCGAAGGAAGACTATTATTGTTTTACATCTATCACATGTATTTACTAGTCGACCAATTATATTGCCCTCTGTGGTTGCGGATATAATTGTAAATACATGGTGTTTTGAAAATAGTCAAGTATAGCTTTAAGGGATATGTATACTTGGATTGATGTAACAAAATATGTTTGGGGCACTGTGAGACATCAATTGTTTATTTCTTTTTGGGGTTGTAGCCATTATGCCATCCCTAACAGGTGCATAATTGGAGCTTTCAAGTGCAAGTATACTCACTGGTCACACGACTTATTTGCCAGCATGAATTGTTTTGTAAAGTTAATGGATGTTGAATGCATTATATTCTTGATAGAGCCCTATCAAGCCCATCATGTCCGAGTGGGAGATGATACACTTAATCAGTACGTTTGTGCGATTGGAACGCACCGTTTGGTCTTGATATGCTACGATGGAAAGACATCCTTTGAAAGGGTATGAAGGGAGTTGTATAAAAGTCTTTTGTAGACAACCGTTGGCACGGTTGGCAGAACATACGCTTAGAATTTCCTTTCCTTTACCTTTCCCTTTCCATCAAAAGAAAGAAGGCGTTCTATTTCTCATTTACAAGAACAATTGGCATTTACATTGTGGAAATCGGGTACTTTTCTCGTGATTACATTCAAACCAACGTGAAGTATTTTTGTTCATGATTCAACCACAATTCAACGATCGTTCCAGGGATAATTGTTGTTTGCGCATCGGAAACACGTAAGTCGTCTTCCGCCAACTTAAATTCCTACATAAACAATTGAACAAGAGATAAGGATCCTCTAGTTCATCTTCATTACAAGTTTACAAGGGAGCTTATGATATATTCAGATTTCGTTTCCTGGAATCAAATTTCAATTGAGAGGCCCAAGCCTGTTCCCTTCTGTTCAATCTTTTCTGCTTCTATTTTCCAGGGGCTTACTATAAACCAAATTGAAGCGACAACTACAGAGTTAAAAACTGGGCAAGCTTTTTTGATAAAGACCGTTAGCCATCATCTCGTTGCTGCTTATCTCCATCAAAGTCATCGTTTCTCTGTAAAGTGGAACGTGCCCCATGTTACTTCAGCTGAATTCCAGCAATAAACGGTGGGTTCTGCTTTGCCACCTGAATCTTGTGCCCTTCTCTTTCAACTTGGAAAGCAATGGGTAGAAATCTGAGAACCGGCACGAGTGAACCTGATCTTCGTCCAATTTTGAAACTCCCTTCTAGGGCAAAGCAGTGCTGGAGATAGGTGTGTTCATTTTAAGTATCTTTGCCTGGATTATCCACAATTGTGAGAATATGATCCCTCAAACATTCTGGGAAAGTTGCTGGTGATGAAGAAGACTACACCTCTGTGAACAGGGTTTCCATGGACCGCACGGCTCACTTCCTCTTCATTTAGTGAATCTGGAATTTCACTCCCTCGCAGACTGGGAACGCATAAATTCCTCAAAGAAACCTGCAAAATATCAAACTGTCATGACTGGTATATAAACGAGCATTACAATTGACTGCTATACCCGCATGGCATGATTCGCCACTTTTTCGTGCAATGAGGTTTTGACGCATAAAATTTTCCTTTTCCAGAGTTTTCGGACTTGTAGATGCATTCTTTTGTTCTCTTTTTGAGAGAGAGAACCTATAGAAATTATCGTTTTAATTACCGAAGAACGCTAGTGGCATCCAGTCACGTATAGCCTTCTCAAGGATTTGAAGCACTGGAGTGCCAGAACATCCCCCGCTTTCTTGCAATTCACCATGTTCAGCTCCTCCAAGTTCTCCAATTCAGACAGATCAGAGACCGTCTCTGTTGCCATGCAGTCTGCAATATTAACCTCTACCAAACTCAACGGAAGATGCGGAAGAGACTCGAGCTCTTTAAATTTGTTAAGCCTCATGAAGACGATGTTTTCCAATTTTCCTATCAATTCTGGAAGCTCTGCGACATCATAATGGACCATGGTAGTGAGACGCACCTCGAAATTCTAAGTCACCAACAAATTTAGGAAGTTCAATTAGGGACACGCACTTCATAGTACTCAACAATTCAAGTTTCCTCAATGACCGCACCGAATCAGGTAGGTCCTCTGTTCCAGTATCATTAAGCGTGAGTTCTTTGAGAGAATCCATCATTCCCACAAGGGATCCACAATCAACAAAGAAAGAAGGCGCACGAAATTCTAACAAATCAGAGCACTTACACCGGTTTTTGGACGTGTGAAAACTACCTCGCCAACAACATTGCCCTACTTCCACACCTACACTGTCGACCCTGCATTTCCAATCGAGTGAATCGAGCAAACCCGAAGAATCGGAAGTAGAGTCGAAGAATCCTAGCCTCTTAAGCTCCTTAGATGTAATCGAACTCTCCTTCATCCAGCTGTGGAGGATGGAGCTTCCGAGGAAGAACTTGAAAGGGGTGAGAAGAGATTCGTTGTGGGCGGGACAGACCTGAGGGCGGGAAAATTTTGGACGAAATTTGTTTAGCAACTGTTCTTCAAGATGACGATCTAGAGTAAAGTCAATTTAAAAAAAAAATATATATATATATATATATATATATATATATATATATATATATAATTGCCCCTTTTTTAAGTCTTTGGAAACAGTTGCCATGCCAACATCTAACCAGACAGTGAGTTGAAATCATTATTTGAGATTAAATTGGTTACTTCATGACTTTATTTAAAATAAGGTTCAATCCATATCTTTTTTAAAAGAAAATATTTACACTTTAGATTTATATTTGAAATTTTCCCACAAAAATAAAAATTACAAATATCTGTTGTAGAGAATTCAATCTCATATTTAGTTTCATGCTCAAACTTTTTCTTTAGAAAAAAAAAAAAAGCATATCAAAATCCATGTCAGTTTGCTTAAGGTAAATTCCAATATAATGCATTCAATGGGAAAGATGTCAATTGCAAAGATGTAAACGAAGACATAATCTCATCTTTACCTTAAATGTATAGACAGTTGTATTGGGGATAAGTGTTCCGGAAGTCCTACAACTTGTCACGAAAATGCATTTCAGTCCTAAAACTTGCAAAAAGTGCATTTAAGTCCTAAAACTTGTCAAATTGTTTCAAATGAGTCCTAAGATTGACGCCGTTAGCATTTTTCCGTTAAAAATGCTGACGTGGCATTTTAAATAATTTTTATTTTCCAAGTTTATTTTTTAATTAATTTTTATCCATTTAAAAAAATAGATTTAAAAACTAAAAAATTAAATTTATTCTTATCTTATTTTCAACAAAAACTAAAAAGAAAAGTTAAAAATTTTATTTTTAAATTTTTAAAAATAAATTAAAAAAATAATGTTAACTTTTTAAATATGTTTTTTATAAATATTTTAACTAAAAAATTTATTTTTAATTAAAATGTTTTTTAATAAATATTCTAACTTTTTTTAAATTTTTGGTGAAAATAAGATAAAATGAATAAATTTGATTTTTTTAGTTTTTAAATCTAATTTTTTTAAAAATAATTAAAAAATTCACGTGGAAAATAAAAATTATTTAAAATGCCACATTAGCATTTTTAACGGAAAAGGCTAACGGCGTTGATCTTAGGACTCGTTTGAAACAATTTGACAAGTTTTAAGACTTAAATGCACTTTTTGCAAGTTTTAGGATTGAAATGCATTTTCGTGACAAGTTGTAGGACTTCTTGAACAATTATCCCGTTGTATTGAGTATCTCTTTCCTCGTATTATTATTCATGTAATAACTTTTGACTTTTAGTTAACATTATATATACATTGATTGTCCTAAGTGGCGTGGTCGATGCTAATGTCAACAATTTTAATAATATTTAGATATTTTTTTTATTTCTTCTTTCTTTTTTTTGTCTTCCCTTCTTCCTCTAGTCAGTCGTCAGGCCTTGGCAATTGACCAAAGGCAAGGATTGGCGAGATCAACCTTTCCGCCTTTGGCAAAGCTCACCTTTGTTGGCCATTGGTGAAGGTGAGCCTCGCCCGCTCTTGGTGTGGTTCCACCTCGTTGCTAGGCGAGGTTAACATTGCCAAATTTAGCTAGGTGTGGTCGGCCTTACTAGTTGGCCTCGCTAGTTGACCTCATCGGCCCTCGCCTTTAGCTGGTCGTTGAGGCTCGGCGATTAGCTAAAGGAAGAAGGGAAGGAAAAAAAAGAAAGAGAAAGAACAGAAAAAAAATTAAAAAAATGGAAAATAGACATAGTGGTGCTTTGATACTATATTGTTGGAATATGAAGTGTCTTTAGATTAGACATACTTAAATCTCGTCTAGTCAACAGACATATTTGTGCCTCCACTCACTAAAAGTCTAGTGTGCATCAATCCTTACATCGGTTTTACCACTGGAGAACACTATCTATTGTCGGAGTAACACGTGTGCCTCCACTATCTATTGTCGGAGTAACACGTGTCCTTACTAATTGATGTTTGTGCGTCTTCATTGCCATTCGTCACCCAAAGCTGCAATCTATCAACCACGACTTGACAACTCACTAAGAGGAGTGCCTATATAAGATGAGGCTCCCTCACTATTTAATCTTACTCTTCTTGTGCAATTGAGATTCTCAATTTCCTCTCGCGAGAACAAATTCGAGTACCAGTGGGCCGATCCGGCCTTAACCTGAATTCCGTGATGCAGATTGACTCATGCAGTAGAGTTTTGGCTGATTCAGTGATTCTTAAGTTGTGCATCAAAGTTTTGATGCTGTTTTGTGGAAACACGATCTTGAGATGATACTTATGTTCTTGGAACTTGCTAAGGATTTTTTGAAACGAGTCTCGTAACAATTCCCCTTTTCTATTGCTGCCTAAGGAGAGGCGGAAACCGAGGGGGATAGAATTTGCATTAGAATCAGCTCGATGGAAATCGTCTTTTTCGGATGGGTTCTTCGTAAATTGTTGGTATCGCGCCCTTACTACAATCGACCGGGGAGAGCGTGGAACGGGGGCAATAATGCTCTATTGATCCGAACCAAGAATTTATAAAATATCAACTTCTACATGAAAAAACAAGCACGATTTCTTCACATTTTTTATCCTTCAAAAACTACTTTTTGTAAAAAAGAATTAACCATTAAATTTCATGAACCACCCGAGCACCCCGAAGTTTGCTGCACTCAAAAAGGATAACTCTCTTCAATCTAGTAATTTTTTTTTTCTTTTTATGTATCTATGAATGTGGCATCCTAAAACTTTATGACAACCCCTAGATATGCTATGAACCATGGATAGGTGATGGAAGCACCATCAAATTATATTGTAGCCATTTGATCCATGATTTGCAATAAGATTAAGGCCGAGCTTTTTAATGGATAATTAATTTATAGAAAATTTTTTATTCTTGGCCATGCATTTTATAAGTTGGATTTTAGTGAATTATGTTACATAATATTATGGCCATATGAATTGGTAATTAGGTGTATACTTAGGTGAAGATTAAATGGGAAAAATTAGAGAAGAGTGGGTTGATTTTCTTGAGCCCAAGAGCAGCCCCACCGTTCGGCCACTAAGGCCTGGCCTGCGAAGCCCAAAGGGAGGGCTGCTATCGACTGAAGGCAGGAGAGGCTGACCCAAGGGAGGCCCATCAGCTTGCCTGGCAAAATTAACAAGTGGCAAGAGGAGCTTGCCAAGTGTTATTCCCTTAGAGCCAAGTGGCATTTGCCATGCAAATCAAATGATTGCAAATCATTGAAGTGAAAGAAAAGAGGAGAGGAGAGAGAGAGAGAGAGAGAGAGAGACGTTGCGCGAGGAAGAGAGGAAGAGAGAAAGAGAGAAAGTGAGTGTGCGAGAGAAGAAGAGAAGAAGGAGGCCGGTTGCTGCCGTGTGTGCGCCTAGTCCCGCCGTCGAGCCCGCCTTGCCCCGCCATGTGCTTGCCGTGATTCTCTTTGGATTAGACGCAAGTAGAGTCCATTGATCTACACTTTACTTGCCGTGATTGTGTGTGATAAATGGTGAATTTCGGATGTGGTAGAGGTGATAATTTTCGAAGTTATAGGAGTTGTGTCTTAGCCTAGTATTCTGTTTTCTGGATAAACAGCCCGACGTTTGGTGATTTCGTGAGCTACATGCAATGTTCTAGTTGGAATCTGACTTTGAATTCTTGATGAAAGTTGTAGAGGACTTCTTGAAAATTAACATACTAAAATTTGAGATGAAACGGACAAGTATTTCATGGTGAAACTATTTTTCTTCAAAAATACTAGATCTTGAAACTATTATGTTGATCTATTGTGATTCTGTGAATTTTGTGAAATTATCCAGTCCGAATTTGGTCTCATATTTTGGATAAGAGTTGTAGATGACATCTTGATGAGCAACATACTGAAATTTGAGAATAAACGGAGCAATATTGATTGGGGAAATGATTTTCTTTGGAAGGGATTAAATCTGGAGATTTAGCCGAGGGTTGGGGTGAGTTGTAATAGTCATATATTTTAATCCAGAAGGAATTAGACTTAGATTTCTTCATGAGACTTTTACCTCTAGGTCTCAGCTATAACATATCAAAATATCAGAATTTTCAGAGTTCATTTAAGGGCTTAATAGAAATTATTTCCGAAATTGTGCAAAAGTGGTGCTGGGATTTCTTTTTGTTGTGATGTATGGACCTATGTGATTGATGTGAAACTTTATGGACATGGTGTTCTTCATGAAATATCTTTTTCTAGGTCTTGTTTACATCCTGTTAAATTTTCAGAATTTATTGAGATTGTTTACTAATTTTCCAAGAATTTTTACTAAAGAGGTGCATTCTGTTTTACCCGAAAATTGGTTCGATTTTCAAAAAACCAATGAATTGCTTTATGAAATGTGATATCGTGGGTGTAATGTGTACTGCATATATGGTGACATTTGACATATCATATGACATCAAAAGCTGATTTAGACCTTTGACATTGTTGCATCAAATGCCATGTTGAAAATAAGACATATATGTGATTATATATTGTGATAATAATGATACCGTCGGAGGTGTGAGCCGACGATGCCCTGGGAATGTCAGGATGCCCGGAGTGTGTGTGCCGAATGAGCGGAGTGTGTGTGCCGGAGGGTCCTCGGGAGTTTCGAGATGCCCGGTGGTAAACAATACGTAATTCCAGGGGGATGCCTGGTGGTATGTCGGTACATAATTCCGGAAGCCTTGGAGGTGTGTGCTCGGGGGATTCCTCGTGATGCTAGTTAGGGTGCGAGATGCCCGGAGGTGTGTGCCAGATGCTTGGAGGTGTGTGCCGGAGGTTCCTCGCGATGCTAGGTTGGGTGCGAGCGATAAATTGAGGGATGCAAACATTGGTCCCCGGAAGAAAAATGATGAGATCCTTTTGAAAGATAAAAATTGAAATTGAATCATGCGCATGAGTGTGTGCATGTGGCATGATGCATGATCTGCTTATGAAAGTAAATTGACGCTATTTGACATTGAGAATGCGATCATGAAGGCTTTAATGGATCTCATGGGGATGTGTACATGATTGTATGGATGATATGAATCATGCGTATGTATGTGCATATGGCATGGAATGAACCTCATGGAAATACAAGCACGATTGCATGGTGGTATATGCATGTTGGCACGGTGAGATATGCACGACTGCATGACGATATATGCACGACCGCATGGTGATGTATGCTCGATAGCATGGATGATATGTGCTTTACTCGTGATATCTTGATTATCTTGCTTGTTGCATTGTGTAGTTTGATGGATCTTTACTGCTGAGTGGTTGTACTCACCCCCTTTGGGGACTAACATTTCAGATTGAGAGATGCCTCTATCACTTATCACGCGTGATACATTTTATGGCTTACCGTTTGATGTTGAGGTCGAGTGCTTGGAGCACCCCTGCGTTGGTGTTCATGGTCTGGTGTTTATCCGCGTCTGTGTTTTGGTCATGTATGATGTAAGCCTACCTGATGGCCTTGTAGTTCAGGAGTTCCTTTCTGTACACGTTCGACGCGACGAATTGATGATGGGGATGCTGCCGTTGCCACCGGTCGATGCACCGGGATGGGTGTGATAGGAGCGTGTGACTGGTGGAGGTTGACACTTTTTGGGATGGCCGACACTAGCTGATGGATAAATGTGCATGTCTGATGTATAGTCGGGTTCTTTTGGGTTTAGCCGAGCTTAGTTAAAGTCTTGGCCTTTTGTTGTACCGACTTGTGAAATCCATTTTAGTTATGTAAATAAAAGTGATTCGGCACTAAAGTATATATATGAAAGGTTGTAGTTGGTGTGTATTGCATTGTATTATTTAGTTTGTGTATGGGTTAGGGAGGTGTCGAGTATGCTTCCGTTATACGAACTGCGCTGGGACCGGTTAAGATGGTACAAACCCCTAGGAATTATGGACGCACTTCAATTGAAATGGTATCAGAGTGGCATGTTATTAGGACAAGTGAAAGGTAAGTAATCTGTGGCGACCCTAGCAGATCGGGGGCCGTGTCGAGGGGTGCCACAATGAAATTCTGCGCTGGCTCAACTCCAGCTCTTTATAAAGAAGTATTCTAATTTCCAAACTATCAACCATCCATAACACCCAATTTGAAAAAGAAAAGAATAAAGGGTAATACAGATGATGTATTTTAAAAAGAAAAGAAAAACAGAAAAAGAAGATAACAAAAAGCACATCTTCACCATCATTGCAACCATCTGGTATGTGGCTTTGTTAGAAAAATCTCATACAAGAGTTCCTGAAAAAGAGCAGACTGGCTGAATTCCTTAGCAGCGCTTTTTGCCATCTTATCAGCGTCGATGCAAGCTGCCGTTTTAGTCTACAGCTCCTTCGCCATATTCTGCTAAAGCGCTTTAGCCACTGTAATTAGAGATGCAAATGATCTATCGTATAAACACCCATAATTCGTGATGAAATTCAGCAAATCAATATAATGCCAACAAGAACACACTTATCACATTCGAAATAGATTTGTCACTCAGGCCACCGTGCCTCAAAGCATAAAAAAAAGTTAAGAAGAATGCAAAAGAGAGAAATAAGGAATTTTCTATATATTTTGATATATTCATAATCAAGATTATTAGCTTTTTTATAAACTTTATGAAAGACTAAATAAGATAACTGTGACATCTTGATTTTTAGGTTCTGTCTTCGATTGAATAAGTTGGGCTTTTCAGTGACGCGCCTATAATTCTTTTCGCTAAGTTGACCACTCATGGGATAACTAGTTTATTAGGTGAAGCCGTTAAGGAATCTAAACGCAATAGACTTGAGAATTCGACTAGGAATCAACTGCTCGACCGTGCTAATCTGCAATGGTCATTACGGCACTATCAAAATCGATCATAGATCGGAGATAGGTTAATTCAATAGAGGTATGTGATTAGTGTGTGGGTGATTCCACCTAATTGCAAAATTTCTGTCGAACAACATTAGACTAATTTTTTTTGTCATTTATGTACCTTGTGCCCCTATTTGAAATCTCAAGATTTTCACGACAATCGAGAGTTGCTAATGTGTCGAAGATGCACAATGTGGCTCGAAAATAATCTACCACGGGTCAATTGCACTAAAAATTCCTAAAAGCTATCTGGTAAGTTTGGTTACGTTAAAATCATGCCAAATTGAAACTAACCGCGAGTTTGAACTTGATTTTAGAAATTGAAAGTTCTGTCATGTTATGATTCATTTTAGGAACGTTGACTCATCCTCCGAAAATTTTTCTGCAAAATGGGATGTTTGGCGAAAATTTAAAGTAGGGCCGTTTTGGACCGGGAAAATCAGAGGACTGTTTTTGGGTGCACTGTTGGCCATCAAGTTGATTCAACTGATGATGAAAAATGTGAATTTAAGTGTGGGCATTTTGGTTAAATTTTTGGACATCAATTTAGGTCCAATTGGAGAGGAATTGAATCAAAGTTTGATGGAAGTGGTCCAAAATTCGTAGGCCAAGGGTGCAACAACATTTTGGACCTCTTCAATAGCTTCTTGGGGAAGTTTGGGAGTGGATAATGACTGGGGATGACAGCCATGCATGGCTGGGCAAGTGTGATGAATGTTTAGATATTTGAAGGAGACTTTTGGGGCTCTTGGTCCCCCACAAGCCAGCAGCCTTCTTCTTCTTCCTCTTTAGCCTTCCTTTCTCCATTTTAGAGTGTTTGAGAGCTTAAAAATTCTAGAGAAACCGGCCCTTTGCCTGTCGACCGCCCCTAGCCGCCGCTTGCCGTCTGCCCGTGTCGTTGCGCTGCTCAAGCTCGGACGCTTGTCCGTCGTTTGTTCCGCCTCCTGTTCACGCCCAGTTGCCATCCCGAGTAGCTCACACCTCTGTCTAGCCGTTGAGGCCGCGCCACTGTCTTCGTCAGCCACCGTCGAGCACTACTGTCGCCCGTTGCAGCCTCCACCAATCCGCCTAGCTTGTTTTAGCCCCAACTAGCCGCTGGTTGCAGCCTTTCTCGGCCCAAGCAGTAGCCGAAGCTTAGCCCCTAGCTGAGGCTTTAAGGCCCCTTTTTAGGCCTGTCTGGACCTCCGGTGGTATTGCTCTAGGCTTGGTTGTCGCCCGCCTCTGCGTCGTTGTCGCCGTGAACTCACCGGATCGCAAAACCGGTGAGTTTACTTGCTAAACTCTGCTTATAGAGTTAATTATGCTAAATGAGTGATTAGTTTAGGCTAATTAGGGATTATGTGGTTAGTTATATTAGATTAGTGATTTAATTATTCAATTATGCATATTAGGTGATTATATTAGATTAATTAAAGGCTAGATAGAATGTGTTATTTATCTAGATAGGTTCGGAAATTTTCTAGGCTTGTTTAGGTTAGATTAGTATTTCTGGCCTAAGTTAGTATTTATTGAAATTAAATTGAATTATTTAGTTATTTTTGGAAATTATTTAATTACTTAATATTTTGTAGAAATTATACCAGGATAACCGATGACCAGAATTTCGTGCTGATCACAGTAGTGTGCTTGGTTTATGCAATTGAGTGTTAATTTGCACAAATTAAGTGGTAATTGGAAATTTTGGTTATTTATTTCAAAATTGTGAAAATTTGTATTTAATTAGAAAATCCTAGGTGTCGGGTTTTAACACCGAAAAGGGTTTTAAGTACTATATCAAATGGTGGGATTTTAAAAGGAAAGATATCAATTTTTCGGGTTCAATCTGATCGTGTATCCACACACGATTATTTTTACCGGGTGTTTTTAATATGAAGAAAATGGGCCAAGTGCATTATCTTAAGTGAGACATTTGAGTGCAATGCACGGTATCCTTGGCCGTATTGAGTGGACATGTGTTGGTTAAGAGAACCCGTCGTGAGCGTTTACGTCGAATGTTGCCCCTATATGGGATGCCCTTGGACAACGGAAGCCGGTCGTAGTAGATTCTGGACCGATGCTCCTTCAAGATTGCCGTTTGATAGAGACGTTGCAGTGCTCGATGGGGTGAGACGACACCTGACTATGCCAAAAGACCGCCGAACGTCGAATAGGCTATGCCTATTGGGCCGAGATCAAAATTAGGAACGCATGGTTGATTGAGTAAGATGCGCCGGATTATGGTACAAAATTGTGTGGCACGGTATGGGATGTGTCATAACGATTTAGCCTTATAATCAGGACCCCTATGATCGTTTGAGATTGAGTGTGGCGTTTCAATTGATTGAGCTTGATTACTGCTCATGTCTATGATATGAATTGTGTTGATATGTGATATGCAGAGAGGAGCTGAGATGAGGTGAGTCTCTATGGTAGTGTGGTTGTGTGGTTAGGACGCCTCTAGGCGTATTTCTTTCCTATTTAGAGTTTAGGGGGTGAACTTGCTGAGACATTGTCTCACCCCGTCGTGGGCTCTTTTTTTTTTTTTTTTTTTTTTTTTTTTTTTTTTTTTTTTTTTCAGGTCCTTAGATGGAGCAATGTCAAGTACGCTATGAAATTCCGAGGGAGGTAGATTTCTAGCGCTCCTATTTCCCAATTCCCGAGACCGACCTGACCCGTGAGTTTGTGGAGTCCACTATTTGGGTCGATAAGGGTCTACCCCACCTAGTACCTCATTGTTTCAAGGCATGGTACTTTCACAAGCCCAATGAAAGTCGGGAGGGTCCTATAGGTGATTTTGACAGGCCTCCCGTCGGAACAGGGGAATGGGAGGTAGGGCACCCTCTAGACATTGACACCCCTGATGGTGCCGTGGAGGACCCGGAGCCGAGGACTGGAGAGCCTGGAGTTTAGAATCTTCGTAGCCCCTTTTTGATCTAGACTTCTGTATATAGGTCTTTTTGTAGACTTTTGTATATGACTCGGTGTGTATATAAAAGCGTATTTTGGTCGTGAATCTATTTTCCTTCTTTTCTATCCCATGTTGTTTACTGTCAAGGGATTTGTTTATTCGCTTCCGCATGTACATTAAAATAAATGGGTCGGCAATGCGTCCTAGATGTCGCAAATTTTTATCGACCATCGAGGGATGGGCACACACTCGAGATTTGGGCCGTGACAATAACATATCCATTAAGATATATAAAATCATAGAGGATATTCACATAATCTTGAGAGATACAAAAACCATCCTAATTTTCCTACATAACTCTAACAAAAAAGATCCTCAAAACTCAAAAGAGTCTCAAACTACTATTTTAGTGAAGAGCCAATAGATCAGTATAATTTCATACGGTAAATGTTAAAAGTTTCTCCGAATGTATCGATTAGGATTTATTAATTATATGAGCCCATTCGAATAAGGTGATAGTTCGGTTATGTGCTAATAGGAATATATATACATCCCATTTTTTGATCAATTTACAACATGTAATTTGTACATAAAGTATAGTTGTTATTTCAACATTTCTAACGAGTGTCAAGGACGCACTTATATGATTCTTTCAATGTCATCTTTTTCTTAGTGCAAAGGTAACGCAACATAAGACATGGCAAAAGTCTCGTGACTACTTAAATCTAAAAGCAAGAAAACATGATTCGCGTGAGCTTCCAAAAAGCAAGTCCGTCGATTCTTCTTGTTTTCTTACTTTTGCACCCCTTTTTTGCGCAAAGTAAATCAATTTTATCAAATCTTATTTAATAGCCAAACTGGGGTTTTTTACTCAACATCTATATTGCTTTTTGAAACAAAATTGGTTCATTGTATCAATCCACCATAGTTAAAAAGAAGGGAAGACCAAAGAAGATATCAATAGTTCGAAGTGATTGCACCAATTGCACGCACAAATCTCCAACCACATCAAACACGATTGTGGTTGCTTTTGTCGTCAACAATTCTGAAAGTATTGGTCCCTTCTTTCTAGCTAAGAAAGATATATTCCGTATCCTGTCCGTATAGAAAATGTAAGGACTATTGCTTAGAAAGTCATGAAGACCCTATACTACTTCAAGTTGTCCCTACGTGTATTATACCATCTTTATATAGCTGTACTACACGGCTAAAATTTATGCTCAAGCAACTATAGTCATTCTTGGCACGTGCCTTGCAAGAATACAATTATAGTATGGACATATATGATTTTGCTTTTAAGCGGATCATAGGAAAGTGTATTTTATTTAGCTATTATGCATGTAAATTATTGCAAATTTATACATTTTCAGTTCTAGATAAAGATTTTTTCACATATTCATTCATGGCTAGGTTGGATATGACGCCGTGTAATATATCATTGTCATCTGAGATACTTTTTTCATAGCAATTAATTATTTCATGAAATGATTTGTCTATTTAACCAATAGGAACATATATACACATCCCATTTTTTTGATCAATTTACAACGTGTGCTTTGTACATAAAGCATAGTTGCTATTTCAACATTTCTAACGAGTGTCAAGAAGGACGTACTTATATGATTCTTTCAATGTCACCTTTTTCTTAGTGCAAAGGTATCTCAAAATGAGACACGACAAACGTGTTGTGACTACTTAAATCTGAAAGCGAGAAAGCATGATCCGCGTGAGAATCCAAAAAGCAAGTCTGTCGATTCTTGTTCTTTTCTTAATTTTGAAATCCCTTTTTTGTGCAAAGTAAATCAACCCAATCAAATCTTATTTAATTGTCAAATCATGGTTTTTTATTCTGCACCTATATAGCTTTTTGAAAAAAATTTGTTTCTTTGTATCAATCCACCATAGTTAAATAGAAGTGAAGATAAAAAGAGATATCAATAATTTGAAGTGATTGCACCAATTGCACGCACAAATCGCACGCACAAATCTCCAATCCACATCAAACAAAATTGTGGTTGCTTTTGTCGTCAACAATTCTAAAAGTAAAGGTTCCTTTCGATTCCAGCTAAGAAAGATATATTTCGTATCATGCCTGTCAATTTATTAGGTTAATTAATTTTTTTTATTTATAGAAAATGTAAAGACTATTGCTTCGAAAGTGATTAGGGGGGGTCTCAATCAGGGTTGGCCGCTGGGCCGTGCTTGTTACTTCACTAATAATGTTAACTTCGGCTTTAATTTCTTGACTTGATCCGTTGACTGACTTGGTCTTTTCTATAGGACAAGGCAACTCCAAAGTCTCCAATCGAGCAAGGTTCATCCAATCTCTTTTCAATCTTTTCATATGGTGCCATCTCCACATACCCCAAGTAGTTCTTTAACAATTTCGCTTTGCCCAGAGACAAATGGAGACCTAGTTAATGCTCTTAGCTCCACTGATGTCTATACAGTGTTACTTCTCCTCCTTGTTCTATTGCATGCGATGACCCTTGTTCTATTGCATGCGATGACTAGCAATGCTGCTTCGAGTAATTCATAGTACGTCACTTCATACTGTGGTGGCATTTACAATATAAGTTACTCATTTCGATTGAAGAATGAATTGAAGGGGTGCAATGAGTAGGAGAATGAGCTAGCCTGTCAAGATTATTGCATAGTTCTATACTTGTGTGATGGCCAATACATCGTGCAGTCTATCAATTATTCCACCCACCAAATCAGATTAGTCGATGGCGGGTTGCGAAAGGATAACTGTTCATCTTATCCTTGTCATTCATGGGCAGTGTATAACTTCAAGCACCATATTGACCCAAACAACCCATACAAAATGGACCGTGATGGTCCATTGGTCATTGTGAACTGCTTGAAGCCAATTAGTTCCCCATTCTACATTGCCACCAGTCCTTGTTTGAGGGGTTGTAATCTTCCAACAAATTATTGAATTGGAACTTGTATTTTCTTGAAACTTATTAATGACTTATGTGCACTCTATATAATGTCACTTTAATAAAATAGAAGGCTCTAATTATGCCAAATTGTTGAACACGCTATAAGATTCTATTCAAAGATGGTGAGGGAACACGCTAGAAGAAATAAAGATTATGTATAAGAAGGAAGTGATGGGGGAGAGAAATGGATTTGTTTGTTGACAGAATGTGGAGCCAACAATCACATGAAGAGAGTTTGGAAGAAACTTTTGAATGTTCAATTGGTGTAAAATTCCCAAGGTTGGATGTGACTCCACTAATAATGTTACTTTAGTTTGGGTCCTCCTTTTTAATTTCTTGACTTGCATGCTTTTGTACGTTGACTGACTTGGACATTTCTATCAGTTGAGGCGATTCCAAAGTGATGGGGGAGAGAAATGGATTTGTTTGTTGACAGAATGTGGAGCCAACAATCACGTGAAGAGAGTTTGGAAGAAACTTTTGAATGTTCAATTGGTGTAAAATTCCCAAGGTTGGACGTGACTCCACTAATAATGTTACTTTAGTTTGGGTCCTCCTTTTTAATTTCTTGACTTGCATGCTTTTGTACGTTGATTGACTTGGACATTTCTATCAGTCGAGGCAATTCCAAAGTCTCCAATCTAACGAGGTTCGTCCAATCTTTTTTCAATCATTTAATGTTGTGCCTCCTTCTGTCCTCCACGCACACCAATAATTCTTTACCAATTTCTCTTCTTCCCCTGTTGCAATCAAACATAGGAGACCCTTTATTTGGTGCAATCTAATGGACGGAAGAGAGAGCAAGAAGACACAAAAAAACAAAAAGGTGAAGGGAAGAGATCATTAACAAAGTAAATGGGGGTCAGCCAGCTTTTGTTGATTAAGGGGCTCAATAAACTCAAAAAGTAAAAAGTTAGAACAAAATTGGGAAGCTCCCCTAATTTCAAACGTCTCTGCTTCCCAATTTGTAATATTCTAATATGGCTTTGTCAAGTCAGAGCTTGCTTCATTGTATGCATTGAAATGGTTAACTTGGGATTGACTTGTATTGCCCATGGAACATCATCAATTATGTTCCTGGTATTCGGGTCGAATGGCAAAGTTTCCACGGGTTACCTATTGTGTACCGGGCATGGTGCTTCTAGTGATAGATACCCAAAAATCGATCTTTTTATTGTTGGCAAATCAATATAAAGCTAACAACAATAACAGCCTCATCACATTTGAGATGGATTTACTACTTGAAGCGCCATGCCTCAAAGCATCAAAGAGATGCTCAAGACTTATAAGGATAATATAACCTATAATTATTGTCTAGGCGAATAGCAAGATACAGTTTCATGTAGTAAATATTAAGTAGTTTATATGCATTGATTAGGATTTATTAAACATCTTTCCACTATGTATATATTTGGTAATCGTACATGGAATTTCCACATTCTATATATAAATGTCATTGGAGAAGAAATTAGAACAAACTATTCGGATGCATGCTGACATGGTTTATGGTATCATGTCAAATTTGATGTACCATGTAGTGACATGAAGAATAACTAATTTTGAAAAGTCTAAATTTTCTGCGAGAGTAAATTGGAGGAAAAAGGAAAATTTTTCTTCACCCCCCTCTTTTTTTTTTACCCTTTCCTCCCTCTCCCAAACAAAGCATTAAAATAATATCGAAAGATCATGCCCTGCTCATGAGTGGAAGTTCTTAATTAACCGTATAATGTTCTTGATATTTTTTCAAATAACAGCTGGGGTGCGAAACCTTTTATGCCCATTTAGTGAGTCCTTATGCTAGCCTATTTCTGCTCTAACTGCATATGAATTCTTGTTTTATTTCATTCTATGATAATATATTTTTGCAATTATTGTTGCGCAAGTGTCCAAAAAATATAAGAAATCATTGCACACAAGAACAAATCCTTGGACTTATCAAACAATCAACGGAATTATTGTTCAATCGGAAAGAAGAGATCAGTGGACCTGTATAACATGGTTTCATGGCACTGCATCAAAATTGACGTCCTGTGTCGTGACATGGAGAAAGAGTAGTTTCGAGGATAGCTAGTTTTTATTCATGATATTGTTCCTTGAAACTATAAATCAATTTTCCAATGATCGTGACTCATGGGTGAAGAAAGAAGATGGAGATGAAGAAGGGAGGAGGGAAAAAAACATGAAGAAGAGAACAAGAAGAAAGAGCGTATCAGAAGGAATTGATGGGAAGAGGCGTGGATTCGTTTGTTGACGGAACGTGGAACCAACGTTCACGTGGAGAAAGAAAGATCTTATGTGAAGCAAAATCTTTTGAATTTTATGGGTGGAAATTTCCGAGATGTGCTGCATGCGTAGGTCAATAAAGGGGGTCATCAATTGAGGAGGGTTGGACATGACTCCACTAATGATGGAATGGAACTTCAGTTTGGGTCCAACTCCTTTAATTTCTTGACTTGCAAGCATTTGTTACGTGCTTGACTTGAGTTTTTCTATAGGACAAGGCAATTGAGAGCATTGTGCCCCGTCAATCAAGGAGATGAAATTTTTAATAAAGAAAGTCATTAGGACCCACCATCGCTTCAAATTGTCCCTACATAAATCCCATCTTTATATAGCTGTACTAGCTTAAATTTATACTAAAGCACTATAGTTATTCTTGCCAAGTGCATTGCAAGAATACAATTATAGTACATGTTTTTGCTTTTCAAGGTAGTATAGGAGAGGATGTTTTATGTAACTACTTTGTACATAAACTATTGCAAAATTTATACATTTTAGATTTAAATAAGGATTTTTTCAGATTTGCATGACAAAACTCGTAGTTGTTCATGGCTAGATTGACGATGACCCTGTGCGGTATGTCATTGTCATATGAGATACTTTTTTAAAAGCAATTATTTATTTCATGAAATGATTCAACCATGTAAGAAATTGGAATTATGTGTAAAGTTTGTGACTTAATATAGGCTTTGTTGATGATGTTTATACATAATACCTCTGTTTTAAAGCATTTCTAGTGTTCACTTAAGAGGGTGTGATCAGTGGTGGTAAAGATTCACGTCAACTCCATCATCTTGTCAGTCTCGCATTGGCTCCGGAAAAGAACAGGTACCACTCTAATGGTAATAGAACATGAGATCCCTGGACATGACAAAAATCCATTTGCTATAAAACAATTCGTGTACAGCTGATGCCCACCCTTCTCTGTGTTGTGGTCTTGTCGAATCAATGGATGTCTACCGTTATTTGCATCATCATTGTGCTTTCATGGGATCGCATGTTTCTTTGCTAATCGCTAGTTATTGAAGGTGAAAAATTGAATGGAGCAAGAATTTACTAGTCGAATAAACCCACTGATTTGTTATTTTGGGTAAAAATATACCATTTCGGCGAATAGTCAATATATTAGTATAGTCTCATGTAGTAATGTTGTTAAAATGTTTCTCAAAATAGATCGATTCGGATTTCGTTACGTGCTGATAGGAATATATAATTCCTATTTTCTGTTCAATTTACAACATGCATTTCGTATATAAAGTATAATAATTATTTTCAACATTCTTAACGAGTGTCAGGAGGCGCTAATGTGATCCTAACCAATGTTACACCCCTTTTTTTAGCTCAAAAGTAATGGCTACATACGACACGATAAAAGTCTTGTAACTAATTATAACTAAAAGAGAGAGCATGATGCTCATGAGCTTTCAGAAAGCAAGTCTGTCGATTCTTTCGCTTTATTACTTTTCAATAAATAAAAAAATAAAACTCCTTTTTTTTGTGCAAAGTTCAATAAATAACTCACCCTCGCACTGCTCATCAATTCTTATTTAATAGTCAAACCGTAGTTTTCTTCCGTATCCACATGGCTGATTTTGTTCATTGAATCGACCAGAGTTAAATAGAAGTGGAGATCAAAAGAGATCACTTGTTTGAAATGATTACACCAATTACACGCACTAATGTCCAATCCACATCAAAGGTTACTGGGGTTGTTTTTGTCTTCAATAATTCTTGAAGCATGGCTAACAATTATATCCCCCTTATCTGCCACGTCCATCATTAGGGTGAGAAAATTTCAATAAAGAAGATGTAAAGTCTGTATGATGAACAAAGTCATTACCAGTCACTATTGCTTCAAATTGCCCCTTCATGGGTCCCATCTTTATATAGTTGTATCAGCGACTACTGTCATTCTTGCCACGTGCATTGCAAGAATACTATTATAGTATGTATATATATTATTATGCTGTTAAGCGGAGTATAAGAGAGGGTATTTTATGTAACTACTATAATTTATACATTTTAGCTTCATATAAGGACTTTTTTAGATTTGCACAACAAATATGCATTCGATCATGGCTAGGTCGACGATGATGCTGTCTATACAAGTAATTGGTTTATGAGATGCTTTTAAAAAAAAAATAGAGATAATTTATCTCATGAAATGATTCCACCTAGTAAGAAATAAGATAGTGATGGGATGTAGACCCAACAATCACGTGGAGAAAGTGGAAGCAAAGTAGAGATAGCGGAGAAGAAAAGATGAAATGTATAAGAAGATCCTTTGAATAGGTTTCCCTGATAATGAAACTTTGGATCTGAGCAAGTTCTTAAAAGGCTCAAGGAGAAGAAGTAGGTGAGAGATCCACTCTAGGATGGGAGACCCTATAATGTCACCCATGTATTCCCTACCCATGAGGAAGACAAAGAAACATGAGGAAATTTGGGGGTCTCAGGATGGTGAAGGTAGACACCACATCGGGATTTCGATTTTGGCTATCGTCAGGCAGGTAGGCAAGTATAATAGCCTCCCACATCTGGGATGAGCAAGGGAGGGTGAAAGGCCCTTTACTTGGTGGCATCCCTTACGACAAGGTCCCTCAACCAACCGCTATCCAGGTACCCCTAATAATGTAACTTCAGTTTGGGTCCACCTCTTTAATTGCTTGACTTTTTACATTTGTTCCGTTGACTGACTTGGGCTTTTTCTATAAAGACCAGGTGACTCCCAAGTCTCCAAATCTAACAAAGATCGTCTAAGCTTTGCATAGTGTGCCTCCTCCACACACACTAGGCAATTCTTTAACAATTTCTCTTTGCCTAGAGACTGAGGCATGATTAATGCTCTCGTCTCTATGAATATCAGTCGAGTGTTGCTACTCACTCTTGTGTTATTTCTAGCAATGACGAGCAATGTCGAGTCAAGCAATCAAAAGTGCGTTCCTTCATCCCGTGGTGACGTTCGTAATATAAGCTTCCCATTTAGACTGAAGAGCGACCCGCCGGCATGTGGTGTATCAAGATTCGAGCTAGCTTGTGAAGATAATCGCACTGTTCTAAACTTCCTTAATGGTCAATATTATGTGCAGTTTATCAATTATACCGAACAACAAATCAGATTGGTTGACGACGGGCTGCAAAGGGATAACTGCTCATCTCTCCCCCATCATCCATGGTCACAGGTTGACTACGATAGAAATTCCTTCTCATACTACATCTCATATTTTACCAATAGATTGGTCATTGTGAACTGCTCAAAACTGGTTAGTTCTCCATTCTACATCGCTGCCGATCCATGCATTAAGGGGTTGTACTCTACCAACACGTCATCGAATTGGAACTTGTATGCTTTGGTCAATCCAAATGTAATGGATGTTAGGGATTTTTGCACTATTAGCAGTTGGACATGGACGTCACATGATTTTGGGGGTGCCTTGGCTCATAATAGCTCTTTCAACTACAAGCAAATCCATAATATCATGGCCGATGGATTCGATCTCCTCTATTCTATATCTTCATGGAAGAAAACTTTCTTTTGCTACTTGGATATCTATGGCTACTTTCGGCTCGGTCGTTACATTTATTCCAGGTGCTTATATGTTAGCAGCAACGGAGGTCAGGCTTGCACATCCATGTACTATCGTGGCGGTAAGTATTGATCGACATTGAAATTTCACTGTAATTTTGCATGATTCGTACATTCTTTCACTTGCTACTTTCTCTTTGGAACTGGAAAATGATAGGAATATCTAATATCCAAGAAAATTATGACAAAATACACATGACAATGTACGTCAATGTATACGTGTGTCTAGATTATAATTTCTTTCCACAGAAGGGCTATATCTGTACTGTAAAAAAAAAAAAGGATTCTTGCGCGACCAACCACATGAGTAGTTTTAAGTTGGCATAGAATTTACATTTTTTTTTTATAGTTTTCTTAATTAGTTCTTTAATTAGTCATTTCACTAATAATCCAAGAGCCACTCGTTAACAATCCATAAAAAAAAAAAAAAAAATCGTAGTCATGTTTCGATAGGAGGAACAAAATTATTCATTAAAAATGAAAAACTCTGTTTTTATTGATTTGTAGCCAATAAATTCAACTTATACAAAGTAGCTTGCTACTATTCTGTTTCCTCATGACTTTTGCTTTCCAAACTTTTTTTCCTTCAATTCTTTTTCACATCATTCATTCCTTCCACAGGTGTCCTAGATGATATTGCATTTTGGACAACTTGGGATTTACTAGTATCATTAAGTAAGCTGCAATGATTTATTCTTACAATATTTATGAAAAAAAAAACCTATTCTAAATAATTATGAAAAGAAAACCCTATTCTAACCTATCAAAATTTTCTTTAGTTGTTTTTTGTGTAGTGAAATTCATAATCGGGATGCCATTTGTTGCAATATTTCTGATCTACAAGTATAGAAGAAGGCACATAGCAATGGACAAGAACATTGAAGAATTCTTGCAAGCCCATAACAACTTTTTGCCCATAAGGTACTCTTACTCGAATATCAAGAAGATCACCAGAAATTTTAAGCACAAATTAGGTGAAGGGGGTTATGGTTCTGTGTACAAAGGAACGCTGAGAAGCGGCAACGAGGTAGCCATCAAGATTTTAAAGCAATCCAAGGCCCATGGCCAAGATTTTATTAGTGAAGTAGCTACTATTGGAAGAATTCACCATGTTAATATAGTGCAACTCATCGGTTTTTGCTTTGAAGGCTCGAAACAGGCTCTCGTGTATGACTTCATGTCAAATGGATCTTTGGATAAGCATATTTTCACAAAGGAAGGTGATAAGTTTCTTGATTACAAGAAAATATATGAGATCGCTCTTGGGGTGGCGAGGGGGATTGCATATTTACATCGAGGGTGTGACAGGCAAATACTCCACTTTGATATCAAGCCTCACAACATTCTTTTAAACAAGAATTTCACTCCAAAAGTTTCTGATTTTGGACTCGCGAAACTTTATCCCATTGATCATAGCATAGTCTCAATGACTGCTGCAAGAGGAACTTTGGGATACATGTCGCCTGAGTTGTTCTACAAAAACCTTGGTGGTGTATCTTATAAAGCGGATGTCTATAGCTTCGGGATGTTGCTAATGGAAATGGCAGGTAGAAGGAAAAATGTAAATGCAAATGCGGAACACTCAAGCCAAATTTATTTTCCGCTGTGGGTGTATGACCACATCAACAAAGGAGAAAGTGTTGAAATGGATGAAGTTATAGAAGAGGAAAGGGAGGTGATAAAGAAGATGATAATAGTTGCACTTTGGTGTGTACAATTAAACCCTGACCATCGGCCTCCAATGAACAAAGTCTTAGAAATGCTTGAAGGAGATATTGGTAATATTCAAATGCCTGCAAAACCGCTTATTTATCCACCAAGTGAGCTAGTCAACGATGATAAAATCGAAATGGAATTAGAAACATTTTCAACTTCATCAAGCGCTCTCCCAATTTCCACTAGTCTTCCATTTGGAGATAGTAGTGGTGTCTAGAACCTTGCTCGGTTTAATTGGAAAAGCTTTGTTCCCCACAACATAGTATTATTTAGGAGGGAGGTTAGCTAGTTTAGTTTGCCAGTGATTACATTTTGTCTTCTTCTAGCTCTTAGGTTACTGTTGCGTTATTGTACTTTTCTTTTTTAGCTCGAAGTGTTATTGTACTTCATTTATAGTTTCAATGTGTGGTCCATACAATCTCATACACAGGACGTATGTTTAAGTTCATAAAATAACCGTGTTTGGGAAGCGTATTCTATGTGTTCATCCAATGTGAATTATAGCTAATCCAGTTAATCATCTATAAATCAAATCACTCGTTTTCTATAGGATATTTGCTAAAGAGGGCTGCAAAACGTGCCATCTTACATGTACTTGCTAGTGGTCCATTGTCCTCTTTGACTCGATGTAAATCAATCTTTTTTCCTCAATTGCTCAGGTCGTAGAGTAGTTTTTATTTGTGGTAATTACATTTAAAAATCGCTCAGCATTTGGCTCGCCCAAATTCAAATTCTTTATTCACCAATTGTGACAAAATTTTATTTTCTTCACAATTCATTTACATGGATCGAAAATTGATCAAATTCTTGAGAAAATAGCGATGAGACAATCGTATTGTCTTGAAGGTCACATTAGCTCTAATTTTTTAAACGACCAAAAGGAAATGGGACAAATATTTAGAAAAGTCCTGTAACTTATCAACATAATGCATATGAGTATTAATACTTTCATATTGTTCGTGGAAGTTTTAAAACTTGTAACTTGGTACATTGGAGAAGCTACATGTGCCAGACTAAGAAAAATATAAAGACCTCATCCCTCGCTACCATCGTGTGAGGGTTGATTGGCCCTTGCGGCCATCTAGTTGGGGTTGGCCGACCCTGGTGGATCTAAGCGTCTACTTGTGGTGATGACCAACAACTCAGACCTCTGGTTGAGTAGGAGTCTTTTCCGGGGCTCGGCGCCTCTTCAAGACTTCTCCAGCTATCTCTGTTTTCCCTTTTTCTTTTTCATTTTCGACTTTTCTTCTTCTTCATTTTTTTTTTTTTTTTTGGATTATCTTTCTTGTTTCTTTTTAGTTTTGGTTCGTCATATGATGTGGTGCCCACATGTACATACGAATTCGATAATTTTAAGGATTGATTTGTTCTTTTTGAATATATTAAGAGTTAATTGCATTTTAATTGTGAACACCCAGTACTCATACTTTTGAGGGTAGAAAGCCATTCCTCTTGATTTTTTTGTGAACTAAATTTGTGGAATCGATAAAAGAAAAGAATGACAAAACATTACCATCACCTAACAATGACGGAATCATGCAATGACTGATTTTCTTTTTCTCCACGTACGAATGAAAAGCAAAATAAACGGATTGATTTTAGCGTAGTTTGTTAATTACTGTACTTTGCAGAAGAATTGCCTTCGTGGCTATCTATTTACATTTCTCGTTTCCTGAGTGTGCTCTCCTGATATGGAGCAATGCGTCTCTTTCTCTCTTCCCTCCACCGTTCAATATCAAAGCTCCTTCCTTCCCGCCAAAACCTCTCCCCCTCTCGCCCCTCGACCGCCGCCTCATCACCCCCACCACCGTGGCGGCGACCTCCGTGGAGCAATCTCCCACCCCCACCTCATGTCCCGTGATGGGTCCCATCCCGACCTCCGCACCTTCTCTCTCCTCCTCAAGTCTGTTCGCTCTCGGAGGCGGGTCCATCGCGCGCTGGCTCGGTACGATCTCGAGGCCCACTCGGGGATTCTCAACTGGCTCATCAGTCTCTACTCAAAATGCAATGACTGGGCCGAGGCCGAGAGGATATTTATGGACATGGGTCAGAAAAGGGGCTTGGTTTCTTGGAGTTTGAAGCGGTTGAAACTTTCCTTCATATGCTTGAAGATGGTTTTTTTCCCTAACGATTATTGTTTCGGGGCGGTCATTCGGCTTGTTCAGTTCCGGAGAATGCATCAATTGGTGATACAATTTTCGGGTTTATAATCAAAAGCGGCTACGTAAATTATGAAGTGTGTGTTGGGTGTGCATTTTAATTGACATGTTTGCAAAGGGTAGTGCTGATTTTGTTTCAGCTCGAAAGGTGTTCGAGAAAATGCCCGAGAGGAGTGTGGTTGCTTGGACTTTGATGATGACAAGATGTACTCTGGTGGGTTGTCCAAGAGAGCTGTTGATTTGTTTCTCGATATGCTTGTGAGTGGGACCGTGGCAGATAGATCCACACTCGAAGCTGTTTTGTCAGCAAGTTAGGAGTTGGAGTTGCAATCGCTGGGGTTGCAGTTGCAATGATGGGTTATACAGTCTGGATTGGCTTCGGATGTCTGTGTTAGATGCAGCTCGGTGGACACGTACTTGAAGTGTGTAGCTAGTGGACTGCTTAATGATTGGAGAAAGGTGTTTGATCGGGTGCAAGATCATAACGTGATGTCTTAGGCAGCAATAACCATGGGAAGTATCAAATTCTTTTTGGAAATGATAAAAGGTCCCATGAGGCCAAACCATTTCACATTTGCTAGTGTTCTCAAGGCATGTGGAAGCAATTGTGATGTAGATATGGGAATACAAATATACACGCTAGCTACAAGATTGGGCTTTGCTGGTGATACTTGTGTGGGTTATTCTCTTATTAGCACATATTCTCAGTCGCAGCACATGGAAGACACTCAGAGAGCTTTTGATACACTATTTGAAAAGAATTTAATTTCTTATAATGCCCTTGTGGATGCCTATGCCAACAGCTTGGCGTCCAATAAGCCTTTGAACTGCTACGTGAAATTGAGGAGGGAGGAATCAGAAGGGGTGCTTCTACATTTGCCAGCATTTTAGGTGGAGCTGCCTGTATCAGCACTATTGGTGAAAGGGAGCAAATCCATGGGAGATGGTAAAATCAGGGCTGGACTCAAATCAGCGCATTTCCAATGCTTTGATCACTGTGTATTCAAGGTGGGGAAACCTAGAAGCTGCTTTTCAAGTTTTCCGTGAGATGAGAGAATTGACAACTATGCATGCATGGTGGACTTATTGGGTGGATTGGAATCCTTCCCATGAGATTATAAATTCAATGCCTTTCAGGGCAGATACGCTAGTCAGGTCTGACGTACATTTTTTGGAGTTTGCCGAGTTCATGGCAATGTTGAACTTGCAAAACAAGCTGCAGCAATGATATTTTAGTAGGAACTGGACTACACTGCTGCTGATGTTTTGCTATCAAATATTTATGCCTCGGCTGGTCTTGGGAAGATGCAGCAGCAATCAGAAAGAAGATGAAACTGAAATATCTTACAAAAGAATTCAGATGTAGTTGGATTCAAGTGAAAAATAATGTTCACAAGTAACATACGTGGATGATGCTTCATGCCCAAAGGCACAGGAGATTTATGACAAGACCGATTGGCTAGTCGAATAAATAAACTGGGTAATGTTCTGACTACTGAATTTGTTCTTCATGATATGGAGAAAGGACAAAAGGAACAATATTTGCTCCAGAACAGTGAAAAAAATTGCTGTTGTTTTTAGCCTTATAAGCACTTCAGTCCAAAATCTATCAGGGTGTTTAAGAATCTCCGCATTTGCGGAGATTGTCATTCTGCGATCAAGTATGTCTCCATGGCAACCAGAAGATGTATGGTCGTAAGGGATGCAAATCAGTTCCACCATTTTAGGGACTAGACATGCTCATGCAATGACTACTAACGACGATGATGCTTCTTAAATTGTCTCAGTCATTGTGTAAATTGAATCTCCATTTTAGACTTTCTCCTTTGTTCCTATGTTACTTGAACTGGGATTCTATTATTTCCCTAGCAAGCCCAACAATGTAAATATCACGTTCTCAAATTTATATAGATTTGGTACTCCTACTGTCAGAATACCAAGCAGAAGACCTCAAATGAAGCTCGCAATATCTCAGCAATATGATTCATGGAATTGAAGACAGTCACCGTCAGAATACCAAGCAGAAGACCTCAAATGAAGCTTGCAATATCTCAGCAATATGATTCATGGAATTGAAGACAGTCATGCTTCGCCTTTGGATTTTCCTGCAATGTGCCATTTTCAGACACTAGATATGTATGTTCTGTTCTATCCTGAGCGTTCCTGATATGCAGTCCTGATGCCCCATAATTCATTCATTAGCTGAATATTCTGTATGGTTTTTGTTTTGGAAATTTTGCTTGTAATGCCTCCGACTTATAGTTAGTCTACATTTTTGGATGTGGCAATTTCTTGTGCTTTTACATCGTCAAGTTCAACTATGCGAGTTCATGCCAGATGTTGCTTCAACATTTCCCAGACTGTTGCAGAGTGGATAAATTTAGGAAGTTGGTGATTGAGAAGAAACAAGAGCAGCTTTCATGAGCAAACAACGGTTTGAAACCAAGAGGCATGATCCTTGAGGGGTTCATGCAATGATCAAGCATTTGCAAGTATTGCATGAACTTTTTGGTGAGGAAAATGTTTTCTGTCGAATGGGGCATCATTCCTGCTGTACGTCTTAGCTCCATATTTTTCCTCTACAAGGCTTCTCCTCATACGGCATTGCACTTGTCAGAGCAGGGAAAGCAATAGGTCTTCATCACTAGTTTTCACTCAGCAAACGGCTGCATATAATCCGAAGGTAGTGGACTAGAATGCGCACTGTCATGTTTTTTCCGAGCAATGTATTTCAACAGCGGTGGCAATAATGACTACTTTCTTAACAGATAGCATAATTTAGCCAAGTGACTGTTAAGGTTTTGCAATAATTAGATAGCTTTTGCAATATGCAGCCATCTGTATCTGTTTAGGTTTCGGGTTCCGAGGTTGATGAATTGGGTGAGGTAATATGTTGGGATTTTAGCCTCGGTGTTCACCATTGTTTATACTTTCTTACATTGCTTGTGCAAATGGTCATCATGTGCTGAGTCTGAGTAAGTAGTATTAGTGCTGAGTCTGAGTAAGTAGTATTAGTAAGCATTCATATGCATTGTTTGCTTTATGGAGTTGATAACTAGTGTGCCATGAATCTTCGTTGCTTGGTGGATGGAGATGCTTTCCCCAGCAGAACCCATCCGTTGACATTTTCTTAAGCCACAACAAGCCTGCAAATGATATTGTTTTCAAAACAACTCCACTATTCCCACACTATGGTAGTGTTCCAAAGTTTCTTGGCAGCCCTTGTTGGGTTGGTAGACTGGAAACATGTGTGTTGACTTAATGTCGAATCTGGACTTTGTGTATTGGAAATTTACGTGTTTTTATTTTTATTTTTATGAATTCACTGCATGATTGTATGCTGGTATTTGCTTTTGCGGGGATTTGTGGAAGGTCTTAGTCCAGTTAATTTAGCCCGTGGTATCATATACCAGCTACTTCTTTAACACCCTGTGTTCTGTACTCTTCCATTATTACTGGTTCTTTCAATTAGGCAAATGAAGATTAAACTAATTAAGAGAATCAGCTCCTCTCTCTCCAAGCTTTCCCTACTTCAAGTATAGTGCCTTCGTCTCAGTGTTTTCGTTATTATTGACAACTCTATCTTATGCAGATGATTGTTTTTCCTGGCCAGAAAAAAAAGGGGGGGGGGCTGCTGTTGGTTAGGAATGAAATCCTGCCATAGTAGATATTGTCTTGATGCTTGTTTGTTCAGGTTCCATCAGATATTAGATGTCTACTTTGCTTCTACATTTATCAGCTGTACTGGGGTAGTATCTGGCTCAAAATGTTCATAGTGGTATCATGCTTACAAGTAAATTGTATATGCCAATTGCAATATGTAGTTAAATTGGAAAATATTTTGTCTGTTCAATAATTCCTTGGAACCATTTAGAGCAATATAGATGCAGGTAGTTCAGGGAAACTTGTTCCAGGACTTCAATGGCTCATTCAGGATTGTAGTCTGTCGTTATCCTGGGTGCTTGCCGCCAACTTAGAAATCAGTCATAATACTTTTTCCCACTTTCAACAAAATAGTAATCAGTCTTCTCCTCAAATCTGTGGTGGTTTTCATTCGTAACTTCATCAGTCTTAAATTGGCAACTTATAACCTTAAACTCATTTTCTCTTTATTTGTTTGTTCCTTTTGGATGGTGACTAAATAGTTGTTTTGTGGTTTCATACTTGCGCATGAGAGTCAATTTTATGCATGAAAAATGGGTAAATGTGACTGTTTAGACGACAATAAGTGACTGAGCTGCATCATCTTCTCTCTTCTGAGTTCCTAAATTATCATATGTTCTGAGAAAGAGGAGCAACTTGTTGTAGCAAATGACAATGGTAACCAATGCGCTAACAATTGAGTGTGTTTGCAGGAACAGAATATTGAAAATGGCAAAGCAGAAACCTCCAAGGAACTGGCTCATAATCTTGATAAATCCTGCAAGACAAGGCAAGTGCATTGGCAATATTGATGTGCTGAGTGAAGTGGTTTGTGCAATGCTTCATTGCTGCTTAACCTGTGAATTTGTTTTGAGTTTCCTTGTGGATGATTTGCAGGTTCCACCTTCAATTTTGTGAGTCCCCCAGGAAGCGGAGGACTGGAGGCTCATCTGTTGTACTTATCAAAGGCATTCCCACAGTCAAGAGTAAGAAAGCGAAATCGTCTAAGAGTCATATCAAGCCTTCCCAATGTAAATTGTAAGGCTTGATAAAACTGCATATCTAGAATTGGGTAGTGGAAACACTTGGTGTTAATTGGAGATTGCAATTGGATAGTGATGATTACCATGTAAAGCTCAATTCAAATGTAAGCAGAGTAAATTCATTTAAATTTTTTTCAATTTTGGGGAGGTCTCTAGATTGGCGGTATGTCCTATGAAACTGTCTAACTTCAAAACAGCAGTAGCTTTGTCTTTAGAAATTGTTTTGAAGAACTTGAAAAATTATATCTTCTAGCAAAATTCACTATAAAGATATTTCTTTTTTGAGTAAATTGACATGCATCACAATTGAGGCATTGTTCATACTGAAAGGTGACAAGAATGGGGCAATTGAGGATGCTGATCTGGTCAGTGTCTACTTGCCACTTACCTTCATGGATCGAAATGATCCGTTGGTCAGATGTGATTGCACTTTGCAGATGTTAATGTCTTCCCTTTGATGAATGATGCAATTAGGTTCTCTATTGATTGTGTCCCAATACGAAGGATATGACCAAGTCCCTTCAGGTAGACTAGCAAAGACAAGCGATTCTCATGTCCATGAGATTATAATTTTAATCAGCGAGTATGTTTTCTACATTGCGTTTCAATGTTCACATTCCTTGAAAATTAATTCCTGATTGTAATGAGAAACTTCATGCACATACTTGAGCTGGTGTCTGATTTAAACAGGCTTGCGGTTTACGTTTGAAAGGATAAATGCGCCTTCAGTTCAATGTTCAGTCAAGTCCCAAACTATTTTTGTCCAATTTGGTCCGGAAATTATATGATTTTTGTTGAAGTTAGTCTTATATGGAGAGAGAGAGAGAGAAGCTAGTCCATGGGGGGAGGTGGACGATGCTGGTGGCGCCACCCATGAACTGGCGAGGGGCCAAGCATCCCTTGTCGGCCTTAGGCTAACTCGGTGGGGCTGCCGGCATACCGGTGGCGCTCGGGAAGTTGGGAGCTAGCTAGTGGGTTTGTTCATGTTGGTGAATGGTGGTAGTGGTCGGTTCCAATGAAGAATGCATCGTTGAAAACCCGCAGAACTAGGGTCAGAAGAATATTCTCGAGCTTTTCTGACATCTAGGCCTTGGAGGCTTTGATATATTATCCATATATCGAATTCCAAAATTGGCATTTGATAGCCGTCGAGTTTCTGTGCGTTCGTGTCCAGCAGAAGGTGACGGCTGGGGCGCATCGTCATCGTCAGCCCCATGCGATTTGTGCCTCACTCCTATGTTTAAACGGTCGAGAGAAAAGGAGTGATCAAAATAGTGACTCTCTCTAAACGTTACTATAATAGTTTCCATGTCCGCTATGAGTGTTCGATTTTGAGACATGGTTATTTTGCACCACTTGGTATGAAAGTGTGCGGTTGACAAACCTATCACTACAGTCTTACCAAGATGCTAGTAGTTAAGAAATCTCACTCGTTTAGAGCTTTGCCTACAATGAGAATTGCAGTTATGACCTCATAAAAGATAGGTGTCTCTGTTGCCATTATGTCAGTTACTTTGATGGCAAAATGCTATTTATTATAAAAATAAACTCATTATCGTAATTATGAATAAAACTAGTCATTTATATAAACAGTGTAGTATTCATATGGGTAAGTTATTGATCATATACAATATATTAAATTAAGATTTTGTTTGTTTCGTAGAAAATAAATGATTGTAAAATATCTTCTTGAAGAATGATTGTTTATGTCTTTGCAAAATGTATAGATATACATTATTATAAAAAAATGAAAATTTTTTATTAATTTTTTTTTCAAGGGATATAATTATTTTCGTCATTTTATTTAGGTGCGATACGATGAGAGGAGACCACGTTGATGGTCGGATCCGGGCAAGTTGCTTCGGAGAAATAGGTCCCGCTCAAAGTTCTGAAAAAAAAGAAGAAGAAGAAAAAGAAGAAGAAGAAGAAAAAAAACCGCCATATCATCTCCATCCATCCTTCATTCTGCTACCGGGAAACGCACTGTACACTGCACAGAGCTGTGATCGACTGCTCTCTCTCTCTCTCTCTCTCTCTCTCTCTCTCTCTCGCTCGAGCTGATGTTGACGAGCCCTCGACCTCCCGCTTTCTTTCTCCACTCGCAGCGCTCCGCCACGTTCTCTTCCCCCAAGTCGTCCCCTTTGCTGGCTTCGAGTGAACCGTCCGGAATCGGATTGAGGGCGCCATCGCTTCACGTGCAATGCCGCCGCGTCATCTCGTCACCTAATGTCGAGTTCGAACCGGGTGAGTGGCTCTCGGAGATAATTCATCAAACGGTTGATGTCCTCGAACGCCATTTGAAATATTTGATCGAACTCCTCGTTAAAAGTCTTGCCTTTTCAGGGGCGTTGGATGTGTTATTTCAAGAACTCGGGCTCAACGAGAGAGAGACCGAATCTCTCTTTACCAGGGACCCGGATTTGAGGCTGAAGTCTATCCGTTCGTTGCGGGCTCGCGTCGCCTCTTTGAAATCGGTCGGAATCAGTGGCCTTGAGCTCTGTCATTTGGTTGCGAAATGCCCTTCTGTGTTGGCAGCAGGTGAAATCGATCCCTTTATACTCTTCGTGCGCGACCAATTAGATGGAAAGGTTGACCCAATGCAGCTTAAGCGTCTCTTTATGTCAACTGAGCCGCGATTCCTGGCTGGATTTGAGGAAAAAGTTAATTTGCTGATTGACAGTAGGATTCCTAGAGAAAAGATTGTTCATGTTCTCAACAATGTGAATTTAACAAAGGCTTTGTCTCTTAAGCCGTTTGAAGAGATTGAAAGGCTCCTTAATTTCTTGAGCCGCTATGGTGGGGTTGATTTGATTGTGAGGCATCCCCCCATTCTTAACTTCGATATGGATACCCAATTGATTCCGAGAGTGGAGTTTCTCCTAGAACTTAGCGGAGGAGATGAGGATGCAACCGGGGCAGTGTTGCGCAAACTGCCTACCTTTTTGAAATACCGTGTGGAGCACTTGGAAAGCCATGTAGAGTTCTTGAGGTCATTTGCGGGATTAGATGATCAAGAAATATTCAGGATCATTCTTGTGTTTCCTAACATTGTGAGCGCGAGTAGGGAAAGGAAATTGCGTCCCAGAATTAGTTTTCTCAAAGAATGTGGACTCAACTCCAATGAGATTTTCAAGTTCTTGACAAAAGCCCCTTTGTTTTTGGGTCTATCTTTTGAGGGGAACATTGCTTATAAGCTGGGTTTTTTGGTGAACATTGGTTACAAGTACAGAACGAAGGAATTCGCGGTTGCAATAGGCGCTGTGACTAGGACAAGTTGTGAGAATATGCAGAAGGTGATTGAGCTCTTCTTGAGTTATGGGTTTTCTTGTGAGGATGTGCTTCTCATGAGTAAGAAGCATCCTCAGATACTTCAATTACAATCCTGATTCTCTGGAGGAGAAAGTGGAATATTTGGTGGGGGAGATGGGACGTGACCTTGACGAGCTATTGGATTTCCCTGCATTTCTTGGTTACAAACTTGACAGTAGAATCAAGCATAGGTACGAGGTGAAGAAGAAGATTATAGGTGAAGGGATGTCAATCAACAAGCTGCTCAATGTTTCGTCTGAGAGATTTGCAAAGAAGAAGGTAGAAAAGTTGGTGCACAAAGCCTAAAAATTAGGGGTTGCTCAATTTCATCAGCAGAAGTTCATGGCAAAATTGATGGAAATTGCATAGTTACTGAGTATTCTCAAAGCTTCATCAGTCGAAGGCTTTTGGTTTTTTCAGGCGAAATTCTGGCTTGACTTCCTTAGGTGAAGATAGAAAGTCATATTTTTCATCCCTAAACCTGCAAAGCCATCATTAAGTTCGACGAAAATGGTCGGTAGGTACCCAGTTGAATGAAATGATTGAGTACGCTCCATTTTAAGGTTAAAGCAACAAGAAAAGTGGCTGATCTTTGTATTTGTGTAACTGTCATTTACAAAGGAATCCACCTTGAGTTGATAGCAATATTTCTTTGGTTCCTCTCACATTTTTCTGTTCTTAGTCCTGAAATCTTTAAAAAACGTGATCTGATGTTGAAAATAATCTTGTCAATGTGCATGAGGCATCAAGACATGGTTGCCCTTGTTATGCAATCGATTTCCTAACCGGGATGGTCAAAATCACTAAGTTAACTTGATTGCAAGGCACCTATGATCAGGATGGTCATTTCACCTGTAGAAATTGCTACAATTAATTGAGTGTTAATTCTGTTGTCTCTGGTTCGTTCTTTGATGAAATTACATTCCGTAAATTATTACGACTGTTAGTTCAGGATTATCTCACAGGACATTATGATCATCAACAAAACCGAGGATCTATTATCCTCAAGAGATCTGCAAAGGTATGGCATTTATGCATAATAGGTGCCATTGGCAACTTCATTCTTTCTCCCATGCGACATGAGGTTACACTTTGGAATGGTGAATTCCAAGACACCTTAAGATGAATAGCCGTACTGCTTCGATGGTGGAATATAACCATGGCAAGTTAAGAATTCCTATATCTGTGAGATTGTAGTAATCATTGAGTTATGCAAATTCATCATATTCAGGTCTGAACATTGGTATTCTTAGTATGTGGCCTCATTCTATGGTGTTTCTAAAGTTTTATCCTATGTTTGGTAATCCTGCATATAAATGAATGTCAATGGAGAAGAAATATGAACAAACTATTCCCATAGATGCTGACAAGGTTTGATGGTATCACGTCAAAACTAATTTATTTTTTCCTGATATGAACAAAAACTAATTTTGAAAAGTTTGAATTGTCTGTGAGAGTGAATTGGAGGAAAAAGGGAAAAATTTTCTTCACCCACCTCCTTTTTTCTCTTTCCTCCCTCTCCCAAACAAAGCATTAAAATAGTATCAAAAGATCATGACCCGCTCATGTGTAAAAGTGTCAAATTGATCAGATAACTTACTTGAAATTTCCGGATAATCGATGGGATGTGAATCCTTTTATGCTAATGGCACTGTGACTAGGACAAGTTGTGAGAATATGCAGAAGGTGATTGAGCTCTTCTAGAGTTATGAGTTTTCCTATAAAGATGTGCTTCTCATGAGTAAGAAGCATCCTCAGATACTTCAATGCAATCCTGATTCTCTGGAGGAGTAAGTGCAGTATTTGGTAGGGTGGATCGGACACAGCCTTGACAAGCAATTAGATTTCCCTGCATTCCTTGATCATGAACTCGACAGTGGAATTAAGCACAGGTCTGAGGGGAAGAAGAAGATTATAGGTGAGGTGCAGGTATGTCACTCAACAAGCTGCTATGTGTTTCGTCTGAGAGATTTGCAGAGAAGCTAGAAGAGCTGGTGCACAAAGCCTAGAAAGTAAAAGGTTGCTAAGTTTCATCTGCAGAAGTTTTTTTTGGGGTAAAAGGTAAGAATTATATTAACTTAAGCCAAAGAGAAGCAAGAAGCTATACAACAAAAACTCGGCACCAAAAACTTACACTCACGAGGACAAGAACAGTCAGAGTGAGTCGAAGGGTGCCAAGGTAAAACAAGACCACCTGCACAGGAGCAGAGGAAAGCCAAAACAGCGGCAAAAGCAAACCAAATGGCCTAAACAGGGAGTAAAAAGAACAAAGAGCCCAACATCATCTGCATAAGTTCATGGCCAAAGTGATGGAAATTGTACTGAATTTTCTCAAAGCTTTACAATTTCAAGGTTTTGCTGTTTTATTTTTTCCCAGGGTAATATTCTGGCTGGGACTTCCTTAGGTGAAGATAGAAAGTCATTATTTCATCCCTAAACTTGCAAAGCCATCATGAAGTTTGAAGAAAATGGTCGATACCCAGTTGAATGAAATGACTGAGTATTCTCAATTTGAATGTTAAGCAACAAGAAAAGTGGCTCATCTTTGTATTTGTGTAATTGTCGATTTTAATGGAATCCACCTTTTAATTGATGGCAATATTTCTTTGGTTGTTCTCACATTTTTCTGTTCCTAGTCCTGAAATCTTGAAAAATGTGATTCGAAACTGAAGAGAATCTTGTCAATGTGCATGAGGCGTCAAGACATGGTTGCCTTTGTTATGCAATTCAGGATAGACTTCCTACTTATTGAACAGGGATGGCCAGAATCAGTGAGTTAACTTGATTGAAAGGAATCTATGATCAAGAGTCATTTCACCAATAGAAACTACAATATATAAGTGTTAATACAGTTCTCTCCGATCTGTTATTTGATTAAATTACATTATTTCCATAAACGTTACGACTGTGATTTCAGGATTACCTCTGGACATATCATCATCAACAACACTGAGAATCAATTATCCTCAAGAGATCTTCAAAGGCGTGGCATTTATACATAATAGATACCATTGGCAAGTCCATTGTTTCTCCTATGCGACTTCAACACAGGTTAGTCTTTGGATTAACGAATTGAAAGACGCCTTAAGTTGAAGTAGCCATATTGCTTGGTGGTGGCATATAGCCATGCAAGGTAAGAAATCCAGTATCAGTGAGATTGCAACGATAACTGAGTTATGCAAACTCATCATATGCAGTTTTGCACATTGATATTCTTAGTGCGTGACCTTAGTCTACTGCATTTGTTAAGAATTATCCTATATTTGGTAATCCTGAATTGGATGTCCTGGGAGAAGAAATAAGAAAAAAAATATATTCTGATACATGCTGACATGGTCGCGTGGTGTTGCGTCAAAACTGATATACTATGTATTGACATGAAGAAAAATTAATTTTGAAAAGTTTGAATGTTCTGCCAGAGTGAATTGGAGGAAAAAGGAAAAAAAAAAATTTCTTCACCCACCTCCTTTTTCCTCTTTCCTGCCTCTCCCAAACGAAGCATTAAAATATTATCAAAAGATCATGCCCCGCTAAAGTGTAGAAGTGCCAAATTAACCAGATAACTTTCTTGAAATTTCCAGATAATATATGGGGTGGGAATCCTTTTATGCCCATTCAGTGAGTCCTTATGTTAACATATTTTCTACTTTAACTGTATACAAATTCTTCTTTTATTTTACTCTTTCCTAGTTATATTTTTGCAAATGATTGTATCGCGATTGTCGAAAAAACATAAGAAATCACTGCAGACAAGAACAGATCATTGAACTTATATAACAAGCAACAGAGTTATTGTTGCACTCGAAAGAACAAATGAGTGGACCTATGTAACACGGTTTCGTGGTACTGTATCAAAATTGATGAGTTACGTCAGAAGTTGTTTTAGGGTAGGCTAGTTTTTGTTTTTGATCTTGTTCCTCAAAACTATATGTCAATTTTCTTATGATTGTGACTCGAGCGGTGAAGGAGGGAGAAGGAAACAAATGAAGAAGAAAATAAGAAGAAAAGATGGTAGTGATGGAGACTAGAGAGAGAGAGAGAGAGAGAGAGAGAGAGAGATTTGTTTGTTGATGGGATGTGGACCCAACAATTTCGTGGAGAAGAAAAATCAATCAAGAGAGAGAGATTTGTTCATTGATGGGGGTGTGGACCCAACAATTTCGTGGAGAAGAAAAATCAATCAAATGTATTAAACGATGTTCATAAATTTTTACGTAGGTGATTACCGGGGGGTCTCAATCAGGGTTGGTCGCTGCGCCGTGCCCATTACTCCACTAATAATGTTAACTTTAGCTTTAAATTCTTGACCTCATCCGTTGACTGACTTGGTCTTTCCTATAGGACAAGGCGACTCCAAAGTCTCCAATTGAACAAAGGTTCATCCAATTTCTTTTCAATCGTTTCATATGTTGCCATCTCCACATACCCCAAGTAGTTCTTTAACAATTTTACTTTGCCCAAAGACAAACAGAGACTTGATTAATGCTTTCAGCTTCGCCGATGCCTTTGTAGTGTTGCCGCTCTTCCTTATTCTGTTGCATGTGATGACTAGCAATGCGGCTCCAAGTAATTCATAGTACGTCATTTCATCCTGCGGTGACATTCCCAATATAGGGTACTCATTTTGATTGAAGAATGAATCGAAGAGGTGTAGTGAGCAGGAGAATGAGCTGGCTTGTGAAGATAATTGCACAATTTTATACTTGTGTGATGACTGATACTACATGTAATCTATCAATTATTCCATCCACCAAATTAGATTAGTCGACTACTCGTCTCTGCCTTGTCATTCATGGGCGGTGTATAACTTCAAGCACCGTATTGACCAAACAACCCCGTGATGGTCTATTCGTCATTGTGAACTTCTTGAAGCCGATTAGCTCTCCATTCTACATCACCATAGGTCCATGTATTGAGCGGGTGTAATCTTCCAACACATTATCGAATTGGAACTTGTGTTTTTTCGAACTTATTATTGACTCATGTACACACTATATAGCGTCACTTTAATAAAATAGAGGTCTTCTAATTATGCCAAACTGTTAAACACGCTATAAGATTCTCTTCAAAGATGGTGAGGGAACATGCTATAAGAAATAAAGATTGTGTATGAGAAGAAAGTGATGGGGGAGAGATGGATTTGTTTGTTGATGGAATGTGGAGCCAACAATCATGTGAAGAGAGTTTAAACTTTTGAATTTTCAATGGGTGTAAAATTACCAAGGTTTGGACATGACTCCACTAATAACGGAACTTTAGTTTGGGTCCCTCTTTTTAATTTCTTGACTTGCATACTTTTGTTATGTTGACTGACTTGGGCATTTCCATCGGTCAAAGCAACTCGTAAGTCTTCAATTTAACGAGGTTCGTCCAATCCTTTTTCACTCATTTAATGTTGGGCCTCCTTCTATCCACACACACCAACCAATTCTTTACCAATTTCTCTTTTCCCAAAGACAATCGGAGACATAATTAATACTCTCAAGCCACCGCCCTCAGCGGCGCAGTTGGCTCGGGTTCTCTCCCCCTCACGAAGGGGAGGAGTTCGAATCCCAGAGGCGTCGTTAGGGATTCTTACCTGGAATACGTTCTTGGTTATGCACTGCCCGTAGGCTAAAAATTTAGGGGTCCAACCATAGCAATGAGCCACATCAACATGGTGTTCATATCCTCATCGCCACTCATCACAAAGTTGTCTCCCAAAAATCCAATCCAACTTAAAAGTTTTTGTTGTTGTTGTTGTTGTTGTTTCTTCTCCCGTTGCAATCAAACATAGGAGACCCCTTATTTGGTGCCAAAGCAAAATCTAACGGACAAAAGAGAGAGCAAGAAAACACAAAAACAAAAAGGTGAAGGGAAGAGATCGTTAACAAAGTAAATGGGCGTCAGCCAGCTTTTGTTGATTAAGGGACTCAATAAACTCAACCAGTAAAAAGTTAGAACAAAAGAGGGAAGCTCCCCTAATTTCAAACGTCTCTGCTTCCCAATCTGTAATATTCTTTTTCAAGTTCTTAAACCTAAAGATCTGTTGGGTCCAATATGGCTTTGTCAAGCCAGAGCTTGCTTCATTGTATGCGTTGAAATAATTGACTTGGGATTGACTTGTATTGCCCATCGAGCCGCATCAATTATGTTCCTGGTATTCAGGTTGAATGGCCAAGTTTTGACGGGTTATGTGTCGTGAGTGCTTCTAGTGATAAATACCCAAAAATTGATCTTTTTATTGTTGGAAAATCAATAAAAAGCTAACAACAGTAACAGCCTTGTCACATTTGAAATGGATTTACCACTTGAAGCGCCATGCCTCAAAGCATCAAAGAGATGCTCAAGACTCAAAAAGGTAATATAACATCTAATTATCGTCTAGGCGAATATCCAATTTATCTATACAATCTCATATGGTAAATATTAAGAAGTCTATGAGAATGTATTGATTAGGATTTATTACATATCTTTCGACTATATATATCTTGTTAAAGTGGAGTTACCATTTATTAGCATTCTTCATGACAGTCACGAAGGACATACTAATGTGATTCTATCGATGTTACGCCCTTTTCTTAGCTTAAAAGTAATGGCTACATAAAACGCAACAATGATATTGTAACTAATTAAATTTGAACGGGAGAAAGGATGTTTCTCGTGGGCTTCAAAAAGCAAGTCTGTAGATTCCTCATGTTCTCTTACTTCTACACTCTCTTGCTACATGACAACAAATCTCCTTACGTCGTAACTTCGTCAACCTCACACCCCTAATCAAATCTTATTTTAATAGCCAAACCAAAGTCTTCTTCCATATCCCTTACCGAAAGAAAAAAAAAGTCTTCTTCCATATCTATACGGTTTTTTGAACAAAATTGGTTTCCTGTATCAGTCAACCAGAGTAAATCAGAAGTGGAGGTGAAAAGAGAGATGTCACTAGTTTGAAGTGATTGCCCCATTGATATAGACCAATCTCCAATCCACATGACTGGCTATTGAGTTTGCTTTTGTCTTCAATAATTCTTGAAAGATGTCTCCCTTATGATTCTTGCCAAGAATAATATTCCCTATATCGGGCCACGTCAATTATTAGGGGGACAAAATTTTGTATAAAAAAAATGTGAAGACCATATGATATGATATAGAAAGTCATGAGGACCCACTATGGACTCGAGTTGTCCCCACAAGGATCCCTTCTTTATATAGCTGTGCTAGCTAAAATTTGTACTTAAGCAACTATAGTAATTCTAGCTACGTGCATAGCAAGAACACAATAATAGGGTGGATATATATGATTTTGCTTTCGGGCGGAGTATAGAAGAGGAAAGGGTATTTTATGTAACGATACACACATAAACTATCGCAAATTTATACAATTTGATGTTAGATAAGGATTTTCTCAGATTTACTTGATAAAATATGTAATCGTTCATGGCTGGGGAGAATTACCAAGAAAGTCCTAAACCTAATGCAATTGTGCCAGTTTAGTCCTAATTTTTTTTTTTTGGCCAATTTAGTCCTAAACCTTTTACAATGTACCAATTCAGTTCATCCGGCCAAAATTGGCCGGCCAATGCTGATAGGGATGTCGATCGGGGACAGTTGGGTGGCGAATGCTAATGTGGTAATTTTTTAATATTTTTTTTCGAATTTTTTATTTTTGAATTTTTTTTATTTTTTTCTCCATTCTTCTCCTTCCTCTGGTCGGTGAGGTCAGCCTCGCCAGCCACTGGGGAGGCTCCCCCCTGCTGGCCACTAGCGAAGGCGAGGCTGACCTCGCCGGCCCTCGCCTTTGACCGGCTGGCCAGAGGAAGGAGAAGAAGGGAAAAAAATAAAAAATAAAAATTTAAAAAAATTTAAAAAAATCCTAAAAAAATATTTAAAAATTGCCATATCAGCGTTCGCCAGCCAGTCTGTCCCCAACCAGGCGTCCACGTCAATGCCGGCCGGCCAATTTTGGTCAGATGGACTGAATTGGCACAATTGTAAAATGTTTATGACTAAATTGGCAAAAAAAAAAAAAAGTTTAGGACTGAATTGACATAATTGTAATAAGTTTAGGACTTTTTTGGTAATTGCCGGCCGGTCATATCGACAGGTATGTTCAACTTCCCAATGGCTTGATCATCAAGTTAGTCTAGTTGCTTTAACACGTGGGATCTTTTGATAAGTCATTCAAAAACCCCTTGATGAGTTTACCCAGAGAAATAACGACCATCCAAGTGATGGGATAAGGAAGCAACCTGAATACACAACCCTTATTTTAAAGACTAGACTATAAAGATTGAGCGATGTAATTGTAGATTCCGTGCTCTTTCATCAGTTGCAGGACATATATTAGCCCCCTTGGAAGCACAACTCTGTAGAGGATTCCCGTCCAACTTTATTTTTGGGTGTTTTTCTTCCCTTGACTTATGACTCTTGACGGAACGCCTTAAAGGAAAACCTCAAAAAATTTTGAGAAGTCAGCGCGTTTGTTTTAACCTTCCCATCAAAAGTTAAAGTACTACACGGATAATTTAAGAAAAATCATGAAATGATTATATATGAAATTAAGTGTCAATGTTTGTATGCCATGAAAATTTAAGGTATTTAGAGTTAAAAAAATTAAAACTAAGCGCACCGTAGAATTAGATTAAGTAACGTTATAGATATTTAGATATCTTGTAAAATGTGAGGTGTGAAGTTAATCTCCCTACTGCAATTATCTTATGGCCAAACCAAAGACGCACAAGCCAGAAATTTTCTTCTGCGATACGGGTTGTGAGTAGTTAAGGAAAGAACCGTTGGCCATCGCGTTAGGGAGTTGCTTGTTCGGTGCAAGCATACAATCATGACATGCCCATGTCGTCATGGGTGATGGTGTCAGGTTCCTCAATAACCGATGAGTTTTCATCCATCACAGCCCATGAATACCCATTCATTTTAGATATCTTAGACGATACGTCCGAGGAGTATGCTCCTTCGATATATAAAGGAGAAAGCAACGGGTCTTCAGCACTTCACAAAGACCATTGGATTTACCAGAAACATGAAACTCTCGTAACTAAAGTTCGAGTTCGTTAATGAATAACTAGGGAGGGAAGAGCAATTGGCCCTTTGCCATCCCACGTCGAACATGTGGATATCACCAAAATTGATGGTGTCATTATTTTTATAGATGGATGTGAAAAAGTAGTTCGTATGATTATTTTCACGCGCTAACTCAAGTCTGGAGTCGCCACAACCTTTCATGTCACTCTTCATTTGAAAGGGACAGGTCATCTTGGAAACTTCACTGCAGGAGAGGTTGAATGGGGCGCTGATTCGGGGCATTAGTGTCCCTAGTAGCACGACAAGAAAGACCAACGACACGAGGCACACAGGTCTGGAATTGCGAGGAAAAGTCTTGAGTCGCCACAACCTTTCGTATCTCTCTTCGTTTGAAAGGGACAGGTTATCTTGGAAACTTCACTGCAGGAGAGGCTGAACAGGGTCGTTCATTCGGGGCATTAGTGTCCCTAGTAGCACAACAAGAAAGAGCAATGACACGAGGCACACAGGTCTGGAATTGCGAGGAAAAGTCTTAGGTCTGGAATTGCGAGGAAAAGTCTTGAGTCGCCACAACCTTTCGTATCTCTCTTCGTTTGAAAGGGACAGATCATCTTGGAAACTTCACTGCAGGAGAGGCTGAACAAGGTTGTTCATTCGGGGCATTAGTATCCCCAGTAGCACGGCAAGAAAGACCAATGACAAGAGGCACACAGGTCTGAAATTGCGAGGAAAAGTTGTGTCGTTCTCAACCTGTGAGCGATGGAAATTCGGGGCTTAATATGTGGTGGAGGATCAACAAAGATAAAAGGACGTCCATGTAATAATGGCGAATGAGAGAGACCTTAAATATGAAGACTGGGGATCTTCTATTAAAAAGCCCATGTCAACCAATAAAACAAAGTCAATCAAGTTGAGAATATTACAGAAGTAGCGAGTAGGACCCAACACCATCGCCATTTCTTTCTGGCACGAAACCATCGTGTTGACAACCCATAAATATAGCCGTCCAACAATATTATTTCATGATTTAGAGATTTTTATTAGATAAGTAAGTTATTTTAAATTCCCAAAGATGTTTAGGATGTTAATGAGTTTCCTTTTTTCTAATATGACAAGAAAGCCATCTTAAGATTCCATTACAAACTTTAAATTTAAGTCAACCCAAATGAGTTAAGAATCGAATGCATCCTGATAATTAAGGATTGCATAAATTCAATTTAAAGGAAAAAGAATGTTAAGAAATAAAAAGAATTATCCACTCTATTCTATTTTTATTGAAGAAAATTCTTCAAAAGTTGTTAAAGTAACTTTATAGTTTCCTCGCTATCTTTCGAGAGAATCTTATAGAGTGTTCAACAGTTTGTCATAATTAGAAGATTTGAAAGTCAACAATAACAAAAGGGAGAATTACTAAAAAGTCATAAATCTATTATTGTAATTGTCTTGGAATTTAGTCCCTAAACTTTTATTTTTTTAGTCAATTTAGTCCGAAATCTTTTCTGATTGTCTTGCAATTTAGTCCATCCGACCAAAATTGCCTAGCCGGCGACGTGGACGCCGGCCGGGGACAGCTAGCCGGCGAACGCTCATATGGCAATTTTTAAATATTTTTTAATATTTCTTTCGAATTTTTGAATTTTTTTGAATTTTTGAATTTTTTTGAATTTTTGAATTTTTTTCTTTTTTTCCCTGGCGAGGCTGACCTCGCCAGCCCCCTCACCTCTGGCTGGCCAGTGCTGGCCAGAGGAAGGAGAAGAAGGGGAAAAAAAAAAAAAAATTAAAAAAATTAAAAAATTCTCAAAAAATTAAAAAATATTTAAAAATCACCACATCATCGTTTGTCGGCCAGCTGTCCTCCTACTGGCGTCCATGTCGTACATCAGCTTTGGCCAATTTTGGTCGGATGGATTAAATTGGACAATTGTAAAAGTTTAGGTCTAAATTAGCAACAAAAAAAAAGTTTAGGACTGAATTGGCATAATTGCAATATGTTTATGACTTTTTTGGTAATTCTCGCTTCATGGCTAGGTTGATGATGGTGTTGTGCAATATCTTATTATTATATAAGATAATTTTTTTAACGGTGACTATTTATTTCAAGAATGATCAACTGGGTAACAAATTGAATGACGACTAACCTTCGAGACTTAATTTAGCAAATATGGAATATATATCAAGTGATTAAGCGCGATATTCAAAGGTGGAGAAGAAGGGAGGAGGAAAAAAACAAAGTATAAAAATAGAAGAATGTGTCAGAAGGAAGTGACGGGGAGAGAGATGTGAAAAAGTTGGATACGACTCCACTAATTATGGAGCTTCAGCTTGGCTCCACCTCCTTTAAATTCTTGACTTGCTTGCATTTGTTCCGTTAACCGACTGGAGCTTCTCTATAGGCCAGGCGACCGCAAGCCTCCAGTCAGATTAGGGTCACTCGATCTCTTCTGAATCTTTTCAAATTGCGCCTCTCCTCCACGCAGACCAAGCCATTCCTCACCAATTTCTCTTTGCCCAAAGACAAACAGAGACATGTTTCATGCTCTCAGCTCCATGAATATCTCTCTAGTGTTGCTGCTCATTCTTGTTCTATCACAAGCCATGACTAGCAAAGCCTGGCCGAGTAATCCACGATGCGTTGCTTCATCTTGTGGTGATATTCGCAATATAAGTCACCCGTTTCGATTGAAGAGTGACCCAAAGGGATGCGGTGACCCAAAAAAGGAGCTGGTTTGTGAAGATAATCGTACTGTTCTATACTTCCATGATGGTCGATTCTATGTGCAGTATATCAATTATTCCAACCACAGAATCGGATTGGTTGATGATGGGTTGAAAAAGGATAACTGCTCATCTCTCCCTCGTCATTCTTGGGCGTTCTATAACTTAGAGAACCGTTTCGATCCAAGTAATTCATACTACATGGTCTATGGAGGCATACTAGTCATTGTGAACTGCTCAAAGGCAGTTAACTCTCCCATCTACGTTGCTATGAGTCCATGCATTAAGGGTTTGTACTCTTCCAACACATCATTAAATTGGAACTTATATACTTTGCTCAATCCATCAGCATCGGACGTTAGGGACTTTTGCACCATTAGCAGCTGGACAATATCACTCAATTTTAGCAGTGATGGGCAGATCAATAGTAGCTTCAACAACTACGAGCTAATCCATAACATCATGGCTGATGGATTTACTCTCTACTTTGGTCCATTGGGGAGGGGGGCGAAATATTTCTTTTGCTACTTTGATATGTATAACTACTTTCATTTCTATAACTTATTTTATTCTGATAGATTGTATATGTATGACACCTTCAGCAGTCAAGTTTGCGGATCCAAGTACTACTACGACGGTAAGTATTGGTCAGCGATTAAATTTTACCATAATTTTGCATGATTCTGTACAATGTTTCACTTCCCACTTTCTCTTCAAAACTGGAAAATGAAAGAAACATTTAATATCCACTAAACTTACGACAAATATACAAGATAGTGTACGTCAACTACGTGTATTTGAAAGTTTTTGGGAGGATCGCATTACTTAGAAATTCTAAGTTGAAGGAGTTGCAAGATTCGGGAAACAAAATGAAAAAGTGACGGTAGAAGCCACCCCCAAACAGACTCAGATCAGCTGCACATATACAAATGTCTAGATTATAATTCCTTTCCACTGAAGGGCTAGAACTCCCACTGTAAAAAAGAAAGAAGATACTTGTGCGAGCAACCACATGACTAGCTTTTGTTGGCATAGAATATACAATTTCTTAATTTCTTAATTGGTTCTTTAATTAGTCACTTAACTAATAATCCGGGAGACGCTCCTTAACATTCCTTAAAAAAATTGTAGTCATGCACCACTAGGAGGAACATAACTATTAATTAAACATGGAAATCACTGTTTCTCTGGATTTGTTAACATCTAACAAAGTGAAATGAGTTTTTTGTATTGCATACCATCTATGCATGAAGCTCATTATTTTCATTTATTTGTCAATTCACGCGTGCAACTACTCATATTCTTTTGGACAAAAGTCAACTTATACAAAGTGACGGGCTACTACTCTATTTCCTTGTGAGTTTTGTTTTCCAGACTTCTTTTCCTTTAATTCCTTTTCACACCACTCATTCCTTCCACAGGTCTGCTGAAAAATATTGTAATTTGGACTACTGGAGATTTTATAGCACTACTAGGTAAGCCGCAATGATTTGTTCTTTCAATAATTATAAAAATAACATATTCTAACCCAATAAAAATCTCTTCAGTGTCTTTTTGTGTAGCGAAATTCATAATTGGGATGCCATTTGTCACAATATTTCTGATCTACAAGTATAGAAGAAGGCACCTAGCAATGGACAAGAATATTGAAGAATTTTTGCAAGCTCAGAATAACTTTTTGCCCATAAGGTACTCTTACTCTAATATTAAGAAGATCACCAAAAACTTTAAGCACAAACTAGGTGAAGGGGGGTATGGTTCTGTGTACAAAGGAATGCTTAGAAGCGGCAACGAAGTGGCCATCAAGATTTTGAAGCAGTCGAAGGCCCATGGCCAAGATTTTATTAGTGAAGTGGCTACTATTGGAAGAATTCACCATGTTAATATAGTGCAACTCGTCGGTTTTTGCTTTGAAGGCTCGAAACAAGCTCTCGTGTATGATCTCATGACAAATGGGTCTTTGGATAAGCACATTTTTGCAGAGGAAGCTGAAAAGTTTCTTGACTACATGAAAATATTTGAGATCTCTCTTGGGGTGGCGAGGGGGATTGGATACTTACATCGAGGGTGTGACATGCAAATACTACACTTTGATATCAAGCCTCATAACATTCTTTTAGACAAGAATTTCACCCCGAAAGTTTCTGATTTTGGACTCGCAAAACTTTATTCCACGGATCATAGCATAGTTTCTTTAACTGCTGCAAGAGGAACCTTGGGATATATGGCACCTGAGTTGTTTTACAAAAACATTGGCGGCATATCTTATAAAGCGGATGTCTACAGCTTTGGGATGTTGCTCATGGAAATGGCAAGTAGAAGGAAGAATATAAATGCAAATGCAGAATGCTCAAGCCAAATTTATTTTCCATTGTGGGTGTATGACCAAGTCAGTGAAGGTACAAGTGTTGAAATGGAAGAAGTTGTAGAAGAGGAAAGGAAGGTGATAAAAAAAATGATAATAGTTGCACTTTGGTGCATACAATTAAACCCTGACCATCGTCCTCCAATGAACAAAGTCCTAGAAATGTTGGAAGGAGATATTGGTAAACTTCATATGCCTCCAAAACCGCTTATTTACCCACCAGATGTGTCAGTTAACAATGACAAATTCGAGATGGAACTAGAAATACTCTCTACTTCACCAAGTGCTTCGGTAATTTCAACTAGTTCTCCTTTTAGAGATAACAATGTTGTTTAGAGAAGCTTGTGATGTTTCATTGGAAAAGCTTTGTTACATTTGCCCACAATCTAGTATTATGTTGGGAGGGAGTTGAGCTACTTTATCTCGACCCTAATTACTTTGAGATTGTCTTCTTGTGGCTCTTATATTAACGTTGTGTTATTGTACATATAGTTTCACTCTCTTGCACCTTCAAAAGGACAAAAATTTGTCAAAAACCCAAGACAAAAACAGAGGAGGAAGGTGACGGCTATTGTGAATTGTCCTCCCTCGTTACGTGATTTTGGATAATGCCAATGAAAAAACCAACGATAACCCGCGATCTTACTCTTATATGCTCCATTGCCACCGTATGATTTCTTGATATAGAAAATAACTGATTTTGACTTATGAATTTATTATCAAAGAAAACATATATGTATACGTTTTGCAAAGTGGACACCATCTATCTATGCTAGAAACAATTTTTATCAAAATGGAAAAGAAATGATCTTAAATGAAACAACTCAATGAAGCTTATTTTTGAAAGAACTCATAATCCTCTTTAAAGTTGACATGAAATTATCAACGAATAATAATATCTAAAGATTACAATTTTCTCTTAGATCACTGAGTTATGGTGATTTCAATAAATGAAAATTCATCTATACCCGATATTTGCCATGGAGGGAAGGGGGAGAAGGAGAGGCAACCCTCTACCCGCCAAAAAAATTAACAAAATTTTCAATTACGAATTTGAAGTGGGCATTTTTTTTAATAAAATAAAAATGAGCGGAATGAAGTTGTTTTAAATAAGAACTATGAGTAACCATCGCAATTTCAAATGGGTGAACTGATGTCCAGCCAAATTTTCAATCGGCGGATAATTTCATCCAAAATTTTATGATTTTACCTCTAGATTTATGCTGAACAGGTGTATGAACTAGAGGGTCGTTACCTTGAAGAACAATTGCTGAACAATTTTCGTCCAAAATTTCCCCGTTACCACAAGGCTGTCCGCCGAAAACAAATCGCTCCTTACACCTTTCAAGTTCTAACCCGCGAGTTCCATCCCCAGCTGCAGGAGAAGGAGCGTCGATTACATCTAAGGAGTTTAAAGAGGTTAGGATTTTTCGATTCTACTTCTGCTTCTTCTGGTTTGTTCGATTCACTCGATTGGATTGGAGGGTCGACAGTGTAGGCGTGGAGGGAGGGCGATGGTGCGAGATCGTGAATGAGTTTAGTTTTCGGTGTTTGTTCTGGTCAGGATGAAGGTGTTGCTATGGCGTATTTTGGGGGGTTGGGGGGGGTGGGGGAAGAAGGCACAGGTGATGGTGTTCTTGGTGGGGTTTCGTGGACTGCGAGCTAATGTTGGAGTAGAAATGGGTTCCTCGCTTTCTAAGGACTTGGAGTCTTGTTGACACCTAAATTTTTGCATTCTTTTTAGGGTTAATTTTTACTTAAAAAAAAAAAAGAACACACACATGGCATATAATTTAGAAACATTTATTTTTATTTTGTTTTACTTTATTTTAGGCCGCCGGTGAAGGGAAGATTTTTCACATATTTCATTTAGATTTTTCAGATTTTTAAGTAATATACACTAGGGGTGTATTTTGTGCAAAAATGGAATTTTTCTGGATAGAATATGCGAGAAATACAAAAGGGAATATTGCACGGAGTATGTATGTTTCAATGACATATTTAGAGGTATCGTGCGCAAGCAAAAAAGGAAAAAATATATGTCGTGAGATACATTTTTTGGACCTATAAAATACACCGAGCGCAAAGTAAAAGGGGGTCCATTCCGTCGGTAAAAAAGAGAGAAAAAGGTGAAAAAGTGAGCGGAGAGAGGAAAAGTAGAAAAAAAAAAAAAAAAAGAAAAGAAAAGAAAAGCCCCCCCTCTTTGCGCGACTGTTCATCTTCCTCGCAGGGGGGGCCTTCGCCGGCCCTGTCGCCGTCGAACCCCGCCGTCGCCTTCGCCAATCTCCATCCGCGAGCGCTCGAGCCGCCGGTCTCTACCCGCGAGCCCTGACGACTAGCGCTGCCCCAACGCCGAGCCCCCGGAGCCTCGACGACACGCCGCCGCCTGCTCTTGCCCGCGACCCGCCGCCTCTGCCTCGTCTCTGCCCGCGCCTGCAACAGGAGCCCCCCGGACGCCGCGCCAATCCCTACCATTGCGACCCTCCTCTGTAGATCTGTCTCCACCGACAGATCCAAAGCCATCGGTGACCTGGAGCCGCAGCCGAGCCGAGATCCAGCCGCCGGAGTCCCTCCGCCTGCAAATCCGAGGTCCCTGACGACAAAAGGCCCGGACCTAGCTCGACGCTTCCCTTTCACTGGTGCCGAGCCTCGTTGAAGACCCAGATCTGACGCCGCCCTTGCTCCGCACCGCAACGCTCGCGCCTCGATCCGATTCTCTCGCCGTGCCGCCCGCGCCGCTGCCCTCGCCGTGCCGCCCACGCCGCTGCCCTCGCCGTGCCGCTCGCGCCGCTACCCTGTCGACCGCTGTTGCCGGAGCTGCAACCCGGCTCGCGCAGCCCCGCGACGCCCGCTTCCAGATCCGACGCCGCCCGTGCCGATCCGCGACGCCCGCACCCAGATCCGACGTTAGCCCCGTGCCGACCCGTGTCTTCATCCTCGCCGAGCCCTCGCCGGAACCCTAGCCGGCGATCTTCCCCGCCGGAGCCCTAAAACCAACGGCCAAGATTTCCTTTTTCTTTCTTTTTTTTTCAAAAAAAGGAAAATATTTATTAGGTATTTTTGCTTTACTTTATTAGGCAAGTTTAGGTTTTTCCTAATTTTTATTATTATTATTATCTCTTTATAAGTTGTTCTCTTTGGTTGAAATACCTATCTATGCATAATTGGAAATTCCATGTCACTTGATTCGCAACCGCGCCATGGTTTTTTATTTCATCTATAAGGCTTTAGATGAAATAATTAATCAAGCGGGAGTAAAATTGATATTTTGATCTTTAAGGCTTAAGATCAATTTATCGATTTTACTAGCGAAATATTATCTCTTGATCTGAACAATGTGCGATATTTTTGATGATTTTGAATGAATTGTCTCGACTTAGTTGCCTTGTTTATCTCGAGATATATTTGAGTTAGAATATTGCATGTCTTAGGGTTTACATGTTTAGAATAGGAATTTTATTTCAAAAAGAAAAAATCAAAAAAATCAAAATTCAAATAAATCAATTTAGGTTGCTAGATTTTAATTTAGGTTGCATGTTTAATTAGTTGGCAATTATTAATTTCGAAAATTAATAAAAAAAGCAACAAAAAAAAAAAAAATCATGCATATGTCATGTAGAATTAGGGCATATTTTGCACGTCATTGCATATTAGGGTTAAATTGCACTTAGTTTAATTTTAGATGATATTTTTTTTTTAATTTATTATAAGTGTAGGTATTTTTTTTTAGATATATTGCATTTTAGGATTATTTAGGTTAAGATAATGTTTTAGTTTAAATTAGGGTTTGACTCAACCTAATTCCTAATATAAATTAAATAGGATCTTAATCTCATTAAGTAATTTTCACATTTCACCAAATTTCGAGTTTCATGAAAAATACAAAAAATGTCATAGGTTAAATTAGTTTTATTATTTAGGATAAAATACATTCTTTTAGGAAAAAGAAAAAAATGTCATATGCACGTCATTAGGGTTAGATTCATTGAGATGCATGTCATTTAGTATTTTTGCTAGGGCCATTTAATTAAAAGTTACATGTCATTAGAATTAGGTCATTCAATTAACATTGCATTACATATTGCATGATTTTCATTAATTAAGCGAAAAAAAAATAAAAATTGCGTGTTAATTAGAAACCATATCTACGGTTGTTGATGTGGATTTTAATTTAACATTGCAGATGCTTTCGTTGCTTTGAGGTAAGTTTTGTAATTTATTTATTGTTTATCCGGGTGTTAAATTGGTGGTTTGTGTACCCGCATGATCACCTTACATGTTAGGAAAATAGACTTAAAATCAATCCAAACTGCCTGCAAAAACATTTTTGAAATTAAAAGAATGGTACCGAAAGGGCATTAGAGAAATCTAGTGTAACCAAGTCCCCGTACCCATAATCTCTGGTTCGTAGGAGTAAAGTAAATCTCACATTACTTTACTTGGGTTTCTAATCGACCCACCAGAAATAGATTAGTGGCGACTCTTAATTAAATAAATTGCATGTTAAGAACTTGAACCGAAAGTCGCGAATTGGTATGGGCTTGGGAGAGCCCAAGTTAAGTCTAGCCATAACAATCCATTAGCCAAAACCCTAGGTGGTTCACACCAGAAAAAATTGATCGCGACAGCTTGGCGACTCCGCTGGAGACTTGAGTTAAAACTCTTAGTGGACTTAAGCCAATTTTTCTTTCTTTTGAAAAATGTTTTTGTTTGGCAGCGAGGATCCCAGGTACATCCCTAACATTTTAAGGTGTTAAATGTTCTTGCAGATTGGGAGGTATAAGGGGAGTAGTGATTGTTAACCATTGTTTTGTAGGGAGGTGTATGAATGTATGGTTTTCTTTCATGTTGAAGTGTTGTTTGATATAAACTGCTATGCATGCTGTGCATTTTGCACTACACTATTGCAGACACAACCTGCCGCCGGACCTGGGCCGCATTAGGATATTTAGGATGGTATTGAGTTGGATACGACTTCGACCGCGAGGCTGCGTAGTAGAGGTTGCCCAACTCAATCCCGAAAGTTTTTCTTGGTGTTAAGGATGTTTACCTCTGCCCGCGAGGCTGCGTCGCATTGGGGTATCATTTTTGACTGAGCCGGAGTTATGAGGACTTGACTTAGTATGCAAGGCTGCAACTAAGTCATCCCACCCTTTTAACTCCACCTTGTTTAGCCTTCCTAGTTAGAAATCGAACCTCACACTTCATGCGCTTGTCTATGTGATTTGCTTTAATCGTCTGGTGAAGTAAGTTTCCTACCCTTTACTCTTCAATTTACTTATATTATTATGTCTTTGGTCGGTCCATGACATTAGGTTGGTCGAGTCTTGGTCTATAAACAATGGGGAGATCCGACATTCGATTCGTGCCTACACCGAAGGGTGAACTCAAATCATGGTGGGATTGTCTAGGCCACGATGGTCAAAGCTATGTGGAAAGCAGACTTGGTCGTCTTGTTCCCCTCCTCGACATTGATGTTCAAAGTGGCGTCATGCAAGCACTTGCTCATTTTTGGTGCCCCCAAACATCAACGTTCATATTCGGTAAGCACGAGCTGGCCCCGACTTTGGAGGAATACAGCATTGCCATAGGAAAACCTTTAGAGTTGGAACTAATAAACCCACCTCTTGGAATAGAACCTGAATCAATTTTGTCTGACTTTCTTAGGATGGATAAGAATAAGATTAAAAGAGTGCTGAAAGATAATTGTCTTGCATGTCCTTTTTCCTTCCTAGATCGGAGTTTTGCTAGTGCTAACACTCTCTTAAAAAACAAGATATTCCTTCTAGCCTTTTTTGGGTTTATTATTTTTCCCCTTCATAAACAAGTGTGTGCTAGGATTAGTTTTGTCAACACTATTCTAGCTGAAACATTTTTGTCACTCACCCGATTTAAGGAAAATGAAGATAAAACCTTTCATGCACCAATTGAACTCTTACAAATTTGGTTCTTTTCTCATGTGAGTAAGATCAATATTCGCATGAATATTATTAATGTCACTAATTCCCATCATCCCATCAAGGTATTCAAAAATCATCAGAATCGAACTCCAAATCTTTCTTACTCAAAATGGGTCAAATTGTTGAAAAATCTCAATACCAAGATTTTCCTATGGCATGCTAAATGGTTCCAAGTCTCCAAGGCACGTCTCTTTCATGGTGATGATGAGCCGATCTGGCTATTGGGGATCACCGGTGTCACTTCCTACTACCCACTCCGAGTGGCCCGTCAATATCGAGTCGTGCAGGATCTACCGCCCCCTCTCAAGCTTGGTTTGTTCCAAGTCCGATTCACTGCCAAGGATGGTGATCACAAAAAATGGATGCGCTGTATCGAACAAGCTTGGCTTGCATGTCACGAGCAAAAGTTGAGTTTGCCTGAAGATGAGCTTGAAGGGAAGGAAAAGACTTACTATGCCACTACTCGATACATTCGTCAGCACAAGATTCCAACTGAGTATCTCCCAAAGGTCCCAGATGTGACTGAAAGACCCACTCGGCAAGCGGAGCTTAATCGTCACAAGAGGAAGATTGAAGAACTTGAGAAGCAAGCCAAGAAGGATGCCAAAGAGAAGAGGCAATTACGTCGAGCGTTGGCTTCCCATTTGTTTATGGATCGGGCTAGATAAAGTGGCTTGAGTCTATTTAGTCTTTTTACTTTAGCTTAATGTTTAGGAAGTTGAGTCATTTACCTTTTTGTCTAGGGCTTTTCAAGTGTTTTTACATTGTCAATGTCAAACAATTTCATTAATAAATAAGAGCGATTAGACTTTTGTCATGGACCGACATGTTTTATGTGAAATGCTTATGTGTATTCAAATATTTATTAGGTGGCAACGGATCCTCCACGCTCACCCATTATCACGTGATTAAGAGCAAGAATGGCCAACCAAAGCGAGATGCGCGATCGCATGTCCTCCGTGGAAGATCAACTCAAACAGTTAGCCGCTTCCATGCAGCTTATAACCGCTCAACTTCAATTCATCCAAGTGAACCCGAGTCCTCCACCTGCTCTCCCTGAGATAGTAGTCCCGAGGCAGGCAAATAAGGCCCAAATGAGTGATGACGAAATGTTTGAGCTGGAAGATGACATGGTCCTTGTTGGAAAGGCCAAGCTAGACAGTGTTCCCAAGACGAATCAAGATGAGCGCGTTGCAAAGCTGGAGGAGAAAGTGAGACAGCTACAGGAGTCACAGAGTTCACTCCCGTTCGACTTGTCCGTGTACGAGAAAGTCAAGATGCCAAAGAAATTCAAAATGCCGGATTTTGAGAAATACGATGGTACTTCCGGCCCAAAAACTCATTTGCAGATGTACCACGTGCGCATGGCCCAATATGTCAAGAACGAGCCTCTCATGATCCAATTATTCCATGCAAGTTTGACTGGGCCTGCACTAAATTGGTATGTCATGAAAAATGTGAATCTTCTCGACACCTGGAATGAAGTGGCTATTGCACCTTCCCGAGAGGATCTTCTCGACAAGTTCAACATGGATATTGCACCTTCCCGAGAGGATCTCGAGAGGATGGAGAAAAAGAAGAGTGAGTCATTCAAAGAGTATGCCGTGAGATGGCGAAATCTGGCAGCTCAAATCACCCCCGAGCCTACTGATAAGGAGCTGATGAAGTTGTTTATCAAAACTCTCCCATCCGAGTTCCGTATACGGATGGCCAGCACATATGTTGAAAACTTCAATCAGGTTATTCCTGTGGGGGAACAAATCGAGATGGGGATAAGGGAAGGCTGGTTTACTGAGCCATCGAGTAGAAGATTCTTTGCCAAGAAGGATAAAGAGCCTGCTGAAGATGTGAATATGGCTTATAGCCAAGAAAGTACCAATCGTGCCCCGACTATCCAGATGAATCAAAGGCAACAAGCTGCCCAAGCAAGAAGATAGTTCACCCCTCTCCCTAGATCTCCATCCCAAGTGTTGGCAATCCTAAGAAAGAAAGGTTTGCTTACTAATGAGCCGAAGCGTCCTAATCGTGAAAGCATCCGAGGCTACGACCCGATGAAGAAGTGTGATTACCATAGCGGCGAATTGGGGCATTCAACTGATGAATGTTTCACTCTCAAGCATAAGATCCAAAACCTCTTAGACACGAAGGCCTTCTCATTTCAAACTGCTCAACCGAACGTCCAGAAGAATTCTCTACCGGAGCATGAGGGTATGGTCAATGCTATCCTGGAACCAGATGTTGAAGTTGAATCGAGTTACCACTCATTTGAGTTGGTATCCACCATAAATGCATCTCGAGATTCACCGCCCGCTCCTGAAGTTTTAAATGTTGCCCTTATGATGGGAAAGGTGACGATTGGGAATGGTTTTTGTTCCTGGTAGTGGCATTGAAAGAAATGGTCAGGGTATTCGAAGTCCCAATGAAGCCCCTCAGAGGTCCCGTGCTGCTAGATTAGGGTACCATGGAAGAGGTGGGGAAAGGTCTAGAGGACGAAGACAGGTAAGGCAGAACCCGCCAACTAACCAAGGGCAAGGAAGGCAAAACCCATCACCCCCGAACATTCGTGAGACATTCCTTAGCCCCCCGGTAATGATGCAGGATGAAGCGGAAATAATAGACACCCTGGGGCAGCCAAGTGGAAAATTCGACTATTTGGTGAAGTATACGACCCCTCCTAGTTTCTACATTGATCCCCGCACCATTGTCCTAGATGGATGGGGTGGCATGGATGATCCGATGCCCCCGGAAACAAAGAACCCCGATGATGTATTGGAAGGAATCACTGGTCTTTTCGATGACGTCTTCATGAGGACCATTAACGAAGAACCTCTGAAGGAGATGGGCCCTAGCCCACAAGAGTAACTCATTTACTGCTTTCTCACATTCCCCTGCGCGGGAATTTTTATCGCTTTCTAGGGCTTGTTTTTGATTTCTTTTTCTTCGCTTTCTCTTTAGGGCTTGAAAATTGCATTTCCATTCAATAAATGTAATTGATTGATGAATATTAATAAAATTGCAAGTTTTATTTTGAGGGCATGATGAGGTATACCAAACCAACCCGATGATAATATCCAGCCGATAAAAGAAAAAAATCCAAGGAGAATTCTGAGGCCTGGGCTTCATCATGCTTTCTCATGTCAAAATGTTTAAAAAAAATGTTTTTGCCAAAATCTAAAAATAAAAAATAAAAAATATAGATTACTCTGTTTGTCTTTCTAATTTATTTACTTCATGTTTCAGAGACAGTCTTATAGCATGCAAAAGTGTGAAGCTATTGCCGATCTTTCCAGATCCTGGGGGAAAGTTTGCCCCAAATTACAGCGGTCCATATGTGGTGAAAAAGGTACTTCCTGGGGGTGCTTTGATCCAAGCAGAGATGGATGGTCATAAGTTTTTCACTCCAGTTAATGCTGATGCTGTCAAGAAATATTATCCATGATAGAATTTGCCATGTCATGTCTTGAATTGCAAGTATTTCTGTGACTAATAAAATGCTTCAATCAGTTGAATTGTTCAAATTTGTCATAAATCTTGCATTTTTCTTCCTTGATGAATTGTGTGAGATAAATTGAATGTGTCGAATGAGATACCTGGGAATGATGAAAGGCAAGCCTTGTTCCATACACTATCCCATACACTAATCCTTGGTGAGTTGTGTGGAAAAGTTCCATGCCCACAAGGAAGAGGGTGATCTCGCAAAGGGTACACTAACCAAGGTGACGAGAGGCAATTTCTTATTCTACCTGAAACACTACAGGTATACCCATTGTTTAGCCCTTCGAGCCCACACACATGAAGAGTTTTAAATCATCCATGTCAAGGATCATCCCACATTGGGACAATATTTGAGATAAATGACATGAATTTTCTTACTCACACTTGCATCAATCTTCGAGTATTGCTTTCGCATTGTAACTCGTACGATAATTCAAAGTACCCTAGGATGATGAAGAGCAGTCATTTCTCTATCCTATACACTTTTATCCATTGCATAGCCTATTTGAGCCTATAAATTCGTTTCATATTAAACTCAGTTGGTGATCATCCCCCACACTGGGGCAGGACCAAAAACATTCAAGTGACATAAACTAGAATGTCGACCAAAATGGAGACTTTGTCCAAAGAAAATAAGTGCGAAAATGGGGCATGAAAAAGCAGTGTGCCTGATAAAAGCAAGGCCAATGCCCAGGAAGAAAAGAAAAAAGGAGAGAAAAATCAAATTCTTGATGTAGTTAGTTGTATCCCCAACAAGGCAGTACTAAAACTCAAATGCTATTGCAATCAATGGAGATTTGATGAGAAAAAATCTTCGACAATGGAGAAGGAAGTTGTGGAAATGTCAAGATGATCACCAACTTTGACCTTCTAAACACTTTTTGAGCCTAATGATCCTTTCATTTCACAACCCATAAACCAAGCCTACGTTACGTCCCTTGCAAAGTCTCTTCGGATTATGGCACTTGAATTAACGTAAAAGTTCACATGCTTGAAAGCATCGCTTGAAGAAGTGTGAGTAAGATAATTACTGCCTCATTTCATATGTTTCTTGACTTGAAAATCCCAAGACAGTTATGAAATGTCATTTTTCGAATAGTCTCGACTCAAAGAGTCTCCTTTGTTAAGCCATTGACCAAGCCAACAGTACGATCCCTGTTAAAGACCCCTCATATTGGTAAGGGCGTACCACTTGCGAGATTACTCAAAACCTTGTCTGGCATGACGATGGTGAGATAAAATGATTGTCAAGATCCTGCATCAAAGGTCAGGATAAAACAACACCTTTTACAGAGGATGAGTGAAAAGTCCTTTCAGACTAAAGGATGCCTCATTTGACACATCCATGACATTCATAGTTCAGATTAGAATCATCTTTCAAAATCATTCCTGTTAGAATTATGATGATGCATGGTTGATAGAAATCATTACGCATGAACCTTATTGGAATTAATGCATGTCTATGATTACAAATGCATGTTGCCTCTCCTACGATCATGTTTTGCAGGAGACATATCCCCAAGGAACAGAGATGTCACCAGGTAAGTATATCCTTATCCATACCTTAAATACTTGTCGTTGCACAGGTATCCCCGTTTTGAATACATTGACACTCAATTGAGTTGTCTTCAAAGATTTTTCTCCAGATTCAGTCTGATTAAGGCGACCGAAGAACGGTTCGGGTCCTGGTCAGATGATTTCTGTCGCAAGGCTGGGCGACCGAAGAATGGTTCGGGTCCTAGCCAAGCAAAACCTTAGTCTAGGCGACCGTAGAATAGTACGGGTCCTAAACAACATTTATTGCTCTAACAGGCGACTGTAGAATGGTATGGGTCATGGAAAAGCAATTTCCCCATTCAGGCGACCGTAGAATGATACGAATCCTGGAAAAATAATTTTCTTCGTCGAGACGACCATAGAATGGTACGGGTCCTTGACAACATCTATTCCTTATTCAGGCGACCGTAGAATGGTACGGGTCCTGGAAAATGAATCTCCGTTTAGGCAACCGTAGAATGGTATGGGTCCTAGACAAAACCTTTCTGTCGTACTGGGCGACCGTAGAATGGTACGGGTCCTGGGAAAACAGTTCCTTACAAAACCTTTCTGCCGTACTGGGCCACCGTAGAATGGTACGGGTCCTGGACAGGTAACATCCACTACCTCGAATTACTCTATCCTCCTCGAAGGTAAGTTATTCTAGGTCCAGTGAATGGACCTAGACCTAGAACCAGGGAGGACCAAGAAAATTTTCTGCAGGTATGCCTTCCCACAGTGGGCGAACAACTCCAATTCAAGCCCTTCAAAGACAGCCTTTTAGCAGAAAACCACTCAGCCCTTTAGTTCAGAGCCTAGAGACACCTAGAGATGCCAGGATGGAAACGTTTCTAACCTACCCAAGCTGCATTTCTTGGAGGATCCTACCAGGCTGGAGAAGAAGAGGGATTTAGAAGGCCATGAGAAAATTTTCAAAGCACACACTTTACTTCAGGGGACTCTGCCCAACACATTACACCCTCCTCGCCTTTTATAGACGATAAGAGGTCACAAAGACACAAACAAGGACCAAGCTCATGGGTCCGGATACAAACAGAGGCGCCGAAAACTTCCGGGAGGGAATTATTTGCACACTATGAACAGAATCGTATCGTGTGAATGTACCTTCCTAGCCTAGTGCTACAGTAAAAGTGAACAGTGGATTGCTACAGTGAAATTGTACGGAGTCAGCGATCTCGTCCGTCACGAGCATTGTAACTGCAAACTGAATCATCTGAGCTATCTTCTAGGAGATGTGCCTCGTATTTTTGTTCAAGGGCTTCAAGGTCTTCAGGTGAAAGGATTTGGCTCAGCCTTGATGAGGATGCTTCTTTATGAGCCCAATGGGATGCTTCCTCTTGGGCCCAGTCGGTGTTGTCATCTTCTTGAGTGTCGGCAGGGATGCTCGGCTGAGGACAGTTGGATGGCTGTGCATAAAAGGATGTGTCCATGCTTTGGAATAAGGACGAAGTCCTTGTTCGTAGGGATCCTGGGACAGAGGACCTCTAAAGCGTGCATAGGGGTCTTGAGTGGATTGGACAATATCATCTGTTCCTGTCATTTCATGATCTTGAGACGATGTAGCTTGTCTGTATTGCTCGAATGCTTCCTTAGCTTCTAGTGCTAGGTCATAATGATCCCATGTAGTGGGTACATTATTCCAAACATTTTCAGGTATAGTTTTGTTTTCTTGGCATAAGATTCTCTAGAGTTCTCGGTACTGGTGTTCACAAAATTTGACAGATCTTGGATAAGATTTGTGAATCCGGGCTTCTCTGCTATTCAGATGGGGTTTATAAGATGTGGTTCCTATTTCCTGTGGAGCATCGATAATGGTACCATTGTTTGTGAAAAAATGCCATGGACATCGGAAAAACAGGATGGTATGGACTTCAAGATCTGGAGTCGTGGTTCTTAGTTCTTTTTCCAAGAGATGTTTCCAATGAGTAGGATGATAGAACCAATTAAGAAAGTCTAAGAGATTCTTATCACTTTCTCTTTCCACATTTCTTCCGAGTAAAAATATCCTAGTGAGGTTGGCAATGAATCTTCTGGTTGGAATTTCAATGGCTATTAAGTACTTATTGGTTAAGTACCATAATAACGTCTTGAGTTGATTAGGGAAATCATCTTCCTTCCAGATAAGGGGATGAATGAATGGATAATTCAAATTTAATCCAAAAGATAAAGAATCGAACCTCCATTGAATCTGAACAGATCTGCGTGACATTGCCACATGAGATTTTCCAGGTTTTTAGCAAGATTGTCATTTTGGATGTGTTGAACAATCTCCTAGGGATATTTCCAACTTGACAAATCTTTGATCTTTTCAACCTTGTATTTCACTCCATAATTGAGCATATGGAAGGCAGGTCTCTTGATGTACATGTTGATTTCAGCTGGTGCGTTTGGTCTTGACAGGAAGTCAGCAAGTACATTCTTTTTTCCAGGAATGTGTTTGGTTTCAAAGGAGTATCTTGAAAACCATTCAGCCCATCGAAGCAACTGAGAATTTGGAATCTGCTTCTGTTTAAACTTGGTCATCTGAGGGAAAGATGCCATGTCTAATTCTACCAAGAAGTGATGGCCGATGAGATGGAACTCGAACTTTTTTATTCCATTTTTTATTGCCAAGATTTCTTTAAAAGTGGAGTGGTAATGCATTTCAGCTTGAGAAAACTTTCCACTTTTGTGAGCACAGAGGTGTCTCTTACCATCAATTTCTTCAAATAGGATGGCTGCCCAGTATTCATCACTGGCGTCAGTTTAAAGATTTCTTCTTCCTGTTGATGGTATTTGCAGTGGTGGGAGATTCTGCATAATCTCCTTAAGCTCAGCTACTGCTTTAGTCCGGAGTTTTCCCCAAGGTGGGGGATTCTTCTTTAGCATGGATTGCAAAGGAATTAGGAGCTTTGCAATATTTGGGACAAAATCCCTGAGATAATTAATTATCCCAAGAAATTGCTGAACTTGTTTTGTTGTGAAGTTATCTTCAGGAAACTTCAATAACTCTTGAACAATATGTGGCCCTGGGTAGTACGTACCTTTGTTAAGGTGCATACCAAGAAATTCGATTTCTGTCTGGGCGACATTCATCTTTCTTTGAGAAAGCATGATACCATGTTTTTTCACTTTTTCTGCAAATTGCTCAAGGAGTTGACAGTGTGTCTGCTCATCAAGACTGTAGAGCAGAATGTCATTAATGTATACGGCTGCACTTGACAAGATTGGTTGGAAAATTCGACACATGGCCTTTTGGAAAAAAGGATGGTGCTACCTTTAAGCCAAAAGGGAGAACTTTCCACTGGAAGTGCTGGTTCGGGATACAGAATCATGTTTTGGATCTGTCTTCAGGATGGATGCCCAATTGCCAAAATCCGGCTTTGAGGGCGAATTTGGAATAGATATGGGCCTTGGTAAGACCAGCAAAGAGAGAGTCTCTGGATGGTAGAGGGAATTTATCATCTTGGAGAAAAAGGTTGAGAGGCTGGTAGTTGATTACCAGTCTCATTTTTCCCCTATAATACTTAGCGAGCTTATTGACATAGAATGCTTCACAAGCCCATTGAGAATTGGAGATTTCAATAAGACCTTGCTGCAATAGTTCTGAGCATTCCCTTTGGGCTAAAGCCAAATGTTCTGGCTTCATTCCTGTATGACTCGCTTTGGTTGGATTTATATCTTCATTTTTCTTGAAGGGAAGGCGAACAAAGAACTCTGGATTTTTCCATAAAGGATGGGAACACTTTTGAGCGAATTCCAAATGGGACTCCGAACAAGACTCTAATAACCTTTGCATGATTGGGTCTAGTAGACTCATCTGAATGGAAAAGAGTCTCTGAATGTTGACAAACTCAAAGAATTAGTCTTTATACCTAAGACCTTTTCCAGGAATGATGCGAAGTTGAAAGATTTGAGTCATAATGTCCCACCCAATTATCAGATCCTTATTAGGGAGGTTTGATCCAAAGATTTTTGCGGTTATAGAACACTGAGGAAAGAACTGGATAGTTACTGGAGTGGTTCTGACATTTGTGGAGAAGGTATCTCCAGAAGCCGAGTTAAAATATCGGATATAAGGAGTCCAGAATTCTTCAGGAAGAACTTTGGTACCCAATATTGAACAACTCGCTCCTGTGTCAATGAGAGCAATAACAGTGATGGGTTTGGCAAACTTTGAAGTGAGGATTTTGACAGGGAAATGGGGACAGTGAGTCTGACTTGAAAATATGTCAAGGTTTGGTTCTGGGATGAGGATGATATATGAAAAATATCTTCAGACTCGAGTCTGATTCAGTCTCACTGGGAGTTTGGTAAAAGGGGATGACACAAAGAGTTTGTTCGAGATGGTTCTTCTTCAGCAGAGAATAAGGATTCAATATCATCATTTTCAAGAGAAATACCTGTTTCATTCTCAATGTGATGAATTAGATGATTCTGACCTTTTCTTGCTTGAGGACAATTTTTGGCAAAGTGTCCTTTCTAGTTGCAGATGTAGCAACGGTTTGATTTCTTGTGGCTTGTGCGATCCTTTCTTTTGCGTAGGTATCGCCATTTCTTCTTTTTCCAGAAATGCTTGGAGCCATGTTTGGATTTGTTTATCCAAAACTTCTTGTAATGTTTCTTTTTCCTGGAATACTTGCCACAAGTACCGTCACAGTCTTGCTTAGAGCATTTGATTTTTAACTTCTGGCGAGAACAAGCTGATTCAAGGCGCTTGTCATCTGTGATGTAGGTACGGACCATCTGGCGTTTTAAGCATAATTCTTCTAGGCATAGATGGACTTCCTGCTGTATTTCTCCCAAGGGAATATCTTGTACTCTCCTTTGTTTTGCAAAGAAAGATCTTTCAACCATCTGGGATAATTCTTTCGGGATGGAAGTAAGGAAAACATGCTTTAAATTTGGATCTGCACAAATTTGGTAAAAAAGCTGAAGCATCACTCGATAATGCTTATCTAGATGCTTCTTCTGGAGGGAGCAGCATTTTCTTTCAAAAAACTCTCTTCTTTTAATCTCTATGAGATCAGTGGGTTTTCCCACAAAGACATGGTATAAGAGAGTGATGGCATGGCCGAAATTAGGTGACATCAGGAAATGAATCTGATCCTGTTCAGAAATTGATTGCCACCAAAGCTTGAGACTGCCTGTGAATCTTGTAACAAAATTGTAAAGGACATCATTCATATCATGGTTGGTAATGGACTGAGTATTCAACCAAGTATAAAATTCCTCAAGTCTTTCTGGCCATTTATGATAAGGAATATCATCGATAGTGAAGAACTGCTTTGATGCTATGGACACATGCTGTCCATGATTGCTAGTTTGGGCATTTTCTGGCTCAGAATAGTTTGATTCCATTTCATCATCTGGAGGATCAGCCATGAATATTGATGAAGTTACTGGCACCATAGGGAGGGAATCAACTGTAGGAATTAAGAAAGATGAAGAGGAAGAAAGAGATACTGAATCTGATTCAGTATTAGGAAAAGTTTGTTCTGCTGGAAACAAAGTCTGCTTTTCTGGAGTGGCAGGTTCTGGTTGCTGGATGACAGGGTAATGAAGATGTTTTGTTTATCTCCATGCAAAATGATCAGGCATCATGCATTCATGTTCCTAGGCAGATCCCAAAGGACACATTGGCCAAGCTCCTTCCAGAGACTTGGATCACCAACTACGAAAAGCTACACCAGCATAACAAGCCTTTTCAGTCCACGGACTCAGAGTTCGTTCGAAAAAAAGATAGAACTGTTTCCATCAAATTTGGCAAGGAAAATGAAGAAAGCCCCTCTATCTTCCAGACCCTCTTCATGATTGAACCATGTGTTCCTCAATCAATTTCCAAGCCAGATCCAAAAAAGCTTGTTCGACATTTTGACGGTGATGGACATCTTGTCCATTACTATAAAGACAATTATGGTCATTGTTTTTGGGATCCTTTTTGCCAATCTTCCTATTGCACAAATTCCCCTGACGAGGTAGATCCTTTAGCAAGATCTCCACCTCGACGGAAAAAGTCAAAGAATAAGGTGTACCAAAGATACTTAAACGGAGATCCCTCCGTTGATACTCTTGGTGAGTGCGACAAATACCAGTACATGGTTTCTTATGCTCCGCCTCCACCACCAGAGTTCAACAATACACCCCAAGTTTCACCAGATCCACCAAAATCACCTCCACCATCTCCTCCTCAGAAAAAGCAAGCCCTCTCACCATTTTACAAGCCAATCCTAAAATGGGCTAAGAAGCATTCTTACCCACTTGAGGTTCCAGCAGCAACACCACCCACTTCTTCCATTGCTATGTTCCATGATACAGATTTTCCTCCTCTTGTCAAAGAAAGTTCAAAACTCCCGTTTCCTGTTCCAGAGGAATTCATTGATCCACAAAACAGATACCGTCATGTTCCGAAAATAGCAACCCCCACTGATGTGGATGAACATGGGAGACAGAAAGACTTCTCTATTTGAAGCTGTTCTAAATTGGCAAACAGAGACTCTGTTAGCACAAAACAATGCCTTCAAGACAATTGATTCCAAGATTGGAAACGTGCAACAAGATCTCCGAAGGTATGATGAAACTACCAAAAAGATACTTTCCGAGTTCTAGAAAAGGCTTCATGCCTTGGAATCAGGACAACATCTTGGGTATCATTATCTTGAAAGTCCAAAGCCAGAAATAGAAAAGCTCAAGAAGCAAATCCAACTTCTTGAAGAAGGAAGGTTTAGACCTTTTGATCCATTGGCACCTTCTGTTAGAACCGGGTATGTACCCCCACCACCACAGCCCTCTATTTTTGCCACTATCCCAGAAGATCCCTATAGAAGAGAACCTAATATGCCGAAATACGGAATCGCCTCAAGGCCCTGTAGAAGGACAAAGGAAAAGAAAAAATGCCGCCTACAGAATCAAGTTCGATTGTTATAAGAGAAAGGCCAGATCAGATGATGTTATCAAATCCATTAGAATCATTTCTAAAGGATTTGAGTACTCAGGAATCTAACCCTGTCATCCAGCAACCAAAACCTGCCACTCCAGAAAAGCAGACTTTGTTCCCAGCATAACAAACTTTTCTTGATACTGAATCATATTCGGTATCTCTTTCTTCCTCTTCATCCTTCTCAATTCCTACAGTTGATTCCCTCCCTATGGTGCCAGTAACTTCATCAATATTCATGGCTGATCCTCCAGATGATGAAATGGAATCAAACTATTATGAGCCAGAAAATGCCCAAACCAGCAATCATGGACAGCATGTGTCCATAGCATCATAGCAATTCTTCACTATCGATGATATTCCTTATCATAAATGGCTAGAAAGACTTGAGGAATTTCATATTTGGTTGAATACTCAGTCCATCACCAACCATGATATGAATGATGTCCTTTACAATTTTGTTACAAGATTCACAGGCAGTCTCAAGCTTTGGTGGCAATCAATTTCTGAACAGGATTAGATTCATTTCCTGATGTAACCTAATTTCGGCCATGCCATCACTCACTTATACCATGTCTTTGTGGGAAAACCTACTGATCTCATAGAGATTAAAAGAAGAGAGTTTTTTGAAAGAAAATGCTGCTCCCTCCAGAAGAAGCATCTAGATAAGCATTATCGAGTGATGCTTCAGCTTTTTTAGCAAATTGGTGCAGATCCAAATTTAAAGCATGTTTTCCTTACTTCCATCCTGAAAGAATTATCTCAGATGGTTGAAAGATCTTTCTTTGGAAAACAAAGGAGAGTACAAGATATTCCCTTGGAGAAATACAGCAGGAAGTCCATCTATGCCTAGAAGAATTATGCTTAAAACGCCAGATGGTTCGTACCTACATCACAGATGACAATCAGCTTGAATCAGCTTGTTCTCGCCAGAAGTTAAAAATCAAATGCTCTAAGCAAGACTGTGACGGTACTTGTGGCAAGTATTCCAGGAAAAAGAAACATTACAAAAAGCTTTGGATAAACAAATCCAAACATGGCTCCAAGCATTTCCGGAAAAAGAAGAAATGGCGATACCTACGCAAAAGAAAGGATCGCACAAGCCACAAGAAATCAAACCGTTGCTACATCTCGCAACTTAAAGGACACTTTGCCAAAAATTGTCCTTAAGCAAGAAAAGGTCAGAATCATCTAATTCATCACATTGAGAATGAAACAGGTATTTCTCTTGAAAATGATGATATTGAATCCTTATTCTCTGCTGAAGAAGAACCATCTGAACAAACTCTTTGTGTCATCCCCTTTTACCAAACTCCCAGTGAGACTGAATCAGACTCAGAGTCTGAAGATATTTTTCATATATCATCCTCATCCCCAGAACCAAACCTTGACATATTTTCAAGTCAGACTCACTGTCCCCATTTCCCTGTCAAAATTCTCACTTCAAAGTTTGCCAAACCCATCACTGTTATTGCTCTCATTGACACAGGAGCGAGTTGTTCAATATTGGGCACCAAAGTTCTTCCTGAAGAATTCTGGACTCCTTATATCCGATATTTTAACTCGGCTTCTGGAGATACCTTCTCCACAAATGTCAGAACCACTCCAGTAACTGTCCAGTTCTTTCCTCAGTGTTCTATAAGCGCAAAAATCTTTGGATCAAACCTCCCCAATAAGGATCTGATAATTGGGTGGGACATTATGACTCAAATCTCTCAACTTCGCATCATTCCTGAAAAAAGGTCTTAGGTATAAATACCAATTCTCTGAGTTTGTCAACATTCAGAGACTCTTTTGCATTCAAATGAGTCTACTAGACCCAATCATGCAAAGGTTATTAGAGTCTTGTTCGGAGTCCCATTCGAAATTCGCTCAAAAGTGTTCCCATCCTTTATGGAAAAATCCAGAGTTCTTTGTTCGCCTTCCCTTCAAGAAAAATGAAGATATAAATCCAACCAAGGCGAGTGATATGGGAATGAAGCCGGAACATCTGGCTTTAGCCCAAAGGGAATGCTCAGAACTATTGCAGCAAGGTCTTATTGAAATCTCCAATTCTCAATGGGCTTGTGAAGCCTTCTATGTCAATAAGCGCGCTAAGCAGAACAGGGGAAAAATGAGACTGGTAATCAACTACCAGCCTCTCAACCTTTTTCTCCAAGATGATAAATTCCCTCTACCATCCAGAGACTCTCTCTTTGCTGGTCTTACCAAGGCCCATATCTTTTCCAAATTCGACCTCAAAGCCGGATTTTGGCAATTGGGCATCCATCCTGAAGACAGATCCAAAACAGGATTCTGTATCCCGAACCAGCACTTCTAGTGAAAAGTTCTCCCTTTTGGCTTAAAGGTAGCACCATCCCTTTTCCAAAAGGTCATGTGTCGAATTTTCCAACCAATCTTGTCAAGTGCAGCCGTATACATTGACGACATTCTACTCTACAGTCCTGATGAGCAGACACACTGTCAACTCCTTGAGCAATTTGCAGAATTAGTGAAAAAACATGGTATCATGCTTTCTCAAAGAAAGATGAATATCGCCCAAACAAAAATCGAATTTCTTGGTATGCACCTTAACAAAGGTATGTACTACCCAGGTACACATATTACTCAAGAGTTATTGAAGTTTCCTGAAGATAACTTCACAACAAAACAAGTTCAACAATTTCTTGGGATAATCAATTATCTCAGGGATTTTGTCCCAAATATTGCAAAGCTCCTGATTCCTTTGCAATCCATGCTGAAGAAGAATCCCCCACCTTGGGGAAAACTCCAGACTAAAGCAGTAGCTGAGCTTAAAGAGATTATGCAGAATCTCCCACCACTGCAAATACCATCAACAGGAAGAAGAATTCTTCAAACTGACGCCAGTGATGAATACTGGGCAGCCATCCTATTTGAAGAAATTGATGGTAAGAGACACCTCTGTGCTCACAAAAGTGGAAAGTTTTCTCAAGCTAAAATGCATTACCACTCCACTTTTAAAGAAATCTTGGCAGTAAAAAATAGAATAAAAAAGTTCGAGTTCCATCTCATCGGCCATCACTTCTTGGTAAAATTAGACATGACATCTTTCCCTCAGATGACCAAGTTTAAACAGAAGTAGATTCCAAATTCTCAGCTGCTTTGATGGGCTGAATGGTTTTCAAAATACTCCTTTGAAACCAAACACATTCCTGAAAAAAGAATGTACTTGCTAACTTCCTGTCAAGACCAAAGGCACCAACTGAAATCAACATGTACATCAAGAGACCTACCTTCCATATGCTCAATTATGGAGTGAATTACAAGGTTGAAAAGATCAAAGATTTGTCAAGTTGGAAATATCCCCAGGAGATTGTTCAACACATCCAAAATGACAATCTTGCTAAAAACCTGGAAAATCTCATGTGGCAATGTCACGCAGATCTGTTCAGATTCAATGGAGGTTCGATTCTTTATCCTTTTGGATTAAATTTGAATTATCCATTCATTCATCCCCTTATCTGAAAGGAAGATGATTTCCCTGATCAACTCAAGACGTTATTATGGTACTTAACCAATAAGTACTTAATAGCCATTGAAATTCCAACCAGAAGATTCATTGCCAACCTCACCAGGATATTTTTACTCGGAAGAAATGTGGAAAGAGAAAGTGATAAGAATCTCTTAGACTTTCTTAATTGGTTCTATCATCCTACTCATTGGAAACATCTCTTGGAAAAAGAACTGAGAACCACGACTCCAGATCTTGAAGTCCATACCATCATGTTTTTCCGACGTCCATGGCATTTTTTCACAAACAATGGTACCATCATCGATGCCCCACAGGAAATAGGAACCACATCTTACAAACCCCATCTGAATAGCAGAGAAGCCCGGATTCACAAATCTTATCCAAGATCTATCAAATTTTGTGAATACCAGTACCAAGAACTCCAGAGAATCTTATGCCAAGAAAACAAAACTATTCCTGAAAATGTTTGGAATAATGTACCCACTACATGGGATCATTATGACCTAGCACCAGAAGCTAAGGAAGCACTCGAGCAATACAGACAAGCTGCATCGTCTCAAGATCATGAAATGACAGGAACATATGATATTGTCCAATCCACTCAAGACCCCTATGCACGCTTTGGAGGTCCTCTGTCCCAGGATCCCTACGAATAAGGACCTTCGTCCTTATTCCAAAGCATGGACACATCCTTTTATGCACAGCCATCCAATTGACCTCAGCCGAGCATCCCTGCCGACACTCAAGAAGATGACAACACCGACTGGGCCCAAGAGGAAGCATCCCATTGGGCTCATAAAGAAGCATCCTCATCAAGGCTGAGCCAAATCCTTTCACCTGAAGACCTTGAAGCCCTTGAACAAAAATACGAGGCACATCTCCTAGAAGATAGCTCAGATGACTCAGTCTGCAGTTACAATGCTCGTGACGGACGAGATTGCTGAGTCCGTACAATTTTTCACTGTAGCAATCCACTGTTCACTTTTACTGTAGCACTAGGCTAGGGAATGTACTGTTCACAGTACAGTTACTGTTCATAGTGTGCAAATAATTCCCTCCCGGAAGTTTTCGGCGCCTCTGTTTGTATCCGGACCCATGAGCTTGGTCCTTGTTTGTGTCTTTGTGACCTCTTATCTTCTATAAAAGGCGAGGAGGGTGTAATGTGTTGGGCAGAGTCCCCTGAAGTAAAGTGTGTGCTTTGAAAAATTTCTCATGGCCTTCTAAATCCCTCTTCTTCTCCAGCCTGGTAGGATCCTCCAAGAAATGCAGCTTGGGTAGGTTAGAAACGTTTCCATTTTGGCATCTCTGGGTGTCTCTAGGCTCTGAACTAAAGGGCTGAGTGGTTTTCTACTAAAAGGTTGTCCCTGAAGGGCTTGAACTGGAGTTGTTCGCCCACTGTGGGAAGGCATACCTGCAGAAAATTTTCTTGGTCCTCCCTGGTTCTAGGTCTAGGTCCATTCACTGGTATCAGAGCCATGGTTTCGATTTTAAGGTTATCCATTCCATGCGCTTGGTAGGTGAATCCAGTGCTGAGAAGATCTCTTCCCATCATGTCTACAGAACCAGAAATTCTTGAAGCACCTGTTTCTCTTATTTCTTCTCCTTCATCTTCAACCTCTCCAGAATTTCGTGTTAATGGAATTCATTTTCCAACAAAAAATCATTCATTGCATGTGCATGACCAAAATTTAGGTCTCAATTTGTCTTTGAAGGCAACCTCTTCGAGCTCACCTTCAAAGAGGGGCAGCTGTTAACACCTAAATTTTTGCATACTTTTTAGGGTTAATTTTTACTATAAAAAAAAAAAAAGAACACACACACACACATGGCATATAATTTAGAAACATTTATTTTTATTTTGTTTTACTTTATTTTAGGCCGCCGGTGAAGGGAAGATTTTTCACATATTTCATTTAGATTTTTCAGATTTTTAAGTAATATACACTATGGGTGTATTTTGAGCAAAAATGGAATTTTTCTGAATAGAATATGCGAGAAATACAAAAGGGAATATTGCACGGAGTATGTATGTTTCAATGACATATTTAGAGGTATCGTGCGCAAGCAAAAAAGGAAAAAAATATGTCGTGAGGATACATTTTTTGGACCTATAAAATACACCAAGCGCAAAGTAAAAGGGGGTCCATTCCGTCGGTAAAAAAGAGAGAAAAAGGTGAAAAAGTGAGGGGAGAGAGGAAAAGTAGAAAAAAAAAGAAAAAAGAAAAGAAAAGCCCCCCCTCTTTGCGCGACTGTTCATCTTCCTCGCAGGGGGGGCCTTCGCCGGCCCTGTCGCCGTCGAACCCCGCCGTCGCCGTCGCCGATCTCCATCCACGAGCGCTCGAGCTGCCGGTCTCTACCCGCGAGCCCCGATGACCTGCGTCGCCCCAACGCCGAGCCCCCGGAGCCTCGATGACACGTCGCTGCCTGCTCTGGCCCGCGACCCACCGCCTCTGCCTCGTCTCTACCCGCGCCTGCAACAGGAACCCCCCGGACGCCGCGCCAATCCCTGCCATTGCAACCCTCCTCTCGCAGACTGTCTCCGCCGTCGATCCCAAGCCACCGGTGACCGGAGCCGCAGCCGAGCCGAGATCCAGCCGCGGAGTCCCTCCGCCTGCAAATCCGGGTCCCCGACGACGAAGGCCCGGACCTGGCTCGACGCTTCCCTTTCGCCGGTGCCGAGCCTCGTTGAAGACCCGATCGACGCCGCCCTTGCTCCGCACCGCAACGCTCGCGCCCGATCCGATTCTCTCGCCGTGCCGCCCGCGCCGCTGCCCTCGCCGTGCCGCTCGCGCCGCTGCCTTGTCGACTGTTGCCGGAGCTGCAACCCAAAGCTCGCGCAGCCCCGCGACGCCTACTTCAAGATCCGACGCCGCCCTGTGCCGATCTGCGACGCCCGCACCCAAATCCGACGTTAGCCCCGTGCCGGCCCGTGTCTTCATCCTCGCCAAAGCCCTCGCCGGAACCCTAGCCGGCGATCTTCCCCCTCGCCGAGCCCCAAAACCAAGTGGCCAAGATTTCCTTTTTCTTTCTTTTTTTCAAAAAAAGGAAAATATTTATTAGGTATTTTTGCTTTACTTTATTAGGCAAGTTTAGGTTTTTCCCTAATTATTATTATTATTATTATCTCTTTATAAGTTGTTCTCTTTGATCGAAATACCTATCTATGCATAATTGGAAATCTCGATATATCACTTGATTCGCAACCGTGCCGTGGTTTTTTATTTCATCTATAAGGCTTTAGATGAAATAATTAATCAAGTGGGAATAAAATTGATATTTTGATCTTTCAGGCTTAAGATCAGTTTATCGATTATACTAGCGAAATATTATCTCTTGATCTGAACGATGTGCGATATTTTTGATGATTTTGAATGAATTGTCTCGACTTAGTTGCCTTTTTTATCTCGAGATATATTTGAGTTAGAATATTGCATGTCTTAGGGTTTACATGTTTAGAATAGGAATTTTATTTCAAAAAGAAAAATCAAAAAAATCAAAATTCAAATAAATCAATTTAGGTTGCTAGATTTTAATTTAGGTTGCATGTTTAATTAGTTGGCAATTATTAATTTCGAAAATTAATAAAAACAGCAAAAAAAAAAAAAAAAAAACATCATGCATATGTCATGTAGAATTAGGGCATATTTTGCACGTCATTGCATATTAGGGTTAAATTGCACTTAATTTAATTTTAGATAATATTTTTTTTAATTTATTATAAGTGTAGGTATTTTTTTAGATATATTGCATTTTAGGATTATTTAGGTTAAGATAATGTTTTAGTTTAAATTAGGGTTTGACTCAACCTAATTAGGTTTCTAATATAAATTAAATAGGATCTTATTCTCATTAAGTAATTTTCACATTTCACCAAATTTCGAGTTTCATGAAAAATACAAAAAATGTCATAGGTTAAATTAGTTTTATTATTTAGGATAAAATACATTCTTTTAGGAAAAAGAAAAAATGTCATATGCACGTCATTAGGGTTAGATTCATTGAGATGCATGTCATTTAGTATTTTTGCTAGGCCCATTTAATTAAAAATGACATGTCATTAGAATTAGGTCATTCAATTAACATTGCATTACATATTGCATGATTTTCATTAATTAAGCGAAAACAAAATAAAAATTGCGTGTTAATTAGAAACCATATCTAGGGTTGTTGATGTGGATTTTAATTTAACATTACAGATGCTTTCGTTGCTTTGAGGTAAGTTTTGTAATTTATTTATTGTTTATCTAGATGTTAAATTGGTGGTTTGTGTACCCTCATGATCACCTTACATGTTAGGAAAATAGACTTAAAATTAATCCAAACTGCCTGCAAAAATATTTTTGAAATTAAAAGAATGGTACCTAAAGGGCATTAGAGAAATCTAGTGTAACCAAGTCCCCGTACCCATAATCTCTGGTTCGTAGGAGTAAAGTAAATCTCCCATTACTTTACTTAGGTTTCTAATCGACCCACCAAAAATAGATTAGTGGCGACTCCTAATTAAAAAAATTGCATGTTAAGAACTTGAACCGAAAGTCACGAATTGGTATGGGCTTGGGAGAGCCCGAGTTAAGTCTAGGCATAACAATCCATTAGCCAAAACCCTAGGTGGTTCACACCCGAAAAAATTGGTCGCGACAAGTCTGCAGTTGGACTTGATGTCCAGAATATTGCTTGCGGTGGATGACATGCGGCTTTAAAGTCCAAGCAAGGAGATAGCTTTTCCTAGGGGAGAGATGGGGTGAGAGACTGGGGCATGGCTGGACTCTTATGTCTAGCATCGAAAGCTAATAGATGCTCTCAGCAATACACATATGAAGCGAGTATCATACATGTTCTGGTGATTTATACACTCGGGGGTGATGGAGCTCATAGTTTTGGTCTTCTCGGGCATGGGAATGAAGTGAGCCACTGGGTACCAAAAAGAGTGAGTGGACCCTTGGAAGGTGTATATGTCTCATCCCTCTCCTGTTGAATTTGGCACGCTGTAGTTGTCACTTCTGCTGGCCAGTTACTTGCTTCTGGTGATGGCGCATTCGGTGTTCTGGGCCATGGAGATCGGAAAGGTGTATCGATAACCCAAGGAAGTGGAGCCCTCGAAAGGGCTTCGCACTGTTCGAGCTGCTTGTGGTGTTTGGCATACAACTGCAGTAGTGGAAGTCATGGTTGGTAATCCTACTTTCGGTAACTGCTCATTCGAAAACTGCAGTAGTGACTAATGGATGTGACCAGTGGGCGGTTTAGTTTTTTTGTAAACTCATTTCCCTTTTTTGTTAATGCAAATATTCAAGTTTAATGAAATTCAAGTGTCTAATAATAAGTTGATGATGGTTGCTTGGCCAATTACTTGCTGTTTTATGATGAGTTGCTAATGATGATTATTAACAATCACTTGGCCAAATGCTTGCTGTGATCATAGATGTTTCATATACTCTTGTTGGCCAAATGCTTGTTGTTAGAATTGTTGGAAAGCCATTAGTTAATACTGTTGTTAGCATTTTCAAACATCTTTTGGCTGTTCTTCTCTTTTTTATCACATGTTCAGTCAACAAACTATGCCTGAGTTTTGATTTCTCCTTTCCCGGAGTTCTGTCTTTGAGCTTGTATTAAGGGGAATGCTCGATAGTACCATTGAGAAAGAGCGAGTTCTACACATCCATTAGCATAAAAAGCTATTTGAGGAAGACCTGCTCACACTTTGCAATAGAATAAAGGTGGATATGTATATAATGGACCACTCTGGGCAAAATAACAGAGTTCGAAACTACTGAACAAGAGATAAGGATCCTCTAGTTCATCTTCATTACAAGTTTACAAGGGAGCTTCTGGTATATTCAGATTTCGTTTCCTGGAATCAACTTTCAATTGATAGGCACAAAGCCTGTTCCCTTCTCTTCAATCTTTTCTGCTTCTATTTTCCCGGGGCTTACTGTAAACCAAATTGAAGCGACAACCAGAGAGTTAAAAACTGGGCAAGCTTTTTTGATAAAGACCGTTAGCCATCCTCTCGTTGCTGCTTATCTCCATCAAAGTCATCGTTTCTCTGGAAAATCGAACGTGCCCCACGTTACTTCAGCTGAATTCCAGCAATAAATGGTGGGTTCTGCTTTGCCACCTGAATTTTGTGCCCTTCTCTTTCAACTTGGAAAGCAAGGGGTAGAAATCCGAGAACTGGCATGAGTGAACCTGATCTTTAACCAATTTCGAAACTTCCTTCTAGGGCAAAACAGTGCTGGGGATAGGTGTGTTCATTTTAAGTATCTTTGCCTGGATTATCCACAATTGTGAGAACATGATCTCTCGAATATTCTGGGAAAGTCGCTGGTGATGAAGAAGACTAAAACTCTGTGAACAGGGTTTTCGTGGAACGCATAGCTCACTTCCTCTTCATTTAGTGAATCTGGAATTTCACTCCCTTGCATACTGGGAAATGCGTAAATTCCTCAAAGAAACCTGCAAAATATCAAACTGTCATGACTGCTATATAAACGAGCATTACAATTGACTACTACACCCGCATGGCATGATTTGCCACTTTTTCGTGCAATGAGGTTTTGACACATAAAATTTTCCTTTTCCAGAGTTTTCGGACCTGTAGATGCATTCTTTTGTTCTCTTTTCAAGAGAGAGAACCTTACAAATTATCGTCTTAACTACTGAAGAACGCTAGTGGCATCCAGTCAGGTATAGCCTTCTCAAGGATTGCAAGCACTGGAGTCCTGGAACATCCCCCGCTTTCTCGCAATTCACCATGTTCAGTCCTCCAAGTTCTCCAATTCAGACAGATCAGGGACCGTCTCCGTTGCCATGCAGCCTGCAATGTTAACCTCTACCTACTCAATGGAAGAGGCGGAAGAGACTCGAGCTCCTTAAATTTGTTAAGCCTCATGAAGACGATGTTTTCCAATTTTCCTATCAATTCTGGAAGCTCTGCGACATCATAATGGACCCTGGTAGTGAGACGCACCTCGAAATTCTAGGTCATCAACAAATTTAGGAAGTTCAGTCAGGGAGACGCACCTCATAGTACTCAACAATTCACGTTTCCTCAATGACCGCACCGAATCAGGTAGGTCCTCTGTTCCAGTATCATTAAGCGTGAGTTCTTTGAGAGAAGCCATCATTCCCACAAGGGATCCACAATCAACAAAGAAAGAAGGCGCACGAAATTCTAACAAATCAGAACACTTGCGCCGGTTTTTGGACATGTGTGAAAACTACCTCGCCAACAAATTGCCCTACTTCCACACCTACACCATCGACCATCCATTTCCAATTCGAGTGAATCGAGCAAACCCGAAGAATCAGAAGTAGAGTCGAAGAATCGTAGCCTCTTTAAGCTCCTTAGATGTAATCGAATGCTCCTTCATCCAGCTGAGGAGGATGGAGCTTCCGAGGAAGAACTTGAAAGGGGTGAGAAGAGATTCGTTATGGGCGGGACAGACCTGAGGGTGGGAAAATTTTGGACAAAATTTGTTTAGCAACAGTTCTTCTAGATGACGATCTAGAGTAAAGTCAATTAAAAAAAATAATAATAATAAAATTGCCCCTTTTTTAGTCTTTGGAAACAGTTGCCATGCCAACTTTTAACAAGACAATGAGTTCAAATCATTATTTGAAATTAAATTGGTTACTTCATGACTTTATTTAAAAGAAGGTTCAATCCATATCTTTTTTTAAAAGAAAATATTTATACTTTAGATCTATATTTGAAATTTTCCCACAAAAATAAAAATTACAAATATCTGCTATAGAGAATTTAATCTCATATTTAGTTTCATGCTCAAACTTTTTCTGTAGAAAAAAGGCATATCGAAATCCATGTCAGTTTGCTTAGGGCAAATTCCAATATAATGCATTCAATGGGAAAGATGTCAATTGCAAAAATATAAACAAAGAAATAATCTCCTCTTTACATTAAATGTATAGATAGTTGTATTGAGTTATCTCTTTCTTCGTATTATTATTCACCAAGTCCCTTCAGATAGACTAGCAAAGACAAGCGATTCTCATGTCCACAAGGTTGTAATTTTAATCAGTAAGTACGTTTTCTACGTTGCATTTCGATGTTCACATTCCTTGAAAATTAATTCCTGATTGTATTGAGAAACTACAGGCACATACTTGAGCTGGTGTTTGATTTAAATAGGCTTGCGGTTCATGTTTGAAGGGATAAATGCGCCTTCAGTTCAATGTTCAGTCAAGTCCCAATTTTTTTTTTTTTTTCCAAATTTGATCCTTGAATTATATGATTTTTGTTGAAGTTAGTCTTACATGGAAAGAAATACAGACGGTACAAATTGCATAGCTGATGCATCATATATGACTATATATTTTTTGGACGGCCGACTAGATTATTTGTTCAGTATGGATGTAAGGAAAGAAAATTATAATGAAAGTTTAGGAACCCTAGAGAGAAAAACAAGAGAAGCGAGTCGAGGGCGAAGCTGGGCGATGCTGGTGGCGCCACCCATGAACTGGCGAGGGGCCAAGCATCCCTTGTCGGCCTTAGGCTAACTCGGTGCGGCTGCCGCCATAACGGTGGCGCTTGGAAAGTTGGGAGCTAGTGGGTTTGTTCATGGTGGTGAATGGTGGCAGTGGTCGGTTCTAATGACGGGTGCATCGTTGAAAACCCATAGAACTAGGGTCAGAAGAATATTCACGAGCTTTTCTAACATCTAGGGCCTTTGATATATTAATATCGAATTCCAAAAGAGGCATTCGATAGCCGTCAAGTTTATGTGCGTTCGTGTTCGACAGAAGGTGGCGGCTGGGGGCGCATTGTGATCGTCAGCCCCTCACCCAGTTAGGTGCCGGAGGCACCACATCCGCCATGACAGCATCTTTCCCTCGCCAATCTCTCTTTGTTTATATGGTTTCAAAACATTTGCTTTTCTTGATATCTTAAAAATATTTTTATCTCGTGATACATTATTTTAACATTTATAATTATCAAGTAAATGCAACGATTGACATTCTATAAAAGTTTAGGAACTATTGATACCTCACTCCTATGCTTAAACAGTCAAGACAAAAGGAGTAACCAATGTAGCGACTCCCTCTAGACGTTACTATAATAGTTTCCACATTCATTATGAAGTGTTTGATTTTGAGGGATAATTATTTTGCACCACCTTGGCCGAAAGTTTGTAGTTGACTAGCCTATTACCGCAATCTCACTAAGATACTAGTAGTCAATGAATCTCAGTCATTTAGAGGTTTGCCAACAACGAGAAATGCGATTATAATCTCGTAAAAAACATGTGTCTTCTTTAACATTATGTCAATTACCTCAGTGGCAAAATGCTATTTATTATAAAATTAAGATCATTATCTTAAGTATGAATGAAGCTAGTCATTTATAAAAATAGTTAGTGTAGTATTCACATGGGTAAGTTATTGATCATGTACAATATATTAAAATTAAGATTTTATTTGTTTTGTAGAGAATAAATGATTGTAAAATATTTTCTTGAAAAATACAAAAGGAATACACGAAAATGTATAGACATAAATTATTATAAATAATGAATATATGTTTTAGATTTTTTATTTAAAGGGATATAATTATTTTAAGAAAATATTTTTTAAAATATTCATTTTTCCAACGGAACCTAAAAGGATCGTTATATTTATTTAGGTGCGATACGATGAGACCACGTTCATGGTCGGATCCGGGCAAGTTGTTTTGGAGAAGAAGGTCCTGCTCAAAGCTCTGAAGAAAAGAGCACCCGCCATTAGCTCTAAGCCTCTTATCATCTCCATCCCTCCTTCATTCTGCTGCCGGGAAAGGCACTGTGCCGAGAGCTGTAATCGACTGCTCTCTCTCTCTCTCTCTCTCGCTCGAGCTGATGTTGAGGAGCCCTCGACCTCCCGCTTTCTTTCTCCACTCGCAGCGCTCCCCATCTTCAGCTTCCTTCCCTCGCTCCGCCACCTTCTCTTCCCCCAAGTCGTCCCTTTTGCGGGATTCGAGTCAACCGTCCGGAATCGGATCGAGAGCGCCGTCGCTTCACGTGCAATGCCGCCGCGTCATCTCGTCACCTAATGTCGAGTTCGAACCGGGTGAGTGGCTCTCAGAGACAATTCATCAAACGGTTGATGTCCTTGAACGCAATTTGAAATATTTGATCGAACTCCTCGTTAAAAGTCTTGCCTTTTCAGGGGCGTTGGAGATGTTATTTCAAGAACTCAGGCTCAACGAGAGAGAGACCGAATCTCTCTTGACCAGGGACCCGGATTTGAGGCTGAAGTCTATCGGTTCGTTGCGGGCTCGCGTCGCCTCTTTGAAATCGGTCGGAATCAGTGGCCTTGAGCTCTGCCATTTGGTTGCGAAATGCCCTTCTGTGTTGGCAGCAGGTGAAATCGATCCCTTTATACTCTTCGTGCGCGACCAATTAGATGGAAAGGTTGACCCAATGCAGCTTAAGCGTCTCTTTATGTCAACTGAGCCGCGATTCCTGGCTGGATTTGAGGAAAAAGTTAATTTGCTGATTGACAGTGGGATTCCTAGAGAAAAGATTGTTCATGTTCTTGACAATGTGAATTTAAGACATCCCCCTATTCTTAACTTCGATATGGATACCCAATTGATTCCGAGAGTGGAGTTTCTTCTAGAACTTAGCGGAGGAGATGAGGATGCAACGGGGGCAGTGTTGCGCAAACTGCCTACCTTTTTGAAATACCGCGTGGAACACTTGGAAAGCCACATAGAGTTCTTGAGGTCATTTGCGGGATTAGATGATCAAGAAATATTCAGGATCATTCTTGTGTTTCCTAGCATTGTTAGCACGAGTAGGGAGAGGAAATTGCGTCCCAGAATTAGTTTTCTCAAAGAATGTGGACTCAACTCCAATGAGATTTTCAAGTTCTTGACAAAAGCCCCTTTGTTTTTGGGTCTATCTTTTGAGGGGAACATTGCTTATAAGCTGGGTTTTTGGTGAAGATTGGTTACAAGTACAGAACGAAGGAATTCGCGGTTGCAATAGGCGCTGTGACTAGGACAAGTTGTGAGAATATGCAGAAGGTGATTGAGCTCTTCTTGAGTTATGGGTTTTCTTGTGAAGACGTGCTTCTCATGAGTAAGAAGCATCCTCAGATACTTCAATACAATCCTGATTCTCTGGAGGAAAAAGTGGAATATTTGGTGGGGGAGATGGGACGTGACCTTGATGAGCTATTGGATTTCCCTGCATTTCTTGGTTACAAACTCGACAGTAGAATCAAGCATAGGTACGAGGTGAAGAAGAAGATTATAGGTGAAGGGATGTCAATCAACAAGCTGCTTAATGTTTCGTCTGAGAGATTTGCAAAGAAGAAGGTAGAAAAGTTGGTGCACAAAGCCTAAAAATTAGGGGTTGCTCAATTTCATCAGCAGAAGTTCATGGAAAAATTGATGGAAATTGCATATTTACCGAGTATTCTCAAAGCTTCATCAGTTGAAGGCTTTTGGTTTTTTCAGGCGAAATTCTAGCTTGACTTCCTTTAGTGAAGATAGAAAGTCATATTTTTCATCCCTAAACCTGCAAAGCCATTATTAAGTTCGAAGAAAATGGTCGATGCCCAGTTGAATGAAATGACTGAGTATGCTCCATTTTAAGGTTAAAGCAAGAAGAAAAGTGGCTGATCTTTGTATTTGTGTAACCGTCAATTACAAAGGAATCCACCTTGAGTCGATAGCAATGTTTCCTTGGTTGCTCCCACGTTTTTCTGTTCTTAGTCCTGAAATCTTGAAAAAAGTGATCTGACATTGAAAATAATCCTGTCAGTGTGCATGAATCAAGACATCGTTACCTTTGTTATGCAATTCAGATAGATTTTCTAACTGTGATGGTCAGAATCAATAAGTCAACATGATTGCAAGGCATCTATGATCAGGAGAGTCATTTCACTACAACATATAATTGAGTGTTAATTCTGTTCTCTCCAGTCTGTTCTTTTATTAAATTACATTCCATGAAATATTAAGATTGTGAGTTCAGGATTACCTCACAGGACATTTTGATCATCAACAGAACCAAGGATCTATTATCCTCGAGATCTGCAAAGGTGTGGCATTTATGCATAAAAGGTGCCATTGGCAACTCCATTCTTTTTCCCATGCAACGTAAGTTGACACAGGTTCGGCTTTGGAATGTCGAATTCCAAGACATCTTAAGATGTAGGCATAATGCTTTGATGGTGGAATATAACCATGGCAAGGTAAGAATTCCTATATCTGCGATATTGCAATGGTCATTAAGTTATGCAAACTCATCATATTCAGGTCTGCACATTGATTATTCTTAGCCTAATGGCCTCATTTTACTGTGTTTCTTAAGTATTATCCTATGTTTGGTAATCCTGCATTTCGTTTCTGCATACTATAAATAAATGTCACTGCAGAAGAAATAAGAACAAAATTTTGGTGACATGGTTTCATGGTATTGTCAAAATTGATGTACTATGTCGTGACATGATGAAATACTAATTTTCAAAAATTTTGAATATCATGTGACAGTGAATTGGGGGAAAAATGAAAAATTTGCTTCACCCACCTCCTTGTTCCTCTTTCCTCCCTCTTCCAAATAAAGCATTAAAGTAGGATCAAAAGATCATGTCCCGCTCATGTGTGAAAGTTAAAAAATAACCGTATATCTTTCTTGATGTTTCTAGATAACAGATGGGGTGTGTGAATCCTCCTATGCCCATTTAATGAGTCCTTATACTGCCCTATTTTCTACTCTTAACCGTATAAGAATTTTTATCGTACTTCATCCTGCGATAGTTATATTTCTGTAGATTATTGAATTGTGATTTTAATCTTTTTTTTTTTTAGGTTGGATAAACTTAGCCTTCACTACTTACAAGTAAAGACTGAATGACAAGAAAGATGGGCTCCAAACATAAAAGGTCCCACAAGGTTTGAGGAGGCTTAGAGATCCAATTATATGGTAAAATCTTAATACGTTGGGCTTTAACAACCCAGTCCATTATGCGTTTGGCCTCGCGCAATGTACTAGTTTGATTTTAATCTATTTGAGTGCCCAAAAACATAAGAAATCATCGCGGACAAGAATAGATCGTTGGACTTGTCTAACAAGTAATGGAGTTATTGTCGCATTCAAAAGAATAGAGGAGTGGACGCATGTAACACGGTTTTGGTGGTTGCCGTGTCAAAACTGATATAAGATTAAGAAGTTTTGAGGCAAGCTGGTTTTTATTTTTGATCTTGTTCCTCGAAGCTCTACATCAATTTTCCTATGGTCGTGACTCGTGCGGTGAAGAAAGAAGATGGAGAAGAAGAAGGGCGGAGGCAAAAGATGAAGAAGAAAATGAGAAGAAAGACCGTGTGTCAGAGGGGAATTGATGGGGGAGAGAGGGATAAAGGGATAGAGATGGATTTGTTTGTTGACGGGGTGTGGAATGAACAATTGCGGGGAGAAAAAGTGAAAGGAAGGGGAGAGAGAGAGGAGAAAGAAAATCCCCCGTGACAAACGGAACTTTTGAATTTTCACCGGGGTGTAAATTTCCAAGATGCGTTCTATATATGGGTGGTTGAACTTTGGTTTGGGTCCACCTCTTTAATTTCTGGACTTTCCATGCATTTGTTCCGTTTACTGACTTGGGCTTCTCTTTATAGGACGGCGTGACTCCACTTCTGCAATCAAGCAAGATTCATCCAATCCTTCTTCAATCGTTTCATATCGTGCCTCCACCCACATCAAACAATTCTTCACCAATTTCTCCTTCCCCAGAAGTCGAAAAGAGTCATGTTAATGTTCTCAACTCCATGAGTATCTATCAAGTGTTGCTGCTCATTCTTGTTCTATTTTTGGCTATGACTAGCAATGTCAAGCCGAGTGATCGACAATGTACTTCATCTTATGGTGATATTCACAATATAAGATATCCGTTTTGACTGAAGAACAATCCAAAGAGGTGTGGTGACTCGAAGTATGAGCTGACTTGTGAAGATAATCACACCATTCTATACTTCCGTGATGGTCAATACTATGTATAGTCTATCAATTATTCCACCAACCAAATTAGATTAATCGACAACGGGTTGCAAAAGGATAATTGCTTGTCTCTCCCCAGTCATTCATGGCCTTCATGGGCGCTGTACAATTTGAAGATCTTTTCTGACCCAAACAACCCATACTACATGGCCTGCAGTGGTCTATCGATCATTGTGAACTGCTCAAAGCCATTTAGCTCTCTACTCTACATTGCCACCTGTCCATGTATTGCGGGGGCAAACTCTTTCAACACATCATCGAATTGGAACTTGTATGCTTTGATCAATCCAAAAGCATTAGATGTTAAGGATTTTTGCACCATTAGCAAATGGACATGGGTATCAATTGATTTTGGGGATAAAGAGCAAATTAATAGTAGCTCCTACAAGTATGAGCGCATCCTTAACATCATGGCCGATGGATTTGTTGTCTACTTTGGTCAAACTTTTCGAAATGCAATTTGGAAGCCAACTTTCTTTTGCTTCTTTGATTTCTATGGCATCTACAAAGGCTATCAGGGTTGCAGATCCTTTCTCTCTACACTGGTGGTAAGCATCGGTTGACAATGAAATTTTACCGCAATTTTGCATGATTCTGGATGCTCTTTCACTTGCTACTTTATCTTCTTAACTGGAAAATGAAAGAAATATTTAAAATCCAAGAAAATAATGACAGAATTTACATGTTATGGTATCAACATTTGTGTATTTGAAAGGTTTTAGGAGCTTTGCGTAACATTTTAAAATCGAAATATAGGAGTTGTTAGATTCGCCAAAATGTAAAAAAGTGACCATAGAAGACATCCCGAAAAGACCCATTATCAGCTGCACATACACGTGCCTGGATTGTGCGAGCAGCTACATGACTAGTTTTTCGTTGGCATAGGGCTCAGATTTTCTCATTTTCTTAATTAGTTCCTTAATTAGTCACTTAACTAATAATTCAAGAGACGCTCGTTAATAAAGTCCTTAAAAAAATTATATTCATGTATCAATATGAGGAAGAAAATTATTAATTAAAAATGAAAATCACTTTCTCTATGATTGTTTACTGCTAACAAAGAAATGGAGTTTCTTTTACCAGCTATTATCTATGGGAAGTGACGCTTATTATTTCCATTTATTTGAAAATGCACGTATCCCACTTCTCATATTCTTTAGGACAAAATTCAACTTATATAGTGTATCTTGCTATTATGATTCCTAGTGATTTTTGTTTTCCAAACTATATTCCTTCAATTCCTTTTTCAGATAATTCCTTCCTTTCACAGGTGTCAACTTTTCTGCATTTTGGACAACTTTAGAGTTTACAGCCTTACTAGGTAAGCCACAGTGATCCGTTCTTAAAATAATTTTAAAAAGAACTTATTCTAACCTATTAGAATTTTCCTCAGTATTTTTCTGTGCAATGAAATTTGTATTCTGGACGCCATTTGTCGTGATATTTTTGATCTATAAGTACAGAAGAAGGCACTTAGCAATGGATAAGAACATCGAAGAATTCTTGCAAGCTCATTGCAACTTTTTTCCCATAAGATATTCTTACTCAAATATCAAGAAGATCACTAGAAATTTTAAGCACAAATTAGGTGAAGGAGGGTATGGTTCCGTGTACAAAGGAACGCTCAAAAGCGGAAATGAAGTAGCCATAAAGATTTTGAAGCAATCCAAGGCACATGGCCAAGATTTTATCAGTGAAGTGGCTTCTATCGGAAGAATTCACCATATTAATGTAGTGCAACTCATCGGCTTTTGCTTTGAAGGCTCGAAACAAGCTCTCGTGTATGATCTCATGACAAATGGGTCTCTGGATAAGCACATTTTTGCTAAGGAAGGTGATAAGTTTCTTGATTACATGAAAATATATGAGATCGCTCTTGGGATCGTGAGGGGGATTGAATATTTACATCGGGGGTGTGACATGCAAATACTACACTTCGATATCAAGCCTCATAATATTCTTTTAGATAAGAATTTTATTCCAAAAGTTTCTGACTTTGGACTCGCGAAACTTTATCCCACGGATCATAGCATAGTTTCATTAACTGCTGCAAGAGGAACCTTGGGATATATGGCACCTGAGTTGTTTTACAAAAGCATTGGTGGCGTATCTTATAAAGCAGATGTCTACAGCTTCGGGATGTTGCTCATGGAAATGGCAAGTAGAAGGAATAATATAAATGCAAATGTAGAACGCTCAAGCCAAATTTATTTTCCGTTTTGGGTGTATGACCAATTCGGTGAAGGTACAAGTGTTGAAATGGAAGAAGTTGTAGAAGAGGAAAGGAAGGTGATAAAAAAAATGATAATAGTTGCACTTTGGTGCATACAATTAAACCCTGACCATCGCCCTCCAATGAACAAAGTCCTAGAAATGCTGGAAGGAGATATTGGTAAACTTCATATGCCTCCAAAACCGCTTATCTACCCACCGATGTGTCGCTTAACAATGACAAATTCGAGATGGAACTAGAAATACTCTCTACTTCACCGCGTGCTTCGGTAATTTCAACTAGTTCTCCTTTTAGAGATAACAATGTTGTTTAGAGAAGCTTGTGCTGTTTCATCGGAAAAGCTTTGTACATTTGCCCACAATCTAGTATTATGTTGGGAGGGAGTTGAGCTAGTTTATCTCGACCCTAATTACTTTGAGATTGTCTTCTTTTGGCTCTTATATTAATGTTGTGTTATTGTACATATAGTTTTACTTTCTTGCACCTTCATAAGGACAAACAATTTGTCAGAAAGCCAGGACAAAAATAGAGGAGGAAGGTGATGGCCATTGTGAATTATCCTCCCTCGTTACGTGATTTTGGATAATGCCAATGAAAAAACTAACGATAACCCAGGATCTTACTCCTATATGCTCCATTGTCACCATATGATTTCTCGATATAGAAAATAACTGATTTTGACTTATAAATTCATTATCAAAGAAAACATATATGTATACATTTTGTAGAGTGGACACCATCTATCTATGCTAAAAACAATTTTTATCAAAATGGAAAAGAAATAATCTTGAATGAAACAACTCAATGAAGCTTATTTTTGAAAGAACTCATAATCCTTTTTAAAGTTGACATGAAATTATCAACAAGTAATAATATTATCTAAAGATTACAATTTTCTCTTAGATCACTCGGTTAAGGTGATTTCAATAAATGAAAATTCATCTATACCCGATATTGGCCATGGAGGGAAGGGGGAGAAGGAGAGGCAACCCTCTACCCGCCAAAAAAATTAACAAAATTTTCAATTACGAATATGAAGTAGGCCTTTTTTTTATATTTATTTATAAAAAATGAGGGAAATGAAGTTTGTTTTAAATAAGAACTTTGAGTAACCATCGTAATTGCAAATGAGTGAACTGATGTCCAGCCAAATTTTCAATCGACGGATAATCTCATCTAAAATTTCATGATTTTACCTCTAGATTTATGATGAATAGGTGTGTCACGCCCCGAACCTCGAGCGCGCCAACATCCCACCTTGGTCATGCAATTGCGACATTCCCAAGTAGTGTCGCCGACCCCATTCATTTATTATTGCGCAAGCGGAACGTATTATAAAACCCCTGACCATTAAATACGGGATAGAAAAGCAGGAAGCAAAACCACAACAAAACACTTTCATAATTCAACAGAATTACAAACAGAAGCCTATAACCAAAAGTCTACAAAAGACCGGCTCTTAAAAAGGAACTGTCCTACGACCTACAAGTCGGACACGTTCTCCAATCCTTATGACTTCACCTCTGCAACTCTCGAATGCCAACCAAAGCTATCTAGCTGCTCCATCCACCAGGGACCTGAAATTTTAATCCCCAAACCGGGATGAGACGATGTCTCAGCAAGTTCAACCCCCTAAACCCCTATTAGAAAGAAAATACGCCCCGGGTGGCCTAGCCACATCACACAGAGAACTTACCTCGCCTCGGTTCCTTTCGCAGGTTAGCACAATTCAAATCACTCAATCACAGGTAGTAATAATAATTCAAATAATTGGAACGTCATCACTTTCATATAAATCACAATCACATTTAGTACTCATTCCAATTATTATTCACTGCCACACAAGGGCATAGCCTACTCGCTGTTCGGCTATCTACTGGCATGTAGCCAGGCATCGCCTCCCCACCTTGGAGCGCGGCTTCGTCAGTACGTCGACGGCGTTCCCGAAGGAGCATGGGCCCAGAATCAACTGCGACCCGCATCCACCGCGTGGGCATCCCATATAGGGGCAAGTCCGGCTCAACAGCCCAGGACGATTCCTCTTAATTATCACACAGCCAAAGCATACTCGGCCCCCGGGACACTTTGTCTTTCACTCAATGCTTCCACTTAAAATAGTGATCCCGGCCATTTTTCTTCATATTAAAAAATATTCCAAAATTTACTCACGTGTGTGGGGACACGCTAATTGCGAATCAAAAAGCCAATATCTCACTTTTTCAAACCCCACTATTTAATATAATCATTAAAATCCAATTTTTGCAACAAAACCCATCACTTGGGTTTTTATGAATAAAATCCTTATTTATCACAATCAACACTCAATTTGCCACATACATTCATCAAATTCAAATTCTAAAGGCACAAAGCAGCGATCGGCACGAAATTCTGAGAATTTAGGGTCCCAAAATAATTTTTCGAATTTATTAAATAATAAAATTTATTCCGAAAATTAATATAATAATAATATCCATATCTTTCACGATCCACGCTCAATTTATGATATCCAATTATCAATTTCAAAATCCGACTACACGACAGCGATCGGCACGAAATTCTGAGTAACCGGGGTCAAAAATAATTTTTTTCGTTTTTTTTTTTAAATAATAATATTTTTAATAATTTCGGAATATGATTTATTATTAAATAATCCAACAATTTCGAAACATTTATTTAAATCATAAATAAATTCCTTTAAGTCACATCAATGTTTATTTTAAAAATAAACCTACTTAACCCTTAAACTAAACATGTTTAACTTTAATTAAACAACTTAATCTAATCCATATTTAATTAAACAAATCTACCAACCTAATCTTACTTAACTTCATATTTAAATAAACAAATCTACCAACCTAATCTTACTTAACTTAGACTAAGCACACTTAGGGCATCATTAACCCTATAATCAAGATTTAGTGAGTTAAACTCACAGGATTAGCGAGCCGAGCGGACCAAAACGACGGGGACGACGTGGGGATCGACTTTCCTCAAAGCGGGCCGAGCATTCGGGTTCGGGAAGGCGGCCAAAACGGGCCAAAACCGAGCTACCATACCCATTTTTGCTCACTGCTATCCGCGGCGGTTCGAGGCCGAGAGGGAGTAGATCCGGCGCCGGTTCGGGCGGCCAAGGGCGACGGAGGCAAGGCGAAGCTCCGGCGGGCTAAGGCGGGGGCGCACGGCGGCTCACGGCGGCTTATTCGCGGCCTTGGCTAGCCGAACAACCTCCCGGAGGCGAAGACAAGTGAGGACGACGATGGTGGCTGCTGGCGCGAGCTGGGCGGAGCGGAGCGGCGAGGCGCGCACGCGTGGGCGCGGGGCGGCGGACGGCGGCGATGGCAGCAGCTTGACGGAGGGGCAGGAGCTCGGGGCTGCGCGGACCGAGGCTAGAGGCGGCGGAGGCGGTGCGACGACGAGCGGCACGGCGATGGGCGGCGGGTGAGCGGCGACCGCAACGGCAAGCCCCGGCGACGGCGACGATGGCGTGCAGGCGGGCGGCCGGCGAGCTGCTGGTTGCGTCCGAGGAAGAAGAAGATGGAGATGGAGGGGGTGGTCGAGCGAGCGGAAGGAGAGAGGGAGGAGAGAGAAGAAGGAGAGAGAGAGAGATGGGACCATTTTCTTTTTCTTTTTTTTCTTTTTCTTTAACACACAAAAATGGCCCACCACCATGACATCATGGGTGACATCACACTCCACTGACCCAATCCTCCACAACCTCTTCCAATGGGTTCACTTCCATTTTCCGCCGGGGTCCAATTTTTGTGCATCCAATTTCTTCAATTCTCATCAATTCTCTTCCAATTGAATCAAATTGAAGTCCATAAAATTAATCCAATGTCACCACACTTCAATTCACATATTCATTTATCCGTAGAACCAACTTAAGTCCCAAAAGTACGACCAAAAGCGGGCCTACTAATTTCTCGAGCCAAATTAGCCATTTTCTGATTTAATTGCTGAAAAACTCTAATTGCAAGAAAAATCTTCCGAAGATTAATCAATGATCCTAAAATGATTTGTGACACACCAAGACTTCCAATTTCTGAATTCGATCTCAATTCCACAGTTAATTTCACTTTGGCACGATACTAGCGCGGCCCAACCTACCGGGTAGCCTCTAGAAATTTTCATGCATTTGACCTATGGTTGATCATCTCAAGCCACAATGTACATCTCTGAAACATTGGCGACTTTCGGTTGTCGGGGTAATCTCAAGGTTTCAAATACGAACACAGGATACCCAATCGATAGAAAAGTCGGTCTAGTGCCGATCGATCAGAATTGTGCGATCTAGTGGAATCACCCATACCTGATCACATGCCTCTGTCGAGTCGACCTAACTCAGATCTCTAATCGATTTTAATTTGTGCCGTAATGACCCTTGCAGATTAGCTCGGTCGAAAGGTCGCTTCCTAGTCAAATTCTCGAGTCTGATGTATTAGAATTTCCTAACGGCTTCACCTGATAGACTAGTTTCCACATGAGTGGCCGACTCAAGGAAAAGAACTATATGCGTGCCAACGAAATGCCGTCTCAATTTATGGAAAATAGAATTGGAAAATCGGGATGTCACAACTTTTCCCCTCTTATAAAAATTTCGTCCTCGAAATTTAAACATTTACCAATTATTAAACCAAAAAGGTGGGGGTACAGTCGTCTCACATCATCTTCTCTTTCTCAGGTTGCTCCTTTTGTACCAATACTGCTAGATCACTGCTATCTTGCCCAAACCACTTCGGGTCCAAAATACTAAACACTTGCTCACTTAAAATTTTAAAGGTCTTCAACCCAAAATCTGCGAAGCTAACTGGCAATTCTGAGCAGTCTCTAAACTGTCTCTGATAATTGCAACTGAATAACCGATTTCTGAACCAACTCTGGACCTGCGATTTTCTGATCCCTAATCTCATCTCGACAACTAAAGTCCTGAACACTCTGCTCTACACTGACTAAAAAGAAACTATCTGACTGATCTGCTGAAATTGGGAACCTCTAGTCAAGGTCTGATATAACTCTGACACTGATCTCGACAACTGCAATCACTGACTACTGTACTGACCCTGGCCTGTGATCTTTCTTTCCCTGACTTCATCTCAGCAATTGAAATTCTGCACTCTCTACTATACACTGCTTAAGAAAGAACCATCTGAAGGCTCTGGCAACTTGGAACATCTGATTTAGATTTGAAATACAATTCATCCCCGGCACTCCATTCAGATGATTTATATGATATACACACACTTCGGTGTACCCACTTTGTGACAAGATAGAATCTCCAATTTCTGAAATCGAATTTAGATTGGCGGTTAATTTCACTCCGACACGCCTTTAGTGTGACATAGGCTACTAGGTAGTTTTCGAAGCTTTTTAGGACAAATGACCCGTGGTCGATTTTCTTCGAGCCACGATGAACCCACTCGACACATTGGCGACTCTCGAGGGTCGTGAAAATCTCGATTATTCAAATACGGACACAGGGTACCAAAATGACAGTAAAATCAAATTAGTATCGGTCGATGAGAGTTTTTCTAATTTAGTGGAGTCACCCACGATCGGTCATTCATCTCAGTCGAACCGACCTATCTTTGATCTTAATTCGATTTTTAACTATGCCGTAATGATCTCTAAAGATGAGCACGGTCGAGAAGTCGATTCCTAGTCGAATTCTCAAGTCTATTTGCCTTAAAGTCCTTAATAACTCACCCAACTAGTCTAGTTATCTCGCAAGTGGCCAACTCAGAGAAAAACACTATAATCGTGTCGATGAAATGCCCAATTTAACCAATCGAAATCAGAGTTTGAAATTAGGATGTTACACACTCAAAACAAGATCTATTCGTACTGTCTGGACAACGTTGAAATTGCTATGATGAGTTTCCCATAAGATATCTTCTTTAATCTCTGTATCGTCAATTACACACAATCATCCTCAGAACCTTAGCGTTCTGTCTTTAGAAATTTGAAAATCAACATTTCTCTCATCTGCATTCTCTTATAGAGTCTTCTGAATTTCTAAGTCTATCCACTGAAGCGCTTTGATTCTGATCTGTACTCTCGGCTCAATTCTGAGGGTAGTCGTAAGATTCAAAAGATGACCTACCTTAGATTTGAAAACCGAATTTCAAACTTTCTCAAATAAGATCCAATCCTTGAGTACCAACTGTGCAACTAAGGACTCTCGACTCAGTGCATCTACGACTTTGCTCACCTTACCAGAGTGATACAAAATATCATAGTCATAATCCTTAATGAGCTCCATCCAGCGGCGCTGTCTCATATTCAACCCCGAGGTCTCAACTGGCGGGACGCATATGCAATAACCATATCATGCCACATCAACAAGCAACCAAATCCTTTAACGACGCATCACTGTAGATCTCATAACTTTCAGAACCAGATGGAATAGTCAGCACAGGTGCGGTAGTCGGCTTCTACTTAAGCTCTTGAAAACTACGCTCGCACTCATCTATCCACACAAACTTTTCTTACTTCCTCAGTAGTCGAATCAACTGCAATGCTGACGCTGAAAACCCTTTCATGAAACTTCTGATCTCTGTCACTGTAGTCAATCTCAGTCAACTGTTCACTGCTTTAATCTCGGAAGGGGTCTACGGAGATTTCTTCGCCTGAAATCACATGACCTAGGAACACAATACGAGTCATTCGAAACTTGCATCTGCTAAGCTTATTTCAAAATCCAAAAGCACTCAAGGTCTGAAGTACCATCCCTAAATGTCTCTCGTGCTACTCAGCACTCTTTGAACACACCAAGATAACTTCAATGAAAATGATCACAACTGATTCAAGTACCCTTAAACATTCTGCTCATTAGGCCCAAACAAATAGTATGGTGTCCATCAAACCATACGGTATTATAGCGAACTCATAACTGCCATATCGAGTACGAGATGCTAACTTCGGTGTGTCTTTATTCCTGATCCTCAACTGATGATACCCTGACCTCTAGTCGATCTTGAGGAATATCGATACACAACCACAACGAACCACATTTCTCCTTCATGTACAGAACTGGTGCTCCCCAAGGTTATGCACTGGGAAGTATGAATCTCCTATCCAACACTTCCTGCATCTACACCTTCAGTTCTTTTAACTCGGGTAACACCATTCGGTAAGGAGCCTTAGGGACTGGCTCTGTTCCAAAGGCTAATTCAATCATTAACTCTATTTTTCTTTCTGACAGCACGCTTGGCAAATCTTTAGAAAATACCTTAGGAACTTCTCTACCACGATTATGTTCTCCATATCCGGCTCCTCAACTGATGCATCCATTACAGTTGCCAAGTAGATTCAGTAACCAACAACTAGAACCAAGGTCGTCTTCAGTGACCAATAACAGGGATTGAAGGTCCTTTCTAACTTTCAGTAATTCAAAACTTTCATAAGTTAACTGAACAACTGAGCTATATCACTGCCACGATTCAAAACAACATAAAGCTCCTCGAGTCAAACCTTCTTATAAATGACTTCCAAGTCATACTTAAGCAAACCCCTTCGAGCACCACTATAGTCAGAGATTCACATTTCTATTACCTTATTACCACAACAAAGATCCTACAATCTTCACTGAAAATTCTGCTGCATTACTCTGATAGAAATATCTCAAAAACATTCTTCCTTTGATCAATGCTTGATCGACCTATTCATACTCTTCTAGCCATCCCAATGGCGTCCTATCTGCAGTAATGGTGCTTACACTCTCCTGAACTTACACGGACAGTTCCTAACCTGACGGTCATGCTAGCCACATTCAAAGCTTGTTCCCCTTTTTACTTTGACACTGGTCTGACTCAAGCCTCATTTCCACAATCTCAGCACACAATCAGTGAGTCTTCTACCTCCTATCAAGGAGTATCAAGCACTTTTCTTTGCATTGGGGTCCGTTCCAAGCACCCCATTAAATGTCCCGAAGCATGCTTCCTCTGCTCTGTCTCATCAAAGGTGGTGATAGAAACAGCTGCGATTCCATCTATCTATACAGATAATCTCTGATCAAATGACCTTACTAGCGACACCTGTAATAAGTTCTTTCCCTCTTACAGCACAAGACAGATCTATGTCCTTTCTTACAGACACGACACCCATCGATCGAGTTGAGCACTGACTTTCCAATTCTACTCTTTCGGTTGGGTGAAACATGGCACCTTTCTTCTGGCATCGGCCTTTCTCCCCAATCGATTTCCATCTCTGTCTAAACTGAACCTTGACTCAAATACAACGGCTTGATCCTCGATCACAACTTCAGATTAGGCCTCAACAGGCACAACAAAAACAGCAGCCACAACACTGGCAACTGTAGAAACAACGGCAACAGCGGCGGCTCGATCCTGAGCTTACTGACCCAAAATGCTTCCAAGGAACACTAGCACCTAAACGATCCCGATGAACCTAGGATCATTCGGTACTGCTACACTCTCAGTACCGCCGTACAGATCCTATCGACCTCTTCCAAGGAGTTCTCCACTCCTGGTCACTCATCCTACAGGCTCTTTATCGACGCCTGTTTTCGATTCCAACATCAGGTTAGAATTTGAGTGACCCCACAATAAGCTACCAATCAGCTATCACTCACATGCATCAGCATATTAAAAAGCCTTTCCTACTAACTATCCCATGACTCATCGCACCTTATCACTCCATACACAAACCATGCTCTGATACCACTTAAACGGGGATGTCACGCCCCGAACCTCGAGCGCGCCAACATCCCACCTTGGTCATGCAATTGCGACATTCCCAAGTAGTGTCGCCGACCCCATTCATTTATTATTGCGCAAGCGGAACGTATTATAAAACCCCTGACCATTAAATACGGGATAGAAAAGCAGGAACCACAACAAAACACTTTCATAATTCAACAGAATTACAAACAGAAGCCTATAGCCAAAAGTCTACAAAAGATCGGCTCTTAAAAAGGAACTGTCCTACGACCTACAAGTCGGACACGTTCTCCAATCCTTATGACTTCACCTCTGCAACTCCTGAATGCCAACCAAAGCTATCTAGCCGCTCCATCCACCAGGGACCTGAAATTTTAATCCCCAAACCGGGATGAGACGATGTCTCAGCAAGTTCAACCCCCTAAACCCCTATTAGAAAGAAAATACGCCCCGGGTGGCCTAGCCACATCACACAGAGAACTTACCTCGCCTCAGTTCCTTTCTGCAGGTTAGCACAATTCAAATCACTCAATCACAGGTAGTAATAATAATTCAAATAATTGGAACGTCATCACTTTCATATAAATCACAATCACATTTAGTACTCATTCCAATTATTATTCACTGCCACACAAGGGCATAGCCTACTTTGTTCGGCTATCTACCGGCATGTAGCCGGCATCGCCTCCCCACCTTGGAGCACGGCCGTCGGTGACGTCGACGGCGTTCCCGAAGGAGCATGGGCCCAGAATCAACTGCGACCCGCATCCACCGCGTGGGCATCCCATATAGGGGCAAGTCCGGCTCAACAGCCCAGGACGATTCCTCTTAATTATCACACAGCCAAAGCATACTCGGCCCCAGGACACTTTGTCTTTCACTCAATGCTTCCACTTAAAATAGTGATCCCGGCCATTTTTCTTCATATTAAAAAATATTCCAAAATTTACTCACGTGTGTGGGACACGCTAATTTCGAATCAAAAAGCCAATATCTCACTTTTTCAAACCCCACTATTTAATATAATCATTAAAATCCAATTTTTGCATCAAAACCCATCACTTGGGTTTTTATGAATAAAATCCTTATTTACCACAATCAACACTCAATTTGCCACATACATTCATCAAATTCAAATTCTAAAGGCACAGCAGCGATCAGCACGAAATTCTGAGAATTTAGGGTCCCAAAATAATTTTTCGAATTTATTAAATAATAAAATTTATTCCGAAAATTAATATAATAATAATATCCATATTTTTCACGATCCACGCTCAATTTATGATATCCAATTATCAATTTCAAAATCCGACTACATGACAGCGATCGGCACGAAATTCTGAGTAACCGGGATCAAAAATAATTTTTTTCATTTTTTTTTTAAATAATAATATTTTTAATAATTTCGGAATATGATTTATTATTAAATAATCCAACAATTTCGAAACATTTATTTAAATCATAAATAAATTCTTTTAAGTCACATCAAGGTTTATTTTAAAAATAAACCTACTTAACCCTTAAACTAAACATGTTTAATTTTAATTAAACAACTTAATCTAATCCATATTTAAATAAACAAATCTACCAACATAATCTTACTTAACTTAGACTAAGCACACTTAGGGCATCATTAACCCTCTAATCAAGATTTAGTGAGTTAAACTCACAGGATTAGCGAGCCGAGCGGACCAAAATGACGGGGACGACACGGGGATCGACTTTCCTCAAAGCGGGCCGAGCATCCGGGTTCGGGAAGGCGGCCAAAACGGGCCAAAACCGAGCTGCCATACCCATTTTTGCTCACTGCTGTCCGCGGCGGTTCGAGGCTGAGAGAGGGTAGATCCGGCGCCGGTTGAGGCGGCCAAGGGCGGCGGAGGCAAGGCGAAGCTCCGGCGGGCTAAGGCGGGGGCGCACGGTGGCTCACGGCGGCTTATTCGCGGCCTTGGCTGGCCGAACAACCTCCCGGAGGCGAAGACAAGTGAGGACGACGACGGTGGCTGCTGGGGCGAGCTGGGCGGAGCGGAGCGGCGAGGCGCGCACGCGCGGGCGCGGGGCGGCGGACGGCGGCGACAGCAGCAGCTTGACGGAGGGGCAGGAGCTCGGGGCTGCGCGGACCGAGGCTGGAGGCGGCGGAGGCGGTGCGACGACGAGCGGCACGGCGATGGGCGGCGGGCGAGCGGCGACCGCAACGGCGAGCCCCGGCGACGGCGACGATGGCGTGCAGGCGGGCGGGCGGCGAGCTGCTGGTTGCGTCCGAAGAAGAAGAAGATGGAGATGGAGGGGTGGTCGGGCGAGCGGAAGGAGAGAGGGAGGAGAGAGAAGAAGGAGAGAGAGAGAGAGAGAGAGATGGGACCATTTTCTTTTTCTTTTTTTTCTTTTTCTTTAACACACAAAAATGGCCCACCACCATGACATCATGGGTGACATCACACTCCACTGACCCAATCCTCCACAACCTCTTCCAATGGGTTCACTTCCATTTTCCGCCGGGGTCCAATTTTTGTGCATCCAATTTCTTCAATTCTCATCAATTCTCTTCCAATTGAATCAAATTGAAGTCCATAAAATTAATCCAATGTCACCACACTTCAATTCACATATTCATTTATCCGTAGAACCAACTTAAGTCCCAAAAGTACGACCAAAAGCGGGCCTACTAATTTCTCGAGCCAAATTAGCCATTTTCTGATTTAATTGCTGAAAAACTCTGATTGCAAGAAAAATCTTCCGAAGATTAATCAATGATCCTAAAATGATTTGTGACACACCAAGACTTCCAATTTCTGAATTCGATCTCAATTACATGGTTAATTTCACTTTGGCACGATACTAGCGCGGCCCAACCTACCGGGTAGCCTCTAGAAATTTTCATGCATTTGACCTATGGTTGATCATCTCAAGCCACAATGTACATCTCTGAAACATTGGCGACTTTCAGTTGTCGGGGTAATCTCAAGGTTTCAAATACGAACACAGGGTACCCAATCGATAGAAAAGTCGGTCCAGTGCCGATCGACCAGAATTGTGCGATCTAGTGGAATCACCCATACCTGATCACATGCCTCTGTCGAGTCGACCTAACTCCGATCTCTAATCGATTTTAATTTGTACCGTAATGACCCTTGCAGATTAGCTCGGTCGAAAGGTCGCTTCCTGGTCAAATTCTCGAGTCTGATGCATTAGAATTTCCTAACGGCTTCACCTGATAGACTAGTTTCCATATGAGTGGCCGACTCAAGGAAAAGAACTATATGCGTGCCAACGAAATGCCCGTCTCAATTTATGGAAAATAGAATTGGAAAATCGGGATGTCACAAGGTGTATGAACTAGAGGATCGTTACCTTGGAGAACAATCGCTGAACAATTTTTGACCAAAATTTCCCCATTACCACAAGGCTGTCCGCCGAAAACAAATTGCTCCTTACACCTTTCAAGTTCTAACCCGCGAGCTCCGTCCCCAGTTGGAGGAGCAGGAGCGTCGATTACATCTAAGGAGTTTGTTGACACCTAAATTTTACGATTTTATTTAGGATTTAATCGTGTACAAAATTAGAAATTAGTCGCTAAAAAAAGAGAGAAAAAAAACAACAAAACAACAAAAAAAAGAAAAACAAAAAAAAAACGCCTTGAGGTCGAGTCGGGCCGGATCGGCATTGGCCCGCCACCGCCCGCTTCTCTTTCCCCCGCGCGGCCTAGGCCCGTTTCCCTTTTGGCCTGGCCCACGCCAGCCTTCTCCCTCCTCCAACTCGCGCGCGCAAACCTGCAAAAAAGGAAAAAAGGCAGCAGAGGTCAGAGCAGAGAGGGGCAGAGGGGCATCGGGCAAGGAAAAAGCAGAACGGGAAGAACAGAAAAAGGGGGAGAATAGAAGCACGGCGGGAGAGAAGGGGGGACCGAAGAGACGGGGAGAGCTTGAGCGCGAGAGAGCTGCTCGAGAGCTGGAGCGAGAGAAGTACTTGAGAGAGGGTGGAGAGCCAAAGAGAGGCTCGACCGTGCATGGAATCCGGCTACCCGACGCCCTTCTTCTGGAACTGTGAGAAACCGAGAGAGCTGAGGAGGAGCTGAGAGGAACCAGAGAGAAACCGAGAGGGAGGGAGAGCGAGAGAGGAGAGGACGACCCGAAGGGAGAGAGAGAGCTCGAAGGAAAGCTTCGCCATCGTCAGTCGTCCACCCGAGAGCCGCCGTCCGCCACCGCGCCCCACCCGAACCAGGTAAGTCCCCTGGGCCTTTGTGTGTGCTCTCTTTCTCGGGTACACCAGACCGGAGCTCGTGGCCGTTCATTTCACGCGAGCTCCGGCCTGCATCGCCTTACTTTTTGTTTCTGATGTGTTGTTTGTCATGTGTCGAAGATCCCGTTATGGTTCGAGCTTCGTTGAGCCAAAAACTCCACGTTATAGTAGCATACCTCATGTGTTTGACAAAATGTTCCAGAGAGAACTGAGAAGCAACCGGGTTGAATCTCGGTTTGGTTCGTGCTTGCTCTTATATACGTCGGACCGTGCCTGCCTTTTATGTCCATTGCGATTTCATACGATTTTCGTGGAGCAATGTGTATCCTTGAGCCGAGGAGGTTTTTGGGCTCGAAAATGGTTTGGCCGCCGGCGTTTGTGGCCGATGGTGGTCGTCGCCGGTCGGAGTGGACAACCGATAGACAGTGGCGGTTCGGCGGTGGAAAGGTCGCTAGTTGCTATCTTTGTTGTTCTTTGTCTGGGTGAAGTTTGGGGGAAGGCGTAGAAGGAGCGTCCGGCGTGCGAGAACGCACGAAGAAGAAGAAGAAGGCCAAAAGGCAAAAGAAAAATAAAAGGAAAAGAAAATAAAAGAAATATAAAAAAAAAAAGAGAGAAAAAGAAAAGAGAGAAAGTGGCTTCGGGAGTAGGAGTCGCTGAAAAGGGGTGGGACAGTGCAGTGAATAGGACAAAACAGGGAAAGGATAAAAGAAAAAAATATAATTAAAAAAAGGGAAAAAGCCACCAAAAACCCTAAACTTTGTCTTGAGTGACAGATTTACCCCGAACTTTGTTTTGTGACGTAAAAAACCCCGAAATTTGCTAACTGTGACACATTTACCCCATTAAGGGTATTTTCGTCTTGTTTTTTCTGTTTTTTCTTTTTCTTTTTCTTTTTTTATTCTTCTCTCCCCTCCGCCGGAGCCGGCGGAGGGAAGCCGACCTCCGGCGAGGCGCCCTCGCCGGCGTCGAGCGAGGGTCGCCCTCGACCGGATCGGACGAGGGCCGCCCACACCTCGTGCGTCGGGCGAGGGTGCCCTCACCAGATCTGGCGAGGGGAGGCCCTCGTCCGATCCGGTCGAGGGCCTCCCTCGCGACGCCGGCGAGGGCACCCCTCACCGATCTGGCGAGGGTGCCCTCGCCAGATCTGGCGAGGGGTCTGGCGAGGGGTGCCCTCGCCAGCGTCGGCGAGGGTTTCCTCGGCCGATCGGCGAGGGAGGCCCTCGCCCGATGCTGACGAGGGCCGCCCTCGCTTGCGTCGGGCGAGGGGTGCCCTCGCCGGCGTCGGGCGAGGGTGCCCTCGCCGGCGTCGGGCGAGGGTGCCCTCGCCCGGATCGGGCGAGGAAACCCTCGTCGGACGCCGGCGACCCTCCGCCGGCTCCGCCATGGCCGGCGGAGGGAAGGAAGAAGAAAAAGAAAAAAAAAAGGAAAAAAAAATTTAAAAGTAAAAATACCAAAATACCCTTATGATTTAGGGTAAATATGTCACACAAATAAAAGTTCGGGGTTTTTTGTGTCACAAATAAAAGTTTGGGGTAAATGTGTCACAGTTAGCAAATTTCGGGGTTTTTCACGTCACAAAACAAAGTTCGGGGTAAATCTGTCACTCGATGCAAAGTTTGAGGTTTTTTGTGGCTTTTTCCCTTAAAAAAATGCAAAATTTAAAAAATTGGAAAAAAATATAAATTCAAAAACTTTTCCGAAAGTTCAACAACTTTAAGAAAACATTAAAAAATTGAATTTTTTTAGAAAATATTGAAAATTCGAGTTTTTTATAAAAAAATTAATAAAATAAAATTGATAAAATTAGAAAAACAAAAAAAAATTTGAAAATTGAAAAATGTCAGGAAATTAAAATTTTCTTTTGAAAATTTTTACAAAAAGACTTTATGAGCTGTTTTCTAAAAATTGGAAGTTTCTTAACTCTAGAATTATGCTAAAAAGATTGAGTAAACCCTGAAGATTTTACCTTAGGGTTTCAATTGTTCTCAAAGATAATTACCCTTGTTTGCATACTTTTACTGTTTTGATCCCTTTCATCCAATTAAGATTGGCATTTATCTTTTCCTTAATGTTAAATATTTACTCTCCCATGCAATTTATTTAAACATTTTCCTTGGTTGTTAACTATTATTTTAATGGTTACGTACCCGCATAATCATCTTTCATGTTAGTGGATAGGTATAAAATCAATCCAAACTGCTTGACAAAAATCATTTTTTCTAAAATGAACAAGACTAGGTACCGAAAGGGCACTAATTGGTTAATTAGTATAATCAAGTCCCCGACCCTAGATTTTGCGTAGAAAGTGTGGTATACTTCTGTGCTTCACTTGGTTTCTAGCCGACCTCAATAGGCTAGTGGCAATTTTTTTTGCAAAATTCTTAAAAATACCCCAACGTCATGCGAGGTATGGGCTTGGGAGAGTCCGTGCCTAATTATGGATCATAGGTCCATCCTTTAGGCAATACCCCTAAACTTGTTCCTCCACCCGAGAGTAGGTCGCGACAGAGTTTAAAGAGGCTAGGATTTTTCGATTCTACCTCTGGTTCTCCTGGTTTGTTCGATTCACTCGATTGGATTGGAGGGTGGACAGTGTAGGCATGGAGGGAGGGCGATGGTGCGGGATCGTGAATGAGTTTAGTTTCTGGTGTTTGTTCTGGTCAGGATGAAGGTGTTGCTATGGCGGAAGTTTCTATTTGGGGGGGAAGAAGGCACAGGTGATGGTGTTCTTGGTGGTGGGCTTCATGGACTGGGAGCTAATGTTGGAGTAGAAATGGGTTCCTCGCTTTCTAAGGACTTGGAGTCTGCAGTCCGACTTGATCTCCAGAATATTGCTTGTGGCGGATGACATGCTGCTTTAAAGTCCAAGCAAGGAGATAGCTTTTCCTAGGGGAGAGATGGGGTGAGAGACTGGGGCATGGCTGGACTCTTATGTCTTGCATCGAAACCTAATAGATGTTCTCAGCAATACATATATGAAGCGAGTATCATACATGTTCTGGTGATTTATACACTTGGGGGTGATAGAGCTTATAGTTTTGGTCTTCTTGGGCATGGGAATGAAGTGAGTCACTGGGTATCAAAAAGAGTGAGTGGACCCTTGGAAGGTGTATATGTGATGTCTCATTCCTCTCCTGTTGAATTTGGCACGCTGTAGTTGTCACTTCTGCTGGCCAGTTACTTGCTTCCGGTGATGGTGCCACCGGTGTTCTGGCCATGGAGATTGGAAAAGTGTATCAATACCCAAGGAAGTGGATCCCTTGAAAGGGCTTCGCACTTTTCGAGCTGCTTGTGGTGTTTGGCATACAACTGCAGTAGTGAAAGTCATGGTTGGTAGTCCTATTTTCGGTAACTGCTCATTCAAAAACTGCAGTAGTGACAAATGGATGTGATCTGTGGGCGGTTTAATTTTTTTGTAAACTCATTTTTTTTTTTTTTTTTTTTTTTTTAATGTAAATATTCAAGTTTAATGAAATTCAAGTGTTTAATGATAAGTTGATGATGGTTGCTTGGCCAATCACTTGCTATTTTATGATGAGGTGGTAATGATGATTATTAACAATCACTTGGCCAAATGCTTGCTGTGATCATAGATGTTTCATATACTCTTGTTGGCCAAATGCTTGCTGTTAGAATTGTTGGAAAGCCATTAGCTATACTGTTGTTAGCATTTTCAATCATCTTTGGCTCTCACATGTTCAGTTAACAAATTATGCCTGGTTTTGATTTCTCCTTTCCCGGAGTTTTCTGTCTTTGTGCTTGTATTAAGGGGAATATTCAATAGTACCATTGAGAAAGAGCGAGTTCTATACATCCATCAGCACGAAAAGCCATTTGAGAAAGAACTGCTCACACTTTGCAATAGAATAAACGTGGATATGTATATAATGGAGCACTCTGGGTAATAACAGAGTTTGAAACAACTGAACAAGAGCTCAGGATCCTCTAGTTCATGTCATTACAAGTTTACAAGGGAGCTTCTGGTATATTCAGATTTCGTTTCCAGGAATCAAATTTCAATTGATAGGCACAAGCCTGTTCCCTTCTCTTCAATCTTTTCTGCTCTATTTTCCAGGGGCTTACTATAGACCAAATTGAAGCGACAACTACATAGAGTTAAAAACTGGGCAAGCTTTTTTGATAAAGACCGTTAGCCATCATCTCGTTGCTGCTTATCTCCATCAAAGTCATCGTTTCTCTGGAAAATCGAATGTGCCCCACGTTACTTCAGCTGAATTCCAGCAATAAACGGTGGGTTCTGCTTTGCCACCTGAATTTTGTGCCCTTCTCTTTCAACTTGGAAAGCAACGGGTAGAAATCTGAGAACTGGCATGAGTGAACCTAATCTTCGTCCAATTTTGAAACTCCCTTCTAGGGCAAAGCATTGCTGGAGATAGGTGTGTTCATTTTAAGTATCTTTGCCTGGATTATCCACAGTTGTGAGAATATGATCTCTCAAATATTCGGGGAAAGTCGCTGGTGATGAAGAAGACCACCTCTATGAACAGGGATTTCGTGGACCACATAGCTCACTTCCTCTTGATTTGGTGAATCTGGAATTTCACTCCCTCGCAGACTGGGAAAGCATAAATTCCTCAAAGAAACCTGCAAAATATCAAACTGTCATGACTGCTATATAAACGAGCATTGCAATTTACAATTGACTGCTATTCCCGCATGGCATGATTCGCCACTTTTTCGTGCAATGAGGTTTTGACGCATAAAATTTTCCTTTTCCAGAGGTTTTGGACTTGTGGATGCATTCTTTTGTTCTCTTTTTGAGAGAGAGAACCTTAGAAATTATCGTCTTAACTAACGAAGAACGCTAGTGGCATCCAGTCAGGTATAGCCGTCTCAAGGATTTCAAGCTCTGGAGTCCTGGAACATCCCCCACTTTCTCGCAATTCACCATGTTCAGCTCCTCCAAGTTCTCCAATTCAGACAGATCAGAGACCGTCTCCGTTGTCATGCAGTCTGCAATATTAACCTCTACCAAACTCAATGGAAGAGGCGGAAGAGACTCGAGCTCCTTAAATTTGTTAAGCCTCATGAAGACGATGTTTTCCAATTCTCCTATCAATTCTGGAAGCTCTGCGACATCATAATGGACCCTGGTAGTGAGACGCACCTCGAAATTCTAGGTCACCAACAAATTTAGGAAGTTCAGTCAGGGAGACGCACTTCATAATACTCAACAATTCAAGTTTCCTCAATGACCGCACCGAATCAGGTAGGTCCTCTGCTCCAGTATCATTAAGCGTGAGTTCTTTGTGAGAAGCCATCATTCCCACAAGGGATCCACAATCAACAAAGAAAGAAGGTGCGCGAAATTCTAACAAACTCAGAACACTTGCGCCGGTTTTTGGACATGTGTGGAAACTACCTCACCAACAAATTGCCCTACTTCCACACCTACACTGTCGACCCTCCATTTCCAACCGAGTGAATCGAGCAAACCCGAAGAATCAGAAGTAGAGTCGAAGAATCGTAGCCTCTTTAAGCTCCTTAGATGTAATCGGACGCTTCTTCATCCAGCTGAGGAGGATGGAGCTTCCGAGGAAGAACTTGAAAGGGGTGAGAAGCGATTCGTTGTGGGCGGGACAGACCTGAGGGCGGGAAAATTTTGGACGAAATTTGTTTAGCAATTGTTCTTCAAGATGACGATCTAGAGTAAAGTCAATTTAATATATATATATATATAATTGCCCCTGTTTTAGTCTTTGGAAACAGTTGCCATGCCAACATTTAACAAGAGAGTGAGTTCAAATCATTATTTGAGATTAAATTGGTTGCTTCATGACTTTATTTAAAACAAGTTTCAATCTAGATTTTTTTAAAAGAAAATATTTACACTTTAGATCTATATCTGAAATTTTCCCACAAAAATAAAAATTACAAATATCTGCTATAGAGAGTTTAATCTCATATTTAGTTTCATGCTCAAACTTTTTCTTTAGAAAAAAAAGCATATCAAAATCCATGTCAGTTTGCTTAAGGTAAATTCCAATATAATGCATTCAATGGGAAAGATGTCAATTGCAAAGATGTAAATGAAGACATAATCTCATCTTTACCTTAAATGTATAGACAGTTTTATTGAGTTATCTCTTTCTTCGTATTATTATTCATGTAATAAATTCTAACTTTTAGGTAACATTATATATACACTGATCGTTTTAAGTGACGTGATCAGTGCTAACGTGGACAAGTTTAATAATATTTATTTATTTATTTTTTCTGTTCTTTGTCCTCCCTTGTTCCTCTAGTTAGTCGTCGGGTCTTGGCAATTGATCAAAGGAAAGGATTGGTGAGATCAACCTTTCCGTCTGAAGCTCGCCTTTGCTAGCCACTGGTGAAGTGAGCCTCGCCCGCTCTTGGCTTGGCTCCACCTCGCTGTTGCTAGGCGAGGTTATTTGGCTAGGTGAGGTCAACCTTGCTAGTTAGCCTCGCTAGTCGACCTTGTCGGCCCTTGCCTTTAATTGGTCGTTGAGGCTTGGCGACTAGCTATAAGAAGAAGGGAAGGAAAAAAAAAGAGAGAGAAAGAAAATAAAAATAAAAATTTAAAAATGGAAAATAGACATAGTGGTGCCGCGATACTATATTCTTGAAATACCAAGTGTCTTTAGATTAAACATACTTAAATCTTGTCTAGTCAACATACACAGTTGTGCCTCCACTTACTAAAAGTCTAGCGTGCATCAATCCTTAAATTAGTTTTACCACCGGAGAACACTATATATTGTTGGAGTACCAAGTGTCTTTACTAATGGACGTTTGTGCGTCTACATTGCCATTCGTCAACCAAAGCTGCAATCTATCAACCACGACTTGACAACTCACTAAGGGGAGCGCCTATATAAGATGAAACCTCCCTCACTATCTAATCTTGCTCTTCTTGTGCAATTAAGATCCTCAATTCTCTCTTGCGGGAACTAATTCGAGTGCTGGTGGGCGATCCGGCCTTAACCTGAATTCCGTGATGCAAATTGATTTATGCGGCAGAGTTTTGGTTGATTCAATGATTCTTAAGTTGTGCATCAAAGTTTTGGTGCCGTTTTGTGGAAACAAAATCTTTAGATGATACTCATATTCTTGGAACTTGTTAAGGATTTTCTGAAACGAGTCTCGTAATAATTCCCCCTTTCTATTGCTGCCTAACGAGAGTAGGAAACCGACGGGGATAGAATTTGCATTGGAATCAGCTCCAACGAAAATCGTCTTTTACGGATGGGTTCTATTCGTAAATTGTTGGGATTGCGCCCCTGCTACAATCGACCGGGGAGAGCAATGATGGGGGCAATAATGCTATATTGATCTGACCCAAGAATTTATAAAATATCAACTTATATATGTAAAAACAAGCACGATTTCGTTGCATTTTTTTATCCTTCCAAAACTACTTTTCATAAAATAGAGTTAACCATTAAATTTCATTAACCACCCCAGGACCCCCGAGTTTGTTTCACTCAAAAGGATAACTCTCTTCAATCTAGTAATTTTTTTCTTTTTATGTATCTATGAAATTCTGCGCTAGCTCAACTCCAGCACTTTATAAGGAAGTATTTTAATTTCCAAACTATCAGCCATCCCTAACACCCAACTTGAAAAAGAAAAGAATAAAGGGTAATACAGAAAATGTTTTTTAGAAAGAAAAGAAAAACAGAAAAAGAAGATAACAAAAAGCACGTCTTCACCGTCATTGCAACCATTTGGTCTGTGGCTTTGTCAGAAAAATCTCATACAAGAGTTCCTGAAAACGAGCCGACTGGCTGAATTCCTCAACAGCGCTTTTTGCCATCTTATCAGTGTCGACGCAAGCAGCCGTTTCAGTCTGCAGCTCCTTCGCCATATTCTGCTAAAGCGCTTTAGCCACTGTAATTAGAGGTGCAAATGGTCTATCGTATAAACACCCATAATTCGTGATGAAATTCAGCAAATCAATATAATGCCAACAAGAACACACTTATCACATTCGAAACAGCTTTGCCACTCAGGCCATCGTGCCTCAAAGCATAAAAAAAAGTTAAGAAGAACACGAAAGAGAGAAATAAGGAATTTTCTATGTATTTTGATATATTCATAATGAGGATTATTAGCCTTTTTGTAGGCTTTATGAAATACTAAATAAGATAACATATCAATTAAGATACGTAAAAATATTCACATAATCTTGAAAGATACAAAAACCATCCTAATTTTCCTAAATAACTCTAACAAAAAAGATGCTCGAAGCTCAAAAGGGTCTCCAACCACTAGTTTAGTGAATAGCCAATAGATCGGTATAATTTCATATGGTAAATGTTAAAAGTTTCTTAGAATGTATCAATTAGGATTTATTAATTATATGAGCCTGTTCAAATAGGGTAATAGTTCGGTTATGTGCTAATAGGAACATATATACGTCCCATTTTTTGATCAATTTACAACATGTACTTTGTACATAAAGTATAGTTGCTTTTTCAACATTTCTAGTGAGTGTCAAGAACGCACTTATATGATTCTTTCAATGTCATCTTTTTCTTAGCGCAAAGGTAACGCAACATAAGACACGGCAAGAGTCTTGTGACTACTTAAATCTAAAAGAGAGGAAGCATGATTCGCGCAAACTTCCAAAAAGTAAGTTGTTTAATTCTTCTTGTATTCTTACCTTTGAACCAATTTTTTGCGCAAAGTAAATCAACCCTATCAAATTTTATTTAATAGCCAAACCTGGTTTTTTTTTATTGTGCATCTATATAGCTTTTTGAAACAAAATTGGTTCATTGTATCAATCCACCATAGTTAAATGGAAGTGGAGACCAAAAGAGATATCAATAGTTTGAAGTGATTGCACCAATTGCACGCACAAATCTTCAATCCACAACAAACACGATTATGGTCGCTTTTTTTTTTTTGGTAAAGACGATTATGGTCGCTTTTGTTGTCAACAATTCTAAAAGTATGGGTCCCTTTTGATTCTAGCTAAGAAAGATATATTTCGTATCGTGCCCGTCAATCATTAGGGTAATTAATTATATTTTTTATATAGAAAATGTAAAGACTATTGCTTAGAAAGTAATTAGGGGGGTCTCAATCAGGATTGGCCGCCGGGCCGTGCCCGTTACTCCACTAGTAATATTAACTTCGGCTTTAATTTTTTGACTTGATCTATTGACTGACTTGGCATTTTTTATAGGACAAGGTGACTCCAAAGTCTCCAATCGAACAAGGTTCATCCAATTTCTTTTCAATCTTTTCATAAGCAGTTCTTTAACAATTTCGCTTTGCCCAAAGACAAATAGAGACCTGATTAATACTGTTAGCTCCACTGATGTCTATGTAGTGTTGCTGCTCCTCCTTGTTTTGTTGCATGCGATGACTAGCAATGCCACTCTAAGTAATTCGCAGTACGTCGCTTCATACTGTGGTGACATTCACAATATAAGTTACTCATTTTGATTGAAGAATGAATCGAAGGGGTGCAATGAGCAAAAGAATGAGCTGGCTTGTGAAGATAATTGCATAGTTCTATATATGTGTGATGGTTGATACTTCATACAGTCTATCAATTATTCCACCCACCAAATCAAATTAGTCGACGGCGGGTTGCGAAAGGATAACTGCTTGTCTCATCCTTGTCATTCATGGGCAGTGTATAACTTCGAACACCATATCGACCCAAACAACCCATACAAAATGGGCAGTGTATAACTTCGAACACCATATCGACCCAAACAACCCATACAAAATGGATCTTGATGGTCCATTGGTCATTGTGAATTGCTTGAAGCCGATTAGTTCTTCATTCTACATTGCCAACGGTCCATGTATTGAGGGGTTGTAATCTTCCAACACATTATTGAATTTGAACTAACGTACACTCTATATAGCCTCACTTTAATAAAATAGAAGGCTTCTAATTATACCAAACCATTGAACACGGTATAAGATTCTCCTCAAAGATGGTGAGGGAACACGCTATAAGAAATAAAGATTATGTATTAAAAGGAAGTGATGGGGGAGAGAGATGGATTTGTTTATTGACGGAATGTGGAGCCAACAATCACGTGAAGAGAGTTTGGAAGAAACTTTTGAATTTTTAATGGGTGTAAAATTTCCTATGATCATGACTCGAGCGTTGAAGGAGGGAATTGGAAAAGAAGGGAGATGAAAATGAGCCAAAGTGAGATTTTGTGGGACTACTACTATCTGTTTTAAAAATTTAAGTTATTAGATGAATGCATGATTTATTATTTAAATATTTTAACACTCTTTCTCATGCTTAATTTGGTCTTTTGCGTAGTACTAAGCATGGGATTATTGAGGAGATAAATGGGGCTTAGTAAGATTTGAACTCAGGACTTCCAGTTTTGATACCAAGTGAGATTTTGTGAAATCACTACTAACTGTTTCAAAAATTTAAGTTGTTAGATGAATGTAGATTTATCATTAAAAAATTCTAACAAAAGAAAATAACAAGAAAGATGGATTTGTTTGTTGATGGGATGTGGACCCAACAATTACGTGGAGAAAGAAAGATCAAATGTATAAAATGATGCTCTGAAATTTTTTGCGTTGATGATTTTACAGGGGGTCTCAATCAAGGTTGGCCACTACGCTGTGCTCGGGACTCCACTAATAATGTAACTTGGGCTTGTGTTGTCCCTTTTAATGTCTTGAACTGAGTGCGGTTGTTCTGTTGATTGACTTGATATTTTCTATAGGAAAAAGCGACTCCAAAGTCTTTGATCAAACTAGGTTCACCAAATCTCTTTTCAATCTTTTCATATGGTGCCATAGTCACATACACCAAGTAGTTCTTTGACGATTTCGCTTTGCCCAAAGACAAATAGAGACATGATTTATGCTCTCAACTTTGCACATGTGTGTAGTGTTGTCGCTCTTTTGTTTTGTTACATGCAATGACTAGCAATGCCACTCCGAGCAATGCTATTTCGATTGAAGAATGACCCAAAGGGATGCAGTGAGTGGAAGAATGAACTGGCTTGTGAAGATAATTGCATAGTTCTATACTTACATGCATGATGTCCGATACTATGTGCAGTCTATCAATTATTCCACCCACCAAATCATATTAGTTGATGATGTGTCACAAAAAAAAAAAAAAAAAAAAACTGCTCTCTCTCCCCTGTCATTCATGGGTGGTGTATAACTTCAAGCACCGTATTGACCCAACAACCCATGCAAAATGGACCGCGATGGTCCAGTGGTCATTGTGAATTGCTTGAAGCCAATTAGTTCTCCATTCTACATCACCACCGGTCCATGTATTGAGGGAACGTAATATTCCAACATATCATCAGTTGAAACTCATTTTCTCGAACTTATTAATGACTGATGTAAACTCTATATAGTGTCACTTTATTCACAATTTTAGAGTAAAAAAATTTTAAATTTTATTCTCCTAATGAACCTTGCTGCCTTTTGTTATTGGCAACTTTGAAGTCTTCTAATTATGCCAGACTATTGAACACGCTATAAGATTCTCTTCAAAGATGGTGAGGGAATTATAAAATTCAAATATTTTACTCTAATGACTTCAGCAGAATTTTCTTCAGTAAAAATAGAATAGAGTGGACGATTCTTTTGGTTTCTTAACATTTTTTTTTCTTTGAACTGAATTTATGCAGTCCTTAATTATCAAGATGCATTTAACTCACATTGGATTCATTTTTATTCAAAGTCTACTATCTAATCTTAAGATACTTTCTTGTCATGTTAGAAAATAGAAAACTCATTAATAGCATAAATATCTCAAGGAATTTGAAATAACTTATCTAAGAAAAAACTCCAAAACTATGAAATTGTATCATTGCACAGCTAAATATATGGGTTGTTAACTGTGATGTTTTCTTGCAAGAAAAATTGGGGATGATGTTGGGTCCTACAATGAAATGGTGTAATTGGACAGCTAAATATATGGGTTGTCAAATGTGATGTTTACTCCAGTAACAATCTCGACTTGATTGACTTTGTTTTATCGGTTGATAGGAGCATTTCAATAGACGACCCCTAGTCTTCATTTTTAAATTTCTCCCTCATTCGCCATTATTACATGTACATTTTTTTTTTATCCTTGTTGATCCTCCACCACATATCAAGCCCCAAATTTCCACTGCTCGTTGGCTGAGAGTGACGCCACTTTTCCATGTAAGAAATTGTTTTTAATGTCATCTTCATTTTGATGCTCAATTTTTATTTTTTTTTTCCAGAAATTTCTATCAAAACCCCTGTAAGTTTGCTTACGGTAGATCGCTATTGTTGTATTCAGTGGGCAAAGATGTCCACTGATGACATAATCTCATCTCAGCTTTTATGTATTGACATTGTATTATTTCCATCATCGTATTATTTTTTGTGTAAGAAATTGTAATTTCTAATTAACACTACATATGTGCCTTGTATGCAAAATATACGTTGTTTAGTCATATCTTTTAGAAAAATATAATATGGATGAAGCCAACTTTAATTATAGTGGAAAAGTTCTAGCTAAAAGAAAAAACTTAAGATTAGACATAATTTTAACCGTCATCAAGTATTCTCTTATCCCAATACTGATTTAGGTTATCATAAAGAATTGAGAACAAAACCTACAAAATTTTGAATTGAACTTGCATTTTCTTGAACTTGTTAATGACTATATACACTTAATATAGTGTCATTTTATTCACAATTCTCGAGTAAAAATAAGTTGAACTTGAATTTCCTGAAGAACCCTGATACCTTTTGTTATTGTTGACTTTCAAATTTTCTAATTATGCCAAAGTGTTGAACACTCTATAAGATTCTCTCCAAAGATAGCGTAGGAACTATAAAGTTACTTTAACAACTTCTGGAGAATTTTCTTCAATAAAAAAAGAATAGAGTGGATAATTCTTTTTATTTCTTAACATTCTTTTTCCGGTAAATTGAATTTATGCAATCCTTAATTATCAGGATGCATTCGATTCTTAACTAATTTGGGTTGACTTCAATTCAAAGTTTGTAATGGAATCTTAAGATGGCTTTCTTGTCATATTAGAAAAAAGGAAACTCATTAACATCCTAAATATCTTTGGGAATATAAAATAAGTTACTTATCTAACAAAAATCTCCAAAACATGAAATAATATTGTTGGACGGCTACATTTATGGGTTGTTAACAAGATGGTTTCGTGTCAGAAAGAAATGGCGATGGTGTTGGGTCCGATTCGCTACTCCTGCAATATTCTCAACTTGATTGACTTTGTTTTATTGGTTGACATGGGCTTTTTAATAGAAGATCCCCAGTCTTCATATTTAAGGTCTCTCTCATTCGCCATTATTACATGGACGTCTTTTTATCTTTGTTGATCCTCTACCACATATTAAGCCCCGAATTTCCATCGCTCACAGGCTGAGAACGACACAACTTTTCCACGCAATTCCAGACCAGTGTGCCTCGTGTTATTGGTCTGTGCCTCGTGTTATTGGTCTTTCTTGCCGTGCTACTGGGGATACTAATGCCCCAAATGAACGACCCTGTTCAGCCTCTCCTGCAGTGAAGTTTCCAAGATGACCTGTCCCTTTCAAACGAAGAGTGATATGAAAGGTTGTGGCGATTTTTCCTCGCAATTCCAGACCCGTGTGCCTCGTGTCATTGCTCTTCCTTGCCGTGCTACTGGGGACACTAATGCCCCGAATGAATGACCCTGTTCAGCCTCTCCTGCAGTGAAGTTTCCGAGATGACCTGTCCCTTTCAAACGAAGAGTGATGTGAAAGGTTGTGGCGACTCAAGACTTTTCCTCGCAATTCCAAACCCGTGTGCCTCGTGTTATTGGTCTTTCTTGCTGTGCTACTGGGGACACTAATGCCCCGAATGAACGACCTTGTTCAGCCTCTCCTGTAGTGAAGTTTCCAAGATGACCTGTCCCTTTCAAACGAAGAGTGATGTGAAAGGTTGTGGCGACTCAAGACTTGAGTTAGAGCGTGAAAATAATCATACGAACTACTTTTTCACATCCATCTATAAATACACCATCAATTTTGGTGATATCCACATGTTCGACGTGGGATGGCAAAGGGCCAATTGCTCTTCCCTCCCTAGTTATTCATTAACAACTCAAACTTTAGTTACGAGAGTCTCATGTTTCTGGTAAATTCAATGGTCTTCGTGAAGTGCTGAAGACCCGTTGCTTTCTGCTTTATATATCGAAGGAGCATACTCCTCGGACGTATCGTCTAAAATATCTAAAATGAATGGGTATATGATGAACTTTGTAAGCTTACTTGGGTCTTGAGCATTTACTTGTAAGAACGAAATTCCTTGCAATGGGTAGTTGCAAGTTGCAATGCAATTGTGAAAAATGGAATCCGGTCAATTTATTCTTACATAGAATCAGTGATATATGTGTGGATACTATATAGATTTTATAACATATAGATTTCTTTTCTATGGATATGGACAATGCTTCCTAGACACTGATTGGAAAATAAATATACTTTCTTTTTTTTGAAATATGGAGTCTGCCTATTCCTGGAAAATATTTGGCTTTCTCTTTCTCGTTAGTCTATTTTTTATACTCAAATATACTCGCCTTGCCGTGATAAGCAAATTGGATGGTCTGTCTTTTCTTCCGACAGACCATGCCTATAAAGGCAGTTCGTCCAAGGTAAGTCCTTGAAAGCAGCTCGTGTAAAAGCAATCTGCGTATGAAGCCGTATAGCGCTATGACTAACTACATGCTTAGAAGAGAACAGAGGGTTGTAGGTGGTAAAGGAAGCAAAAAGAAGGCCAAGGCCGGTGGGCAAGGAAAAGTGAGTTGATCGCCGTATCGAAGCTCCACCAGAGTCTACTTGAATGCCTTTGCTCGTGCGGCCATACCTCTCTCTCCACCGCGGATCATCTGTCCATACCGGTCCTATCGTTCAATCATCTCTAGCGTGCCATGCCTTTAGTGGAGAGATTAAATTAATTGGAATGGCAAGAGGGACACCAAATCAAGGAACAGGGCTGGGTTGGTTGAGATTCCCACAAATCACGTACTCGAAGGACTGGACTGGAAAGGATAAGGAGCTCTCCGCTTTCAAATTGCACGAGCTAGTTCAATCGATTCCAATCCTTAGAAAAGCGAAGTCCGCGCATCGCGATCAGGGAGTCATGTGAACCACTATTAAAGTAGCCCAGAACGAGTTCATTCAAGGAAGGATCCCCGAACGAATGAGAGACCCTACCCGACAATATGGCAGTGGACGATTACACTTCGTATAGTCTTCGAGAGCTAGAAGGTGCTCGTCTGAAGGCACTGAATGAACTTAAACACTTAACTTAGGCACGAGTTTCGCAAGCATACAAGAAAAAAGTCATGAGAAGGCTGATATGGAGTTCACTTTTCATACACCGGGTCTGCTTTTGACGGGAAGATTTTCCTGAGAATGTACTCCCCGTGGTAGTTGGTATAATAGCAGGATATCTTAAACCTGTGACTCATTATCTTCTTCACGATGGCTGGAGGTACTGTCAGTGAACAGTTGAAGGTTTTTTTCCTTGCCTCGAGTCGACCAAGTTGTTGCCAACGTTACAACTCACGAAGGATGCCTTGTAGTCCTTGGTGAGCGGATAGAAACCCGTCGAAAGAGCTTTAGAGAGTCAGTAGGGGTATCTCTTATCGATTTGACTGGTAACACTCATCACTACCTTCCCTCGACCGGGAGTAGGCTTTTGAGAGACCACTCTTTTATGGATGAAACCTGTTCGATAACACAACCCATATCATCCACAGGTCTGATAATGCTGTCAAAAGTTTTCTTATCAACCTTCTTTGAAAGCTTAATAATCTTAGCCAAAGTAAAGAATGATAAGTAAACTTGAACAAGCATATCAGCCTGCTCATCTTTTTTTCAACTACATCATTCTTCTATGGAAAGATGGGATGATTCTCTGAGCGCGTCAAAGACACTCGTAAATGATTGGTGTAAGAATTGTGAACTAGTCATGATTGTATGCTTGCACCGAACAAGCAACTCCCTAACGCGATGGCCAACGGTTTTTCCTTAACTACTCACAACCCGTATCGCAGAAGAAAATATCTGGCTTGTGCTTCTTTGGTTTGGCCATAAGATAATTGCAGTAGGGAGATTAACTTTACACCTTTTACATTTTACAAGATATCTAAATATTTATAACTTTACTTAATCTAATTCTACGGTGCGCTTAGTTTTAATTTTTTAAACTCTAAATACCTTAAATTTTCATGGCATACAAACATTGACACGTAATTTCATATATAATCATTTCATGATTTTTCTTAAATTATTCGAGTAGTACTTTAACTTTTGATGGGAAGGTTAAAGCAAACGCGCTGACTTCTCAAAATTTTTTGAGGTTTTTCTTTAAGGCGTTCCCTTAAGAGTCATAAGTTGAGGGAAGAAAAGCACCCAAAAATAAAGTTGGACGGGAATCCTCTACAGAGTTGTGCTTCCAAGGGGACTAATATATGTCCTGCAACTGATGAAAGAGCACGGAATCTACGATTACATCGCTCAATCTTTATGGTCTAGTCTTTAAAATAAGGGTTGTGTATTCAGGTTGCTTCCTTATCCCATCACTTGGATGGTCGTTATTTCTTTGGGTAAACTCATCAAGGGGTTTTTGAATGACTTATCAAAAGATCCCACGTGTTAAAGCAACTAGACCAACTTGATGATCAAGCCATTGGGAAGTTGAACATACCTGTCGATATTAAATCTTAGATTAGACATCACTTAAATCTCGTCTAATTGACAGCTAAAGAGGTGCCTCCATTAACTAAATGGTCCAGTGTGCATTGATACTTAGATTGGCTTTATCACTGTAGATTGTAAGATCACTGTAGATCACTAAATATTGTTAGTGTTTGAGACGCGGACCCCTGGAGTGCTATAACTTGGGACACTTAAGTGCCATAACTTACGAAAGGTACATTTAAGTGCCAAAATCGAAGCAAAATAAATCACTTGAGTGCAAATCTAGCCAAAACCCGGTCAAATTGCATATGTGGCATTTTTCCGACGAAGCGAGTGCAAAACGACACTGTTTTGCACGCTGACGTGGCCAAATAATGCAAAAACGGTGTCGTTTTGGGCTGACGTGGTAAAAAAATAATATAAAAATTAATTTAATTAAATTTAAAATTAAATTTAGTTAAAATATTTAAAAATAATAATTTTAAAATAAAAAAATTAAAAAAAAAAAAAAGAAAAGAAAATCAAAATTATTAAAATTTTAATAATAAAATTATTATTTTAAAATATTTTAACTAAATTTAATTGTAAATTTAATTTAATTAATTTTTATATTATTTTTTGTACCACATTAGCTCAAAACGATACCGTTTTTACATTATTTGGCCACTTCGAATGTGGCATGTCACTTTCGTAAGTTATGGCACTTAAGTTTCATTTTGTGCCAAGTTATAGTACTTGAGGTGTAATTCTTCCTTAGTGTCAAGAGTTTTCAGTTTTGGACATTTGTCCATGAACATTGCCCATTGTCACCTCTGGACATATTCATCGTCAATAAAACCGAATATCCATTATCCTCAAGTGATATGCAAAGAGGGGGCATCAACTCATAATAGGTGCCATTGGCAACTTCATTCTTTCTCCTATGTGACTTGACGCAGATTATGTTTTGGAATGTCGAATTGCAAGACACCTTAAGATGAAGTAGCCGTAATGCTTTGACTATGGAATATAACCATAGCGAGGTATGAATTCCTAATATGCGAGATTGCAGCTATCATTGAGTTATGCAAACTCATCATATTCAAGTTTGAACATCGATATTCTTAGTGTGTGGCCTCATTCTATTGCGTTTCTTAAGTATTATCCTATATTTGGTAATCCTACATGGAATTTTCACATTCTATAAATAAATGTCTTTGGAGAAGAAATTAGAACAAACTATTCGGATGCATGCTGATATGGTTTTGTGGTATCATGTCAAATCTGATGTGCTATGTAGTGACATGAGGAATAACTAATTTTGAAAAGTCCAAATTTTCTGCGAGGGTGAATTGGAGGAAAAAGGAAAATTTTTCTTCACCCCCCTTCTTTTTGCCTCTTTCCTCCCAATCCCAAACAAAGCATTAAAATAGTATCAAAAGATCATGGCCTGCTCAGGTGTAGAAGTTCTTACTTAACCGTATAATGTTCTTGATATTTTTTCAAATAACAGCTGGGGTGCGAAACCCTTTATGCCCATTTAGAAAGTCCTTATGCTAGCTTATTTTCTGCTCTAACTATATATGAATTCTTGTTTTATTTCATTCTATGATATTATATTTTTGCAATTATTGTATCATGAGTGTCCAAAAAATATAAGAAATCATTGCACACAAGAACAAATCCTTGGACTTTTCAAACAATCAATGGAATTATTGTTCAATCCGAAAGAAGAGATCAGTGAACCTTTGTAACATGGTTTCATGGTAGTGCATCGAAATTGATGTCCTGTGTCGTGACATGGAGAAAGAGTAGTTTTGTGGATAGCCAATTTTATTTCATGATATTGTTCCTTGAAACTATAAATCAATTTTCCTATGATCGTGACTCATGGGGCGAAGAAAGAAGATGAAGATGAAGAAGGGAGGAGGAAAAAAAAACATAAAGAAGAAAACAAGAAAGATAGCGTATAAGAAGGAAGTGATGGGGAGAGGGGTGGATTTGCTCTTTGACGGAACTTGGGACCAACGTTCACGTGGAGAGAGTGGAAGAGACGTAGAGAAAGAAAAATCTTATGTGAAGCAAAATCTTTTGAATTTTCAATGGGTGGAAACTTCAAGATGTGCTATATGTCTAGGTCAATAAAAGGGGGTCATCAATAGATAAGGGTTGGACATGACTCCACTAATAATGGAATGGAACTTCAGTTTGGGTCCACCTCCTTTAATTTCTTGACTTGCGTGCATTTATTACGTGCTTGACTTGGGTTTTTCTATAGGACAAGGCAACTGAAAGCATCGTGCCCCGTCGATCAAGGAGATGAAATTTTCAGTAAGGAAAGTCATTAGGACCACTGTCGCTTCAAATTGTCCCTACATAAATCCCATCTTTATATAGATGTGCTAGCTTAAATTTATACGAAAGCACCATAGTTATTCTTGCCAAGTGCATTGCAAGAATAAAATTATAGTACATGATTTTACCTTTTCAACAGAGCATAAGAGAGGATGTTTAATATAACTTCTTTGTACATAAATATAATGATTCGCATGACAAAACATGTAGTCATTCATGGCTAGGTCGACAATGACCCCCTGCAATATGTCATTGTCATATGAGATACCTTTCTTAAAGCAATTATTTATTTCATGAAATGATTCAACCATATAAGAAATTAGGATTACGTATAAAGTTTGTGACTTAATTTAGGCTTTGTTGATGATATCTATACACAATACCTCTGTTTTAAAGCAATTCCAGCGATAGACTAATTCTATTTGAGTGTTCTCTTAAGGGGGTGTGATCGGTGGTGGTAAAGATTCACGTCAACTTCATCATCTTGTCAATCTCGCATTGGCTCTGGAAAAGAACAGGTACCATTCTAAGGGTAATAGAACATGAGATCCCTGGACATGACAAGAATCCATTCGCTATAAAACAATTCGTGTACAGATGACGCCCACTCTTCTCCGTGTTGTGGTCTTGTCGAATCAAAGGATGTCTACCATTATTTGCATCATCAGTTTCTTTGCTAATCGCTAGTTATTGAAGGTGAAAAATTGAATGAAGCAAGGATTTACTTGTCGAATAAACCCACTGATTCGTTCTTTTGGGTAAAAATATACCATTTCGGCGAATAGTCAGTATATTAGTATAGTCTCATGTAACAATGTTGTTAAAAAAAGTTTCTCAAAATAGATTGATTCGGATTTACTGATTACCTATCAAGAATTAAAAAACAATTGGTTTGATTAAGGTAAAAGTTTGGTTACATGCTGATAGGAATATATAATTCCTATTTTCTGTTCAATTTACAGCTTGCATTTCATATATAAAGTATAATCGTTATTTTCAACATTCTTAACGAGTGTCGGGACGCACTAATGTGATTCTATCAAATATTACACCCTCTTTTTAGCTTAAAAGTAACGGCTACATACGACAAGATAAAAGTTTTCTATCTAATTATAATTAAAAGAGAGAAAGCATGATGCTCGTGGGCTTTTAAAAAGTAAGTCAGTCGATTATTTCACTTTATTACTTTTGAACCAAAAAAAAAAAAAAAAGAACATCTTTTTTTGCACAAAGTTCAATAAAATAACTCACCCTCTCACCGCTTATCAATTCTTATTTAATGGTCAAACCGATGTTGTCTTCCGGATCCACAAAGCTGATTTTGTTCATTGTATCAATCGACCAGAGTTAAATAGAAGTGGAGATCAAAAGAGATTATCACTAGTTTGAAATGATTGCACCATTTGCACGCACTAATGTCCAATCCACATCAAAGGCTATTGGCATTGCTTTTGTCTTCAATAATTCTTGAAGCATGTCTCCCTTATGATTATGGCTAACAATTATATCCCCTTTATCTGCCACGTCCATCATTAGGGTGAGAAAATTTTCAATAAAGAAGATGTAAAGTCTGTGTGATGAAAAAAGTCATTACCACCCACTATTGCTTCAAATTGTCCCTACGTGGGTCCATTTACTGTCATTCTTGCCATGTGCATTGCAAGAATAATATTATACCATGGATATATACTATTATGTATAAGAGAGGGTATTGTATGTAACTACTATAATTTATACATTTTAGCTTCACTTAAGGATTTTTTTTTATTTAGATTTGCACGACAAAATATGCAGTCGCTCATGGCTAGTTCAATGGTGATGTCATCTATATATATCATTGTTATATGAGATACTTTTTTTTTTTTATAGAGATAATTTATTTCATGAAATGATTCGACCTTTTAAGAAATTGGAATTACGTCAAAAGTTTGTGACTTAATTTAGCAAATATGGAATACATATGTAAGTGATCAAGCGCCTATGATGGAATGTAAAAATTTCTAAGAAGGTGGAGAAGAAGTGGAGAACAATCACGTGGAGAAAGTGAAAGCAAAGTGGAGATAGCAGAGAAGGAAAGATCAAATGTGTAAGAAGATCCTTTGAATAGGTACCCCTAATAATGAAATTTTTGACTTGAGCAAGTTTTTAAAATGCTTAACGAGAAGAAACGGGAGGGCGATCCATTCTAGGATGGGAGACCCTATAATGTCACCCCCGTATTCCCTCCATGTGAGGAAGACAAAGAAGCACAAATGAATTAGGGGATCTCACGATGGTGAAGATAGATATCACGTGGACTTCAATTCTGGCTATCACTATGTAAGCAGGTATAATATCCTTCCATGCTTAGGATGAGGGAGAGAAGGTGAAAGGCCCTGTACTTGGTGGCACACCTTATGGCGAGGTCCCTCCACCGACCGTTATCCAAGTACCTCTACCCACCTCTTTAATTGCTTGACTTCATACATTTGTTCTGTTGACTGACTTGGGCTTCTTATATAAAGACCAGGTGACTCCCACGTCTCCAAATCAAACAAAGATCATCCTCCACAACCCAAGCAATTCTTTACCAATTTCTCTTTGCCCAACTACAACAGAGGCATGATTAATGCTCTCGGCTCTATGAATATCTGTCAAGTGTTGCTACTCACTCTTATCTTATTTCTAGCGATGACTAGCAATGTTGAGTCGAGCAATCAACAGTGCATTCCTTCATCTTGTGGTGACGTTCGTAATATAAGCTTCCCATTCCGACTGAAGAGTCATCCAAAGGACTGTGGTATATCGGAACTCGAGTTGGTTTGTGAAGATAATCGCACTGTTCTATACTTCCTTGATGGTCAATACTATGTGCAGTTTATCAATTATACTAGTCAAGAAATCGGACTTGTTGACAGTGGGCTGCAAAGGGATGACTGCTCGTCTCTCCCCAATCATTCATTGCCATGGCATGACTTTAATAGACTTTCCTATCCAAACACCCCATACTACCGCCTATCCTACAACAATATATCAGTCATTGTGAACTGCTCAAAACCGGTTAGTTCTCCATTTTACATTGCTACCGATCCATGCATTGAGGGGTCATACTCTACCAACACGTCATCGAATTGGAACTTGTATGCTTTGGTCAATCCAAATGTATCAGATGTTAGGGATTTTTGCACCATTAGCAGTTACACATGGGCGTCACATGATTTTGGGGGTGGCCAGGCTCATAATAGCTCTTTCAACTACAAGCAAATCCATAACATCATGGCCGATGGATTCAGTCTCTTCTATTTTATATCTCCATCTACAGTGGAGAGAGCTTACTTTTGCTACTTTGATATCTATGGCTACTTTCGGCTCTATCGTTACTTTTACTCCCATCGCTTATCTCACATCTCCAACAGAGGTCAGTTTTGTGCATCCATGTACTATCATGGTGGTAAGTATTGATCGACCTTGAAATTTCACCGTAATTTTGCATGATTTTGTATATTCTTTCACTTGCTACTTTCTCTTTGAAACTGTAAAATGAAAGGAATATCTAATATCCAAGAAAATTATGACAAAATATACACGATAGCGTACGTCAATGTATACATGTGCCTAGATTATAATTTCTTTCAACAGAAGGGCTAAATCTGTATTGTAAAAAAACGAAAAGAAAAGAAAAGGGATTCTTGTGTGACCAACCACAAGACTAGTTTTTTGTTGGCATAGAATTTAGATTTTTTTTTTAAATTTCTTAATCAGTTCTTTAATTATTTACTTCACCAATAATCCAAGAGACACTCGTTACCAATCCTTAAAAAATTGTAGTCATGTATCGATAGGAGGAGCAAAATTATTCGTAAAAATGAAAAGCTCTGTTTTTCTTGATTTGTAGACAATAAATTCAACTTATACAAAGTAGCTTGCTAGTACTCTGTTTCCTTATGATTTTTGCTTTCCAAACTTTTTTTTCCTTCAATTATTTTTCACATCATTCATTCCTTCCACAGGTGTCCTAGATGATATTGCAATTTGGACAACTTGGGATTTATTAGTACTATTAAGTAAGCCACAATGATTTATTCTTACAATAATTATGGAAATAAAAAAAAACCTATTCTAACCTATCAAAATTTTCTTCAGTTCTTTTCTGTGTAGTGAAATTCGTAATCGGAATGTCATTTGTCGCGATATTTCTAATCTACAAGTACAGAAGAAGGCACTTAGCAATGGACAAGAACATTGAAGAATTCTTGCAGACTCATAATAACTTTTTGCCCATAAGATACGCTTACTCGAATATCAAGAAGATCACCAGAAATTTTAAGCACAAACTAGGTGAAGGAGGTTATGGTTCTGTATACAAAGGAACACTCAGAAGCGGCAATGAGGTAGCCATCAAGATTTTAAAGCAGTCTAAGGCCCATGGCCAAGATTTTATCAGTGAAGTAGCTACTATTGGAAGAATTCACCATGTTAATATAGTGCAACTCATTGGTTTTTGCTTTGAAGGCTCTAAACAAGCTCTCGTGTATGACTTCATGTCAAATGGATCTTTAGATAAGCATATTTTCACAAAGGAAGGTGATAAGTTTCTTGATTATAAGAAAATATATGAGATTGCTCTTGGGGTGGCGAGGGGATTGAATATTTACATCGGGGGTGTGACAGGCAAATACTCCACTTTGATATCAAGCCTCACAACATTCTTTTAGATAAGAATTTCACGCCGAAAGTTTCTGATTTTGGACTCGCAAAACTTTATCCCATTGATCATAGCATAGTTTCAATGACCGCTGCAAGAGGAACTTTGGGATATATGGCACCTGAGTTATTCTACAAAAACCTCGGTGGTGTATCTTATAAAGCAGATGTCTATAGCTTTGGGATGTTGCTCATGGAAATGGCAGGTAGAAGGAAAAATTTAAATGCAAATGCGGAACACTCAAGCCAAATTTATTTTCCGTTGTGGGTATATGACCACGTCAATGAAGGAGAAAGTGTTGAAATGGATGAAATTGTAGGAGAGGAAAGGGAGGTGATAAAAAGATGATAATAGTTGCACTTTGGTGTATACAATTAATTCCCGACCATCGGCCTCCAATGAACAAAGTCTTAGAAATGCTTGAAAGAGATATTGGTAATATTCAAATGCCTCCAAAACCACTTCTTTACCCACCAAATGAGCCAATTGGCGACGACAGAGTCGAAATGGAATTAGAAACATTTTCAACTTCATCAAGTACTCCCATAATTTCCGCTAGTTTTCCATTTGGAGATAGCAGTGGTGTCTAGAACCACACACAGTTTAATTAGAAAAGCTTTGTTCTCCACAACGTAGTATTATGTTGGGGGGGAGGTGAGCTAGTTTAGTTTCCCAGTGATTACATTTCGTCTCCTTCTAGTTCTTAGCTTACTGTTGTGATATTGTACTTTTTTTTTTTTTTTTCCGGTTGGAGTGTTATTGTACTTCATGTATAGTTTCACCATGTGTGGTCCATACAATCTCTTATATGGGATGTAACCGTGTTTAGGAAGTGTATTCTAAATGTTCATCCAATGTGAATTCTAGCTAATTCAGTTAATCATCTATAAACCAAATCACCTGTTATCTGTAGAATATTCATCAAAGAGGGCTGCAAAACGTGCCATCTTACATATACTTGCCAGTGGCTTGTGTCCTCTTTGGATTGGTGTAAATCATTCTTTTTTCCTCGATTGCTCAGGTCGCATAGTAATTTTTATTTGTGGTTATTGCATTTAGAAGTCGCACAGCAATTGGCTCACCCAAATTCAAATTCTTTATTCACCAATTGCAATAAAATTTTATTTTCTTCACAATTCATTTACTTGGATTGAAAATTGATCAAATTCTTGAGAAAATAGCAATGGGGCGATCATATGGTCTTGAAGGTCACATTAGCTCTAAATTTTAAATGATCAAGAGAAAATGGGACAATTACTTAGAAAAGTCTTGCAACTTGTCAACATAATACATTTGAGTTTTAAAACTTTCATTTTATTCATCTAAGTCTTAAAATTTGTAACTTGGTGCGCATGATCCTTCCATTAAGCTGCGAATGCCTCCCTAGCCACTTCAATACCCAAGCCATCATGTGCTGCGTATGACAAAGGTGAAACCTTGATTGAATTGGAAAATTGGTCAACTTTATCCGGTGTTCCACTAATTTCTTCTTCATCCCAATGTGACGATGAGATTGAGTTTAATTAAGGCTGATCCTTCCCATTTAATCAATGTGACACCGATGACACGTTGGTTTTGAGAAAAAAAAAATGCAACAGGTGAATCACGCCTAATTTATCTTGGGGTGGTGTTCTCGTGATACATGAATCTTGGGGAAGGGAAACCTATCTTCTTCTGTTTGGGTTGCATCAGAGGGAGTCAGGGAATTGGAATGCAAGCCCGTGAGCGCCACTGGTGGCATGGCACCCAAACCCGACCGACTTGTGGAATCCGCTGATTCGATTAGTTGGATAGGCTTGAAAATGGTTTGGTACATTGGAGAAGCTACATGCGCCAGACTAAGAAAAGTATAAAGACTTCATCTCTCGTTACCATCGTGTGAGGGTTGATTGACCCTTGCGACCACCCTTCTAGGGTTGGGTTGGCCGACCCTCATGGATCTGAGCGCCTGCTCGTGGTGACGACCAACAACTCAGACCTTTGGTTGAGTAGGAGTCTTTTCCGAGGCTCAGCGCCTCTTCAAGACTTCTCCAACCATCTCTGTGTTCCATTTTTCTTTTTCATTTTAATTTCACATTTTTTCTTCTTCAATTTTTCTTTTTTGGATTATCTTTTTTGTTTCTTTTTAGTTTTGGTTCATCATATTATGTAATGCTCACATGTACATACGAATTCAATAATTTTAAGGATTGATTTGTTCCGTTTAAAGATATTAAGAGTTGATTGCATTTTAATTAAGAACACTTAGTAGTCATATTTTTGACGGGAAAAAGCAATTCCTCTTGATTTTTTTGAGAAATAAATTTGTGGAATCAATAAAACAAAAGAATGACAAAACATTACCATCACCTACCAATGACGAAATCATGCATTGATTGATTTTCTTTTTCTCCACGTACGAATGAAAAGCAAAATAAGCGGATTGATTTTAGCGTTTGTTAATTCCTGCATTTTGCAGAAGAATTGCTTTCGTGGCTATCTATTTACATTTCTCGTTTCCTGAGTGTGCTCTCTTGACATGGAGCAATGCGCCTCTTTCTCTCTTCCCTCCACCGTCCAATATCAAAGCTCCCTCCTTCCCGCCAAAACCTCTCCCCCTCTCGCTCCTCGACCGCCGCCTCATCACCCCCACCACCGTGGCGGCGACCTCCGTGGAGCAATCTCCCACCCCGACCTCATGTCCCGTGACGGGTCCCATCCCGACCTCCGCACATTCTCTCTCCTCCTCAAGTCTGTTCGCTCTCGGAGGCGGGTCCATCGCGCGCTGGCTCGGTACTAGCTCGAGGCCCACTCGGGGATTCTCAACTCGCTCATCAGTCTCTACTCGAAATGCAATGACTGGGCCGAGGCCGAGAGGATATTTATGGACATGGGTCAGAAAAGGGACTTGGTTTCTTGGAGTTTGAAGCGGTTGAAACTTTGCTTCATATGCTTGAATATGGCTTTTTTTTACCTAACGATTATTGTTTCGCGGCGGTTATTCGGGCTTGTTCAGTTCCGGAGAATGCATCAATTGGTGATACAATTTTCGGGTTTATAATCAAAAGCGGCTACGTAAATTATGATGTGTGCGTTGGGTGTGCATTTTAATTGACATGTTTGCAAAGGGTAGTGCTGATTTTGTTTCAGCTCGTAAGGTGTTCGAGAAAAGGCCCGAGAGGAGTGTGGTTGCTTGGGCTTTGATGATGACAAGATGTACTCTGGTGGGTTGTCCAATAGAGCTGTTGATTTGTTTCTCGATATGCTTGTGAGTGGGACTGTGGCAGATAGATCTACACTCGAAGCTGTTTTGTCAGCAAGTTCGGAGTTGCAGTTGCAATCGCTGGGGTTGCAGTTGCAATGCTGGGTTATACAGTCTGGATTCACTTCGGATGTCTGTGTTAGATGCAGCTCGGTGGACATGTGCGTGAAGTGTGTAGCTAGTGGATTGCTTAATGATTGGAGAAAGGTGTTTGATCAGGTGCAAGATCATAACGTGATGTCTTAGACAGCGATAATCACGGGAAGTAAGAAATGATCAAAGGTCCCATGAGGCCGAACCATTTCGCATTTGCTAGTGTTCTCAAGGCATGTGGAAGTACTTGTGATGTAGATATGGGGATACAAATATACATGCTAGCTACAAGATTGGGCTTTGCTGGTGATACTTTCACGGGTTATTCTCTTATTAGCACATATTCTCAGTCGCACCACATGGAAGACACTCAGAGAGCTTTTGATACACTATTTGAAAAGAATTTAATTTCTCATAATGCCCTTGTGGATGCCTATGCCAAGAGCTTGGAGTCCAATAAGCCTTTGAACTGCTACATGAAATTGAGGAGAGAGGAATCAGAAGGGGTGCTTCTACATTTGCCAGCCTTTTAGGTGGAGCTGCCTGTATCAGCGCTATTGGTGAAAGGGAGCAAATCCATGGGAGATTGTAAAATCAGCGCTGGACTCAAATCAGTGCATTTCCAATGCTTTGATCACTGTGTATTCAAGGTGGGGAAACCTAGAAGCTGCTTTTCGAGTTTTCCGTGAGATGAGAGAATTGACCACTATGCATGCGTTGTTGACTTATTGGGTGGATCGGAATCCTTCCCATGAGATTATAAATTCAATGCCTTTCAGGGCGGATACACTAGTCAGGTCTGACGTACATTTTTTGAGCTTGCCGAGTTCACGGCAATGTTGAACTTGCAAAACAAGCTGCAGCAATGATATTTTAGTAGGAACCAGACTATCCTGCTGCTTATGTTTTGCTATCAAATATTTATGCCTCGGCTGGTCTTGGGAAGATGCAGCAGCAATCAGAAAGAAGATGAAACTGAAATATCTTACAAAAGAAGCCAGTTGTAGCTGGATTTAAGTGAAAAATAACATTCACAAGTGACATACATGGGTGACACTTCACGTCCAAAGGCACAGGAGATTTATGACAAGACGGATTGGGTAGTCGAATAAAGAAACTGGGTAATGTTCTGACTACTGAATTTGTTCTTCATGATGTGGAGGAGGGACAAAAGGAACAATTTTTGCTCCAGAACAGTGAAAAAATTGCTGTTGTTTTTAGCCTTATAAGCACTCCAGTCCAAAATCTATCAGGGTGTTTCAGAATCTCCACATTTGCGGAGATTGTCATTCTGCGATCAAGTATATCTCCATGGCAACCAGAAGATGTATGGTCCTAAGGGATGCAAACCAGTTCCACCATTTTACGGACTAAACAGGCTCATGCAATGACTACTGATGACGATGCTTCTTAAATTGTCTCATTCATTGTGTAAATTGAATCTCCATTTTAGACTTTCTCCTTTGTTCCTATGTTACTTGAACTGGGATTCTATTATTTCCCTAGCAAGCCCAACAATGTAAATATCATGTCCTGAAATTATATAGATTTGGTACTCCTACCATTGGAATACCAAGCAGAAGACCTCAAATGAAGCTCGCAATATCTCAGCAATATGATTCATGGAATTGAAAACAGTCATGCTTCACCTTTGGATTTTCCTGGATTGTGCCGTTTTTGGACACTAGATATTTATGTTCTGCTCTATCCTGAGCGTTCTTGATATGCGGTCCTGATGCCCCATAACTCATTCATTAGCTGAATATCCTGTATGGTTTTTGTTTTGGAAATTTTGCTTATAATGCCTCTGACTTATAGTTAGTCTACATTTTTGGATGTGGCAATTTCTTGTGCTTTTACATCGTCAAGTTCAACTATGCGAGTTCATGCCAGATGTTGCTTCAACGTTTTCCAGACTGTTGCAGAGTGGATAAATTTAGGAAGTTGGTGATTGAGAAGAAACAAGAGCAGCTTTCGTGAGCAAACAACGGTTTGAAACCAAGAGGCGTGATCCTTGAGGGGTTCATGCAATGATCAAGCATTCGCAAGTATTGCATCGACTTTTTGGTGAGGAAAATGTTTTCTGTTGAATGGGGCATCGTTCCTACTGTACGTCTTAGCTCCATATTTTTCCTCTGCAAGGCTTCTCCTCAGATGGCATTGCAATTGTCAGAGCAGGGAAAGCAATAGGTCTTCGTCACTAGTTTTCACTCAGCAAAGGGCTGCATAAAATCCGAAGGTAGTGGACTAGAATGCGCACTGTCATGTTTTTTCCAAGCAATGTATTTCAACAGCGGTAGCAATTATGACTACTTTCTTAACAGATAGCATAATTTAGCCAAGTGACTGTTAAGGTTTCGTAATAATTAGATAGCTTTTGCAATATGCAGCCATCTGTATCTGTTAAGGTTTCGGGTTCCGAAATTGATGAATTGGGTGAGGTAATGTGTTGGGATTTTAGCCTTGGTGTTCATCATTGTTTATACTTTCTTACATTGCTTGTGCAAATGGTCATCATGTGCTGAGTCTGAGTGAGTAGTATTAGTAAGTATTCATATGTGTTGTTTGCTTTGTGGAGTCGATAACTAGTGTGCCATGAATCTTCGTTGCTTGGTGGATGGAAATGCTTTCCCCAGCAGAACCCATCTGTCAACATTCTCTTAAGCCACGACAAGCCTGCAAATGATATTGTTTTCAAAACAACCCCACTATTCCCACACTATGGTAGTGTTCCAAAGTTTCTTGGCAGCCCTTGTTGGGTTGGTAGACTGGAAACATGTGTGTTGACTTAATGTCGAATCTGGACTTTGTGTATTGGAAATTAACGTGTTTTTTTATTTTTATTTTTATTTTTATTTTTTTTATTTTTATTTTTTATGAATTCACTGCATGATTGTATGCTGGTCTTTGCTTTTGCGGGGATTTGTGGAAGGTCTTAGTCCAGTTAATTTAGCCCATGGTATCATATACCAGCTACTTCTTTAACACCCTGTGTTCTGTACTCTTCCATTCTTACTGGTTCTTTCAATTAAGCAAATGAAGATTAAACTAATTAAGAGAATCAGCTCCTCTCTCTCAAAGCTTTCCCTACTTCAAGTATAGTGCCTTTCTCTCAGTATTTTTCGTTATTATTGACAACTCTATCTTATGCAGATGATTTTTTTCCCTGGCCAAAAAGAAAAAAGGGCGCTGTTGGTTAAGAATGAAATCCTGCCATAGTAGATACTGTCTTGATGCTTGTTTGTTCAGGTTCCATCAGATAGTAGATGTCTACTTTGCTTCTAGATTTATCAGCTGTACTGGGGTAGTATCTGGCTCAAAATGTTCGTAGTGGTATCATGCTTGCAAGTAAATTGTATATGCCAATTGCAATATGTAGTTAAATTGGAAAATAGTTTGTCTGTTCAATAATTCCTCGGAACCATTTAGAGCAATATAGATGCAGGTAGTTCAAGGAAACTTGTTCCAGGACTTCAATGGCTCATTCAGGATTGTAGTCCATCATTATCCTGGGTGCTTGCCGCCAACTTAGAAACCAGTCATTATACTTTTTCCCACGTTCTACAAAATAGTAATCAGTCTTCTCCTCAAATCTGTGGTGGTTTTCATTTGTAACTTCATCAGTCTTAACTTGGCAACTTATAACCTTAAACTCATTTTCTCTTTATTTGTTTGTTCCTTTTGGATGGTGACTAAATAGTCGTTTTGTGGTTTCATATTTGCGCATGAGAGTCCATTGTATGCATGAATAATGGGGTTAACGTGACTGTTTAGACGGCAATAGGTGACTGAGCTGCATCATATTCTCTCTTCTGAGTTCCTAAATTACCATATGTTCTGAGAAAGAGGAGCAACTTGTTGTAGCAAATGACAATGGTAACAAATGTGCTAACAATTGAGTGTGCTTGCAGGAACAGAATATTGAGAGTGGCAAAGCAGAAACCTCCAAGGAACTGGCTCATAATCTCAATAAATCCTCCAAGACAAGGCAAGTGCATTGGCAATATTGATGTGCTGAGTGAAGTGGTTGGTGCAATGCTCCATTGCTGCTTAACCTGTGAATTTGTTTTGAGTTTCCCTGTGGATGATTTGCAGGTTCCACCTTCAATTTTGTGAGTCCCCCAGGAAGCGGAGGACCGGAGGCTCATCTGTTGTACTTATCAAAGGCATTCCCACGGTCAAGAGTAAGAAAGCGAAAATGTCTAAGAGTCATATCAAGCCTTCCCAATGTAAATTGTAAGGCTTGATAAAACTGCATATCTAGAATTGGGTAGTGGAAACGCTTGGTTGTTAATTGGAGATTGCAATTGGATAGTGATGATTACCATGTAAAGCTCAATTCAAATGTAAGAAGAGTAAATTCATTTAAAAAATTTTCAATTTTGGGGAGGTCTCCAGATTAGCGGTATGTCCTGTGAAACTGTCTAACTTCAAAAGCAGTAGCTTTGGCTTTAGAAATTGTTTTGAAGAACTTGAAACATTGTATCTTCTGGCAAAATTCACTGTAAAGATACCTCTTTTTCGAGTAAATTGACATGCATCACAATTGAGGCATTGTTCACACTGAAAGGTGACAAGAAAGGGGCAATTGAGGATGCTGATCTGGTCAGTGTCTACTTGCCACTTACCATCATGGATCGAAATGATCCGTTGGTCAGATGTGATTGCACTTTGCATATGTTAATGTCTTCCTTTGGATGAATGTTGCAGTTAGGTTCTCTATCGATTGTGTCCCAATACGAAGGATATGACCAAGTCCCTTCAGGTAGACTAGCAAAGACAAGCGATTCTCACATCCACGATTGTAATTTTAATCAGCGAGTATGTTTTCTACATTGCGTTTCATGTTCACATTTGTTGAAAATTAATTCCTGATTGTAATGAGAAACTTCATGCACATACTTGAGCTGGTGTCTGATTTAAACAGGCTTGTGGTTTTTGTTTGAAAGGATAAATGCACCTTCAGTTCAATGTTCAGTCAAGTCCCAAACTATTTTTGTCCAATTTGGTCTGTGAATTATATGATTTTTGTTGAAGTTAGTCTTATAAACACAGAAATACGGACGGTACAAATTGCATAGGTGATGCATCATATGGCACTATTTATTTTTTGGACCACTGACTAGATTATTTGTTGAGTATGGAAGTAAGGAAGGACAATTATGATGGAAGTTTGGGAAACCTAGAGAGAGAAAGACAGGAGAAGCGAGTCCAGGGGGGGAGGTAAACGATGCTGGTGGCGTCACCCATGAACTGGCGAGGGCCCAAGCATCTCTTATCGGCCTTAGGCTAACTCGGTGGGGTTGCCGCCATAGCGGTGGCGCTAGGGAAGTTGGGAGCTAGCTACTGGGTTTGTTCATGTTGGTGAATGGTGGCAGTGGCGGGTTCCAATGAAGGATGCATCGTTGAAGCTACTGGGTTTGTTCATGTTGGTGAATGGTGGCAGTGGTGGGTTCCAATGAAGGATGCATCGTTGAAAACCCACAGAACTAGGGTCAGAAGAATATTCTCGAGCTTTTCTAACATCTAGGCCTTTGAGGCTTTGATATATTATCCAAACACCGAATTCCACAAGAGGCATTTGATAGCCGTCAAGTTTCTGTGCGTTCGTGTCCAGCAGAAGGTGGCGGCTGGGGGCGCATCGTCATCGTCAGCCCCATCTGCCATGACAGCATCTTTCTCTCGCCACTATCTCTTTGTTTGTGGGGTTTCGTAACATTTGCTTTTATTGATCTGTGAAAAATATTTATCTTGTGATACATTTTTTTAACATTTGTAATTACCAAGTAAATGTAAATGCCACATCTGGTTGACATTCTGTAAAAGTTTAGAAACTATTAGTGCCTCGCTCCTATGCTTAAACGGTCAAGAAAAAATGAGTGATCAATGTAGTGACTCCCTCTAAATGTTACTATAATAGTTTCCATGTCCGCTATAGAGTGTTTGATTTTGAGGCATGGTTATTTTGCACCACTTGGCTTGAAAGTGTGCGGTTGACAAACCTATCATTGCAGTCTCACCAAGATGCTAGTAGTTAAGAAATCTTACTCGCTTAGAGGTTTGCTTACGACGAGAATTGTGATTATGATCTCGTAAAAGATAAGTGTCTTCGTTACCATTATATCAATTACTTCAATGGCAAAATGCTATTTATTATAAAATTAAAATCATTATCGTAATTATGAATAAAGCTAGTCATTTATATAAACAGTGTAGTATTCATATGGGTAAGTTATTTTTTTTTTTTGGGTAAGGTATGGGTAAGTTATTGATCATGTACAATATATTAAATTAAGATTTCGCTTGTTTCCTGAAAAATAAATGATCGTAAAATGTCTTGTTGAAAAATGATTGTTTATATCCTTGCAAAATGTATAGATATATATTATTATAAAAAATGAATATTTTTTATTAAATTTTTTCTTCAAGGGATATAATTATTTTCGTCATTTTGTTTAGGTGCGATACGATGAGAGGAGACCACGTTGATGGTCGGATCCGGGCAAGTTGTTTCGGAGAAAAACGTCCCGCTCAAAGTTCTGGAAAAAAAAGAAGAAGAAAAAAAGACCGCCATTAGCTCTGAGCCTCTCATCATCTCCATCCATCCTTCATTCTGCTACCGGGAAACCCACTGTACCGAGAGCTGGATTTGAGGAAAAGGTTAATTTGCTGACCGGCAGTGGGATTCCTAGAGAAAAGATTGTTCATGTTCTTGACAATGTGAATTTAACGAAGGCTTTGTCTCTTAAGCCGTTTGAAGAGATTGAAAGGCTCCTTAATTTCTTGAGCCGCTCTGGTGGGGTTGATTTGATTGTGAGGCCTCCCCCCATTCTTAACTTTGATATGGATACCCAATTGATTCCGAGAGTGGAGTTTCTTCTAGAACTTAGCGGAGGAGATGAGGATGCAACGGGGGCAGTGTTGCGCAAGCTGCCTACCTTTTTGAAATACCGCGTGGAACACTTGGAAAGCCATGTAGAGTTCTTGAGGTCATTTGCAGGATTAGATGATCAAGAAATATTCAGGATCATTCTTGTGTTTCCTAACATTGTTAGTGCGAGTAGGGAGAGGAAATTGCGTCCTAGAATTAGTTTTCTCAAAGAATGTGGACTCAACTCCAATGAGATTTTCAAGTTCTTGACAAAAGCCCCTTTGTTTTTGGGTCTATCTTTTGAGGGGAACATTGCTTATAAACTGGGTTTTTTGGTGAAGATTGGTTACAAGTACAGAACGAAGGAATTTGCGGTTGCAATAGGTGCTGTGACTAGGACAAGTTGTGAGAATATGCAGAAGGTGATTGAGCTCTTCTTGAGTTATGGGTTTTCTTGCGAAGACGTGCTTCTCATGAGTAAGAAGCATCCTCAAATACTTCAATACAATCCTGATTCTCTGGCAGAGAAAGTGGAATATTTGGTGGGGGAGATGGGACGCGACCTTGACGAGCTATTGGATTTCCCTGCATTTCTTGGTTACAAACTCGATAGTAGAATTAAGCATAGGTACGAGGTGAAGAAGAAGATTATAGGTGAAGGAATGTCGATCAACAAGCTCCTCAGTGTTTCGTCTACGAGATTTGCGAAGAAGAAGCTAGAAAAGTTGGCGCACAAAGTCTAAAAATTAAGGGTTGCTAAGTTTCATAAGCAGAAGTAAGTGGCAAAATTGACGAAAATTGTTTAGTCACTGAATTTTCTCAAAGCTCGAGGGCTGTTGCTTTCTTTCAGGTGAAATTCTAGCTTGATTTCCTTAGATGAAGATAGAGAGTCATTTTTTTCATCCCTAAACCTGCAAAGCCATTATGAAGTTTGAAGAAAAAGGTCGATATCCAGTTGAATGAAATGACTTGAGTGTGCTCCATTTTAAGGTTAAAGCAACAAGATTAGTGGCTGATCTTTGTATTTGTGTAACCGTCAATTACAAAGGAATTCACCTTGAGTCGATAGCAATGTTTCCTTGGTTGCTCCCACATTTTTCTGTTCTTAGTCCTGAAATCTTGAAAAAAGTGATCTGACATTGAAATAATCTTGTCAATGTGCATGAGGCATCAAGACATCGTTACCTTTGTTATGCAATTCAGATAGATTTTCTAACTGTGATGGTCAGAATCAATAAGTCAACATGATTGCAAGGCATCTATGATCAGGAGAGTCATTTCACCAATAGAAACTACAACATATAATTGAGTGTTAATTCTGTTCTCTCCAGTCTGTTCTTTGATTAAATTACATTCCATGAAATATTACGATTGTGAGTTCAGGATTACCTCACAGGACATTTTGATCATCAACAAAACCGAGGATCTATTATCCTCGAGATCTGTAAAGGTGTGGCATTTATGCATAAAAGGTGCCATTGGCAACTCCATTCTTTCTCCCATGCAACGTAAATTGACACAGGTTCGGCTTTGGAATGTCGAATTCCAAGACATCTTAAGATGTAGGCATAATGCTTTGATGGTGGAATATAACCATGGCAAGGTAAGAATTCCTGTATCTGCGATATTGCAATGGTCATTGAGTTATGCAAACTCATCATATTCAGGTCTGCACATTGATTATTCTTAGCGCATGGCCTCATTTTACTGTGTTTCTTAAGTATTATCCTATGTTTGGTAATCCCGCATTTCGTTTCTGCATACTATAAATAAATGTCACTGCAGAAGAAATAAGAACAAAATTTTCCGATGCATGGTGACATGGTTTCATGGTATTGTCAAAATTGATGTACTATGTTGTGACATGATGAAATACTAATTTTCAAAAATTTTGAATATCATGCGACAGTGAATTGAGGGAAAAATGAAAAATTTGCTTCACCCACCTCCTTGTTCCTCTTTCCTCCCTCTTCCAAACAAAGCATTAAAGTAGGATCAAAAGATCATGTCGCGCTCATGTGTGAAAGTTAAAAAATAACCGTATATCTTTCTTGATGTTTCCAGATAACAGATGGGGTGTGTGAATCCTCCTATGCCCATTTAATGAGTCCTTATACTGCCCTATTTTCTACTCTTAACCGTATAAGAATTTTTATCGTACTTCAGCCTGCGATAGTTATATTTCTGTAGATTATTGAATTGTGATTTTAATCTTTTTTTTTTAGGTTGGATAAACTTAGCCTTCATTACTTATAAGTAAAGACTGAATGAAAAGAAAGATGGGCTCCGAGCATAAAAGGTCCCACAAGGTTTGAGGAGGCTTAGAGATCCAATTACATGGTAAAACCTTAAGACGTTGGGCTTTAACAATCCAGTTCATTATGTGTTTGGCTTCCCTCGCGCAATGTACTAGTTTGATTTTAATCTATTTGAGTGCCCAAAAACATAAGAAATCATCGCGGACAAGAATAGATCGTTGGACTTGTCTAACAAGCAATGGAGTTATTGTCGCATTCAAAAGAATAGAGGAGTGGACGCATGTAACACGGTTTTGGTGGTTGCCGTGTCAAAACTGATATAAGATTAAGAAGTTTCGAGGCAAGCTGGTTTTATTTTTGATCTTGTTCCTCGAAGCTATACATCAATTTTCCTATGGTCGTGACTCGTGCGGTGAAGAAAGAAGATGGGGAAGAAGAAGGGCGGAGGCAAAAGATGAAGAAGAAAATGAGAAGAAAGACCGTGTGTCAGAGGGGAATTGATGGGGGAGAGAGGTATAAAGGGAGAGAGATGGATTTGTTTGTTGACAGGGTGTGGAACGAACAATTGGGGGGAGAAAAAGTGGAAGGAAGGGATGAGAGAGAGGAGAAAGAAAAATCCCCCGTGACAAACGGAACTTTTGAATTTTCACTGGGTGTAAATTTCCAAGATGCGTTCTATTTATGGGTGGTTGAACTTTGGTTTGGATCCACCTCTTTAATTTCTGGACTTTCCATGCATTTGTTCCGTTTACTGACTTGGGCTTCTCTTTATAGGACGGCGCGACTCCAATTCTCCAATCAAGCAAGATTCATCCAATCCTTGTTCAATCGTTTCATATTGTGCCTCCACCCACATCAAACAATTCTTCACCAATTTCTCCTTCCCCCAAAGTCGAAGAGTCATGTTAATGTTCTCAACTCCATGAGTATCTATCAAGTGTTGCTGCTCATTCTTGTTCTATTTTTGGCTATGACTAGCAATGTCGAGCCAAGTGATCGACAATGTACTTCATCTTATGGTGATATTCACAATATAAGATATCCGTTTCGACTGAAGAGCAATCCAAAGAGGTGTGGTGACTCGAAGTATGAGCTGACTTGTGAAGATAATCACACCATTCTGTACTTCCGTGATGGTCGATACTATGTGTAGTCTATCAATTATTCCACCAACCAAATCAGATTAATTGACAACGGGTTGCAAAAGGATAATTGCTCGTCTCTCCCCAGTCATTCATGGCCTTCATGGGCGCTGTACAATTTGAAGATCTTTTCTGACCCAAACAACCCATACTACATGGCCTGCAGTGGTCTATCGATCATTGTGAACTGCTCAAAGCCATTTAGCTCTCTACTCTACATTGCCACCGGTCCATGTATTGCGGGGGCGAACTCTTTCAACACATCATCGAATTGGAACTTGTATGCTTTGATCAATCCAAAAGCATTAGATGTTAAGGATTTTTGCACCATTAGCAGATGGACACGGGTATCAATTGATTTTGGGGATAAAGAGCAAATTAATAGTAGCTCCTACAACTATGAGCGCATCCATAACATCATGGCCAATGAATTTGTTGTCTACTTTGGTCAAACTTTTCGAAATGCAATTTGGAAGCCAACTTTCTTTTGCTTCTTTGATTTCTATGGCATCTACAAAGGCTATCAGGGTTGCAGATCCTTTCTCTCTACACTGGTGGTAAGCATCGGTTGACAATGAAATTTTACCGCAATTTTGCATGATTCTGGATGCTCTTTCACTTGCTACTTTATCTTCTTAACTGGAAAATGAAAGAAATATTTAAAATCCAAGAAAATAATGACAGAATTTACATGTTATAGTATCAACATTTGTGTATTTGAAAGGTTTTAGGAGCTTTGCGTAACATTTTAAAATCGAAATATAGGAGTTGTTAGATTCGCCAAAATGTAAAAAGTGACCATAGAAGACATCCCGAAAAGACCCATTATCAGCTGCACATACACGTGCCTGGATTGTGCGAGCAACTACATGACTAGTTTTTCGTTGGCATAGGGCTCAGATTTTCTCATTTTCTTAATTAGTTCCTTAATTAGTCACTTAACTAATAATTCAAGAGACGCTCGTTAATAAAGTCCTTAAAAAAATTATATTCATGTATCAATATGAGGAAGAAAATTATTAATTAAAAATGAAAATCACTTTCTCTATGATTGTTTACTGCTAACAAAGAAATGGAGTTTCTTTTACCAGCTATTATCTATGGGAAGTGACGCTTATTATTTCCATTTATTTGAAAATGCACGTATCCCACTTCTCATATTCTTTAGGACAAAATTCAACTTATATAGTGTATCTTGCTATTATGATTCCTAGTGATTTTTGTTTTCCAAACTATATTCCTTCAATTCCTTTTTCAGATAATTCCTTCCTTTCACAGGTGTCAACTTTTCTGCATTTTGGACAACTTTAGAGTTTACAGCCTTACTAGGTAAGCCACAGTGATCCGTTCTTAAAATAATTTAAAAAAGAACTTATTCTAACCTATCAGAATTTTCCTCAGTATTTTTCTGTGCAATGAAATTTGTATTCTGGACGCCATTTGTCGTGATATTTTTGATCTACAAGTACAGAAGAAGGCACTTAGCAATGGATAAGAACATCGAAGAATTCTTGCAAGCTCATTGCAACTTTTTTCCCATAAGATATTCTTACTCGAATATCAAGAAGATCACTAGAAATTTTAAGCACAAATTAGGTGAAGGAGGGTATGGTTCTGTGTACAAAGGAACGCTCAAAAGTGGAAATGAAGTAGCCATAAATATTTTAAAGCAATCCAAGGCCCATGGCCAAGATTTTATCAGTGAAGTGGCTACTATTGGAAGAATTCACCATATTAATGTAGTGCAACTCATCGGTTTTTGCTTTGAAGGCTCGAAACAAGCTCTCGTGTATGATCTCATGACAAATGGGTCTCTGGATAAGCACATTTTTGCTAAGGAAGGTGATAAGTTTCTTGATTACATGAAAATATATGAGATCGCTCTTGGGATCGCGAGGGGGATTGAATACTTACATCGGGGGTGTGACATACGAATACTACTCTTCGATATCAAGCCTCATAATATTTTTTCAGATAAGAATTTTATTCCGAAAGTTTTTGACTTTGGACTTGCGAAACTTTATCACAAGGAAGAGGAACCTTGAGATATATGGCGCCTGAGTTGTTTTAAAAAAGCGTTGTTTTACAAAAGCATTGGTGGCGTATCTTATAAAGCGGATGTCTACAGCTTCAAGATGTTGCTCATGGAAATGACAAGTAGAAGGAAGAATATAAATGCAAATAAAGAACACTCAAGCCAAATTTATTTTTTGTTGTGGGTGTATGACCAATTCAGTGAAGGTACAAGTGTTGAAATGGAAGAAGTTGTAGAAGAGGAAAGGAAGGTGATAAAAAAAAATGATAATAGTTGCACTTTGGTGCGTACAATTAAACCCTAACCATCACCCTTCAATGAACAAAGTCCTAGAAATGCTGGAAGAAGATACTGGTAAACTTCATATGCCTCCAAAACCGCTTATTAGATGTGTTAGTTAACAATGACAAATTCGAGATGGAACTAGAAATACTCTCTACTTCACCGCGTGCTTCAGTAATTTCAACTAGTTCTCCTTTTAGAAATAACAATGTTGTTTAGAGAAGCTTGTGCTGTTTCATTGGAAAAGCTTTGTACATTTGCCCACAATCTAGTATTATGTTGGGAGGGAGTTGAGCTAGTTTATCTCGACGCTAATTACTTTGAGATCATCTTTTTCGGATGGGTTCTCTCCGTAAATTGTTGGGATTATGCCCCTACTACAATCGGCCAGGGAGAGCATGGGACGGGCAATAATGCTATATTGATCCAGAACAAGAACTTGTAAAATATCAACTTATATATGTAAAAACAAACACGATTTCGTTGCATTTTTTATCCTTCCAAAACTACTTTTCGTAAAATAGAGTTAACCATTAAATTTCATGAACCACCCGAGGACCCCTAAGTTTGTTTCACTCAAAAGGATAACTCTCTTCAATCTAGTAAATTTTTTATTTTTACGTATCTATGAAAATCTGCGCAGGTTCAACTCCAGCACTTAATAAGAAAGTATTCTAATTTTCAAAATATTAGCCATCCAAAAAACACCAAATTTGAAAAAGAAAAGAATAAAGGGTAACGCAGATGATGTTCTCTAAAAAGAAAAAAAGAAAAAAAGATAACTAAAAGCACATTTCACCGTCATTGCAATCATGTGGTCTGCGGCTCTGTCAGGAAACTCACACGAGTTCTTGAGAACGGGCCGACTGGCTGAATTCCTCAACAGCGCTTTTTACCTTCTTATCAGCGTCGACGCAAGCTGCCGTTTCAGTCTGCAGCTCCTTTGCCATATTCTGCTAAAGCGCTTTAGCCACTGTAATTGGAGATGCAAATGGTCTATCGTATAAACACCCATAATTCGTGATGACATTCAGCAAATCAATATAATGCCAACAAGAACACACTTATCACATTCGAAACAGATTTGCCACTCAGGCCACCGTGCCTCAAGTCATCAAAAGAAGTTAAGAAGAATGCGAAAGAGAGAAATAAGTAATTTTCTATATATTTTAATATATTCATAATGAGGATTATTAGCCTTTTTATAGGTTTTATGAAAGACTAAATAAGTTAACATATCAATTAAGATATGTAAAATCATAGAGGATATTCACATAATTTTCAGAGATACAAAAACCATCCTAATTTTCCTAAATAACTCTAACAAAAAAGATGCTCAAAACTCAAAAGAGTCCAACTATTGTTTTAGTGAATAGCCAATAGATCAACATAATTTCATATGGTAAATGTTAAAAGTTTCTCAAAATGTATCGATTAGGATTTATTAATTATATGAGCCCGTTTGAATAAGGTAATAGTTTGGTTATGTGCTAATAGGAACATATGTATGTCCCATTTTTTGATCAATTTACATCATGTACTTTGTACATATAGTATAGTTGCTATTTCAACATTTCTAATGAGTGTCAAGGACGCACTTATATGATTCCTTCAATGTCGTCTTTTTCGTAGCATGAAGGTAACGCAACATAAGACACGGCAAAAGTCTTGTGACTACTTAAATCTAAAAGCGAGAAAGCATGATTCGCACGAGCTTCCAATCGCGAGCTTACAAAAAGCAAGTCCGTCCATTCTTCTTGTTTTCTTACTTTTGAACCCTTTTTTTGCGCAAAGGGAATCAATCCTATAAAATCTTATTTAATAGCCAAACCGGGATTTTTTATTCTGCATCTATATAGCTTTTTGAAACAAAATTGGTTCATTGTATCAATCCACCATAGTTAAAAAGAAGGGGAGACCAAAAGAGATATCAATAGTTTGAAGTGATTGCACCAATTGCACGCACAAATCTCCAATCCACATCAAACACGATTGTGGTTGCTTTTGTTGTCAACAGTTCTAAAAGTATGGGTCCCTTCTGATTCTAGCTAAGAAAGATATATTCCATATTGAGCCTGTATAGAAAATGTAAGGACTATTCCTTAGAAAGTCATTAAGATCCTGTATTGCTTCAAGTTGTTCCTACATGTATTATACCATCTTTATAGAGCCATACTACACGGCTAAAATTTATATTCAAGCAACTATAGTCATTCTTGCCTTCGCACGTGCCTTGCAAGAATACAATTATAGTATGGACATATGTGATTTTGCTTTTAAGTGGACCATAGGAAAGTGTATTTTATGTAGCTATTATGCATGTAAAGTATTGCAAATTTATATATTTTAAGTTCTAGATAAAGATTTTTTCATGTATTTGTTCATGGCTAGGTTGGATATGACGCCGTGTAATATATCATTGTCATCTGAGATATTTTTTTCATAGCAATTAATTATTTCATGAAATGATTCGTCTATGTAACCAATAGGAACATATGTACGTGCCATTTTTTGATCAATTTACAACATATGCTTTGTACATAAAATATAGTTGTTATTTCAACATTTCTAATGAGTGTCAAGAAGGACCCACTGATATGATTCTTTCAATGTCACCTTTTTCTTAGCGCAAATGTAACGCAAAATAAGACACGACAAAAGTGTTGTAACTAATTAAATCTAAAAGTGAGAAAGCATGATCCGCGCAAGCTTGCAAAAAGCAAGTCTGTCGATTCTTCTTGTTTTCTTAATTTTGAACTGCCTTTTTTGCGCAAAGCAAACCAACCCTATCAAATCTTATTTAATAGCCAAATCGGGGTTTTTTATTCTGCACCTATATAGCTTTTTGAAACAAATTTGTTTCTTTGTATCAATCCACCATAGTTAAATAGAAGTGGAGATCAAAAGAGATATCAATAGCTTGACGTGATTGCACCAATTGCACGCACGAATCTCCAATCCACATCAAACACGATTGTGGTTGCTTTTGTCATCAACAATTCTAAAGTATGGGTTCCTTTTGATTCTAGCTAAGAAAGATATATTATGTATCGTGCCCGTCAATCATTAGGTTAATTAATTAATTTTTTTATATAGAAAATGTAAAGACTATTGCTTAGAAAGTAATTGGGGAGTCTCAATCAGGGTTGGCCGTCGGGTCATGTCGGCTTTAATTTCTTGACTTGATATGTTGACTAACTTGGTCTTTTTTATAGGACAAGGCGACTCCAAAGTCTCCAATCGAACAAGGTCCATCCAATCTCTTTTCAATCTTTTCATATGGTGCCATCTCCACTAATAATGTTAACTTCGGCTTTAATTTCTTGATATGATCCGTTGATTGACTTGGTCTTTTCTATAGGACAAGGCGACTCCAAAGTCTCCAATTGAACAAGGTTCATCCAATCTCTTTTCAATCTTTTCATATGGTGCCATCTCCACATACCCCAAGCAGTTCTTTAACAATTTCGCTTTGCCCAAAGACAAACAGACGTGATTAATGCGCTTAGCTCCACTGATGTCTATGCAGTGTTGTCGTTCCTCCTTGTTCTATTGCATGCGATGACTAGCAACATTGCTCCAAGTTATTCGTAGTACGATGCTTCATATTGTGGTGACATTTGCAATATAAGTTACTCATTTCAATTGAAGAATGAATCAAAGGGGTGCAGTGAGCAGGAGAATGAGGTGGCTTGTGAAGATAATTGCACAATTCTATACTTGTGTGATGGCCGATACTTCATGTAGTTTATCAATTATTACACCCATCAAATCAGATTAGTCGATAGCGGGTTGCGAGAGGATAACTGCTCATCTCATCCTTGTCATTCATGGGCGGTGTATAACTTCAAGCACCATATTGACCCAAACAACCCATACAAAATGGACCATGATGGTCCATTGGTCATTGTGAATTGCTTGAAGCCAATTAGTTTTCCATTCTACATCGCCACCATTCCATGTATTGAGGGGTTGTAATCTTCCAACACATTATTGAATTGGAACTTGTATTTTCTCGAACTTATTAATGACTGATGTGCACTCTATATAGTGTCACTTTAATAAAATAGAAGGCTTCTAATTATGCCAAATTGTTGAACATGCTATAAGATTCTCTTCAAAGATGGTGAGGGAACACGCTATAAGAAATAAAGATTGTGTTTAAGAAGGAAGTGATGGGGGAGAGAGATGGATTTGTTTGTTGATGGAATGTGGAGCCAACAATCACGTGAAGATAGTTTGGAAGAAACTTTTTAATTTTCAATGGGTGTAAAATTTCCAAGGGTTGGACATGACTCCACTAATAATGTTACTTTAGTTTGGGTCCCCTTTTCAATTTCTTGACTTGCATGCTTTTGTCATGTTGACTGACTTGGGCATTTCTATCAGTTGAGGCGACTCCAAAGTCTCCAATCTAATGAGGTTCGTTCAATCTTTTTTCAATCGTTTAATGTTGTGCCTCCTTCTGTCCTCCACACACACCAACCAATTCTTTACCAATTTCTCTTTTCCCAAAGACAATCAGATCCCAAAGACACTTGGAGACGTGATTAATACTCTCTGCTCCATGAATATCCCTATAGTGTTGCTAGTCTTTCTTGTTCTATTTGCAAGCGATGTAATGCATGAATTTGCATTATTTTTTTCAATCTCAAGATTCAAAACTTGCTGGATGGGAATGTTTTCTTGGTTATGCACTGCCCATAGGCTAAAGATTTAGGAGTCCAACCATAGCAATGAACCACATCAACATAGTGTTCACATCCTCATCGCCACTCACCACAAAGACATCTCCCAAAAATCCAATCCAACTAAAAAGTTTTTTTGTGTTTCTTCCCCTGTTGCAATCAAACACAGGAGACTCTTTATTTGGTGTCAAAGAAAAATCTAATGGATGAAAGAGAGAGCAAGAAGACTCAAAAACAAAAAGGTGAAGGGAAGAGATCATTAACAAAGTAAATGGGGGTCAGCCAGCTTTAGTTGATTAAGGGGCTCAATAAACTCAAAAAGTAAAAAGTTAGAACAAAATAGGGAAGTTCCCCTAATTTCAAACATCTCTTCTTCCCAATATGTAATATTCTTTTCAAGTTCCTAAACCTAAGGATCTGTTGGGTCCAATATGGCTTTGCCAAGTCAGAGCTTGCTTCATTGTATGCATTGAAATGGTTGAGTTGGGATTGACTTGCATTTGGGATTGACCTGCATTGCCCATCGAACATCAATTATGTTCCTGGTATTCGGGTCGAATGGGCAAGTTTCAACGAATTACCTATTGTGTACCGGGCAGGGTGCTTCTAGTGATAAATACCCAAAAATTGATCTTTTTATTGTTGACAAATCAATATAAAGCTAACAGCAATAACAACTTTATCACATTTGAGATGGATTTACCACTTGAAGTGCCATGCCTCAAAGCACCAAAGATATGCTCAAGACATATAAGGATAATATAACCTATAATTATTGTCTAGGCGTATAGCAAGATACAGTTTCATATAGTAAATATTAAGAAGTTTATGAGAATGTATTGATTAGGATTTATTAAACATCTTTCCACTATGTATATATTTGGTAATCCTACATGGAATTTCGACATTCTATAAACAAATGTCATTGGAGAAGAAATTAGAACAAACTATTCGGATGCATGCTGACATGTTTTTATGGTATCATGTCAAATTTGATGTTCTATTAGTGACATGAAGAATAACTAGTTTTGAAAAGTCCAAATTTTCTGCGAGAGTGAATTGGAGGAAAAAGGAAAATTTTTCTTCACCCCCTCCTTTTTCCTCTTTCCTCCCTCTCTAAAACAAAGCATTAAAATAGTGTCGAAAGAACATGCCCCACTCATGCGTAGAAGTTCTTAATTAACTGTAAAATGTTCTTGATATTTTTTCAAATAACAGCTGGGCCGCGAAACCCTTTATGCCCATTTAGTGAGTCCTTATGCTAGCCTATTTTCTGCTCTAACTGCATATGAATTCTTGTTTTATTTCATTCTATGATAGTATATTTTTGCAATTATTGTATCGCGAGTGTCCAAAAAATATAAGAAATCAATGCACACAAGAACAAATCCTTGGACTTATCAAACAATCAACGGAATTATTGTTCAATCCGAAAGAAGAGATCAATGGACCTGTATAACATGGTTTCATGGCACTGCATCAAAATTGATGTCTTGTGTCGTGACATGGAGAAAGAGTAGTTTTGAGGATAGCTAGTTTTTATTCATGATATTGTTCCTTGAAACTATAAATCAATTTTCCAATGATCGTGACTCATGGGTGAAGAAAGAAGATGGAGATGAAGAAGGGAGGAGGAAAATAAACATGAAGAAGAGAACAAGAAGAAAGATAGCGTATCAGAAGGAATTGATGGGGAGAGGGGTGGATTCGTTTGTTGACGGAACGTGGAACCAACGTTCACGTGGAGAAAGAAAGATCTTATGTGAAGCAAAATCTTTTGAATTTTCAATGGGTGGAAATTTCCGAGATGTGCTGCACGCGTAGGTCAATAAAGGGGGTCATCAATTGAGGAGGGTTGGACATGACTCCACTAATGATGGAATGGAACTTCAGTTTGGGTCCAACTCCTTTAATTTCTTGCTTGACTTGAGTTTTTCTATAGGACAAGGCACTTGAGAGTATTGTGCCCCATCAATCAGGGAGATGAAATTTTCAAAGTCATTAGGACCCACCATCGCTTCAAATTGTCCCTACATAAATCCCATCTTTGTATAGCTGTACTAGCTTAAATTTATAATAAAGCACTATAGTTATTCTTGCCAAGTGCATTGCAGGAATACAATTATAGTACATGATTTTGCTTTTCAACGGAGTATAGGAGAGGATGTTTTATGTAACTACTTTGTACATAAACTATTGCAAAATTTATACATTTTAGCTTTAAATAAGGATTTTTTCAGATTTGCACGAGAAAACACGGAGTTGTTCATGACTAGATCGACGATAACCCTATGTGATATGTCATTGTCATATGAGATACTTTTCTTAAATCAATTATTTATTTCATGAAATGATTCAGCCATGTAAGAACTTGGAATTACGTCTAAAGTTTGTGACTTAATTTAGTCTTTGTTGATGATATTTATGCATAATACCTCTGTTTTAAAGCATTTCTAGTGATTTAGGAGACTAATTCCATTTAAGTGTTCACTTAAGAGGGTGTGATCGGTGGCGGTAAAGATTCATGGGAACTCCATCATCTTGTCAGTCACGCATTGGCTCTCGAAAAGAACGGGTACCATTCTAATGGTAATAAAACATGAGATCCCTGGACATGACAAAAATCCATTCGCTATAAAACAATTCGTGTACAGCAGATGCCCATTCTTCTCTGTGTTGTGATCTTGTCGAATAAAAGGATGTCTACCATTATTTGCATCATCATTGTGCTTTCATGGAATCGCATGTTTCTTTGCTAATCGCTAGTTATTGAAGGTGAAAAATTGATAGTGGATAAAGAATTTACTTGTCGAATAAACCCACTGATTTGTTCTTTTGTGTAAAAATATACCATTTCGGCAAACAGTCAGTATACTAGTATAGTCTCATGTAGTAATGTTGTTAAAAAGTTTCTTAGAATAGATCGATTCAGATTTACTAATTACCTATCAAGAATTAGAAAACAACCAGTTTGATTAAGGTAAAAGTTTGGTTACGTGCTGATAGGAATATATAATTCCTATCTTCTGTTCAATTTACAACATGCATTTCACATATAAAATATAATCGTTATTTTCAACATTCTTAACGAGTGTCAGGATGCGCTAATATAATTCTATCAATTGTTACACCCCTTTTAACGGCTACATATGACACGACAAAAGTCTTGTAACCAATTATAATTAAAAGAGAGAAAGCATGATTCTCAAGGCTTTCAAAAAGCAAGTTTGTCGATTCTTTTGCTTTCCTACTCTTGAAAAAAAAAAAAAACCTCATTTTTTGGGCACAAAGTTCAATAGAATAAGGGCACATTTGGTAACCATTTTGTTCCAAGAAACAATTTTTTATGAAAAATGATTTTTTTTTTTTTTTGATTTTGTTCTCGAGAACAATTTCTGAGCAAAAGAACGTGTTTGGTAACTTTCTTAAATTTCTATTTCCAGGATAGAAATACGTTTGGTAGGATTCTTAGATTTTTTTTATTTCTTTTAATTTTTTTTAATTCTTTTATTATATTTTCTTCTTTTTTCTTTTTCTTTTTCTTTTTCTCTTTGGCCGGTCGCCGGCTAGGCGAAGTCTGGCGAGCTCACCAAGAAGAAGAAGAAGAAGAAGAAAGAGAAAGAGAAGAAGAAAAGAGGAGAGAGAAAAATTAATTCTAGAAATTGTTCTCGGGAAGAAGAAGAAGAAGAAGAAAAGAGAAGAGAGAGAAAAATTAATTCTAGAAATTGTTCTTGGGAACAAGAAGTTACTTTTTTTCTACTTTTGTTCCAAATCTATTCCCGGGAACAAAAAAAAATAGATTTTTTATTCACTAGAATATATATTTTTTTTTTACCAAACACGTTTCTATTCTTTCTTTGTTCCTTGGAACAAAAGAATATAAATTTTTGTTCTGGGGAACATAAATTTTTTTTAACAAATAGGCCCTAACTCACCCTCGCACCACTTAACAAATCTTATTTAATAGTCAAACTGAAGTTTTCTTCCGTATCCTCATTGCTAATTTTGTTCATTGTATCAATCCACCAGAGTTAAATAGAAGTGGAGATCAAAAGAGATATCACTAGTTTCAAATGATTGCACCAACTACACGCACTAATGTCCAATTTACATCACAGGCTATCGGGGTTGCTTTTGTCTTCAATAATTCTTGAAGCATGTCTCCCTTATGATTCTGGCTAACAATTATATCCCCTATATCTGCCACGTCCATCCTTTGGGTGAGAGAACTTTCAATAAAGAAGACGTGAAATCTGTTTGGTGAACAAAGTCATTACCACCCACTATTGCTTCAAATTGTCCCCACATGGGTCCCATCTTTATATAGCAGTATTAGCAACTACTATCATTCTTCCCACACGCATTGCAAGAATACTGTTATAGTATGGATATATATTATTATGCTTTTAAGCGGAGTACAAGAGAGGGTATTTACTACAATTTATACATTTTAGCTTCATATAAGGATTTTCTTAGATTTGCGTGACAGAATATGCATTCGTTCATTTAGATTTGCGTGACAGAATATGCATTCGTTCATGGCTAGGTTAACAATGACACCGTCTATATATATCATTGTTATATGAGATCCTTTTTTTTTTTTTTATACCGATTATTTATTTCATTAAATGATTCGACCTTGTAAAGAATTGGAATTACATTAGATTTGACCTTGTAAGAAATTGGAATCACATTAAATGTTTGTGATTTAATTTAGTAAGTATGGAATACATATCTAAGTGATCAAGCGCCAATGATAGAATGTAAAAATTTCTAAGAAGGTGGAGAAGAAGTGGAAAGATAGTGATGGGATGTAGACCCCACAGTCATGAGGAGAAAGTGGAAGCAAAGTGGATATAGCGGAGAAGGAAAGATCAAATGTGTAAAAAGATCCTTTGAATAGGTTCCCCTAATAATGAAACTTTGGATCTAAGCAAATTCTTAAAAAACTCAATGAGAAGAAATAGGCGAGAGATCCACCTTAGAATGGGAGACTATGTGATGTCACCCTCGTATTCCCTCCTTGTGGGGAAGATAAAGAAACACAAGGAAATTAGGAGGCCTCACGATGGTGAAGGTAGATATTATGTTAGGACTTCGATTCTATCTACCATAAGGTAGGTAGGTATAATAGCATTTCACACCTGGGATTAGTGAGGGAGGGTGAAAGGCGCTCTACTTGGTGGCATGCCTTATGGCAAGGTACCTCAACTGACCGCCATCCAAGTACCCATAATACTGTGACTTCAGTTTGGGTCCACCTCTTTAATTGCTTGACTTCATACATTTGTTCAATTGACTGACTTGGGATTTTTCTATAAAGATCAGGCGACTCCCAAGTTTCCAAATCAAACAAAGATTGTCTGATCTTTTTATATTGCGCCTCCTCCACACACACCAAGCAATTCTTTACCAATTTCTCTTTGCCCAAATACAAACAGAGGCATGATTAATGCTCTCGGCTCTATGAATATCTGTCAAGTGTTGCTACTCACTCTTGTCTTATTTCTAGCGATGACTACCAATGTTGAGTCGAGCAGTCAACAGTGCATTTCTTCATCTTGTGGTGATGTTCGTAATATAAGCTTCCCATTTCGATTGAAGAGTCAACAGAGGGGATGTGGTATATCGAAATTCGAGTTGGCTTGTGAAGATAATCGCACTATTCTAACCTTCCTTAATGGTCAATACTATGTGCAGTTTATCAATTATACCGGACGACAAATCAGATTGGTTGACAGCGGGCTGCAAAGAGATAACTGCTTGTCTCTCCCCCATCATTCATTGTCATTGTATGACTTTCATAGAGTTTCCACTCTAGACAACCCATACCGCAGCCTGTCCTACAAGAATATATCGGTCATTGTGAACTGCTCAAAACCGGTTAGTTCTCCATTTTACATCGCTACCGATCCATGCATTGAGGGGTCATACTCTACCAACACATCATCGAATTGGAACTTGTATGCTTTGGTCAATCCAAATGTATCGGATGTTAGGGATTTTTGCACCATTAGTAGTTGGACATGGGCGTCACAAGATTTTGGGGGTGGGCAGGCTCATAATAGCTCTCTCAACTACAAGCAAATCCATAACATCATGGCTGATGGATTCATTCTCAACTATTATATAATTTCATGGAAGAAAACTTCCTTTTACTACTATGATATCTATAACTACTTACGTCTCTATCGCTACTTTTTTTCCAAGCGCTTATATGTTAGCTACTGCGGGGGAGGTCAGTTTTGTGCATCCACGTACTATTATGGTGGTAAGTATTAATCGACATTGAAATTTCACCGTAATTTTGCATGATTCTGTATATTCTTTCACTAGCTACTTTCTCTTTGAAACTAGAAAATGAAAGGGATATCTAATATCCAAGAAAATTATGACAAAATATACACGATAGTGTACGTCAATATATACATGTGCCTAGATTATAATTTCTTTCCACAGAAGGGCTAAATCTGTATTGTAAAAAAACGAAAAGAAAGGAAAAGGATTCTCGTGGACCAACTACAAGACTAGTTTTTTGTTGGCATAGAATTTCAATTTAGTTTTCTGTTGGCGTAGAATTTAGAATTTTTTTTTGTTTCATTTTCTTAATTAGTTCTTTAATTATTTACTTCACCAATAAGCCAAGAGACACTCGTTAACAATCCTTAAAAAATTGAAGTCATGTACCGATAGGAGGACCAAAATTATTTGTTAAAAATGAAAAGCTTTGTTTTTCTTGATTTGTAGACAATAAATTCAACTTATACAAAGTAGCTTGCTCCTACTCTATTTCCTTATGATTTTTGCGTTCCAACTTTTTTTTTCCCTTCAATTATTTTTCACATCATTCATTCCTTCCACAGGTGTCCTAGATGATATTGCATTTTGGACAACTTGGGATTTACTAGTACTATTAAGTAAGCCACAATGATTTATTCTTACAATAATTATGGAAATAAAAAAAAAAAACTATTCTAACCTATCAAAATTTTCTTCAGTTGTTTTTTGTGTAGTGAAATTCGTAATCGGGATGCCATTTGTTTCTGATCTACAAGTATAGAAGAAGGCACATAGCAATGGACAAGAACATTGAAGAATTCTTGCAAGCTCATAACAACTTTTTGCCCATAAGGTACTCTTACTCGAATATCAAGAAGATCACCAGAAATTTTAAGCACAAATTAGGTGAAGGGGGTTATGGTTCCGTGTACAAAGGAATGCTGAGAAGTGGCAACGAGGTAGCCATCAAGATTTTAAAGCAATCCAAGGCCCATGGCCAAGATTTTATTAGTGAAGTAGCTACTATTGGAAGAATTCACCACGTTAATATAGTGCAACTCATTGGTTTTTGCTTTGAAGGCTCGAAACAGGCTCTTGTGTACGACTTCATGTCAAATGGATCTTTAGATAAGCGTATTTTCACAAAGGAAGGTGATAAGTTTCTTGATTATAAGAAAATATATGAGATTGCTCTTGGGGTGGCGAGGGGGATTGAATATTTACATCGGGGGTGTGATAGGCAAATACTCCACTTTGATATCAAGCCTCACAACATTCTTTTAGATAAGAATTTCTTGCCGAAAGTTTCTGATTTTGGACTTGCGAAACTTTATCCCATTGATCATAGCATAGTTTCAATGACCGCTGCAAGAGGAACTTTGGGATATATGGCACCTGAGTTGTTCTATAAAACCCTCGGTGGTGTATCTTATAAAGCAGATGTCTATAGCTTCGGGATGTTGCTCATGGAAATGGCAAGTAGAAGGAAAAATTTAAATGCAAATGCGGAACATTCAAGCCAAATTTATTTTCCGTTGTGGGTATATGACCACATCAATGAAGGAGAAAGTGTTGAAATGGATGAGATTGTAGGAGAGGAAAGGGAGGTGATGAAAAAGATGATAATAGTTGCACTTTGGTGTATACAATTAGTTCCTGACCATCGGCCTCCAATGAACAAGGTCTTAAAAATGCTTGAAAGAGATATTGGTAATATTCAAATGCCTCCAAAACCGCTTTTTTACGCACCAAATGAGCCAATTGGTGACGACAGAGTTGAAATGGAATTAGAAACATTTTCAACTTCATCAAATACTCCCATAATTTCCCCTAGTTTTCCATTTGGAGATAGCAGTGGTGTTTAGAACCACGCATAGTTTAATTGGAAAAGCTTTGTTCCCCACAACGTAGTATTATGTTGGGAGGGAGGTGAGCTAGTTTAGTTTCCCAGTGATTACATTTTATCTTCTTCTAGTTCTTAGCTTACTGTTGTGATATTGTATTTTTTTTTTTTTTCAGTCGGAGTGTTATTGTACTTCATGTATAGTTTCACCATGTGTGGTCCATACAATCTTTTATATGGGATGTAACCGTGTTTAGGAAGTGTATTCTATATGTTCATCCAATGTGAAGTCTAGCTAATTTAGTTAATCATCTATAAACCAAATCACCCATTTTCTATAGAATATTCATCAAAGAGGGCTGCAAAACGTGCCATCTTACATGTACTTGCCAGTGGCCCGTGTCCTCCTTGACTCGGTGTAAATCTTCTTTTTTCCTCGATTGCTCAGGTCACAGAGTAGTTTTTATTTGTGGTTATTGCATTTAGAAGTTCCATAGCATTTGGCTCGCCCAAATTCAAATTCTTTATTCACCAATTGCAATAAAATTTTATTTTCTTCGCAATTCATTTACTTGGATCGAAAATTGATCAAATTCTTGAGAAAATAGCGATGGGGGTGATCATATGGTCTTGAAGGTCACATTAGCTCTAAATTTTAAATGATCAAGAGAAAATGGGACAATTACTTAAAAAAGTCTCACAACTTGTCAACATAATACATTTGAGTTTTAAAACTTTCATTTTATTCGTCTAAGTCTTAAAATTTGTAACTTGGTGCGCATGATCCTTCCGTTAAGGTGTGAATGCCTCCCAAGCCACTTCAATACCCAAGCCATCATGTGCCTGCGTATGACAAAGGTGAAACCTTGATTGAATTGGAAAATTGGTCTAACTTTATCCGGTGTTCCACTAATTTCTTCTTCATCCCAATGTGATGATGAGATTTGAGTTTAATTAAGGATGATCCTTCCCATTTAATCAATGTGACACCGATGACACGTTGGTTTTGAAAAAAAGAAAAGAAAATGCAACAGGTGAATCACGCATATTGTATCTTGGGGTGGTGTTCTCGTGATACATGGATCTTGGGGAAGGGAAATGTATCTTCTTCTGTTTGGGTTGCATCAGAGGGAGTCAGGGAATTGGAATGCAAGCCCGTGAGCGCCACTGGTGGCATGGCACCCAAACCGATCGACTTGTGGAACCCGCTGATGGCATACGATTAGTTGGATAGGCTTGAAAATGGTTTGGTACATTGGAGAAGCTACATGCGCCAGACTACGAAAAGTATAAAGACCTCATCTCCCCCACCGCCGTGGCGGCGACCTCCCTGGAGCAATCTCCCACCCCGACCTCATGTCCCGTGATGGGTCCCATCCCGACCTCCGCACCTTCTATCTCCTCTTCAAGTCTGTTCGCTCTCGGAGGTGGGCCCATCGCGCGCTGGCTCGGTACCAGCTCGAGGCCCACTTCGGGGATTCTCAACTCGCTCATCAGTCTCTACTCGAAATGCAATGACTGGGCCGAGGCCGGGAGGATATTTATGGACATGGGTCAGAAGAGGGGCTTGGTTTCTTGGAGTTAGAAGCGGTTGAAACTTTCCTTCATATGCTTGAAGATGGTTTTTTTCCCTATCGATTATTGTTTCGCGGCGGTTATTCGGGCTTGTTCAGTTCCGGAGAATGCATCAATTGGTGACGCAATTTTCTGGTTTATAATCAAAAGTGGCTACGTAAATTATGATGTGTGCGTTGGGTGTGCATTTTAATTGACATGTTTACGAAGGGTAGTGCTGATTTTGTTTCAGCTCATAAGTTGTTCGAGAAAAGGCCCGAGAGGAGTGTGGTTGCTTGGACTTTGATGATGACAAGATGTACTCTGGTGGGTTGTCCAAGAGAGCTGTTGATTTGTTTCTCGATATGCTTGTGAGTGGGACTGTGACAGATAGATCTACACTCAAAGCTGTTTTGTCAGCAAGTTCAGAGTTGGAGTTGCAATCGCTGGGGTTGCAGTTTCAATGCTGGGTTATACAGTCTGGATTGGCTTCGGATGTCTGTGTTAGATGCAGCTCTGTGGACATGTATGTGAAGTGTGTAGCTAGTGGATTGCTTAATGATTGGAGAAAGGTGTTTGATCGGGTGCAAGATCATAACGTGATGTCTTAGACAGCGATAATCATGGGAAGTATCAAACTCTTTTTGGAAATGATAGAAGGTCCCATGAGGCCAAACCATTTCACATTTGCTAGTGTTCTCAAGGCATGTGGAAGTACTTGTGATGTAGATATGGGGATACAAATATACACGCTAGCTACAAGATTGGGCTTTGCTGGTGATACTTGCGTGGCTTATTCTCTTACTAGCACATATTCTCAGTCGCACCACATGGAAGACACTTAGAGAGCTTTTGATATACTATTAGAAAAGAATTTAATTTCTTATAATGCCCTTGTGGATGCCTATGCCAAGAGCTTGGAGTCCAATAAGCCTTTGAACTGCTACATGAAATTGAGGAGAGAGGAATCAGAAGGGGTGCTTCTACATTTGCCAGCCTTTTAGGTGGAGCTGCCTGTATCGGCGCTATTGGTGAAGGGGAGCAAATCCATGGGAGATGGTAAAATCAGGGCTGGACTCAAATCAGTGCATATCCAATGCTTTGATCACTATGTATTCAAGGTGGGGAAACCTAGAATCTGCTTTTCGAGTTTTCCGTGAGATGAGAGAATTGACCACTATGCATGCGTTGTTGACTTATTGGGTGGATCGGAATCCTTCCCATGAGATTATAATAAATTCAATGCCTTTCGGGGCAGATACACTAGTCAGGTCTGATGTACATTTTTTGGAGCTTGCGGAGTTCACGGCAATGTTGAACTTGCAGAACAAGCTGCAGCAATGATATTTTAGTAGGAACCAGACTACCCTGCTGCTTATGTTTTGCTATCAAATATTTACGCCTCGGCTGGTCTTAGGAAGAGGCGGCAGCAATCAGAAAGATGATGAAACTGAAATATCTTACAAAAGAAGCTAGTTGTAGCTGGATTTAAGTAAAAAATAACGTTCACAAGTAACATACCAAGCAGAAGACCTCAAATGAAGCTCGCAATATCTCAGCAATATGATTCATGGAATTGAAAACAGTCATGCTTCGCCTTTGGATTTTCCTGGAATGTGCCGTTTTCGGACACTAGATATGTATGTTCTGTTCTATCCTGAGTGTTCCCGATATGTAGTCCTGATGCCCCATAATTCATTCATTAGCCGAATATTCTGTATGGTTTTTGTTTTGGAAATTTTGCTTGTAATGCCTCTGACTTTTAGTTTACGTTTTTGGATGTGGCAATTTCTTGTGCATTAAATCATCAAGTTCAACTATGCGAGTTCAAGCCATATGTTGTTCCAACATTTCCCAGGCTGTTGCGGAGTGGATAATTTTAGGATGATTGAGAAGAAACAAGAGCAGCTTTCGTGAGAAAACGACGGTTTGAGACCAGGAGGCATGATCCTTGAGGGGTTCCTGCAATGAGCAAGCATTGGCAAGTATTGCATCGACTTTTTGGTGACGAAAATGTTTTCTGTCAAATGGGGCATCGTTCCTGCTGTATATCTTAGCTCCATATTGTTCCTCTGCAAGGCTTCTCCTCATACGGCATTGCACTTGTCAGAGCAGGGAAAGCAATAGGTCTTCGTCACCAGTTTTCACTCAGCAAACGGCTGCATATAATCCGAAGGTAGTGGACTAGAATGCGCACTATAACTGTCATGTTGTTTCTGAGCAATGTATTTCATCAGCGGTAGCAATCATGACTACTTTCATGATGGCATAGAGTTTAGATTTTCCTTTTGTCTTAATATGTTCCTTAACTTAGTCACTTAAGTAATAATTCATGAGACACTCTTTTGACAATTTCCTTAAAAAATAGTATTTATGTAACTATAATAGGTATTGATAACTAAACTTTTACGAACTAATTGAATATACATTTTTAAGGAAGGATTCATTTATGGAGTCCGGCCACATTCATTCCATTTGGGCTTTAATGCAATTGGTGAGATCCACCTCCGTTAAGCCCATCAAGCACAGTAGCCCTACCCCAGACAACCACGGCCATCTACCATCTCCAACTCAAGCTCTCTCTCCATCGCCGGATTTCAGTTACAGGTCTGAAAATTTCTTTATTAATGAAGTCATCTTCTCCTCAGCAAGCTCAGCCTCCATAGACGAAGCTCTCGAGCTCAATGGTAGGAATTTGATGATCCACGGCTCACGCTCATCGCACGCCCAGGCGTTCTCACGTTCCAGCCGCCGATATCCTTATTCTCCTTCGCCTCTTACGCGCCTGATATTGCGCGACGTGGCATCGTGACTCTGTGCTAGCAGGTTTGGCCTTCTGGCATTGGCGAGAAATGATTAAGTAACCTGAACGGTTGGATCTTCACAACTCCATGATCCTTACCATCACATGATTTATCCATTCTTATCAAACCTTCAGGCGGAAGTTATTATAGTGGCAAATGAAGCGGCTGTGGACATTCAAAACAGGTACAGCTCTAGTTTGTAAGTCGTTGCTTTACAAGAGAGCTAGCATGTTATGTGGTGATATCCCCGAAGGGTTTAAGTAGTTTGTTTCTCTAATTGTACAGTTCAACAGAAGATGGATTCAGTTTGTCTATTCCACATTAGATAAGAGCTACGGTGGCATTCATGCTTCTGCTGGTGTTTGCTTGCCCCCTTGAAGATGTAGTCATCCCCTTCTCACCGCCTTCATTCGATCCTCATCATGCATGATCGCTGCTATTGCTGAACCATCGTTACTGCCGAGGTGTAACATGCTGGTTGCCCCACGGACTCTGCCACTGAGTCGTCATGCCAAATTACTGAGACTTTGCTGGAGGGTCACGACAGTAGGAACGAAATTATTAATTCATAAAGAAAATTACTGTTTCTCAATATTTGTTGACTGCTGACAAAGCAAAGGGAGTTTCTTATATCGTCTATCATCTATGTAAACGAGTTTATTATTTCCATTTATTTGCAAATGTACGCATGCACTCATATTCTTTTGGACAAAACTTGTGCAAAGTAGTTCTTTACTACTCCGTTTCCTCGTGAGTTTTGTTTTCTATATTTCTTTTCGTTCAATTTTTTTTTTTTTTCACATCTTTCATCCCTTCCGCAGGTGTACTACCTATATGATATTGCATTTTGGACAATTTCAGATTTTATATTTATGGTAGGTTGCAGAAATGATTTGTTCTAAGAATAACTATTAAAAAAAAAGAAAAGCTATTCCAAGCTATCAAAATTTTCCTCAATGTTTTTTTATGTAGCGAAGTTCGTAATCAAGACACCATTTGTTGTGATATTTCTAATCTTCAACAACAGAAGAAGGCACTTAGCAATGACCAAAAACATTGTAGAATTTCTGCACATTCATAACAACTTTTTGCCCTTAAGGTACTCTTACTCAAATTCATGAAGATCACTAGAAATTTTGAGGACAAACTAGGTGAAGGGAGGTATGGTTCTATGTACAAAGGAATGCTTGGAAGCGGCAACGAAATTGCCATCAAGATTTTAAAATAGTCCAAGGCCCATGATCAAGATTTTATCAGTGAAGTGGCTACTGTTGGAAGAATGCACCCGGTTAATGTAGTGAATGAAGGCTCGAAATAGGTTCTTGTGTATGATCTCATGTCAAATGGATCTTCACTAAGGAAGGTGATAAGTTTCTTGATAACATGAAATATATGAGATTTATTGATTACATGAAAATATATGAGATTGCTCTTAGGCTTGGGGTGGTAAGGGGGATTAAATACCCATGTCAAGGGTGTGACATACAAATACCACACTTTTATATCAAGCCTCACAATATTCTTTTAGATAAGAATTCGCTCTAAAAGTCTCTGACTTTGGACTTGCGAAACTTTACTCCACTTCTAATAGCATAGTAGCATTGACTGTTGCAAGAGGAATCTTGGGATAGATGGTGCTCACATTGTTCCACAAAAACATTGGTTGTGTATTTTATAAATCAAATGTCTATAACTTTGGGATGTTGCTCATGGAAATGGAAGGTTCATGGAAAAATGTAAATGCCATTGTGGAACACTTAGGCCAAATTTGTCGTGGGTGTTGGACCAGTCAATGAAGGAAAAAGTGTTGAATGGAAGAAATTGCAAAACAGGAAAGGAAGGTGATAAAAAAAAAGATGACAATAGTTGCACTTTGGTATATTCAATTAACCTTGACCATTGGCTCTCAATGAACAAAGTCCTAGAAATGCTTGAAGGAGATATTAGTAAACTTCAAATGCCTTCAAAAACGCTTATTTATCCACCAGATGAGCCAGCGAACAATGACAAAGCCGAGATGGTTCTATAAACATTCTCAACTCCATTAAGTGCTTCGACAATTTTCACTAATTTTCTATTTGGAGGTAGCAATGAGGTTTAGAGAACCATCCTCAGTTTGATTGGAAAAGATTTTTATGTACTCGTTGTTTGTGCCTGCAACCTAGTATCATGTTGGGAGGGACTTATTTTCGAGGTTGTCTTCTTCTAGCTCTTAGGTTGATGTTGTGTCCTTGTATATCTTGTGGTTTTTCTCTCTTGCATCCTCCAACAGGATAAATAAATTGGTAAGAGAGCAAGGACAAAAACGGTGATGGAAGGTGATAGACATCGAGAATTTTCCTCCCATTATGTGATTAGGGCAATTTCAATTGAAAAGCTAATAATAACATGCAATCTTGCTGCTTAACAGGTTACTATTGACTTATGATTTGTTAATATCAAGAAACACTGATTTCAACTTATGAATTGTCCTCCCTTAGTACGTGATTTGGATAATGACAATGTGAAAACTAACAATAACCGGTGATCTTGCTCCTATACGTGCCATTGCCACCATATGATTTCTCGATATAAAAAACAACTGATTTTGGCTTATATATGTATACGTTTTACAAAGTGGACACTATCTATCTATGCTAGAAACAATTTTATCAAAATGGAAAAAAAAAAAAAAGATCCTAAATGAAATAATTCAATGAAGTTTATATTTGAAAGAACTCATAATTCGTTTTAAATTTGACATGAAATTATCTATAAGTAACAATATCGAAAGACTATAATTTTCTCTTATATCACTCGGTTACGGTGATTTCAATTAACGGATTTTTAGAATTTCAAAGCATTTTAATGAAAAATCATCAACCTGGCTTATATACTCGATATCGGCCATGGAGAAAAGGGGGAGAAGGATGTGCAACCCTCTGCCCACCAAAAAAAGTTAAGAAAAATCTCAATTACGAACCTGAAGTAGACGCATTTAAAAAATAAAATAAAATAAAATAAAATTGGAATGAAGTTTGTTTTAAATAGGAATTCGGAGTAACCGACACAGTTTCAAATGAGTGAACTGTTGTCCGGCCAAATTTTCAATCGGCGGATAATTTCATCCAAAATTTAGATTTTACCTCCAGATTTATGCTGAACAACTGTATGAACTAGAGGATCGTTACCTTGAAGAACAATCGCTGAACAATTTACGTCCAAAATTTCCCCGTTACCTCAAGCCTGTACGCCCCCAACAAATCGCTCCTTACTCCTTTCAAGTTCTTCCTCGCGAGCTCCATCCCCAGCTGGAGGAGCAGGAGCGTCGATTACATCTAAGGAGTTCAAAGAGGCTAGGATTCTTCGATTCTACTTCTGCTTCTTCTGGCCCATTCGATTAACTCGATTGGAATGGAGGGTCGACAGTGTAGGTGTGGAGCGAGGGTGATGGTGCGGGATCGTGAATGAGTTTAGTTTCCGGTGTTTGTTCTGGTCATGATGAAGGTGATGCTATGGGGACGTTTTTGTTTGGGGGGAAGAAGGCACAGGTGATGGTGTTCTCGGTGGTGGGCTTCATGGACTGCGAACTAATGTTGGAGTAGGAATGGGTTCCTCGCTTTCTAAGGACTAGGAGTCTGCAGTTGGAATTGATGTCCAGAATATTACTTGTGGTGGATGACATGCCTGCTTTAATGACCAAGCAAGGAGAGATCTTTTCCTAGGGGAGGAATGGGGTGAGCCCTCGACCTCCCGCTTTCTTTCTCCACTCGCAGCGCTCGCCATTTTCTGCTTCAGTCCCTCGCTCCGTCCAGAGTCGGATTGAGAGCACCATTACTTCACGCACAGTGCCACCGCGTCAACTCATCATCTAATGTCTAGTTCGAATCGGGTGAGTGACTCTCAGAGACAAATTGTCAAACAGTTCGTGTCCTTGAATGCAATTTGAATATTTGATTGAAATCCTTGTTAAAGTCTTTCCTTTTCGGGGGCGTTCTATGTGTTATTTCGAAACTCGTCTTCACGAGAGAGAGAGAGAGAGAGAGAGAGAAAGAGACCGAATCTCTCGTGACCTGGGACTTGGATTTGAGGCTGAAGTCAATCGGTTCGTTGAGGGCTCGTGTTGCCTCTTTGAAATCTGTCGGACTCAGTGGCGAAATGCCCTTCTGTGTTGGCAGCAGATGAAATCGATCCCTTTATACTCTTCATGCGTGACAATTTAGATGGAAAGGTCGACCCGACGCAGCTCAAGTGTCTCTTTATGTCAACTGAGCCGCGTTTCTCAGTTGGATTCGAGGAAAAGGTTAATTTGTTAATTTGGTTGGGTTGATTCCCGTAAATCGACATTGGAATACATTTTTATATTTGCTGGTGGAGCTGTATTCTAGAAAAGTGTGAAATAGATCTTGATTGTTACTTCCAATATGAAAGCAGAGTTCGTTTTCTATTTTGAGGCCACCTCACATGATGTGTGATTGAAAATTTTCATATCGGGGCGTAGAGTTGTGGATTTCATTATTAGGCCATTAAGAATATTTTGTGACAATTTAGCTATAGTTTTCATGACTAAGAACTAAAAAAATAATAGTCCAAGCAAACATATTGACATTAAGTATTTAGCCATTAATGAACATATTAAAGAAAATAAAGTGGTCATAAAACACGTAAGTACTAGATTGATGATAACTGATTCTTTAACTAAATGCATGCCACTACTAAGTTATAAGAATAATGTATTCAGAATGGGCATTGGTCCAATTATGTAAAATTTTCTTTATATAGAAGAATTTGTGAGACTTCTATCCATTTGTAATGTTTTTCTCAATACAATTGTGTACATTCAATTATTCTGAGAGAAACAATTATGTTTAACTTGTAGTAAACAAACATAATGTTTATTCATTAAGTTATGTTATCACATATGAGCTGGTGAAATGCATTGTGATACACGGAAGATAATACTTGCTTTAAGAGGACTCATCATCATGATTCATGTGTTTTATTTCAGCATTAATTTTAAGTGAGTTTAGGTTAATATTTCATTTGATGGAATATTGGATTAAGTAGGAGAATGTTATAATATATTTTATTATTCTCAATGTGATCCAAATTTTGTATTTTCGAATTGATTTCGTTTTATTACCCAATTTATTATCCACGTTTATTATGTGATAGTTGCTTGTTAATATGATATCATAATGGTCTTGATGGAAGACGTTGGTCGTATAAGAAACGAAATAAAACGTCAGGCCATTTAGTCCAAATCTTATCATTACAGAAAAAACACACTATCACGTTTGAGGAGTATTGACTAATGAAACAGGACGTATAGATCTGGTGTTTCCATTTTTGTGGATCGATCACGCTTCATGCATCTGTTTTAGGTTTAAGGATTTTTCTGCATTTAGAGGTTTTCATCAATGATCGGAGGTATGTCAATCTTTATATTTCCAAAAATCAACCCAAAATTTTGTACAAATTTATAAATCAGGATCATCATTTTTTATTTAGATTTAGTCTTACAGAAAAAAACATAGGAAATTATTGCAGACCAGAACAGATTGTTGGACTTGTCTAACAAGCAACAAAATTATTGTTGCATTCAAAAGAACAGATGACTGGAGGCATATAACATGGTTTCATGGTTATTGTGTCAAAACTGATATACTATCTCATGACATGGAGAATAAGAAGTTTTGAGGCAAGGTGGTTTTTTATTTTTGATCTCGTTCCTCCAAACTGTACATCAATCATGCTATGAATCGTGACTCGTGCAGTGAAGAAAGCAGATGTAGAAGATGGGAGGAGGAAAAAAAAATGAAGAAGAAAAAAAGAAAAAAGGATAGTGTATGAGAAGGAAGTGATGGGGGGAGTGGAAGCGAGACTGATTTATTTGGTGATGGGATGTGGAACCAACAATCACCGGGAGAGAGCGGAAGGACCCGGTGAAAGAGGAGAAAGATCCCATACGAAACAATTTTTTTTTGAATTTTCCAGATGCGTTGTATAAGTAGGTGGAGTTTGGGTCCACCCTTTGAAAATTCAAATCTACAGGTGGACTCAAACCTTGCCTACTAAATTTGAGTTTTTAATCTCAAATCTTTTGAATTTTCAATGGGTGTAAATTTTCAAATTTTCAAGATGCACTGTATAAGTAGGTGAAGTTTGGGTCCACCCATTAAAAATTCAAATTTACGTAAGTAGGTGAAGTTTGAATTCACCCATTAAAAACTCAAATTTAGTAGGTGAGGTTTGAATCCACCTATAAATATGAATTTTTAATGGGTGGACCCAAACTTCACCTACTTATATAGCACATCTTGAAAATTTACACCCATTGAAAATTCAAAAGATTTTGATGATCAAACCATTGCGAAGCTGAACATTCCTAATGTTGACGGTATCAAATCTAAATTAGACATTATTTAAACCTCGTTTAATTGATAGCCACAGCTGTGCTTCCACTAACTGAAAAGTTTAGCATGTATTCCTCATATCAATTTTATCATTGTAGATCACTACATACCGTCGGACTGCCAAATGTCTTCAATAATGGACATCTATCCCATGCACATTGTCAGTTGTCACCTCTTAGGATATATTCATTGTCAACAAAACCGATGATCAATTATCCTCTAGACATTGATATTGTGAGGGTATGTAGTAAAAATTCAATACCTTTCACTTAGGGAGATAGATAAGAGGGAGCTCAAATTCGAGCAAGTTAGCATATCCAATTAGATCCATCTTCCTTTAAGAGTTTAAGCTAATGAATTATGAGCCAACTAGAATATATTAACTGCTTTACACTATACAAATTTTCCTATGAGATTTTCTCTAATACAACTCGCACATGTACGACCTCTTGTTTAAGTATTATCTTAAGTTTGGGAATCCCGCACTGCATTACTAGATTCTATTAATAAATGTCATTGGAGAAGAGATAAGAATAAAATATTTCGATATATGCTAAGATGGGTTCATCGTACTACGTCATATCAATGTGCTATAAAAAATAGAAATAATTTAAAATGAAAATTATTGTTGTGACATAAAAAACTAATTTTGAATATTCCATGAGAGTGAATAGGAGGAGAAAAGAAAAATTTTCTTCACCTACCTCCTTTTTCCTCTCTTCTTCCTCTCCCAAACAAAGCATTGAGGTAGTATGCCCTGCACATGCGTAAAAGTGTCAAATTAACCGTATAACTTTCTTGATATTTCCCAATAACATATGGGGCAGGATTCCTCTGATGCCCATTTAGTGAGTCCTTATTATAGTCTATTTTCCAATCTAATTGTATATGAATTCTCATTGCATTTCAGTCTGTGATGGTTATGTTTCTGCATATTATCACATTGTCATTCTAATCTATATAAGTGTTGAAAAAACATAATAAATCATTGTAGACAAGAACAGATCGTTGGACTTATCTAACAAGCAATGGACTTATCGATGTCCTCAAAAGAATAGATGAGCGGACTTATATAACATGTTTTCAAGTTATTGTGTCAAAATTGATGTACTATACCGTGGCATGGGGACAAGTTGTTATGAGGCAAGCTAGTTTTGTTTTGATCTTGTTCCTCAAAACAACGCATCAATTTTCCCATGATCGTGACTCGCGTGGTGAAGAAGGGACTCGGGGAAGAATAAGGGGAGATAACAAACAAAGAAGAAATTACCTTGGAGTGGGGGAGGAGAAACAACACAAGTGCTAGAAATTTTGTATGGCGCTCATTTAAGGGTGGTAATTTTTTTTTTTCAATAACGTAAGTATTATAATTTTTAAAAAAATATTTATTTGAGTGCCAAAACTTTTAATAGATCATTAATGACCATTCAAAAAAAAAAAAATAGTTCACCAAAGTGTTAAAAATCCAAAGCACTTGTGGTTAACGTTTTTTAAAAGTTATGAGACTCAAGTAAATGATTAAAAAGTTTCATGACACTTAAGCGATCAAAAAAAGTTATAATTCTCAAGTAAATGTCGTATGAAATTTATGATACTTGTGCTGCCTTTCTCTAGTTGACTTGTTTGTTGAAGGGGTGTGAACCCAACAATTATGTGGAGGAAGAAAGATCAAATGGGACTTCTCTTGGGTGGTTAGGGGGTCTCAGTCAAGGTTGGCCGCCGGGCCGTGCCCAAGACTGGCTTCGGGTTGGGTCAACCTCTTTGATTTCTTGACCTGATTGCAATTATTCTGTTGACTGACTTGAGCTTTCTATAGGACAAGGTGACTCCATGTCTTCCATCAAACAAGGTTCCTCAAAATTCTTTTCATTCTTCTCATAGGGTGCCTCTCCACATACACCAAGCAATTCTTTACCAATTCCTCTTTGCCCAAAGAAAAACAGAGACATGAATAATGCTCTCAGCTCCATGAATATCTATCAAGTCTCGCTACTTATTCTTCTTCTACTGCAAGTGATGACTAGCAATGCTAGGCCAAGCAATCGACGGTGCACTTCATCTTGTGGTGATATTCACAATATAAACTATCCGTTTCGACTGAAGAGCGATCCAAAGGGATGTGGCATTTCGAATTACGAGCTGACTTGTGAAGATAATCGCACTTTTCTATACATCCATGATGGCCGATACTATGTGCAGTCTATTGATTATTCCGTTAGTGAAATCAGATTGGTCGATGACGGGCTACAAAAGGATAACAGCTTATCTCTCCCCCGTCATTCATTTGTGTGGGATATCATAAACTCCGGTCAAATCTCGTTCCGCACGATTAAAGGCGGGTCATACTACATCATTGATGGTGCTGCATTGGTCATGGTGAATTGCTCAAAGCCGGTTAGTTCTCCATTTTACATCGGTACCAATTCGTGCATTAAGGGGTCATACTCATCCAACACGTCATCAAATTGGAACTTGTATGTTTTGGTCAGTCCAAAAGCTTTGGATGTTAGGGATTTTTGCATCATTAGCGGTTGGACGTGGGTATCGCATGACTTTGAGCCTTACAAGCAGATTAATGTGAGCTCCTACAACTACGAGCTAATCCATAACATCATGGCCGATGGATTCACTCTCTCCTTTAGCCGTATACCGAAGAAAACTTCCTATTGCTACTTTGATTTCTATGGCTACTTTCACCTCCGTAACTACTTTCATTCCGATAGATTTCATCTTTACAGCTTATACGGAGGTCAGGTTTGCGGATCCAAGCTTTACTTCAACGGTAAGCACCAATTGCCAAAGAATTTTACCATAATTTTGCATGATTCTGCACATTTTCGCTTGCTACTTTCTCTTCAAAACGGAAAATGAAAGGAATATTTATTATCCAAGAAAATTATGACAAAACATACAAGATAGTGTACATCAACGTTGTGTTTTGAAAGGTTTTGGGAAGTTGGTATTTCTTATTAATGTCAAATTAAAGGAGTTGCAGGATTGGTGGAAAGAAACAAGGAAAAAGAAGAAGTGATAGTAGAAAGCCACCCCCAAACAGACCCACATCGGCTGCACATGTACATGCGTCTAGATTATAATTCCTTTCACAAAAGGTGGTCGGAACTCCAATTATATATATATATATATATATATATATATATATATATATATATATATATATATATATATATATATATATATATATATTAGATTATTGTGCCAGCAATTCAATGACTAGTTTTTTGCTGTCCTAGAGTTTTACGTTTTTTTCTTAATTAGTCACTTAACTAATAATACGAGAGACACTCGTTAACATTCCTTAATAAATTGTATTCATGCATCCATAGGAGGAACAAAATTATTAATTAAATCATTGTTTCTTTATATTTGTTGACCACAAACAAAGCCAAAAGAGTTTCTTCTATCGTCTATCATTTATGTGAAACGAAACTTATAAGTTTCATCGATTTGCAAATGCACACATCCCACTTCTTATATTCTCCTGGACAAAGTAGGTTACTACTATTCTGTTTCCTCATGAGTTTTATGTTCCAAACTTCTTTTCCTTCAATTCCTTTTCACACAATTCATTCCTTCCACAGATGTCCACGATGATATTGCAATATGGACAACTGCAAATTTTATAGTACTACTAGGTAAGCCGCAATGATTTATTCTTACAATAATTGAAAAAAAAATATGTTAATCTATCAAAATTTTCTTTAGTGTTTTTCTGTGCAGTGAAATTCGTAATCGGGATGCCATTTGTCACGATATTTCTAATCTACATGTACAAAAGGAGACATTTAGCAATGGACAAGAACGTTGAAGAATTTTTGCAAGCTCATAACAACTTTTTGCCCATAAGGTACTCTTACTTGAATATTAAGAAGATCTCTAGAAACTTCAAATACAAACTAGGTGAAGGGGGGTATGGTTCTGTGTACAAAGGAATGCTCAGAAGCGGCAACGAAGTGGCCATCAAGATTTTGAAGAAGTCTAAGTCCCATGGCGAAGATTTTATTAGTGAAGTGGCTACAATTGGAAGAATTCACCATGTTAATGTAGTGCAACTCATCGGTTTTTGCTTTGAAGGCTCAAAACAAGCTCTTGTCTATGATCTCATGATAAATGGATCTTTGGATAAGCACATTTTTCCTGAGGAAGGTAATAAGTTTCTTGATTACATGAAATTGTATGAGATCGCTCTTGGGGTGGCGAGAGGGATTGAATATTTACATCAAGGGTGTGATATGCAAATACTACACTTTGATATCAAGCCCCATAATATTCTTTTAGACAAGAATTTCACTCCGAAAATTTCTGATTTTGGACTTGCGAGACTCTATCCTTCGGATCATAGCATAGTTTCATTGACTGTTGCAAGAGGAACACTAGGATATATGGCGCCTGAGTTGTTCTACAAAAGCATTGGTGGGGTGTCTTATAAAGTGGATGTTTACGGCTTCGGGATGTTGCTCATGGAAATGGCAAGCAGAAGGAAGAATATAAAGGCAAAAGCAGAACACTCAAGCCAAATTTATTTTCCCTTATGGGTGTACGACCAAGTCACTAAAGGTACCAATGTTGAAATGGAAGAATTTGTAGAAGAGGAAAGGAAGGTCATAAAAAAGATGATAATAGTAGCACTTTGGTGCATACAATTAAATCCTGACCATCGGCCACCAATGAGTAAAGTCCTAGAAATGCTCGAAGGAGATATTAGTGAATTTCAAATGCCTCCAAAACCGCTTATTTACCCACCCGATGTGCTGATTAATGACGACAAAACCGAGATGGAACTAGAAACATTCTCAATGTCATCAAGCTCTCCAGTACTTTCAGCTAATTTCCTTTTTAGAGATAGTAATGATGTTTAGAGAAACCATGCATAGTTTGATTGTAAAAGTTTTGTGTATTTGTCCACATTCTAGTATTATGTTGGGAGGGACTTGAGCTAGTTTAGCTCGACACTAATTACTTTTGATATGGTCTTCTTGTGGTCCTTAGCTTAATGTTGCATTACTGTATTTCGTATAGTTTTACTCTCTTGCATCCTCCTTAATAATAAAAAGAATTGGTTAGATAGCAAGAATCAAACAGAGGAGGAAGGTGATGGACATTGTGAATTTTAATTCCTCATTTGTATGGTTTTGGATATTCCCAACAATAACTCGTGATCTTGCTCCATAATGTGCTACTACCTGCATATGACTTCTTGATATAATAAACAACTGATTTTGACTAATAAATTCATTTCCTTATAAATAATAACTTATTCTAAGCCAATAACAATTTCTTCAATGCTTTTTTGGATAGCGAAATTTGTAATCGAGATGCCATTTGTCACGATATTTCTAATATGCAAGTATACAAGAAGGCACCTAGCAATGGATAAGAATATTGAAGAATTTTTGCAAGCTCACAACAACTTTTTGCATATAAGCTACTCTTACTCTAATATTAAGAAGATCACCAAAAACTTTAAACACAAACTAGGTGAAGGGGGTATGGTTTTGTGTACAAAGGAGTACTTAGAAGCAACAATGAAGTGGCCATCAAGATTTTAAAGTAGTCCAAGGCCAATAGCTAAGATTTTATTGGTGAAGTGGCTACTATTGGAAGGATTCACTGTGATAATGTAGTGCAACTCATCGGTTTTTACTTTGAAGGCTCGAAACAAGCTCTTGCGCATGATCTTATAACACGTGGATCTTTGGATAAGCACTTTTTTGCTCAGGAAGGTGATAAGTTTCTTGATTACATAAAAATATATGAGATCGCTCTTGGGGTGGTGAAGGGGATTGAATACTTACATTGGGGGTGTGACATGCAACTACCACACTTTGATATCAAGTCTCATAACATTCTTTTAGACAAGAATTTCACTTCAGAAATTTCTAACTTTGGACTCGCGAAACTTTATCCCACAGATCATAGCATAGTTTCATTAACTATTGCAAGAGGAACCTTGGGATACATGGCGCCTAAGTTGTTCTACAAAAAACATAGGTGGTGTATCTTATAAAGTGGATGTCTATAGCTTTGGAATGTTGCTCATGGAAATGGCAAGTAGAAGGAAGAATATAAATGTAAATGCAAGACACTCTAGCCAAATTTATTTTCCATTATGGGTGTATGACCAAGTCAGTGGAGGTACAACTGTTGAAATGGGAGAAGTTGTAGAAGAGGAAAGGAAGGTGATAAAAAAAAAATGATAATAGTTGCCACTTTCGTACATACAATTAAACCATGACCATCGCCCTCTAATGAACAAAGTCCTAGAAATGTTGGAAGGAGATACTGGTAAACTATATATGCTTCAAAAAGTGCTTATTTACCCACTGGATGTGTTAGTTAACAAGGACAAATCCGAGATGGAACTAGAAACACTCTCAACTTCATCGAATGCTTCGGTAGTTTCATCTAATTTTCCTTTTAGTGATTGCAATGTTGTTTAGAGAACCATGCACTATTTGATTGGAAAAGCTTTGTATATTTGCCCACAATCTAATACTATGTTGGGAGGGACTTGAGCTAGTTTATCTCGACTCTAATTACTTTGAGATTGTCTTCTTGTGGCTCTTATATTAATGTTGTGTTATCGTACTTCATATAGTTTTACTCTTTGCACCTTTAAAAGGACAAAGAATTGGTCCGAAAGCAAGTACAAACATAGAGGAGGAAGGTGACTGCTATTGTGAATTGTCCTACCTTGTTACGTGATTTTGGATAATGGTAATGAAAAAACTAATGATAACCCGTGATCTCCCTCCTATGTGCACCACTACCACCATATGATTTCTCGATATAAAAAACAACTGACATCGACTTATGAATTCATCATCAAAGAAAGCATATATGTATACGTTTTACGAAGTGGACACCATCTATCTATGTTAGAAACAATTTTTATCAAAATGGAAAAAAAAAATTCAGATGAAACATTTCGATGAAGTTTATATATGAAAGAACTCATAATCCGCTTTAAAGTTGACATGAAATTCTCGACGAGTAATAATATTGAAAGATTACAATTTTCTCTTATATCATCCACTATAGTGACTTCAATTAACGGGTTTTTAGAATTTCAAGGCACTTTAATGAAAATTCATCAACTTGACTTATATACCGGATATCGGCCATGGAGGGAAGGGGGAGAAGGAGTGGCATGTGACATCCAGAATTTCGGGTTCTAATTTCGACTGGATAAATAGGGCCGTTTTTGTTCAGTTGAAGCCAGGGATTGGGAAATTGGGATGCAAGTTAGATTATATGACAGGAAAAGTCATGAAATGGACAAGGATGCCTTGATGGATTTATTTAGGCTTCAATTGAAATTTTGTTTGTTGAGAAGTGAACAAATTTGAGTAAAATTGAAGGGGGAAAATAGCAAATTCGTGTGCCATCTTTACCCCACTCTTTAGCCTACCTAAATGCTTCTAGAAGGGGGCATAATTGTCAAAAAATGAGGGGTGGATGACAGCAGGTGGTGGCCCACGTGGGGCTGACCTAAGAGAGAGAGAGAGTGAGAGAAAAAGAAAGGGAAATTGGTTTCTCTTCTCCCCTTCTCTCTCCCGTCGTTGTCTCTCTCTTCCCCCATCTTCTTCTTCGGTTGTGCGACGCCATGGAAGCCGAAGACCAGAGGAAGCAGCAACCATCGTCGCTCGGACCAGGCCGCCACCGCCGTCGCGCCGGAGTCGCCGCCGCTGCTCAGCGACCGCCCGCGTGCCCTCCGTCTCTCCCCCTGCTGTTCGGCTGTCTCTTTTCCCTTCTTCGGTGTGCCTTGAAGACTTCGAATCCCAGCAGATCTGGGACGGACGCCGGAGCAGCCAACGCCGCACGCGTGACGCCACCGACCTCCGCCTGCCGCCGCCCCGTCCGCTTCGCGCTCGCCCGCACGCCGCCGTACGCCGCCAGCTCCGTTCCCTCGCGCCAGGCGACCTCCCCGAGCGAACCAGCCTCTGTTCAGCTCGGTTCCGCCCCGAACAGCCGCCTCCGGCCACCGCCTACCTCCGTCCGGCCACCGCGTAGCCTCCCCGGCGTCCTCTCGCCCTCCGCCGGCCTCCCCTCGCCGCCCTAGCCGACGGACGAGCTTCGTCCAACCAAGATCAGTGGCTGGAAAAATGGGTTTCCAGCCCTGTTCAAGGCTCGTTTTGGGCCGTTTTCGGGCCCCGAACCCGAGGCCCGCTTTGGAGTTTATCGTTCCTCGCGTCGTCCCCGTCGGATTGGTCCGACTTGCGCGCGATTCCGGTGAGTAATCTCACTAATCCCGGATTAGTTGGCTAATTATGCTTAAGGTTGGTTTAGTTTTAATTAATTATGTTTAGGTTGTTAGATTAGAATAAATTAGCAATTATTAGTCAAATGTGATGCGATTTAGATAAATTGATCGCGTAATTAACAAGTAGACGTGGTCTACTAATTATTGGAAGTGCCTTGGGATTTTTCCCGACCCTTAGTGGGCTCCAATTAGGCTTTTCAGGCCTAAGTGGAATTTTTGGTATTTAAATATTATTTTTCGGAATTAATTAATTATTTATTTATTTTCCGAAAATTCAATTGAGATGGTTAGTGACCGGAATATTATGCTAATGACTGTGGTGAAGTCCGTTTATTTAATCGGGCTTTATTTTGAGCTAAATTGAATTTTTAATATTAATTATTTAATTTTCGAAATTAATTAATTATTTATTTATTTCCTGAAAATTCAACTGGGATGGTCCGTGACTGGAAATTTATGCTGGTGATCGTGGTGCAGTCCGTTTATTTAATTGGGCCTTATTTTGAGCTAAATGGAATTTTTAATATTTAATAATTAATTTTCGAAATTAATTAATTAATTAATTATTTTTCAGAAATTAAGATTGAGATGGCCGACGACCGAAATTTCGTGCCGATTGTCATGGCGCAGTTTGTTTATTTAATCGAGCTTTAGTTTGTGTTGAATTGAATTATTTGTGAAATTGAGAATTATCCTTTAATGGAATAATCTTTGATTATTAATTGGAAAATAATCGGGTGTCGGTTGACAGCACCAAAAGTGTTTTGGTGGGCTATAGAGAATGGTGGGAATTATGAAAAAGGAAATTATAATATTTTGGCTAAGGCCGATCGTGTATCCACACGACTATTTTATCGGGTATGATAAAAATAATGGGAATATTGGACGGTGGAGATGGTATACTATATCGACCTACGGGCGATATGTCAGCTTTGGGTGAGCAGTATACCTTATTATCAGCTTTGGGTGAGCTATGCTATCTATTTATCAGCTTTGGGTGAGCAGTCCTGATTTGATAGGAATTCATAGATAGTATTGAATATGCCGACCAAGCATGGGTCGTGATGTCATGTAATCGACTAGGTCGATTGAGCATTGCTTTGATTTGATGTCGTGAATTGATTGACTGATTGGAAATGACCGTGAGTTGTCTCGTTGGCATCAAATCGACTAGGTCGATTTGATCGATGCTTCGATCTGTGATATGATTACTTGGGTGCCTGTTGTGAATTGTACTGACTTACAGGTGGGATCTGAGGCCAAGGTACGTCTTCTGCCCTGTGCGTGTATAGGCAGCCTATAGTATAATGGTTTACTAATCGGCCTTAGTGGGGTAGAACTTGCTGAGACATAGTCTCATCCCAGTTTGGGGAAAACATTTCAGGACCCCGATGAGAAGCTGAGGAGGAGGAATCTGAGTGGGAGAACTCGGAAGTGAGATCTGAGGAGAAGGATTTTTGGAAGAAGAAGATAGTCCAGAGAGGGGCCTTGAGTACGGCCGGGTTGACTGAGATTCTATCTTCTTTTGAGAATTTCATTTTGATGTGAATAGAGATAGAGTAAAAAGTTGTGAAGTGCTCTGGTTTGCGTTTTGTATAAAAGTTTGGTTATAAGTTTCAATATGAAAAATATGGCTCTGCTTTTCTATCCCATCGATATATTGTCTGGGGATTTATAACTGCTTCCGCATGTGCTTAAAAAATGAAAGGGTCGGCGATACTAGTCCTGGGATATCGCAAGTTAAAATCGACCAAGTGAGAAGGATGTGTGCGTGCCCGAGGATCGGGGCATGACATGGCAACCCCCTACCTGCCAAAAAAATTAAGAAAAAATTTAATTACGGACCTAAAGTGGGGGCAATTTTTTTAAAATGCCTAAATTGAAGTTTGTTTTAGATTAGAGCCCGGAGTAACCGACATAATTTTAGATGAGTGAACCGTTGTCCGGCCAAATTTCCAATCGGCAGATAATTTCGTCCAAAATTTTCTGATTTTACCTCTATATTTATGCTGAACAACTGTATGAACTAGAGGATTGTTGACTTGAAGAACAATTGCTGAACAGTTTTCGTCCCAAATTTTCCCATTACCTCAGCTCTGTCCGCCCACAACAAATCGCTCCTTACACCTTTCAAGTTCTTCCCCCCGAGATCCTTCCCCAGCTGGAGGAGATGGAGCGTCGATTACATCCAAGGAGTTTAAAGAGGCTAGGATTCTTCGATTCTACCTTTTGTTTTTCTGGTTTGTTCGGGTTCAACAGCGTAGGTGCGGAGGGAGGGCGATGGTGCGTTATTGTGAATGAGTTGAGTTTTTGGAGTTTGTTTTGTTGGAAATATATGGCTTCGAATTGGGTAGCAATGAAGTCGGATCTTTAAAGTGATCAAGTCGGACTTTGAGGCATTAGATCATTTTCTTTAAAGATTTATTTGCCCCACAACGTTGCTAATGGTTACCGGCAAATATCCTCAAGGATACAAGAAGTCTAAAAAATGAGAATATTATATAGCAATTCTAATATTTTTTCAGAGTCTCTCTAGGAAACAATTGAAAGGATGGTTGTAGTTTCAAGAAAGAATGCTCGAAAACATAAAAATGATCACTATCGTTCTTCCAAAAACTGATATGTATATATATATATAAAACATTCTTAAAACACAAGCAACTCTTCGTGAAAAATTGCAAAAAATGAACAAACGTGTCCTTTCGAAAATTGTCCAATTGAACAAAGACGTCCATTTAGAAGAAGTTGAAAAGCGAACAAATGCAACCCTTCAGGAAAAGTTGCAAACTGAATGAGTATTTTTTCCAAAAGTTGTCTTGAAAAGACAAACAAAAATTCGGAATAATAATATTTTTTAAAATTAAATTTCGATTTTAAAAAATAATTTCCGAAATTTTTCAAAAACAAAAAGTAACCTTTGAATTGATTGAAATTAATAACATAACCATAAAAAAATACTAACAAAGGGGTTAGTGCTAATTAAACGGTGGGCGTGCAAGCATGCTGAGTGCACCAAATAATCGCGCACCCGCACGCGTGTATGGTGGGGTCTAACCCACATCTAATCATTCCTTTAGGTACACAAAAGAAACCTACACTTATTAATTGACCCACTTCCTCTCATTTCTCCTATGTGGGACAAGGAAACATGCACTTGGTTTGTTTTTACAAACAAACTTTCAACATGTTCTGGTCATGAATCATGATTAAAGTGATGCTATGTGGACGTTTCTATTTGGGGAGGAGGCAAGGGTGATGGTGCTCTTGGTGGTTGACTTCATTTACTGCGAACTAATGTTGGAGTAGGCATGGGTTCCTCGCTTTCTAGGGCCTTAGAGTCTGCAGTTGTACTTGATGGCCAGAATATTGCTTGTGGTGGATGACGTGCTGCTTTAATGACCAAGCAAGGAGAGATCTTTTCCCAGGAGAGATGGGGTGAGAGACTTGGGCATGGCTGGACTCTTATGTTTTGCATCCAAAGGTAATAGATGCTCTCAGCAACACATATATGCAGCGAGTATCATACATGCGCGGTAAGTCTTTCTGGTGATTTATACACTTGGGGGTGACGGAGCTTATAGTTTTGGTCTTCTCGGGCATGGGAATGAAGTGAGCCACTGGGTACCAAAAAGAGTGAATGGATCCTTGGGAAGGTATATGCCACATCCCTCTCCTGTTGACTTTGGCACACCGTAGTTGTCACTTCGCTGGTCGTTACTTGCTTTCGGTGGTGGCACCTTTGGTGTTCTGGGCCATGGAGATCGAAAAAGTGTATCAATATCCAAGGAAGTGAAGCCCTTTAAAGGGCTTCGCACTGTTCGAGCTGCTTTGGGTGTTTGGCATACAACTACAGTAGCGGAAATCATGGTTGGTAATCCTAGTTTCGGTAACTACTCATTCGAAAACTGCAGTAGTGAGTAATGGATGTGATCAGTGGGCGGTTTAATTTTTTGTAAACTCATTTCTTTTTTCTAATACAAATATTCAAGTGTTTAACGATAATTTGATAATGGTTGCTTGGCCAAATACTTGCTGTTTTAATGATGAGTTGGTGATGATGGTTATTAACAGTTACTTGGCCAAACGCTTGCTGTGATCAATGGATGTTTCATATACTAATGCTTGCTGTTAGAATTGTTGGAAAGCCATTAGTTATACTGTTGTTAGAATTTTCAATCATCGTTTGGCTCTTCTTCTCTTCATCACATGTTCAGTTAACAAAATATGCCTGAGTTTTGATTTCTCCTCTCTGGAGTTCTTTCTGAGCTTGTATTAAGGGGAATAATCGATAGTACCATTGAGAAAGAGCGAGTTCTACACATCCATTAGTATAAAAGCTATTTGAGGAAGACCTGCTAGTACTTGGCAATAGAAGAAAGGTGGATATGTATATAATGGAGCACTCTAGGTAAAAGAAGAGTTCAAAACAACTGAACAAGAGATAAGGATCCTCTAGTTCATCTTCATTACAAGTTTACAAGGGAGCTTCCGGTTTATTCAGATTCCATTTCAAGAATGAAACTTCAATTGATAGGCACGAGCCCTGTTCCCTTCTCTTCAATCCTTTCTGCTTCTATTTTCCATAGGCTTACTATGAGCCGAACTGAAGCAACAACTACGCAGAGTTAAAAACCAGGCAAGTTTTTTGGATAAAGACTGGCAGCCATCATCTCGTTGCTGCTCTTCTCCATTAAAGGCATTGTCTTTCTCGAAAATGAGACGTGCCCCGCATTTCTTCAGCTGAATTCGGGGAATGAAGAGTGGGTTCTGCTTTGCCACCTGAATTTTGTGCCCTTCTTTCAGCTTGGAAATTGTTGGATGTTTTTGTGGTGGCTCTGATACCACTGTTGGATGTTTTTGCAGAAGCGTGTGTGTGTGCAAGTGTTATGTGTGAATAATAAAAGGACTACAATGGCAAAGGGAGAATGGATAAAAAAAGAGAGCTTTTATTATGAAAGTTTTTATTACAAAGGAAGGAGTGTGTGTAGTTTTTTCTACAACTTAAAACACACACCCCAACCCCTATTTATAGGCATGTCACCGCCATTCCTTCACCGACATTGAGGACTTCTAGTTGCTTCTCCATTTTTCTGTATTTTTCTATTCTCTCCAACTCCCAGCCACTTTTGTTGACTTTTCTTTGGCCTTTTTGCTGTCCACGTGTTCTGCTGCCCGCGTACCAGAAAGTTCTTCATTATTTGAGAGTTTTCTTGCCTTTTTCTTGCATGCACACGTACTAGAAATTTCTCCAACGTACTAGAATCTTCAACTTTGTCTTGAACACATTGTTGCCGCCATTTTTCTTTCTTGTGTAGTCTAGTGTAGTCTAGAATTTTCTAAAAATGGATCACTTTTTTAACACTCCTCCTTGATCCATTTTTGAGATACTCCGAGCATACTTCTCAATGTCTTGAATTTTGCCATTGGTAATGATTTAGTGAATATGTCCGCAATTTGGTTTTCAGTCTTGCAATACTTCAGCTCGATTTCTCCTTTATTTTGCACTACACGAATGAAGTGATATTTTATATCAATATGTTTTGTTCTTCCATGAAAGACTGGATTTTTTGATATTGCTATTGCGGACTTGTTGTCACAAAATATTGGCGTTGATTCCATTTGTGGTTCTCCAATGTCTTCCAAAATTCTTCGAAGCCATATTGCATGACTAGTAGTTGTAGCAGCTGCAACATATTCTGCTTCAGCAGTGGATTGTGCCACTGAGTCTTGTTTTTTTTATGTCCATGAAAATATTCCAGAACCTAATATGAATGCATAACCAGTGGTGCTCCTCCTGTCATCAGATGATCCTGCCCAATCGCTATCAGTATAACCAATCAACTTAGTTGTTGCGCTAGGTCGGTACCAAATACCATAATCAATGGTTCCTCGTAAGTATCGTAGAATTCTCTTGGCTGCTCCAAAATGAATTTGGCTTGGACTCTGCATAAACCGTGATAGTAAACTTGTCGCGTACATAATATCTGGCCGTGTAGCAGTAAGATATAGTAGACTCCCAATTAAACTTCTATAGAGGGAGGCATCGGCTTTTTCTGCTCCATCTTCCTTCAATAGTTTTTCATTTGTCATGAGCGGGGTTGAAACTGCTTTGCAATAGTTCATCTTGAATTTCTTTAGGAGGTTTTCGGTATATTTCTTTTGTGAGATGAAAATTCCTTCATCTTGATTGACTTCAATACCGAGGAAATAGTTCATCAAGCCCAAGTCTGTCATTTCAAATGTTTTCATCATTTCTTTTTTAAATTCTCGGATCATTGTCTCATTGTTTCCTGTATATATGAGATCATCTACATATAAGAGGACAATGAGAGTGTCAGACTTACCTTGGGTCTTGATGTAGAGTGTTGGCTCACTCATACTCCTCCTGAATCCTTGCTTGATGAAGTACTCATCGATTCTACTATACCACGCACGTGGTGCTTGTTTTAACCCGTATAGGGCCTTCTTAAGCTTTAAGACTTTTTCTTCATTGCCTTTGACAGTAAAGCCTTCTCATTGAGCTACATAAATTTCTTCTTGAAGATATCCATTTAGGAATGCTGATTTTACATCTAGTTGATAGATCTTCCATTCTTTTTGTGCCGCTAGGGCTATGAGTGCTCGAATAGTATCAAGGTGAGCGACGGGAGCAAAAGTTTCAGTATAGTCGATACCTGGTTGTTGCAAGTATCCTTTCGCCACAAGCCTTGCTTTATGCTTCTGGATTGATCCATCTGCGTTGAGCTTCGTCTTGTAGACCCACTTGACTCCAATGATCTCTTTGTCTTCGGGTCGATCGACAAGCTCCCAAGTTTCATTTTTCTCGATCATCTTGATCTCTTCCTCCATGGCTTTTCTCCAGACTTCATCTTTGGATGCTTGTTCGTAGTTTTCTGGTTCCAAAATAGCAAAGTTGCATGTGTCGTAAATTCTTCTAAGGGCTTTTACCCTTAGTACTGGAGACTCTGGAGTAGATTCTTCTTGTGTTGCTCTTGGAGAGCTTGGTGGAGTTATGTCGTGAGTGGTGGAATCCGGTACTTCTCCTTCTTCTTGTGACGTTGACTCCTCTTGAGCAGGTGGTATGTCTGGCAAGGTTATGTACTTCTTCTCGATCATCTCACTCTCCCAATTCCAAGCAACATTTTCGTCGAACTCGACATCTCGACTAATCATTAGCTTTTTAGTTCTTAGGTTGTAAATCCGATAGCCTTTTGATTGGTCACTGTAGCCAAGGAATATTCCTTTTTCTGTCTTTTCATCTAGCTTACTCCTTTTTTGAGCAGGGATGTGGACGTAGCAAATGCAACCAAACACTTTGAGATGCTTTGCTGAAGACTTCCGTCCACTCCATGCTTCAACTGGTGTTTTATTTTGAACAGCTTTAGTTGGACACCTGTTTAACAGTATACTTTGCAAAGATAGACTGCTTCGCCCAAAAAGTGTTGGGAAGGCCTTTCTCCTTTAGCATGGACCTTGCCATCTCCATGACGGTTCTATTTTTCTTTCAGCTACTCCATTTTGTTCTGGGGGCGTAGCCAACAGTTAGTTGATGATGGACTCCTTCATCTTCACAGAATTTATTAAACTCCTTTGAATTGTATTCTGTGCCTCTGTCACTCCTTAGGACTTTGATTCTTTGGCCACTTTGATTCTCGATGTGGTTCTTGAATTTTCTGAGGATAGAGAAAACCTCAGATCTTTCTCGAAGAAAGTATACCCACGTCATTCTTGTATAATCGTCAATGAATAGGATAAAATATTTATTTTGACTGGGTGTAAGTGTCCTCATCAGACCGCACACGTCTGTGTGGACAAGTTCCAATGGCTCCTTAGCTTTCCATGCAACTCCATATGGGAAGGACTGTCTTTGTTGTTTTCCAAGAAGACAGCCTTCACAAACATCTGAAATTTCTATGATGGCTAGAAAATCTCTCATCATATTTTTCTGATGGAGAATTTTTAGCCCAACAAAATTGAAGTGGCCAAATCTTCGATGCCATAGCCATGAATCATCAAGTTGAGCTTTCATGGCTATATCTTTGACATATTTCCATTGAATAGGAAAATTGTTATTTTTCATCTTAACAGAGGCAATGATATTTTTATATTTAGCATAGATAATGCAGGTATCTCTATTAAAATATAGAGAATACCCACTTTGTATCATTTGGCCCACACTTAAGAGATTTTGTGCAAGACGAGGGACTAGATATATATTACGTATATATTTTGGGCCTTTATTCGTTTCCACGGTGATGGTGCCTTTTCCTTTGACATCTACTAATGCACCATTGCCCAACTTTACTTGGGATTTCACCGACTTATCAATATTAGTGAATATAGATTCGTCCCTTGTCATGTGATTGCTACACCCACTATCGATGTTCCATGTTTCACTTTTATTATCATTTGCCGCTTGGCCTACGTAGAATGTATTCTCTTCACTTTCCTTTTTTTCTACATAGTTTGCTCGATTATTTGTTTTCGAGCGACAATCTTTTCTACGTGGCCATATCTTTTACAAAAGCGGCATTGTTTTTTATTTTTAAACCAACAATCCTTCTTCAAATGATTTGTTTTCTTGCAAATACCACAAGGTGGATAATTTTCCTTTTTTATAATTTCTCCTCCTCTTTTGTTTTTCCATGAGCTCCTTCCATTATTTTTAGTTTGATGAGACCGTATATTTACTTTAGACTGAAAGGCACTTTGAACTGAATCTTCATCTTGTGCCATTAGTCTTTTCTCATATGCTTCTAGAGAGCCAATTAATTCACTTATTGATAGGGTCGTCAAGTCTTTAGTTCCTTCTATAGTTGTTACTATGGAGTTGTATTTTTTGGTAAGTGAAACCAATATTTTCTCAACAACCATTTGATCAGTTATTCCATCTCCATAGGCTCTCATTTGATTAACGAGTTTCTTTAATTTTCCACAAAATTCTTGTACGGTCTCATAATTTTTCATTTTAGAATTCTCAAAATCTCTTCTTAGAGTTTGAAGGCGAATAGTGCGTACCTTTTCCGATCCTTGAAATTCTTCTCGTAGTATATCCCAAGCCTCTTTTGCAGTCCTCGCTCCAATAATTCTTGGGAATACGGTTTCTGAGAGCGCTTGCTGGATAAAATATAGCGCCCTTGCATCCTTTTGTAATTGATCCTTCGAAACACTTGCACCTTCTGGTGGAGCCTCGCAACCTTTTTCCACGATGTCCCATAAGTCTTGGGCCATCAAGAATGTAGTCATTTTTATGCTCCAAAAGTCATAGTTGTTCCCATCAAAAATGGGAATGGGAAATGAGGATGAGGTTGGGTTGGCCATGGTTTAGTTAGTGGGTTTTTGGAAAGGGTAGTTTTAGGAATGGGTAGGTAGGACAAACGCCCAATACCAACCAAAGACGTGGCTCTGATACCACTGTTGGATGTTTTTGCGGAAGCGTGTGTGTGTGCAAGTGTTATGTGTGAATAATAAAAGGACTACAATGGCAAAGGGAGAATGGATAAAAAAGAGAGCTTTTATTATGAAAGTTTTTATTACAAAGGAAGGAGTGTGTGTAGTTTTTCTACAACTTAAAACACACACCCCAACCCCTATTTATAAGCATGTCACCGCCATTCCTTCACCCACATTGAGGACTTCTAGTTGCGTCTCCATTTTTCTGTATTTTTCTGTTCTCTCCAACTCCCAGCCACTTTTCTTTGGCCTTTTTGCTGTCCACGTGTTCTGCTGCCCGCTTACCAGGAAGTTCTTCATTATTTGAGACTTTTCTTGCCTTTTTCTTGTATGCACACAGTACTAGAAATTTCTCGAACGTACTAGAATCTTCAACTTTGTCTTGAACACATTGTTGCCGCCATTTTTCTTTCTTGTGTAGTCTAGTGTAGTCTAGAATTTTCTAAAAATGGATCACTTTTTTAACAGATATCAACGGGTGAAAATCCTAGAACCGGCATAATTGAACCTGATCTTCATCCAATTTCGGAACTCCCTTCAAGGGCAAAGCAGTGCTGGAGATAGGCATGTTCATTTTAGGTACCTTTGCCTAGATTATCCACAACTGTGGAAATATAATCTCTCAAATATTTTGGGAAAGTCGCTGGCGATGAAGATGACTTCACCTATGCGAACAGGGTTTTCATGGACCGCATAGCTCACTTCCTCTTCATTTAGCGAATCTGAAATTTCACTCCCTCGCTTACTGAGAATGAGAACGCATAATTCCTCAAAGAAACCTGCAAAATATCAAATTGTCATGACTACTATATAAACGTGCATTACAAGTGACTGCTATACCCGCATGGCATGATTCACCACTTTTTCGTGCAATGAGGTTTTGTGCATAAAATTTTCCTTTTCCAGAGTTCTCAGACTTGTAGATGCATTCTTTTTCTCTCTTTTTAAGAGAGAGATAGAGAACCTTAGAAATTATCTTCTTAATTACTGAAGAACACACGTGGCATCCAGTCAGGTACAGCCTTCTCAAGGATTTCGAGCACTGAAGTCCCGGAACATCCCCCGCTTTCTCGCAATTCACCATGTTCATCTTCTCCAAGTTCTCCAATTCAGACAGATCAAAGACCGTCTCTGTTGCCATGCAGTCTGCAATATTAACCTCTGCCAAACTCGATGGAAGAGGCAGAAGAGACTCGAGTTCCTTAAATTTGTTAACCCTCATGACAACGATGTTTTCCAATTTTCCTATCGATTCTGGAAGCTTTGCGATATCATAATGGACCATGGTAGTGAGACGCACCTCGAAATTCCAAGTCACCCAATAAATTTAGGAAGTTCAGTCAGGGAGACGCACTTCATAGTACTCAACAATTCAAGTTTCCTCAATGACCGCACCGAATCAGGTAGGTCCTCTGTTCTAGTATCATTAAGCGTGAGTTCTTTGAGAGAAGCCATCATTCCCACAAGGGATCCACAATCAACAAAGAAAGAAGGCGCACGAAATTCTAACAAATCAGAAAACTTGCGCCGGTTTTTGGACATGTATGAAAACTACTCGCCAATAAATTGCCCTACTTTTACACCTACACTGTCGACCCTCCATTTCCAATCGAGTGAATCGAGCAAACCCGAAGAATCAGAAGTAAAGTCGAAGAATCGTAGCCTCTTTAAGCTCCTTAGATGTAATCGAACGCTCCTTCATCCAGCTGAGGAGGATGGAGCTTCCGAGGAAGAACTTGAAAGGGGTGAGAAGAGATTCGTTATGGGCGGGACAGACCTGAGGACGGGAAAATTTTGGACGAAATTTGTTTAGCATCAGTTCTTCTAGATGACGATCTAGAGTAAAGTCAATTTTATATATATAATTGCCCCATTTTTAGTCTTTGGAAACAGTTGCCATGTCAACATTTAACAAGACAATGAGTTCAAATCATTATTTGAGATTAAATTGGTTACTTCATGGCTTTATTTAAAATAAGGTTCAATCCATATCTCTTTTTAAAAGAAAATATTTACACTTAAGATCTATATTTGAAATTTTCCCACAAAAATAAAAATTACAAATATTTGCTATAGAGAATTTAATCTCATATTTAGTTTCATGCTCAAACTTTTTCTTTAGAAAAAAAACGTATCAAAATCCATGTCAGTTTGCTCAAGGTAAATTCCAATATAATGCATTCAAGGGGAAAGATGTCAATTGCAAAGATGTAAACGAAGACATAATCTCATCTTTACCTTAAATGTATAGACAATTGTATCGAGTCATCTCTTTCTTTGTATTATTATTCATGTAATAAATTCTGACTTTTAGTTAACACTAAATATATACCAGCCATCCTAAGTGGTGTGGTCGATGCTAACATGGAATATTTTAATAATATTTAAACATTTTTTCGAATATTTTTCTTTTCTTTGTCTTCCCTTCTTTCTCTAGTCAGTTGTTGGACCTTGGCAATTGACCAAAGGCAAGGACATGCAAGATCAACCTTTCCACCTGTAGCGAAGCTCGCCTTTGATGGTCACTGGTGAAGGTGAGCCTTGCTCACTCCTAGCGTGGCTCCAACTCATTGTTGTTGGGCGAGGTTAACCTTGCTAGATTTGGCCAGGTGAGGTCGGCCTTGCTAGTTGACCTCGTTAGCTCTTGCCTTTTAGCTGGTCGTTGAGGCTCGGCGACCAACTAAAGGAAGAAGGGAAGGAAAAAAAAATTAAAAAAATGGAAAACAGACACAATGGTGCCTCAGTACTATAATGTCAGAATACCAAGTGTCTTTAGATTAGACATACTTAAATCTCGTCTAGTCAATAGACACATTCGTGCCTTTACTTACTAAAAGTCTAGCATGTATCAATCCTTAAATCGGTTTTAACACCGGAGAACACTATATATTGTCGGAGTACCAAGTGTCTTTACTAATTGATGTTTGTGTGTCTACATTGCCATTCGTCACCCAAAGTTGCAATCTATCAACCACGACTTGACAACTCACTAAGGGGAACGCCTTTATAAGATGAAACGCTCCCTCAGGTAGGTAGTTCTATCTAATCTTACTCTTCTTATGCAATGAGATCCTCAATTCCCTCTCGCAGGAGCTAATTCAAGTACTGGTGGGCCGATCCGGCCTTAACCTGAATTCCGTGATGCAGATTGACTCATGCAGAAGAGTTTTGGCTGATTCGGTGATTCTTAAGTTGTGTATCAAAGTTTTGGTGCCGTTTTGTGGAAACACAATCTTGAGATGATACTCATGTTCTTGAAACTTGTTAAGGATTTTCTGAAACGAGTCTCGTAATAATTCCCCCTTTCTATTGCTGCCTAACGAGAGCAGGAAACCGAGGGGGATATAATTTACATTAGAATCAGCTCCGACGGAAATTGTCTTTTTCGGATGGGTTCTCTCCGTAAATTGTTGGGATTGCGCCCCTACTACAATCGACCGGGGAGAGCATGGGGACAGGGGCAATAATGCTATATTGATCGGAACCAACAATTTATAAAACATCAACTTATATATGTAAAAATAAGCACGATTTCGTCGCATTTTTTATCCTTCCAAAACTACTTTTCATAAAATAGAGTTAATCATTAAATTTCATGAACCATCTGAGGACCCCTAAGCTTGTTTCACTCAAAAGGATATCTCTCTTCAATCTAGTAAATTTTTTCTTTTTACGTATCTGTGAAACTCTGCGCAGGTTCAACTCCAGCACTTAACTAGAAAGTATTCTAATTTTCAAAATATTAGCCATCCAAAACACCAAATTTGAAAAAGAAATGAATAAAGGGCAACGCAGATGATGTTCTCTAAAAAGAAAAAGAAAAAGAAAAAACAGAAAAAAGCACATTTCACCGTCATTGCAATCATGTTGTCTGCGGCTCTGTCAGGAAACTCACACGAGAGTTCTTGAGAACGGGCCGACGGGCTGAATTCCTCAACAGCGCTTTTTACCTTCTTATCAGCGTCGACGCAAGCTGCCGTTTCAGTCTGCAGCTCCTTCGCCATATTCTGCTAAAGCGCTTTAGCCACCGTGATTAGAGATGCAAATGGTCTATCGTATAAACACCCATAATTCGTGATGAAATTCAGCAAATCAATGTAATGCCAACAAGAACACACTTATCACATTCGAAACAGACTTGCCACTCAGGCCACCGTGCCTCAAAGCATCAAAAGAAGTTAAAGAAGAATGCGAAAGAGAGAAATAAGGAATTTTCTATATATTTTGATTTATTCATAATGAGGATTATTAGCCTTTTTATAGGTTTTATGAAAGACTAAATAAGATAACATATGAATTAAGATATGTAAAATCATAGAGGAAATTCACATAATCTTTGGAGATACAAAAACCATGCTAATTTTCCTAAATAACTTTAACAAAAAAAGATGCTCAAAACTCAAGAGTCTCCAACTATTGTTTTAGTGAATAGCCAATAGATCAATATAATTTCATATGGTAAATGTTAGAAGTTTCTCATAATGTATCGATTAGGATTTATTAATTAAGGTAATAGTTTGGTTATGTGCTAATAGCAACATATGTACATCCCATTTTTTGATCAATTTACAACATTTACTTTGTACATAAAGTATAGTGGCTATTTCAACCTTTTCTAATGAGTGTGAAGGACACACTAATATGATTCTTTCAATGTCATCTTTTTCTTAGCACAAAGGTAATGCAACATAAGACACAGCATAAGTCATGTGACTACTTAAATCTAAGTGAGAAAGCATGATTCGCGTGAGCTTCCAAAAAGCAAGTTTGTTGATTCTTCTTGTTTTCTTACTTTTGAACCCCCTTTTGTGGTCAAAGTAAATCAATCCTATCAAATCTTATTTAATCGCCAAATCGGGGTTTTTTATTCTGCATCTATATAGCTTTTTGAAAAAAAATTGGTTCATTGTATCAATCCACCATAGTTAAAAAGAAAGGGAGACCAAAAGAGATATCAATAGTTTGAAGTGATTGCACCGATTGCACGCACAAATCTCCAATCCACATCAAACATGATTGTGGTTGCTTTTGTCGTCAACTGTTCTAAAAGTATGGGTCCCTTCTAATTCTAGCTAAAAAATATGTATTCCGTATCGTGCCTGTATAGAATATGTAAGGACTATTGCTTAGAAAGTCATTAAGATCCTGTATTGCTTCAAGTTGTCTCTATATGTATTATACCATCTTTATATAGCCGTACTACACGGCTAAAATTTGTACTCAAGCAACTATAGTCATTCTTGGCCCGTGCCTTGCAATAATACAATTATAGTATGGACATATATGATTTTGCTTTTAAGCGGACCATAGGAAAGTGTATTTTATGTAGCTATTATGCATGTAAAGTATAGCAAACTTATACATTTTAAGTTCTAGATAAAGATTTTTTCACGTATTCATTCATGGCTAGATTGGATATGACCCCGTGTAATATATCATTGTCATATGAGATACCTTTTTCATAGCAATTAATTATTTCATGAAATGATTCGTCTATGTAACCAATAGGAACATATATACGTCCCATTTTTTGATCAATTTACAACATGTGCTTCGTACAAAATGTATAGTTGCTATTTCAACATTTCTAACAAGTGTCAAGAAGGACGCACTTATATGATTCTTTCTATGTCACCTTTTTCTTAGTGCAAAGGTAATGCAAAATAAGACACGAAAAAAGTGTTGTGACTAATTAAATCCAAAAGCGAGAAAGCATGATCCATGCGAGCTTCCGAAAAGCAAGTTTGTCGATTCTTCTTGTTTTCTTAATCTTGAACTCTCTTTTTTGCACAAAGGAAATCAACCCTATCAAATCTTAGTTAATAGCCAAATCGGGGTTTTATGTTCTGCACCTATATAGCTTTTTGAAACAAATTTGTTTCTTTGTATCAATCCACCATAGTTAAATAAAAGTGGAGATCAAAAGAGATATCAATAGTTTGAAGTGATTGCACCAATTGTAGGCACAAATCTCCAATCCACATCAAACACGATTGTGGTTTCTTTTGGCATCAACAATTCTAAAAGTATGGGTTCCTTTAAATTCTAGCTAAGAAAGATATATTCCGTATTGTGCCCGACAATCATTAGGTTAATTAATTATTATTTTTCTTTATAGAAAATGTAAAGACTATTGCTTAGAAAGTAATAAGGGGGGTCTCAATCAGAGTTGGCCAGCGGGCCATGCCAATTACTCCACTAATAATGTTAACTTCGGCTTTAATTTCTTGACCCAATTCTTTGACTGACTTGGTCTTTTCTACAGGACAAGGCAACTTCAAAGTCTCCAATCGAATAAGGTTCATCCAATCTCTTTTCAATCTTTTCATATGGTGCCATCTCCACATACCCCAAGCAATTCTTTAACAATTTCGTTTTGTCCAAAGACAAATAGAGACCTGATTAATGCTCTTAGCAAACTTATACATTTTAAGTTCTAGATAAAGATTTCTTCACGTATTCATTCATGGCTAGATTGGATATGACCCCGTGTAATATATCATTGTCATCTGAGATACCTTTTCATAGCAATTAATTATTTCATGAAATGATTCGTCTATGTAACCAATAGGAACATTTATATGTCCCATTTTTTGATCAATTTACAACATGTGCTTTGTACAAAAAGTATAGTTGCTATTTAAACATTTCTAACAAGTGGCAAGAAGGACGCACTTATTTGATTCTTTCAATGTCACCTTTTTCTTAGCGCAAAGGTAATGCAAAATAAGACACGACAAAAGTGTTGTGACTAATTAAATCCAAAAGCGAGAAAGCATGATCCGCGCAAGCTTTTGAAAAGCAAGTCTGTCAATTCTTCTTGTTTTCTTAATCTTGAACTCCCTTTTTTTGTGCAAAGTAAATCAACCCTATCAAATCTTAGTTAATAGCCAAATCGGGGTTTTTTGTTTTGCAACTATATAGCTTTTTGAAACAGATTTGTTTCTTTGTATCAATCCACCATAGTTAAATAGAAGTGGAGATCAAAAGAGATATGAATAGTTTGAAGTGATTGACCAATTGCACGCACAAATCTCCAATAAACATCAAACACGATTGTGGTTACTTTTGGCGTCAACAATTCTAAAAGTATGGTTTTCTTTTGATTCTAGCTAAGAAATATATATTCCATATCGTGCCCAACAATCATTAGGTTAATTAATTATTATTTTTTATAGAAAATGTAAAGACTACTGCTTAGAAAGTAATAGGGGGGTCTCAATCAGAGTTGGCCATCGGGCCGTGCCAATTACTCCACTAATAATGTTAACTTCGGCTTTAATTTCTTGACCCAATTCATTGATTGACTTGGTCTTTTCTATAGGACAAGGCAACTCCAAAGTCTCCAATCGAATAAGGTTCATCCAATCTCTTTTCAATCTTTTCATATGGTGCCATCTCCACATACCCCAAGCAGTTCTTTAACAATTTCGTTTTGTCCAAAGACAAATAGAGACCTGATTAATGCTCTTAGCAAACTTATACATTTTAAGTTCTAGATAAAGATTTCTTCATGTATTCATTCATGGCTAAATTGGATATGACCTCGTGTAATATATCATTGTCATCTGAGATACCTTTTCATAGCAATTAATTATTTCATGAAATGATTCGTCTATGTAACCAATAGGAACATTTGTACGTCCCATTTTTTGATCAATTTACAACATGTGCTTTGTACAAAAAGTATAGTTGCTATTTAAACATTTCTAACAAGTGGCAAGAAGGACGCACTTATTTGATTCTTTCAATGTCACCTTTTTCTTAGTGCAAAGGTAATGCAAAATAAGACACGACAAAAGTGTTGTGACTAATTAAATCCAAAAGTGAGAAAGCATGATCCGTGCAAGCTTTCGAAAAGCAAGTCTGTCAATTCTTCTTGTTTTCTTAATCTTGAACTCCCTTTTTTGCGAAAGGTAAATCAACCCTATCAAATCTTAGTTAATAGCCAAATCGGGATTTTTTGTTCTGCACCTATATAGCTTTTTGAAATAGATTTGTTTCGTTGTATCAATCCACCATAGTTAAATAGAAGTGGAGATCAAAAGAGATATGAATAGTTTGGAGTGATTGCACCAATTGCACGCACAATTCTCCAATCCACATCAAATACGATTGTGGTTGCTTTTGGCGTCAACAATTCTAAAAGTATGGGTTCCTTTTGATTCTAGCTAAGAAAGTTATATTCCGTATCGTGCCTGACAATCATTAGATTAATTAATTAATTTTTTAATATAAAGTGTAAAGACTATTGGTTGGAAAGTCATTAAGAGCCTATTTTGCTTCGAGACGTCACTACATGTATTATACCATCTTTATATAGCTGTACTACACGGCTAAAATTTATACTCAAGCAACAATAGTCATTCTTGGCACGTGCATTGCAAGAACACAATTATAGTATGGACATATATGATTTTGCTTTTAAGCGGAACATAGGAAAGTGTGTTTTATGTAACTACTATGCATGTAAAGTATTGCAAATTTATACATTTTAAGTTCTAGATAAAGATTTTTTTACGTACTCATTCATGGCTAGGTTGGATATATGACGCTGTGTAATATATCATTGTCATCCAAGATACTTTTTTCATAGCAATTAATTATTTTATGAAATTATCCGCCTATGTAAGAATTTGGAATTACGTCTAAAGTTTATGACTCAATTTAGCAAATATGAAATACATATCAAGTGATCAAGCGCTGACGATGGAACAAAAAAATTTCAAAGTCGGTGGAGTGGAAGAAGGGATGAGGGAAAAAAAAGGAAGAAAGCAATAAGGAGGAGGATAGCGTGTGTTCGTTGATGGGATGTGGACCCAACAATCAGGTGGAGAAAGTGGAGATAGTGGAGAAGGAAAGATGAAATGTGGAAGAAGATCCTTTGAATTCTTTATGGGTGTAAATTTCCTTGATGCACTGAGTGTATCTACGTGATTAAAGCGGGGCTCAACTAGGGGTCAGCCAACTTTTGTTGAATAAGGGGCTCGTTAAACCCAAAAAGTTTTAAAATCTGGAAATGGTTGATATTAGGGTAGCTTTCCTAATATGAAACGCCTATGCTTTCCAGTCTGTTTTTTTTTTTTTTTAGATCTTGAGCCTGGAGATTTGTGGGGTATAGTAAATTTATACAATATAATCTCATAGAAGGATTTTTTCAGATTTGCATGACAAAACACGTACTTGTTCATGATTAGATCGAAGATGATGCCATGCAAAATATCATTATCATATAAGATGTTTTTCTTATAATGATTATTGACTTCATGAAATGATTCGATCGGGTAAGAAATTAGAATTACGTCTAAAGTTTTGTGACTTAATTTAGCAAACATGGAATACATATCAAGTGATTTAGCGTCGACTATGGAGGAGAAAAATTTCAAAGGTGGAGAAGAGGAAGGGAGGAAGGAACGAAGAAGAAAATAGGAAGAAAGTGAGTGTATTAGAAGGAGGTGGACTTGTTTGTTGATGGGATGCGGACCTAAAGACTGACGGAAAAAAAGGGAAGCAAAGTGGAGATAGTGGAGAAGGAAAGATCAAATGTGAAAGATCCTTTGCATTCTTTTTGGGGAAAAGTATCAAAAAAGTTCTAAACCTATTGCATTAGTACCAATTCAGTCCTAAACTTTTCAATTGGACCAATTCAGTCCTAAACCTTTTAATATTGGTACCAATTCAGTCCATCCGGCCAATTTTGGCCGGCCGGTGCTGACGTGGACGTCGGCCGGTGGCCGGACGCTGACATAGCAATTTTTATGATTTTTTTGAATTTTTTAATGATTTTTTATTAATTTTTTTTTCCTTTTTTCTTTTCTTTTTCCTTTTCTTTTCTGCTTTCTTCTTCGTGGTTGCCGGCGAGCCTCCGGTGAGGCTCGCCGGCCACCGGGCGAGGACCGCGAAGCCCTCGCCCGGCCTCTCCCAGAGCCGCCTCACTGGTGGCTTCGCCCGGATCTGGGCGAGGCCAGCCTCGCCTGTGGCTGGCGAGGCCATGGCAGCCATCGCCAGGGCGGAGGCGAGGGCCGTGAAGCCCTCGACAGCCGCCGACGAGGGTCGCGACCCTCGCTCGGCCTCGCCCTAGCCTTGCCGCTGAGTCCCCGGCGCCTCCTTTGCTGTCGACCCCGGAGCTTCTCGACCTCGTCACCGTCGCCCTCACCTCCATGAGATCCCAATTCGAGGCCTTGGTCCCCCACCTCCCGCGACTCACGCCGTCGCTCCTCCGCCCGATCTACGCCTCCGAAACCCTAGCTCGCCACCCCAACACCCTCCTCTCCTTCTTTCGAGGCTAGCCTCGCCCGCGGCCCTAGGCGAGGCCGAGCGAGGGTCCCGACCCTCGCCGGCGGCTGGTGAGGGCTTCGCGGCCCTCACCTCCGCCCTGGCAATGGCAGCCATGGCCTCGCCAGCCTCGCCCAGATCCGGGCGAAGCCACCTCGCCGGCAGCTCAGGAGAGGCCGGGCGAGGGCCGCGACCCTCGCCAGCGGCAGGCGAGGGCTTCGCGGCCCTCGCCCGGTGGCGGCGAGCCTCACCGGAGGCTCACCGGTAACCACGAAGAAGAAAGCATAAAAAAAAAAAAATTAATAAAAATTAATAAAAAATTCGAAAAAAATCATAAAAAAATCATGAAAATTGTCACGTCAGCGTCCGGCCACCAGCCGACATCCACGTCAGCACCGGCCGGCCAAAATTGGCCGGATGGACTGAATTGGTACCAATATTAAAAGGTTTAGGACTGAATTGGTCCAATTAAAAAGTTTAGGACTGAATTGGTACCAATGCAATAGGTTTAGGACTTTTTTGGTACTTTTCCCATTCTTTTTGTGATTAAAGGGGGGTCTCGAATGGGGATGGCCACCGGCCGTTCCACTAATAATGGAACCTAAGTTTGGGTCCACTTCTTTAATTTCGTGACTTTCAATCCATTTGTTATGTTGACTTGGGCTTATTTATAAGACTTGGCAACTTCAAGAACCCAATCAAACGAGAATCGTCTGATCTTTTTCCAATCTTTTCATATTGCGCCTCCTCCACGCCCACAAAGCAAAATCTTTACCAATTCTCATTGCCAAAAGACAAACATAGGCATAATTAACGCTCTTGACTCTATGAATATCTGTCAAGTGTTGCTACTCACTCTTGTTCTATTTCCATCAATGACTTGCAGTGCCAAGCGTAATCGGCGGTGTGCTTTATCCTATGGTGATATTCACAATATACGATACCCATTTCGATTGAAGAGTGATCCGAAAGGATGTGGTGTCTCGTACTACGAGTTGACTTGCGAATATAATCGCACTATTTTATACCTTGATGATGTTTGATACTATGTGCAGTCTATCAATTATACTGCTAGCCAAATCAGATTGGTCGACGACGGGCTGCAAAAGGATAACTGCTCATCTCTCCCTCGTCATTCATGGACGTTGTATAACTTCAAGAAGGACAACGATCCAACCAACCCATACTATAGGAGCAACAATGGTACATTGGTTATCATGAACTGCTCAAAGCCAGTTAGTTATCCATTCTATATTGCTACTGGTCCATGCATTAAGGAGTCATACTCTTCCGACACATCATCACATTGGAACTTGTATGCTTTGGTCAATCCAAAAGCATCAGATGTTAGGGATTTTTGTACCATTCACAGGTGGACATGGGTATCATTTGATTTTGGGGGTGAAGAGCAAATTAATAGCAGCTCCTACAACTACAAGCTAATCCATAACATCATGGCTGATGGATTTAGTCTCGGCTTTGAACATCCATATAAGAAAGCATTCGTGTGCATATTTGATTTATGGAGTATCTACTATGATTCAGCGGGTTGCAGATCCTTACAACACGATGGTAAGCATCGGTTGGCAATGAAATTTTACCGCAATTTTGCACGATTTTATACGCTCTTTTCACTTGCTTTTTTCTCTTCAAACTGGAAAATGAAAGAAATATTTGAAATTCACATTCATTTCCACGGTATGGCTAGAATTATTATGTAAGCAGCCGCATGACTATTTTTTTGTCGGCATAGAGTCTATATTTTTGCTTTTTTTTTTCTTAATTAGTTTCATAATAAATTACTTAACTACTAATCCAAAAGTTTACTCACTAACACATTCCTTAAAAATTTTTAATCATGTATGCATTGGAGGGACAGAGTAATTAATTAAAAATGAAAATCACTGTTTCTCTATATTTGTTGACTATTAACAAAGCACAGAGAGTTTCATGTATCGTCTATCATCTATGTCAAATGAAGCCTTTTATTTCCATTTACTTGCAATTTCACACATCCGATTTCTGATTTTCTTCTGGACAAAGACCAACTTACACAAAGTACACTCTGTTTTCTCGTGATTTTATTTTCCAACATCGTTTTCCTTCAATTCCTTTTCACATCATTGATTCCTTGCACAGGTGTTCCTTTCGCTATCTCGACGGCATTCTGGACAACTTATCAGTTTACACCACTACTAGGTAAGCCGCAATGATTTGCTCTTAGAATAATAACAAAAAAGCAAAACTCATTCTAACCTATCAAAATTTTCCTAAGTGTTTTTCTGTGTAGTGAAATTCGTAATCGGGACACCATTGGTCGCAACATTTCTAATCTACAAGTATAGAAGAAGGCATTTAGCAATGGATGAGAACATCGAAGAATTTTTGCAAGCTCATAACAACTTTTTACCCATAAGGTACTCTTACTCGAATATTAAGAAGATAACTGGAAATTTTAAGCACAAATTAGGTGAAGGGGGATATGGTTCTGTGTACAAAGGAACTCTCAAAAGTGGCAATGAAGTGGCCATCAAGATTTTGAAGCAATCCAAGGCCCATGGCCAAGATTTTATCAATGAAGTGGCTACTATTGGAAGAATTCATCATGTTAATGTAGTGCGGCTCATAGGTTTTTGCTTTGAAGGCTTGAAACAAGCTCTCGTGTATGATTTCATGTCAAATGGATCTTTGGATAAGCACATTTTCATCGAGGAAGGAGATAAATTTCTTGATTACAAGAAAATATATGAGATTGCTCTTGGGGTGGCAAAGGGGATTGAATATCTACATCGAGGGTGTGACATGCAAATACTACACTTTGACATCAAACCTCACAACATTCTTTTAGACAAGAATTTCACTTCGAAAGTTTCTGATTTTGGACTTGCAAAACTTTATCCCATTGATCATAGCATAGTCTCAGTGACTGCTGCAAGAGGAACCTTAGGATATATGGCACCTGAATTGTTCTACAGAAGCATCGGTGGTGTATCTTATAAAGCAGATGTCTATAGTTTTGGTATGTTGCTCATGGAAATGGCAAGTAGAAGGAAAAATGTAAATGCAAATGCAGAACACTCAAGTCAAATTTATTTTCCGTTATGGGTGTATGACCAAGTCAATGGAGGAGAAAGTGTGGAAATGGAAGGAGTTGAAGAAGAGGAAAGGGAGATGATAAAAAAGATGATAACAGTTGCACTTTGGTGTATACAATTAATCCCTAACCATCGGCCTCCAATGATCAAAGTCTTAGAAATGCTTGAAGGATATATTGGTCATATTCAAATGCCTCCGAAACCGCTTATTTACCCACCAAACGAGCTAGTTGACGATGATGAGGCTGAGATGGAATTAGAAACATTTTCAAGTTCATCAAACGCCCCCACAATTTTTGCTAGTTCTCCATTTGGAGATAGCAATGATATTTAGTGGACATTGTACAATTTGATTTGAATATCTTTGTTCCCCACGCTATATTATGTTGGGAGGGAATTGAACTAGTTTAGCTTGCGAGCGGTTCCATTTTGTCTTCTTCTAGCTCTTAAGTTACTGTAGTTCAACTGCACATGCATTTTTACTCTCTTGCATCCTCCCTCGAAAGGATAAACAAATTGGTAAGAGAGCAGAGACAAAAATCAGTGGGGTAAGGGGACAAGGGGACGGATATTGGAGAATTTTTCTCCCTCATTAAGTGATTTAGGGTAATGCCTATTAAAAAGCTAATTATAACCTGCGATCTTATTTCTTAATGTGCTACCATTGGCATATGGTTTTCGGTATCAAGAGCTGCTAGTTTCGAATTATGAACCCAATTGCAGAGAAAATGTCCATTTTTATGAAGTAGACACCACCCGTTTATGCAAGAAACAACTTTTATAGAAATGGGAAAGAAGGTCTTAGATGAAATAATTTCATGAAGTTTATATTTGAAAGAACTCATACTCCGTTATAAAGCAGACATGAAATTATTGATAAGTAATTCTATGAAGTTTTCTTTGCTTCTTGTTATGCTAGGTCATTTTTTATTAGTCTAGCTTGATACTTTTTTCGACTCCCATGTGTCTGATTGAGAAAAATATAATTTGATTTAGAACTTGACGTGGATTGATTTTGACTACACTAAAATTAGATATATATTGTATAACTAAACACATCACGAACATTAAAAAGGCCATGTCCATGGATGGTCCATACCATAACACTCTAAGGTCGAACCCTCGATGGGACGTTTGTGGAGGTTCATATACTAACCATGTTTGGGAAGCGTACTTTGTATGTTCATTCTATGTGAATTCTTGCTAATTCAGTTAATCATCTGTTAATCAAATCACTTGTTTCCTATGGAATATTCACCAAAGAGTGCTGCAAACATGCTATCTTTCATATGCTTGCCAGTGTCCTCTATGACTCGGAATGAATCACTCTTCTTTTACTGGCATAAATCTCAGGCCGCAGTGTAGTTTTTACTTTTTAGTTGTGGTTGTTGCATTTAGAAGTCGCTCAGCATTTGGCTCTACCAAATTCAAATTCTCTATTCACCACCCGCGACAATTTTTTTTGCTTGCAATTCATTTGCTCTGACCGAGATCAAATTCTTGAGAAAATACTGATAGGGCATCACATGGCCTTGTAGGTCACATTGGCTCTAATTTAAATGACCAAAAGAAAATGGGACAGTTACTTAGAAAAGTACTACAACTTGTCAACACGATGCATTTGAGTCTTAAATTTCCATTTTGTTTACTTAAAACTTGCAAATTTGGAGTTTTTTTCAATTGCACGAGATTTTTGATAATTCCGCGTCAATTGCACGTCTATTGTAATCCAATAGATTTAATGGAAAGACTAAAGTGGATGACAAAGGCAAGTTTTAATACTTAAATATACGAAAAAGAAATTTTTCGATTTAAGTACGTTGAAGTGCCTGGCAATATTTTGAAGGAACGAAATTTGAATGGCCTAGATTTTATCAATGAAGTGACTAGGAACTAGGAAGGATTCACCATATTAATGTAGTACTACTACTCATTGGCTTTTGCTTCTGGAAGTCAAAAGCAAAGTCTCAGGTACAATTTAATGCCTAATGGATCCGTAGAAAAGCATATTTTCTCCAACAGAGATGATAGTCCTCTTGATTGCAAGAATAAGTAAGAGACCTTGAAGTGGCAAGATGGATAGAATATTCACATCAAGGATGCTATGTGCAAATTCAGTACTTTGATTTTGATCCTCATAATATTCTTCTCGACAAGAATTTCACTTGAAATGTTTCTAATTTTGGTCTCGAGAAGCTTTACCCGACGGATCGTAGTATCGTGCCTTTATTTGCCCCGTGAGGAAAAGACGATTGGTAGCGTCTCTCATAAAGTCGATGATCCAGCTTCAGTATCCTCTAATGGAAATAGAAGGTCGAAGGAAGGATCTGTTGATGAAAATGGGGAGGCCGAAAACAGATGATAACAAAAGGCACCAGCGTCCAGCCTTCGATGAACAAGAAATGCTTGAAGGAGAAACCGGTAAGCTACAAGCGCCTCACGAGGCCGCTTCTATGCTGAGGAATCATGTGCTGGTATAAGAATGTATGAATCTCGTTCTGCTTGAGTTGTATCAGAGGGGAGCCCAGTAGAATTGGAAACCGAGCCCGTGAGCGCCGCTAATGAGGCCGAAACCCAACCCGGCTTGCGAAAGCCACCAATGCCACACAGCCAATTGGATAGGCTTGAAAATGGTTAGGTAGATCGGAGAAGCAACATTAGCAAGACTAAGAGAATGTAAGACCTCATCACTCTGTCATCATCACCACCGCTGTGAAGGTCGATTGGCCCTCGCGATCGCTCCGCTAGGATTGGCCGACCCTCGCCTGCTCGTGACGATGACTAGCAACCTGAGCCTATGGTTGAGCGAGAGTCTTTCCGTCCTGGCGGCGTGCCTTCAACACCTCCCCAGCCATCTCTCCCAGGTCTCCTTTTTCCTTTTTTCCCCTTAGTAGGTTGATTGCACTTTAAGCACGCGTTGCTCACGACCGGGGTACAGAGCTAGCCTGCAGTAAATCAAGAATATTCGGTGCCCATGCTTTTGACGGGGACGAAGCCGTTCCTCTTAATTATCGACACACTAAATTTGTAGGATCAACAAAATAAAAAAAGAACGACAAAACATTCCCATCACGGAACGTGAAGAAATCGCGCATTGATTGATCTTCTTTTTCTCCATGCACGAATGAAACGCAAAATAAGCGGATTGACCATGTAATTCGTGAACCTTAACATGATTTCAGCGTTCCTCAATTCCTGTTTTTTTTTGCAGAAGAATAGCCTCATGGTCATGGCAATCTATTTACGTTTCTTGTTTCCTGAGCGTCGTGCTCTTGATGTGGAGCAATGAGTCTCCCCGTCTTCTCTCCACCGTCCGATATCAAAGCTCTCTCCTTCCCGCCGAAACCTTCACCCCGCTCGCCCCTTAACCGCCGCCTGATCACCCCACCACCCCGGCGGCGACCTCCCTGGAGCGTTTTTCCACCTCGACCTCATGTCCGGTGATGGGCCCCATTCCGACCTCCTCACCTTCTCTCTCTTCCTCTAGTCCTGCATTCGCTCGTGAGGCGCGTCCATCGCGCGCTGTGGCTCGGTCCCAGCTCGAGCCCGACTCGGCGATTCTCAACCCGCTCGTCAGTCTCGACTCAAAATCCAATGACTGGGCCGACGCCGAGATGATATTTATGGACATGGGTAGAAAAAGGGACTTGGTTTCTTGTAGTTGCACGATCTCTTGCCATGCCAATAATCACATGGGAATTTGAAGCGGTGGATACTTTCCTTCATATGCTTGAAGATGGTTTATTTTTTCCCTAACGGTTATTGTTTCACGGTGGTTATTGGGGCTTGTTCGGTTCCGGAAAATGCATCAATTGGCGATACAATTTTCGGGTTTATAATCAAAAGTGGCTGCGTTGATTCTGATGTGTGTGTTGGGTGTGCATTTTAATTGACATGTTTGCAAAGGTAATGCTGATTTTGTTTCAGCACATAAGGTGTTCGAGCAAATGCGCAAGAAGAATGCGGTGGCCTGGACTTTGATGATGGCAAGATGTACTCAGTTGGGTTGTCCAAAGAAGGCTGTTGATTTGTTTCTAAATATGCTTGTCAGTGGAACTGTGGCATATAGATTTACACTTATCGCTGTTTTGTCGGCATGTTCAGAGTTGGAGTTGCAATCACTGGGGGTGCAATTGCATTCCTGGGTTATATGGTCTGGATTGGCTTCGAATATCTGTGTTGGATGCAGCCTGGTGGACATGTACGAGAAGGGCGTCTGATCAGATGCAAGATCATAAGGTTATGTCCTAGACAGCGATAATCACGGGATATATGCAAACTGAAGAAGATGAGGAGTATCAAACTCTTTTCAGAGATAAAAGGTCCAGTGAGGCCAAACAATTTCGTATTTGCTGGTGTTCTCAAGGCACGTGGAAGTACTCGTGATGTAGATATGGGGATACAAATATACGGGCTAGCTATAAAATTGGGCTTTGCCGGTGATACTTAGGTGGGTAATTCTCTCATAAGCATGTATTCTTGGTTGGGCCACATGGAAGACGCTCAGAGAGCTTTTGATGCACTATTTGAAAAGAATTTGATTTCTTATGATACCCTTGTGGATGCCTATGCTAAAAGTTTGGAGTCCGATCAAGCCTTTGAACTACTACATGAGATTGAGATAGGAATTGGAACGAGTGCTTTTACATTTGCCAGCCTTTTTAAGTGGAGCTGCTTGTATCAGCACTATTGGTAAGGGGGAAGCAAATCCATGCGAGGGGTAAAATCAGGGCTGGACTCAAATCAAGTCATTTCCGATGCTTTGACACTATATATTCAAGGTGTGGAAACGTAGAAGCTGCTTTTCAAGTTTTCTGTGATATGAAGGAAAAATATTATAGCCTGTACTTCAATGATCACTGGTTTTGCAAAACATGGGTTTGTGGCAAGAACTGTGGACACATTCTGTAAAATACTCGAGGCCAGTGGGAGGCCAAATGAGATCACCCATGTCGCTGTTTTATCTTCTTGTAGCTATTTGGTTTGATTTCTGATGAGTAAGAACACTATAGGTCAAAGTACACGGAACATGGAATCTTGCCTAGAATTGGACACTATGCACGCATGGAATTATTGGGCAGATCAGGATCCCTTGTCGATGCTCTTCAGTTTATAATTTCAATGCTTTTCAGGGCTGATACACTGGTTTGGTGTACATTTCTGGAGCTTGCCGAGTTCATGGCAATGTTGAACTTGCAAAACAAGCTGCGGCAATGATTTTTCAGCAGGAACCGGATGACCCTGTTGATTATGTTTTGCTATCAAATCTGTATGCCTCAGCTGGTCTACTGGAAGATGCAGTGGCAATCGGAATGAAGGTCAAACTGAAATCTTACAAAAGAAGCCGGTTGTAGCTGGATTCAAGTGAATAATATAGTTCACAAGTTCTATGTGGGAGACACTTCACACCCTAAGGCACAGGAGATCTATGACGAACTGGGCCGATTGACTAGTTGAATAAAGAAACTGGGTTATGTTCTGAATACCGAATTTGTTCTTTATGACATGGAGGAGGGATAAAAGGGACATATTTGCTCCAGGACAGTGAAAAATCGCTGCTGTTTTGGGCCTTATAAGCACCTCCAGTCCGAAATCTGTCAGGGTGTTTAAGAATTTCCACATTTGCAGAGATGGTCATTCGGTGATTAAGTATATCTCCATGGCAACCGGAAGATCTATAGTCGTAAGGGGTGCAAACCAGTTCCATCATTTTATGGACGGAACATGCTCATGCAATGACTACTGGTGACGATGCTTCTTAACTTGTCTCATTTATTGTGTAATTCGAATCTCTATTTTAGATTTTCCCCCTTTGTTCCTGTGTTACTTGAACTGGGATTCTGTCGTTTCCCTAGCAAGCCCAACAATGTAAATATCATGTTTTGAAATGTATATGGAGTTTGTACTCCTACGGTCAAAATACCAAGCAGAAGACCTCAAAATTGATCTCGATAAAATTCAGCAATATGATTCATGAAATCTAAAACAGTCATGCTTTAGCCTTTGGATTTTCCTAGAGTGTGCAGTTTTCGGATTCTAGATATTTATGTTCTGTTCTATTGCTTGTGTTCCCAATATGCAGTCCTGAAGCCCAATAATTCATTCATTGGCTGAAAATTCTGTATGATTTTTGTTTTGGAAAGTTTGCTTGTAGTGCCTCCAACTTTTAGTTAGTCTACATTTTTGGATGTGGAGTATTTTTTTGCTTTTTCATCTTCAAGTTCAACTATGCGATCATGTATATGTTGCTACAACATTTCCCAGACTGTTGCAGGGTGGATAATTTTAGGAAAGTGGTGATTGAGAAGAAACAAGAGTACCTTACGTGTGTAAACAATGGTTTGAAACCGAGGGGCATGATCCATGAGGGGTTCATGCAGTGATCAAGCATTCACAAGTATTGCACCTACTTGTCAGGGAGGAAATTGTTCTCCATCACTTGGGGTATAGTTCCTGATGTACATCTTAGCTCCATATTGTTCCTCTGCAAGGCTTCTCGTATACAGCATTGGACTTGTCAGAGCAGGGAAAGCAACAGGTACTCGTTACTAGTTTCCCCTCAGCAAATGACTGAATATAATCTGAAGGTGTTCAACTAGAATGCACACCGTAACTGCTATGTTGTTTCCAGCAATGTGGCAATTATGATCATCTAAACATACGATTCCTATCAAAGAATGTTACTGTCCTCTGAGGCAAGAATTGATGAGGCAAATAACATTATGCCACACCGCATGCCATAAGCTGACAAAGCCACTTGCACTCTCGAACAATGCATGTGTTTAAACTAGTGCAGATAACAGAGTTCGCAAAGGTATATAATGTGCACAAGCAGGTAATTTGAATTAAGAATCGTATAAAGTAGGCAAGTAGCTTTCAGATAAATTGAGTTTCTTACTGATTCTAGAGGTTCTTCACGCTCAATGGAGAATCATCCTAATGAGAAAGACCACTCATTGTGACAGGAGGCTGTGGATCTCTCTTCCAGCTCCATTCAGTTTTATTGACATTTTTTGCTTCACAGCACTATGAAAGGAGGGCGAGAATTATTAAAACCTCACATAACAAAGTGTTCAAAGTACGACAACCAGACCCATCTAATGGACAGCAGAATTCATAGGCTGAACTGCAAGGTCTACATAAACCGACTTCCAGAAGCAAACAATCATAAGCAGATGGCCTCACTTAGGAGAGCACACGACAAGAGGCTTGAAGAGCTGGAAGAGATTCATGGAAAAAGGTCCCCGAGTCGAAGGTGAGTAAAGGACAATTGGGGTGTAAATTGCGTATCAATTCCTCTCGTGGAGGAAATGATTATTGACACAGTGATGTACTTAATTTGAGGTCATATGGCACAGATTGTTCCCTGTCACCGTGAACTTCCTCCATCACAATGTTGCAAATACAGGTACAAATTCCATGCAACATCTCTTTTTGTTTGCTCCATATTGAGCCAGCTACACTGCTAGATACAAAGCATCTCTGCTTATTTTTTAAATTTGTAGCATTGTTGCCTCTGCTCTGCGAGAAAAAACCGGCTCTCGCTGGATTTTGCTGATCATATAATGTCTAGAGCTTTGGGATTCACTTCTCCATTTCTATGTTTTCTTTACATACTTCCGTAGTTGTTCGAGTAAAGATAGTGTTAATTGATGTGAATTCGAAAATTTCCATGGTTAGCGTAGTGACAGGCAAAGCACTTTCGCAAGAACTGATAAGCCATTGGAAAATTTCGAAGTGCTCGTACTTTTTACCGTCTTTTCTCAGCTTGACTGTTCACTCATATCAATTAAAATTTTCAGTTTGTCAAGGAGCCTCGAGGACAATGGAATGAAATGCTCGGTGAAACAATAAATAAAGGATCTAAGTTCACCTTCTCAGTGGTTTGTTTAAGATATCATGTTTAGCATAAACCTTAATAGAAAGACTGGCTAAAACATCTCTCCAAGCTATCTGCGGCACTAATACTAGAGTTGATACTTGATATTGAGTCTCATCTTTTCTGGAGATAGAGATCTTTCAATAAGTTTGGGACTTTGCTTGTTCAAATGTCATCAGAAATTAGTAAGGAAAAGAGAGTGGTGTCTATATGCAATATCTCTGTTTTAATACAATTTTAGTGATGAGTTAATATCACAAAAAATCTCAAACTGGTATAAACGTGACAAATTTACTTCAAACTAAATTTTTTACCACGAAACATTCCAAACCAGTACACCTGTGACAAATTTACCCCAAATGACCAAAAAATACCAAATTAGTACACTTGCAAACTATTTGTTTTTACCACCAAAAACCTCAAATTGATATATTTATGATAAATATACCCTCCGTTAAATTAGATTAATATCACAAAAAATCACAAAATTGGTACAATTGTGACAAACGGAAACCAACAAAACGGAAACTATTTTTTTTTTATCGTCAAAAATCTCAAATTGGTACATTAGTTAACTGTCTCGTGTCATCTAATTCAGCAATTTGATAGTAAAATTTAATTAAGATTTAATGGAAATTAACGGAAGCTAAATTTATTACAAGTATAACAGTTTGTGGTAAATTTATTAAAGGCGTACTGTTTTTATGGTTGAAAAATTAATTTAAGGTAAATTTTTTGTGGTATTAACCCTTTAGTGATTAGGAGATTAATCCATCTTTTAGTGTCCACTTAAGAGGGTGCGAGTGGTGGCGGTGACTCCTGGTCACGCAGATTTTAATGTCTATTTCATCTTGTCGGTCACGCATTGTTTTTCAGAAAAGAATAGTTAACCATACCAAGGCAATGTAGGACAGGAGATGCTAAACGCAAGAAAATTCCAGATGCTACAAAACAATTCATGTAAAGGTGATGTTGACTCTTCTGTGTCTTGGGGTCTTGTCGAATCAAAGGATGCCTACCATTATTTTCGTCATCCTGTGCTTTCGCGGAATTGCATGTTCTTTGCTTACTTGCAATGTTGTTTTTCGGAAAAGAATAGTTAACCATACCAAGGCAATATAGGACAGGAGATGCTAAACGCAAGAAAATTCCAGATGCTACAAAACAATTCATGTAAAGGTGATGTTGACTCTTCTGTGTCTTGGGGTCTTGTCGAATCAAAGGATGCCTACCATTATTTTCGTCATCCTGTGCTTTCGCGGAATTGCATGTTCTTTGCTTACTTGCAATGTTGTTTTTCGGAAAAGAATAGTTAACCATACCAAGGCAATATAGGACAGGAGATGCTAAACGCAAGAAAATTCCAGATGCTACAAAACAATTCATGTAAAGGTGATGTTGACTCTTCTGTGTCTTGGGGTCTTGTCGAATCAAAGGATGCCTACCATTATTTTCGTCATCTTGTGCTTTCGCGGAATTGCATGTTCTTTGCTTACTTGCAATGTGAAAAAGCGAATGGAGCAATAATTTCGTGGCTTGTTGAATAAATCCACCGATTTGTTCTTATGGGTAGAAGTAAATATAGGCAACGGAAAAAAATTCTCTTTCTCTACAATGATTTATCATTTGTTTTCGACACTCAAATAAATCAAAATCACGGTACAATAATCTGCAGAAATATAACTATCGTAGACCGAGAATAAGTCCATTGATTTGTTATTTTGGGTAGAAATAAATATTGACAATGGAAAAAAATTCTCCTTCTCTGTAATTATTTCTTATTTGTTTTCATCACAGAAATAAATTAAAATCAAGATGCAATAATCTGCAGACATGACTATCATAGATTGAAATACAATGAGAATTCATATACAATCAGAGTGGAGAATATGCTAGCATAAGGACTCAATAAATGGGAATAAGAGGCTAACAATTGGAACTATTAGCTTCTCCATTTGGCTAAAGATGAAAAGCCACATCAACATGTTCATATCCTCATCGCCACTCACTACAAAGTTATCCCCTCAATATCCAATCGAACTACAAAGCTTATTATCTTTCTTCCCCTATTGCAGTCAAACATAATAGACCTTACATTCATCCCAAAGCTGACGGACGAAAGAGAGAGCGTAAAAGAAAGGAAAAGGTGATGGAACATTAATTAAGTAAAATGGGGCACCAGCTTTTGTTGATTGAGGGGCTCAATAAACGCCAAAAGTGTCAAAACCTAGAAAGAAAGAGGGAAGCTCCCCCAATTTCAAACGTCTCTGCTTTGCGGTTTATAATATTCTTTTCATGATTCTTAACCTGAAGCTTTGTTGGGTCCCGTGTGGCTTTGTCAAGCCGAGTATCGTAAGCATTGAAATGGTTTACTCGGGATTAACTTGTGTTGCCCCTCCAAATGCATTGGTTATTGAATGGCCGAGCTTCAGCGGATTGTCTATCGTATCCCGAGCACGATATTTCTACTGATAAACATTAGTAATACGTGATGAACTTCAGCAAATCAATATAAAGCCAACAAAAAGAACACAATTAATCACATTTGAAACAATATTACGACACAGGCCGCCAAGCCTCAAAGCATCAAAAAGCTGCTGAAAATGTGAAAGAATCTCCAATTACCATTTCGGTGAATAGTCAATATTCATATGGTAAATGTTAAAAATTTTCTCAAAATGTTTCAATTAGGATTTATTAATCATCTCTCAATAATGAGAATGAGAAAAAAGCTCATTTGATTAAGGTAATAGTACGGTTACATGCTAATTAGAACATATATACGACCTATTCTCTGATCAATTTACAACATGTATTTTGTACATGAAGTATTGTCACTATTTCAGCATTCTTAATGAGTGTCATAGAGGACGTGCTAATATAATTATTTCAATGTCACAACTTTTCTTAGCTCAAAAGTAATGTGACATAAGACACAACAAAACTCTTGTAACTAATTAAATTAGTGTGAATGCATGATTCTCGTGGGCTTCCAAAAGGAAAGTCTGTAGATTCTTCCGGTTTTCTTGCTTCTGAACTCCCTTTTTTTTTTTTTTTTTTTTTTTTTTTAGCAAAGTTCAAAAATAAATCAACCTTGTTCCGCTTATCACATCTTATTTAATAGCCAAACAGAAGTTTTCTTCCGTATCTATATAGCTTTTAAAAACAAATTTGTTTTACTCTATCAATTGACCAGAGTTAAATAGAAGTGGAGATCAAAAGAGATTTCACTAGAGTTAAATAGAAGTGGAGATCAAAAGAGATTTCACTAGTCTGAAGTGATTACACCAATTGCACGCACTAATCTCCAATCCACATCAAAGATTATTGGTGTTGCTTTTGTCTTCAATAATTCTAAAAGCACGTCTTCCTTACTATTCTGGCTAGGAACGATATCCCCCTTATCTGCTTAGGGTGAAAAAAATTTTTAATAAAGAAGATGTAAAGTCCATATGATGTACAAAGTCATCAGGACCCACAGTTGCTTCAAATTGTCCTTACATGGATCCCATCTTTATATAGCTGTATTAGCAACTACAGTCATTCTTGCCACATGCATTGCAAGAATATCGTTATGGTTTAAATAAATATGATTCTGCTTTTAAGTGGAGTATAGAAGAGGTATTTCATGTAACTACTATGAACAAAAGCTACTGCAAATTTATACATTTTAGCTTCATTTAAGGATTTTTTCAGATTTGTGTGATAAAACACATAGTCATTCATACTTACCAAAAAAAAAAAAAAAACATAGTCATTCATGGCTAGGTCAATAATGATACTGCACAATATATCATTGTCATATGAGATACTTTTCTCATAGTGATTATTTATTTCGTGAAATGATTCGACCATGTAAGAATTTGGAATTAGATCTAAAGTTTGTGACTTAATTTAGGCTGTGGAGTAGCAAATTGCAAGACACCTTAAGATGGAGTAGCCCTAATACTTTGATAGTGGAATATAAGCATCGCAAGCTAAGAAATCCTATATCTGCGAGATTGCAGTGTTCATTGAGTTATGAAACTCATTATAGTCATGTCTAGACATTGATGTTCTTAGTGCATGGCCTCATTCTACTAATTTCCTGGAGTATCATCCTATGTTTGGTAACCCTGCATTGTATTTCTACATTCAGTAAATAAATGTTATTGGAGAAGAAATACGAACAATTCCAATGATGCTAACATGGTTCCATGATGCTGCTTCAAAACTAATGTATTGTGCTGTGACATGGAGAAAAAGTAATGATTCGATATTAAGTTGTAAAAATGATGAGGAGCACACCGAGTCCATGCGAGAAATAGCAGTTGATAATATACGACCCGAGACTAGTTCAATTTGGTATCATCCTGCGTATCCTGCCCGCTAGCATCTGAATTTAATCAGTTGTCTTAAAAAGCAGGACTAGCATTTGACTGCTCTGGACTATACGGTACTCTTCCTCTTAGCAAGGAAGTCAATCCTGACATGTAGGAAGGAAATAGAAATGTTGCTACTGAGGATTGTTTAGATTGGAATGTAACAATTTATCTTGTAAGGAAGCTACTGACATAATTGGAGCGTCTCTGATAGACACTTACTTGTAAAGTATATCATTTCCTCACTAGAACATGGCGCCAAAAAATATTTCTGTCATGGGAGCTGGATCTTTCCGATCTTTCCCTCAAAGTTCTTATCCTGATGCTCTATAAATTTATTAATATAAATGCACCTTCCAAAGATTAGTTTTAGTCCAGTTATGAGATTTCACACCTTGGGGACTAAAGATCTCTGCAATCCCCTAGTCATTTACATCATATCCACCAAGTTCTAAGCGTGGTTGTGAGTTGTCTTTAACAATTTGAAACTGATCATTATCATGGAAGAGGGTCCAGGAGCTGGAAGGAATTCATGGAAAAACGTCCCCAAATAAACAGCGAGTAAAGGAAAATTCGGACATAAATTGCGTGTTGATTCTGTTTGCTGAAGAACTGATTATTGACACAGTGATGCAGTTAATTTGAGGTCTTGTGGCACAGATTGCTCCCCATCATCTTGAACTTCCTCCATCACCATGTTGTACATGCAGGCACAAATTCTATGCAAGATCTCTTTGTTTTGCCTTATATTGAGCGAACTACAGTGCTAGACATGATGTATCTCTGCTTATTCTTTAATTCTGCAAAAGTTTTCTGCTCTGCGGGCGAACTGTTCTTTCTAGATTTTCCTGGTTATATAATGGCTAAAGCGTTGAGATTCTCCTCTCGTTCTTTGTGTTTTCTTACATAGGTGTGTAATTGTTTCGAGTAAAGACAGTATTAATTGATGTCAATTCAACATTTTCAACCGCTAGCATAGTAACAGGCAAAGAACTTCTGCAAGAATCGATAAGTCATTGGAATATTAGGGAGTATCTCGTACGTTTTACTGTCATTTCTCGGCTTGACTGTTTACTCATATGGATCAAAATTTTTAGTTTGTCAATGAGCTGCGAGAACTTATTGGAAGATGATGGAACGACATGCTCAGCGAAACAATGAATAAAGGTTACAAACTAACTGAAGTGGTTTGTGTACGATATCATGTGTAGCACAATCCTTAATGGAAAGACTAGCTGAAACATGTCTCCAAATTATTTGCTGTAACAATGCAATTTCATTGGATACAAAGCATAAAATTTTAAGTTTATACGATATTGAGTTTCACTTAGTTTGGGAAACGAAGTTTTTTCAATAAATTTGGGATATCGCCTGCTCCAAATGCCATTAGATTTAGGAAGGAAAAGAGAGCGTTGCCGTTTATTGATGATATCTATACACAATACCTCTGTTTTAATGTAATTCTAGTGATTAGGAGATTATTTCTTTTCAAGTGTTCACTTAAGAGGGTGTGACCGGTGATGGTAATTCCTGGTCACGCAGATTCTAACGTCAAATGCATTTTGTGAGTCACGCATTGGCTCTGGAAAAGAACTGTCACTGTTCCGAGGCAATAGGACAAGAGATCCCTGGACATGACAAAAATCCATAGGCTACAAAACAATTTTTGCCCAGGTGATGTCTACTCTTCTCTGTGTTGTGGTATTGTCGAATTAAAGCATGTTACCGTTATTTGCCTCATCATGTGCTTTCATGGGATTGCATGTTTCTTTGCTACTTGCTAGTTCTTGAAGGTGAAAAATTGAATGGAACGAGAATTTTGTTGCTTGTTAAATAAATCCACTGATTCATTCTTTTGGGTATAAATAAATGTTGAGAACGGAAAAATTTCTCCTTCGTCTCTGCTATGATTACTTATATGCTTTCGATACTCAAACAGTCTAAAGTCATGATACAATAATCGGCAAAAATATAAGTGTCATAGACTGAAACACTATGAATATTCATATATGCCTAGAGTAGAAAATCGGCTAGCATAAGGACTCATTGAATGGGCAGGTACTGGTTGTGCACTGTCTATAGACTAGAGACTTGAGAGCCCAACCATAGGAATTATAAGCTGCTCCGCTTGGCTAAAGATGAAGAGCCACATCAAAGTATTGTTCATATCCTCATCGCCATTCACCACAAAGTTGTCTCCTCAAAGTCCTATCGAACTAAAAAGCTTATTGCCTTCCCTCCCCTGTCGCAATCAAACGTAGGAGACCCTTTATTTGGTCCCAAAGCAAAATCTGATGTACGAAAGAGAGGGCAAAAATAAATTTTAAAAAAAAGGAGAAGGTGAGAGATCATTAATAAAGTAAATGGGGGTTAATCAGCTTTTGTTGATTAAGGGGCCCGATAAACCCAAAAAATCTCAAAAGCAATAAAAAAAGAGGGAAGCTGCCCTAATTTTAAATGTCTCTACTTGCCAGTCTGTAATATCCTTTTTAATATCTTGAACCTGAAGATTTGTCAGATCTAGTATGGCTTTGTCAAGCCAAAATTGCTCGATTGTAAGCATTGAAATGGTTGAGTCGGGATTGACTTGTGACGCCCCTCAAACTACAGTGGTTATCGAATGGCTGAGCTTTAGCACGTTGTCTACCGTGTCCCCGGCATGATGCTTCTAGTGATAAACATACTTATCAAATTTGTGACGGATTTACCGCTTGAGCCACCATGCCTCAAAGTATCAAAGATATGCTTAAGACTTAAAAGGGTAAGATAGCCTCTAACTATCGTTTTGCTGAATAGTCAATGTATTAGTATACCCTAATATAGTATATGTTGATAAAAAGTTTCTAAGAAAGGATTGATTAGGATTTACTAATTATCTTTCATAAATGGAAAAATAGCCCGTTTGATTAAGGTAATACTTTGGTTACATTCTAATAGGAACATATATAAGTCCTATTTTCTGTTCAATTGGCATCATGCATATTGTGCATAAAGTATAGTCATTATCTTCAGTGTTGTTAACGAGTGTCACGGAGGACACGCTAATAGGATTCTATCAATGTCACACCCTTTTTTTAGCTCAAAAGCAACGATGACATAAGACACGAAAAAAGTCTAGTAACTAATTAAATTTACAAGCTAGAAAGCATGACTCTCGTTGGCTTCCAAAAAGCAAATCTGTCGAGCTGTTTTCCTACTTTTTGACTCTCTTTTGTGCGCAAAGTTCAACTAAATAAAGAGGCCACGCTACAACAAATGTCCTTACTTAGTAACTTATTCAACCTTACACCGCTAATCAAATCTTATTTTAGTAGCCAAACAAAAGTTTTCTTCCATATATATATTAAGAAATTGGTTAACTGCATCAATCGACTAAAATGAATGTGAAGTGGAGATGAAAGGAGAGATGCCACGGGCTTGACGTGATGGCACAAATGTCGCACACTTCTCTATTACATGTTGTGACTCTTTTAAAAGACTTTGTTTTTGCCTTCAAGAATTATTAAAGTACCTGTCCCTTTTAATTGTAGCTAAGAAAGAGACATCACAAGAGATAGAACTGATTGCACACACTAATCTCTAATCCACATCAAAGGCTATTAGGTTTGCTTTTTATCTTCAATAATTCTCGAAGCATGTCTCCTTATGATTCTGGCTAAGAACGGTAGCCCCTCATCTGTCCCGTCCATCATTAGGGTGAGAAAATTTCCAATAAAGAAGATGTAAAGTCTATATGACGTACAAAGTCATTTGGACGCACTATTGCTTCAAATTGGCCCTAAGTGGATCCCATCCATATATAGCTGTATTAGCAACTACAGTCATTCTTGCCACTGTGCATTGTAAGAATACTATTGATAAATACGAAAGGGTATTTTATGTAACTACCATGCACATAAGCTATTGCAAATTATACATTTTAGCTTCATATAAAGGATTTTTTTTCAAGATATACATGATGACTAGGTCGACAATGACGCACTGCAATATATCATAGCCATATGAGACAATTTTCTTATAGCGATTATTTATTTAAAGAAATGATTCGACCATGTAAGAAATTGAAATTACGTCTAAAGTTTGTGACGTAATTTAGCAAATATTGAATACATATCAAGTGATTAAGCACCGATGATAGAACATAAAATTTTCAAAGAAGAAGAGAAGAAGAATGGGGGAGGGGAAAAACGAATAAGAAAATAAGAGGAAAGATAGTGAGTATATTTGTTTGTTAATAGGATGTGGACCCAAGTATCACGTGGAGTAGAGCGGAAGCAAAGTGGAGATAGTGGAGAAGGAAAGATCAAATAGGGATGGAAACCGGCCGTTCCACGACTTCCACTAATAATGGAACCACAGTTTCAGTTCAACTCTTTAATTTCTTGACTTTCCATCCATTTGTTCCGTTGACTGACTTGGGGGCTTCTCTATAAGACCAGGCGACTCCAAGTCCCCAATCAAATAAGGATCGTTCCATCTTCTTTCAATCTTTTTATATTGCGCCTCCTCCACACACTCCCAGCAATTCTTTACCAATTTCTCTTTGTCCAAAGATATACAAAGGCATGGTTAATGCTCTACACTCCATGAATATTTGTCAAGTGTTGCTACTCACTCTTATTCTAGTTCTAGTGATGACTTGCAGTATTGAGAGTAAGCAGCAGTGCTTCACTTCATCATGTGGTAACATTCACAATATAAGCTACCCGTTTCGACTAAAGACAGATCCAAAAGGATGCGGTAGCATGAGTTTCGAGCTGATTTGTGAAGATAATCGGGCTGTTGTATATGATGATGATGACCGATACTATGTGCAGTCTATCAATTATTCCACTAGACAAATCAAATATGTCAACGACGGACTGCAAAAGGATAACTGCTCGTCTCTTCCTCGTGGTTCATTGTGGCTCAGCTCAAACTCCAACCAAAGTACAGTGGTCATTGTGAACTGCTCAAAGACGGTTAGTTCTCCATTCTACATCACTACTGGTCCATGCACAGAGGGGTTGTACTCTTCCAACACATCATTGAATTGGAACTTGTATGCTTTGGTCAATCCAAAAGTTTCGGATGTTAGGGATTTTTGCAACATATACAGTTGGACATGGACAGATTATTTTGAAGTTGGAGAACACATTAACAGTAGCTTCTACAATTACAAGCTAATTCATAGCATCATGGCCGATGGATTTGTTGTCCAATACGATATCCTTCCTTCAGTGAAGAAAACTTTCTTTTGCTACTCTGATTGGTATGGCTACTTTCATCTCTATCGCTACTTTTCTTCCCGCCGCTTAGCAATTAGCGACACCGGAGGTCAGGTTTGCGGATCCATCTACTATTTTGGCAGTAAGTATTGATCGGCAATGAAATTTCACTTGTACCCTCTTTCACTTGCTACTTTCTCTTTAAAACTGGAAAATGAAAGGAATATATAATATCCAAGAAAATTATGACAAAATATACATGATGGTGTATATATATAATCTCCCACTGTGAAAAAAACGAAAAAAGGATTCTTGTGCCACCAACCACATGACTAGGTTTTTGTTGGCAAAGAATTTACATTTTTTTTAAATTTTCTTATTAATTATTTAATTAGTCACTCAACTAATAATCCAAGAGACACTCGTTAACAATCCTAAAAAAAAATTGTAATCATCTATTGATAGGAGGAACAAAATTATTAATTAAAAATGAAAAGCACAGTTTTTCTAGATTTGTTGACCGCCAATTGCACGAAAGGAGTTTCTTGAATCCTCTCATCTACATGAAAAATGAAGCTCATTATTTCCTTTTATTTGCAAATGCACGTATCCCACTTCTCATATTCTTTTGGACAAGATTCAACTTGTACAAAGTAGCTTGCTACTACTCTGTTTCCTCGTGTCTTTTGCATTCTGAACTTCTTTTCCTTCAATTTTTTTTTTTTTCACATCAATTCCTCCACAGGTGTCCTCGATGATATTGCATTTTGGACTACTTGGGATTTTACAACGCTATTAGGTAAGCCGCAATTACTTATTCTTACAATAATTATGAAAAAAAATAATTATTCTAACAAATTAAAATTTTCTTCAGTACCTTTTTGTGTAATGAAGTTCATAATTGGGACGCCATTTGTTGCGATATTTCTAATCTACAAGTACAAAAGAAGGCACTTAGCAATGGACAAGAACATCGAAGAATTTTTGCAAGCTCATAACAACTTTTTGCCAATAAGGTATTCTTACTCGAATATTAAGAAGATCACTAGAAATTTTAAGCACAAACTAGGTGAAGGAGGGTATGGTTCTGTATACAAAGGAATGCTAAGAAGCGGCAACGAAGTGGCCATCAAGATTTTGAAGCAGTCCAAGGCCCATGGCCAAGATTTTATCAATGAAGTGGCTACTATTGGAAGAATTCACCATGTAAATGTAGTGCAACTCATCGGTTTTTGCTTTGAAGGTACGAAACAAGCTCTCGTGTATGATTTCATGTCAAATGGATCTTTGGATAAGCACATTTTCACTGAGGAAGGTGATAAGTTCCTTGATTACAAGAAAATATATGAGATAGCTTTTGGGGTGGCGAAGGGGATTGAATATTTACATCGAGGGTGTAACATGCAAATACTACACTTTGATATCAAACCTCACAACATTCTTTTAGACAAGAATTTCACTCCGAAAGTTTCTGATTTTGGACTTGCAAAACTTTATCCAATTGATCATAGCATAGTCTCGGTGACTGCTGCAAGAGGGACCTTGGGATATATGGCACCTGAGTTGTTCTACAAAAATATCGGTGGTGTATCTTATAAAGCGGATGTCTATAGCTTCGGGATGTTGCTCATGGAAATGGCAGGTAGAAGGAAAAATATAAATGCAAATGCGGAACACTCAAGCCAAATTTATTTTCCACTATGGGTTTATGACCAAGTCAATGAAAAAGAAAGTGTTGAAATGGAAGAAGTAGTAGAAGAGGAAAGGGAGGTGATAAAAAAGATGATAATAGTTGCGCTTTGGTGCATACAATTAAACCCTGACCATCGGCCCCCAATGAACAAAGTTTTAGAAATGCTTGAAGGAGATATTGGTAATATTCAAATGCCTCCAAAACCGCTCTTTTACCCACCAGATGAGCCAATTGACGATGACAAAGCCGAGATGGAATTGGAAACCTTTTCAACTACATCAAGCACTCCCATAATTTCTGCTAGTTTTCCATTTGGAGATAGCAGTGATGTTTAGAACCGTACACAGTTTAATTGGAAAAGCTTTGTTTCCCATGATATGGTATTATGTTGGGAGGGAAGTGAGCTAGTTTAGTTTGCCAGTGATTACATTTTGTCTCCTTCTAGCTTTTAGGATATTGTTGTGTTATTGTACTTCTATTTTGGTTGGAGTGTTATTGTACTTCGTATATAGTTTTGCCATGTGTGGTCCGTACAATATCCTAAACGGGACTTATGTTTGAATTCATAACGTGCTTGGGAAGCGTATTCTACATGTTCATCCAATGTGAATTTTAGCTAATCTGGTTGATCATCTATAAGCCAAATCACTTGTTTTTCTGTAGAATATCCACCACAGAGCGCTGCGAAACATGCCATCTTACATATACTTGCCAGTGATCCAATGTCCTCTTTGACTTGGTATTAATCATTTAGAAGTTGCTCAGCATTTGGCTCACAGAAATTCAAACTTTTTTTTAACCAGTGGCAACAAAAATTTATTTTCTTTGCAATTCATTTGCTTTGATCGAAAATTGATCAGATTCTTGAGAAAATACCGATGGGGCCATCATATGGTCTTGAAGTTACATTAGTGCGAATTTAAACGATTGAAACCTCCATTGGGTCAACATAATGTATTTGAGTCTTAAAACTTCCATTTTGCTCATCTAAGTCTTAAAACTTGCAACTTTATTGTGCAAGAGTCCTTTTGTTAAGCTAAGAACGTCTCCCAAGCCATTTCCATGCCTGAGCAAGCATGTGCCGGCTTGTGACTATGGTGAAACCGAGATTGAACTGAAAACTCTATCAAATTCATCCAGCATTCCGCTAATTTCTTCCACGTCCCAATGTGAAGATTCAATTAGGGAATCATTCTTCAGATCTAACACACATGACCCAACCGTGAGGATTTTGACTCCATTGTTTGGGGTACGACATCTAAGTTGACTCATCTCTATGGTAGTACCTCATGGAAGACAAATTTCTTTTGCTACTTTGATTCATATACTTTAGATACTATGCCTCCAATGATCTCAGTAGGATCTTCGGAGGTCAAGTTTGCGGATCCCAGTACTATGGGGGCAGTAAGCATCTGTTGGCAATGATATGTAACAGCAATATTGCATGATTCTGCACACACTTCCACTAACTACTTTCTCTTCAAAACTAAAAAATGACAGAAATATTTTAAATCCATGAAATAATGACAAGTTGTACGCGTTAATACACATCAATATATGTATGTTTGAAACATTTTAGAGCTTTGCAATACCTATGAAAACCAAATTGTAGGAGTTGCAAGATTTCTAGAAAAAACAAAAAAAAAAAAGAAAAACGAGATAGTTGAAATCACCCCAAATGGATTCATTATCAGCTGTAGTTATACGTGTGCCTAGATTGTATCTCCTTTCCATGGAAGGGCTAGAACTCCCAATGTAAAAAGAAAAGAAATTAAAGCGAGCGTTGTGTGAGTAACCACATGACTACTTTTTTGTTTGCATAGAGTTTAAATTTTCTAATTTTCGTTAGATGTTCTACTTTTCGTGAATTAGTTCCTTAATTAGTCACTTGACTAATAATTCAAGAGACACTCTTTTGACAACTTCCTTGAAATATAGTATTCCATTTCATGTATCGATAGGAGGTGTTGAGACCTGAATTTTAACAGACTAATCGAATATGCACTTTTTCTTTTTTAAAAAACTTAATAAATTAAAATAGAATAGAGAATAAAAAAAAAAATTGATCAATGGAAGATCCATCAGTGGAGTCCGGCCACATTCATTCCATTTGGGCTTAAGGCAATCCAGCCCATCACCTCAAATTGGTGAAATCCAATTCCTTTTAGCCCATCAAGCACAGTAGCCCAGACACGACGACAATCCAGTGCCACCGCCATCTCCAACTCAAGCTCTCTCTCTCCATCGCTGGATTTCAGTTACAGGACTGAAAGTTTCCTTTTTGACGGATTCACCTTCTTCTCAGCAAGCTCAACCTCCATAGACGAAGCTCTCGAGCTCAATACTAGGAATTGATGATCCACGGCTCACGCTCATCGCACACAACCAAAACCAAAAGGATCTTTCATCAACGAAGTCGAAACTTCTCGTCCTGACATGTTTGACTGCGGAATCGTCATCGTGCGCGGCTTCAAAGGCTTCATCGCACAGCGTTTGATGATATGCCTCAGAGGAATAGCTTCGCTCGGAACACACACAGACTGAAGGACCTGAGTATGAGTATGAGGCATAAGTCCTTTGGTGGAGCCCATTTCTGCTGAAATCCGAAACTGCAGTGCTTTGCAAATGCTTTATCTCGAAGGGAATGGACTTACCGGGAAGGTTTCTTAATTCTTTGGTGAATTCAGAGGTTTGAGAGTTTTTTCGTCTCTTGGAGACGATCTGCTCTCAAGTTCAGTTCCTGTAAGTATCAGTAATCTCTCATGGGGACTTGAAGCTTTGAAAAAGGAAGCAATAGCTTCATTAGTAGAGTGCCGGAGCAAATAACGGAAATGAGCATCTTGATTATACTGGACTTCAGTGGAAATAGATTCTTAGAGCCAATTCCAGTTGGTTTGAGTGATCTTTTATTGAGCTAGCTGCCCTTGTTTTGAGCAAGCAGAATTTGTCTGGCGAGTTGCCATTGAGCTCAGAGGTTTGCTGAGTTCGTAAGTCGTTGCTTTTCAAGAGAGCAAGCATGTTATGCAGTGATGTCCCTGAAGGGTTTAAGTAGTTTGGTTCTCTAATTGTACAGTTCAAGAGAAGATGGATTCAGTTTGTCTATTCCGCATTAGACAAGAGCTACGGTGGCATTCATGCTTCTGCTGGTGTTTGCTTACCCCCTCGAAGGATGTAATCATCCCCTTCTCACCGCCTTCATTCAATCCTCATCATGCACGATCGCTGCTATTGCTGAACCATCGTTACTGCTGAGGTGTAACATGCCGGTTGCCTCACGGACACTGCCACTGAATCGTCGTGCCAAATTACTGAGACTTTGCTGGAGGCTCATGACATAAGGAACAAAATTATTTATTCATAATGAAAATCACTGTTTCTCTTTATATGTTGATTACTAACAAAGCAAATGGTGTTTCTTATATCGTCTATCATCTATGTAAACGAAGGTTATTATTTTCATTTATTTGTAAATGCATGCATGCCACTACTCATATTCTTCTGGACAAAACTTGTACAAAGTAGCTTCCTACTTCTATATTTCCTCGTGAGTTTTGTTTTTCATACTCATTTTCCTTCAATTCTTTTTTACATTCTTCATCCCTTGTGTCCTAGATGATATTGCATTTTGAGCAACTTCAGATTTTATATTTCTAGTATGTTTGCAGAAACGACTTGGTCTTAAAATAATTAAAATAAAAAAGCTATTCTAACCTATCAAAGTTTTCCTCAATGTTTTCTGTGTAGCGAAGTTTGTAATTGGGACACCATTTGTCACAATATTTCTAATCTACAAGTATAGAGGAAGACACTTAGCAATGGACAAGAAGATCAACGAATTCTTGCCAGCTCAAAACAACTTTTTACCCATAAAATACTCTTACTCAATTTATGAAGATCACCAGAAATTTTAACCACAAACTAGGTGAAGGGAGTTATAGTTCCGCGTACAAAGGAATGCTTAGAAGTAGCAACATGATGGCCATCAAGATTTTAAAGCATAAGATTTTATCAGTGAAGTGGCTATTATAGCAAGAATTCACCATGTTAATGCAGTGTTGATACCTAAAATTTATCATTTTATTTAGGATTTAATCACATGCAAAATTAGGATTAGTTGTTAAAAAAAAAGAAGAAAAAAAAGTAAAAATTTTCATTAAAAGGTATCGTGTTTTCATTATTGCACTGCATATTGAATGGTTTTTTTTTTTTTTCCAAAAAAAAATTGTCATCAGAAGGAAAAAAAATTTTTAAAATTATTTAAAGAAATTAATATCAAAAAAAAGAAAAAAAAGGAAAATGGGAAAAAAGAGACCGGGCCGGGAGCAGGTCAACCCGGCCTCTTTTCTTTTATTTCTTTCCCTTTTTCTTTCTATTCGCCTGGCCGGCCCACTTTTCTTTTATTTCGCCCAAGATGAGCCCAGCCCTTTTTTGTCCTTCACGCATTCTGCAGAAAAGAGAAGGTACGTGAACGAGAGAGGAAAGACAGCGGCAGTGGGGAGGCGCGAGCATCGCACCGGAGTTGGTGGTCGGGGAGCAGACCGGCAGCAACAGCTGCCGGTAGCAGAAGGCAAGCAGGCTGGAGGGTTGGTTTTTGGGGGGTTCGCGGAGAGAGAGCTAGAGACAGAGAGGGAGAGAACTCGAGGGAGCCCGAGGGGGGAGCCACGGAGAGTGACCGGGAAGAGGGAGACCTGGAATCCACCTTAGCCAAGCGTCGCTTAGCCACCCCGACGCAAGGTTGCGCATCCTAGCCGGAACCAACAAGCCGTGGCTTCCCTTTGCCTCGATTTCAGGTTTTTCCGGTTAGCTTTTCGGTTTTCTGGTTCAATCAGTGTTGATTTCCTAAGGATCCCGGCTCGGGGCGTGTAAGGCGACTGGACGTAGTCTAATCTATCGATCTCGCCCATCGTTCACCACCCCCGAGTCGGGTAGGAAGCCCCCTGCCGACCTTTTCTGGTACCCTGCTCTTCTCCCGTTCTCTCACATTTTTTTTTGCATGGATTACCGAGTCGGGGCGTGCGTTTCGAGTCCGCTTATGCTGTCCTGTTGCTGATGTTGAGCATTCCCTGCCATTCTCGTTAAGCTTTGATCTAGTTTCGGGTCTTATTCTTGTCCGTGGCTGTCTTGTATCATTGTTTTGATCACTATTTACACCTTATCTCGTTGATCATGGGTAGTGGTTGGCAGAGTTTTAGCGGTGGGGTTTCTCCAAGAGAGATCCTGGCGATGGTGTTGTTCTCGGCAAAGAAAAGAACGTAGAAAAGAGGAGTTTTGGTGAGGAAGGAAACAACGCCCAGAGAAGAGAAAATTAAATAAAGAATAGAAATATTAAATAAAATAAAAGAAGCAAACAAAGAGTAATGAAAAGAGAGATAACATCAATCCGTAAGCCATCTTGATCGTTGTGTAGGCTGGATGGACTTTGGGAGTTTCTGTTTCATTTTTGAAGACTAACATTCGTCTTCATTTCGTCCGTTTTTGCGTTCGTTTCGCCGAGGTCCGAATTTATGGCTGTATGTTGCACCTCACATCTATCTTGCATTTTACGTTTTATATATATTCGAGATTGTTGAATAGTGGCGCAAGCTGTTCTTGGCTTGGATAAAAAATATATACGTCAAAATCGTGGTTTCGACGTTGTGAGGTTGGGATTGAATTCGTGGGACCTTCTGAGTTTAATGGAATCTTTATGCGTGCGGAGGACTCACGAAGAAGAAGAAGAAGACCAGAAGAAAGAAAGAAAAGATTAAAAGAAAAAGCAAAAGGAAAAAATGTAAAAAAAAAAAAAAAGGAAAGCGAAAGTTGGCTTCGCGAAAAGACGAAATAGGGAAGAAGACAAAAGGCGTGGAGAAAAAAAAAGAAAGATATTAAATTAAAAAAATTAAAAAATTGTCTTTTTATCCGACTGGGTCAGATCCGGATTTGGGCCGGGTCAGCGGGTCGGATCAGGTTCATTCTGTCCGAACCCGCTCCCTCGAATATTATAATATTAAAAATTTCAAAAATATATTTTTTTAAAATAAAAAAATTCGAAAATAATAAAAATGCAAAAACTCCTCCAAAAATTCAAAAATTCAAAAATTCAAAAAATAAAAAAATTCGAATTTTTTAAAAAGTTTCAAGAAATTGTAAAATCTAGTTTTTTTGGGGAAATTTGAAAATTCATTTTTTTCATAAAAAACCGAAAAATCCGAAAAAATTCTAAAAAATTTAAAAATCTTCAAAAATGTTAAAATTAATCTCTTGGGCTATTTTCTCCTAAAAAATGGAAGTATTCCAATGTAGAATTATGTTTAAGTTTGACTAAGAGGCTTTAACTTAGGGTTTCAATTGTCCTTAGGGACAAATGCCTTCGAATGCATAATATTGATATATTGAGTTTGGCTTCTCTTTAGTCTAGTTAGGATTAGCATTTGTCTTCTCTATAGTATTAATTCTTTGCTCTCCCATGCAATTTATTTTACGCTTTCCTTGATTGCTAATTGTTATTTTAATGATTGTGCACCCGCATGATCATCTCACATGTTAGCAGATTAGTCTAAAGTTAATCCAAACTACTTGACAAAAATCTCTTTTTTTTTTTAATTTTAAAAAATGAATAAGATTAGGTACCGAAATGGCACTAATTGGTTAATTAATGTAATCAAGTCCCTAACCCTAGATTTTCTGGTTGCGTAGGAAGTAAGGTATACTCTCATGCCTCACTTGGTTTATAGCGGACCTCAATAGGCTAGTGGCGGTTCCTTATTGCGAAATTCTTATGAACATCCCAATGTTGTGTGAGGTATGGGCTTGGGAGAGCCTGTACTTAATCATGGGTTTTAGGTCTGTTTTTTAGGCAATACCCTTAAACCTATTCCCTTTCCCGATGGGTAGGTCGCGACATGCAATGTAACTCATTGATTTTTGCTTTGAAGGCTCGAAATAGGTTCTTGTGCATGATCTCATGTCAAATGGATTCTTGGATAAGCATATCTTCACTGAGGAAGGTGACAAGCTTCTTGATTACATGAAATTATGTGAGATCGCTCTTGGGGTGGCGAGAGGAATTGAATACTTACATTAGGGAAATAATAGATGACAATAGTTGAACTTTGGTGTATAAAGTTAACCTTGACCACTGGCCTTCAATGAGCAAAATCCTAGAAATGCTTGAATGAGATATTAGTAAACTTCAAATGCCTCCTAAACCGCTTATTTACCCACTAGATGAGCCAGTGAACAATGACAAAGCCGAGATGGAACTAGAAACATTCTCAACTTCATTAAATGATCCTACAATTTCCATCCATTTGGACATAGCAATAATGTTTAGAGAATCATCTTTAGTTGTTGTTGTTGTTGTTGTTGTTGTTGTTGTTTTTTGTTTTTTTGTTTTTTTTTTTGTTTTTTTTTTGTTTTTTTTGTTTTTTTTTGCCCGAACCATCCTTAGTTTGATTGGAAAAGGTTGTATACTTGTTATATTCCCTGCAACCTAGGATTATGTTAGGAGGGATTTATTTTCGCTATTGTGTTCTTCTAGCTCTTAGGTTAATGTTGTGTCCTTGTAATTCATATGGTTTAACTCTCTTGCATCCTCCTTCAACAGGATAAACAAATTGGCAAGAAAGCAAAGACAAAAATGGTGAGGGAAGGTGATAGACATCGAGAATTTTCCTTCCTCATAATGTGATTACGGGCTATTCAATTTAAAAGCTAACTATAACATGCGATCTTGCTACTTAACAGGCCACTATCGGCGTATGATTTGTCGATATCAAGAACTGTTGGTTTCAACTTATAAATTTATTTTTAGAGAAAATATACATGTATTCGTTTTACAAAGTAAACACTGCTCATCTACGCAAGAAATGACTCTTATCAAAATGGAAAAAGGAAGGTCCTAGATGGAGCAATTCTATGAAGATTATATTTAAAAGAAGCTGGTTGTAGATTGATTCAAGAGAAGATTAATGTTCACAAGTTCTATGTGGGTGATCTATCACAAACTGGACCGATTGGCTAGTCAAATAAAGAAAACGGGAAATGTTTTGAATTTGTTCTTTAATGATGTGGAGGAGGGACAAAAGTAACAATATTTGCTCCGGCACAGCGGAAAAAATTGCTGTTGTTTTTGGCCTTACAAGTACTCCGGTCCGAAATCTGTTGGGGTGTTTAAAAATCTCCACATTTTGCGGAGATTGTCATTCTGCGATCAATATCTCCATGGCAAACAGAAGATATATGGTCGTAAGGGATGCAAACTGGTTCCACCATTTTACGGACTAAACATGCTCATACAATGACTACCGGCCACAATGCTTCTTAAATTGTCTCATTCATTGTGTAAATTGAATCTCCGTTTTCTATTCTCCTTTCTTTCTATGTTACTTGAACTGGGATTCTATTATTTCCCTAGCAAGCCCAACAATGTAAATATTATGTCCTGAAATTTATATAAATTTGGCACTTGTTGGGATTAACGGATCCCCAAAAAACGGATTCGACACTAAATCGAACCCCTAAAACGAATGCGGAAGACAAGCCCGGGAAAATCACGTATCACCGATCCTAAAGCACACCACGGATTCGAGCGTACCTTGTTAGTCACAGATTAAACACCAATGCCGATAAGAGGAAGAGAAAACCGATCATGTTCGATCCGATGACGTTGATTGGCCTTGAAGGGAAGACGGCGTCGCCTTAAGCGTTTGTTTTCTTTTTGGAGGGAGAGAGAGTGAGGAACGTACGTCCAACAATGCCAAAAGGTATCTTCGTCACTTTCTTTCCTCCCTTATATACGTTCTCTCAAAAAATAGAAACGTACCCCTTCATCCACGGGCCCTAATCCTGTGGGCCGGGCTTTTAGGCCCAACATGGGCGGACGGGCCTTAAGCCCATCACATAAAACCATCATCTCCCACTCGCACATGGTGGGCCGAACAGGATTCTCTTTACCTCTCTTCAACATTCATACCGGTGAATAATCAGTGCGACCAGCATACTTTGAGAGCTCGTTGCCATACATCTGTTATGAATATATAGCAGCTCATAATGGGCATCACACTCTGAGTAGATTTAGTATGCAGTACCCTAGATTGATCGATCACATTTATATCTCTCTTGATCTCTTTCAAACAATGATATATATTTTGTATTCACAATTATAATTATCACAAAGACAGTCATAATTGGTTAACTGGTGAATACAAAAACTATAATGTGATTCTCCAAATTCGATCTTCCTCTTTCCTTCAAACTCTCAATTTCAATCTAACTTGCTTTTCTAGAAATGTCCCATTAGATCGAATCAAACTCATGACCATTAGCAACATCCTAAGATAGCAAACACTAAATAGAAATCTTGAGAATAAGTAAGAGTCATGAGGGGACTAAGAATTGAGGAACTCTTTTCCTCAAGAGTCTCACACGACATAAATGTTGAGATCAAACTTTTGTCACTCTAATTGGTCGTCTCATGCATACGTAGTATGAAATATGTATTACGGTATTAACTCCTTTTCCATGGAGCGTATGTCTACATCTTTCAATACCGTACAGATGATAGTTCAGACATACCCAATGTCTAACTTGAGTTCACGTATCTACTCATTCACTAAATTCATCAGAACTCACATATGGCATCATAGACAGATAAAGTAAAATATGTGGGGTATTTTACTTTCGGACATAGTAAGTATTATGTCCTCATCTTAACACCCAGCTAAGGCGACATACGTGTTTTAAGCCGAGCTCTCGATTATCACATAGATAATAAGCTTAAAAACAGTCTCATCTTTATTTATCACACAGTAAATAGAGACGATTACCTGTGTGAGTGGGCTAATCTTATATCTGTCCGACATACTTTCTCAACTTAAAATAATGCATTGAGCATTAAGATACATAAAGATCAAACAAAGATTCATAGGCATTAATGATGAAAACACAAATTCATCAAATGTGAACACTCAGGGAAATTACAATCCAGTACATCGGACTCTATGCAATCCTAGAGATTTCATATGGCCACAAAACTCATCTCTAGGTACTGGCTTTGTCATAGGATCTGCTACCATTCTATGCGTAGATATGTACTATAAGTTCACATCTTTTCGTGCAATCATATCTTTGACAAAATTATACTTGGTATCTATATGTTTGGTCTTGCCATGATATTTTGGATCTTTGGTGTACGCTTTCGCTGCTTGGCTATCACAGTTAACCAATAACAAATCTGCAACACTTCCAATAACACCTAAATGATCCAATAATCTCTTAAGCCAAACATCTTCATATACTACTGCTGATAATGCCACGAACTCAATTTCCATCGTGGACAAGGCTATATACTTTTGTTTCTTACTGCTCCAACATATGGTGCCATTATTCAGTAAGAAAACAAACCCAGAGGTAGATTTTTCTTTCATCTAAATCTCCTCCCTAATCAGTATCAGAATAGCCTTAGAGTCGCAGATCCTTTCCTTAATAACTCAGTGTATAATTAGCAGTCCCCTTTAGATACCTCAGTATTCTCTTAACGGCTTTCCATTGTAATGGACCTGAATTGGATTGGTATCTACTCACCATTCCAACTGCAAAACATATGCCAGGTCTTGTACACATCATAGCGTACATCAAGCTCCCAACAGCACTAGCATAAGGAACATATTTCGTTTGTTCCTTCTCTTGTGGAGTCCTTGGACACAGTCTATGGCTCAATCCTTCATCTTTTGCAATAGGAGTGTCTATGGGTTTACAATCTTGCATACCAACTCATTCAAGAACCTTATTTATATATGATTCTTGCGAAAGAGACAACGATCTCTTCGAACGATCTCTTGAAATCTTAACTCTAAGAGTGTATGCAGCCTTACCCATATCCTTCATCTCAAAGTTGGAAGACAACCAACTCTTGACAGTATTAACAAACTCCATATTATTTCCGGCAATTAGTATATCATCAACATATAATGATATGATCACAAATTGATCATTGGATCTTTTGATATATACACAATGATCCTCATCAATCATTGTAAAGTCATATGCCATTATGGCATTATGAAAACGTATATACCATTGTCTCGATGACTACTTAAGGCCATATATCGATTTCAAAAGTCAACATACCTTTTCTTTTTGGCCTTTCACTATGAAACCAGCAGGTTGTTCCATATATTTCTTCCTCTAATTCTCCATTGAGGAAAGCAGTCTTTACATCCATTTGATGTAACTCAAGATCCATACTAACCACTATTGCCAGAATAATGCGAATCGAGGTAAATCTCACTACAGGAGAAAATAATCCTTCATAATCAATTCCTTCCTGTTGATTATACCCCTTCGCCACAAGGCGAGCCTTATGCCTTTCTATCGAGCCATCAGCTTTTCGCTTTATTTTGAGAACCCACTTGTTCCCAATAGCTTTGTGTCCTTTTGGAAGATCAACCAGTTCCCAGACTTGGTTTGATTTCATTGACTCCATTTCCTCTTTCATTGCATGAATCCATTTTTCCTTATGAGGGCAATTCGGAGCCTCATTAATATTTCTTGGCTCATCCTCATCTTGTGGAGCAATCATAAAAGTTTCCCCTTCAATGTCAAAACGTCGACGGGGAATACTCTAGCGACTTGTTCGCCGTATGGGAGATTGTGCACTTAGCACATCATTCCCCATAATGCTCCCACTAGGATTAGATAATGATGACATCGTCTCATCATATGGTTGTAATTGAGAATGAGTTGTATTCAATTCATTACTTCTCATATTACTCCCACTTGGACGAACTCCACTAATATCATTATCTTAATCCAAGGTTTCAAATAGGGACTAATCTTCCCCTATTTCGCCCTTCTTAGGAAATTCATCCTCTTAAGAATGTGACATCCCGTGATTCAAATTCAGTTATACTCCCACTTTCCTGCTCACCTATAAACACATACCCTTTCGAGTGTTCCGAGTATCTTATGAAAATACTCTTATTTCCTTTGGGACCCAATTTCCCAAACTTGTGAGAGGACTCATGAATATAGGCAGCACAACCCAATGGCTTAAGAAAACTTAAGTCCGATTTTCTACCTATCCATAACTCATATGGAGTGGAAGTAACTGACTTGGAAGGCACCCGGTTAAGTATATTGGCAGCAGTTAACAACGCATCACTCCAAAAAGTAATAGGCAAGTTAGCATGCGCCATCATTGACCTAACCATTTCCAATAGGGTTCTGTTTATTCTCTCTGCAACACCATTTTGTTGAGGAGTATATGGAATAGACAATTGTATTTCTATTCCTTTTTCAACACATAATTTTCTGAACTCATCAGATAAATATTTTCGACCTCGATCAGATCTCAATGCTTTTATTTTCTTGTCTAATTGATTTTCTACCAGGTTCATAAATCTTTTGAAACAACTTAATGCTTCAGATTTATGAGAAATCAAATAGACATATCCAAATCGAGTATAATCATCTATAAAAGTGATGAAATAAATAGTCCCATGCATTCCTCTCACGTTCATTGAAACACAGACGTCAGAATGGATTAAACGCAGAGGAAATTAAGCTCTTTTACCTTTTCCAAATGGTTTCCTTGTCGTTTTCCCTTCTAGGCAATGCTTACATATGGGCAAATCAACTTTTTGAATATTGCCCAACAAGCCCTCTTTGGCTAGTCTTTTCATATGTTGTTGGCCAATATGACCAAGTATAGCATGCCACATAATCACATCATTATCATATGAAGTAGAAGACGTGAAACAAGGGAATAACAAATATTGACATCACCACAATCAACATCTAATATAATAAAACCATTCAGAAAGTGACCACAACCTTAGAAGTTTGTATCCAAACACAAATCTACACCTTTATTATGGAAGTTCACACAAAAACCAAGCTTAACCAACATCAAAACAGACACTTAAATTTCGACGAATCTCCAGAGCATATAGAACATCATGTAGGAATAAGGTGCGCCCATCACACATGTTCAATTGGCAGGTGCCAATCTCTTTTAACTTCAGCTCTGGAGTTATTTCCTACATGGATCCACTTAGTTCCAGTTGGTGCTCGTCGGAATTCCACGAAGGATCCTCTATCATTCGCTATATGGTCTGTCGCTCATGAATCTACAGTCCACAAAGGATTAGATTCAGCCAACAATGCAGAACTTGACACATAAGCAAAGTTCTCAAATGTACAAGGGGTGTTAACCTTCTTTGGCTCACGACAGTCGCGAGCATAGTGACATTTCTTGTCACAATTGTAACACCTCACCCTTGACATTTTTTTTCATTTGAGGACGTTTTCCTCTCTTGTGTTGGTTAACTCTTGATTTCTTGCAACAAGGACTTGATCCTTTGCATTCCCACTTATTGAACGAATCAATACGCTTGCGCTTAGAGCACAAAGCCATTTCTGAGCTAGAACCAGTATTGAAAATATCTATTTTCGGCTCAAATGCCGTTAGGCGGTCCTCAGCTAGCTCAAGGTGGCGCACGGCACCCTCAAGATCTTCCATAACATGGTCAAGAGCTTTTAGTGCTTCTTGCTTTTCCAGCACATATTGAATCTTCATATTCAATATTTCACAATTGTTGCCGTTCATATCAGCAATTACGTTCTTAGTTGTCTTTGAAACCATCGATCCAACACATCGTACATACATGCACGAATAATTAATGCCTATCATTTATGCATCCACTTTGCATAGACCCATCATATCAATGAACAATTTTAAGTAAGGTTTCAGAATCAAAATGTCACTATATTTCCAATCATCCTAACTCAAAATTATTATTAATATAATTGTCTTATGCAAAATAAATTATATGAAGTTACAAAAACTTCTATAAACTACCCACAGCTAACTACCCACAGCAACCAGCAATAACAAAAAGCAAATAATAATTGATCATTCAATAAAACAATAATGCTTTCACATAATACAACTAACATATCGATTGCTACATCAACAACAATCAGGTAGTAAACATTACATAATTAATCTAAGAAATAAATAGGGAATGTTCCTTCTAATCTAACAGTCAAAACATCTGAGAAAACTGAAGGCACATTTGCCAACCATGGAAAAAATTTTGGAGAGCTTTCATGTTGCCACCAAGGCGCATTCACTCTACGCCATGTGGCGCTCAATCTAAGGGTTGAAGTTTTTGGTTAACTCAATCCTATAGTACTCTCTTACAAAAGCTTCCACCAGTCTCTTATAACCCGGGACCACGTTGACCTCCCATAGCCGATCTAACACTGCTTGCCATTCAGGTGGAAGAGTGTTCATCAAAGCTGGCACCTTCTCAAAATCCAGCATAAGATAAACATTCCAGATGATTTCCTGTATCATCTAATTGACCTTGACCACATGTGATACTAAATCACCGTTATGCCACCGATAATTAGCTAAATCTAACATCAGCTTTTTAAGTCTTGCATTTCCCTTGTCCGTTCTCGGGATTGCATGTATTCGTGCATAACGCATCATAGTTCCTACAACAAATGCAGAACTAAAAATGGATTACTCATAATCCATATAGGCATAAATGAAAAAGAAACAAATTCCTTTTTTTTTTGGGTCAACGGTCAACGGTCAAAGGTCAAAGTCAACGGTCAAAGCCAACGGTCAACGGGTCAACGCAGGTCATGGTCAACGGGTCAGTGGGCGCGGGTCGTCGGATCGGGCGGACCGATCGCGCCGGTCGGGTCGGTTCGGAAGAACCGAACGCACGTGCCGCACGTGTGCGCGGGCCGACGTCACGCGACGTCGGCCACGCACGTCTTCTTGCGCGTGTGTGGGCCGACGTCACGCGACGTCGAGCTTCCGCGCGGTCGGGTCGGGTCGCCGGCCGGTGACCGGCCGGCCAACGGTCGTCGGCGATGACGTCATCGATGACGTCATCCCGGCGGTTACCGTGACATCGGCACGCGCCGGTTCGCCAACCGGCGCGTGCCGTTTCGCCGGCCGCCGGCGCGCGCGCGTGCCGGTTCGCGGACCGGCGCGTGTGGCGCACACGCCGGCCAAGCCGGTGCCGGGCGCGTCGCGCCCACACGCAGCCGCTTCTAGCCGCGCGTGTGGGCGCGTCCGGCGTCGTCCGGCGGCGCACGACCAGTCGACGGACTCGTCTCGTCGAGCCCTTTCATCCTTAGTCTTCAGAAATCGATTTCGAGTTACAGAAACTCGAAAAGTTGGATGAACAGTGCTCGGGTGTCGGGATTTTGCGCCCCGATCCATGTCGGCCGAATAATTTCGCGAAAATTCAATCAAAAAACATGAAAGGGGTTGGGAAAACATGAACTAGGGCTCTGATACTAATGTTGGGATTAACGGATCCCCAAAAAACGGATTCGACACTAAATCGAACCCCTAAAACGAATGCGGAAGACAAGCCAGGGAAAATCATGTATCACCGATCCTAAAGCACACCACGGATTCGAGCGTACCTTGTTAGCCACAGATTAAACACCAATGCCGATAAGAGGAAGAGAAAACCGATCCTGTTCGATCCGATGACGTCGATTGGCCTTGAAGGGAAGACGGCGTCGCCTTAAGCGTTTGTTTTCTTTTTGGAGGGAGAGAGAGTGAGGTACGTACGTCCAACAATGCCAAAAGGTATCTTCGTCACTCTCTTTCCTCCCTTATATACGTTCCCTCAAAAAATAGAAACGTACCCCTTCATCCACGGGTCCTAATCCTGTGGGCCGGGCTTTTAGGCCCAACATGGGCGGACGGGCCTTAAGCCCATCACATAAAACCATCAGCACTCCTACTGTCGAGAGACCAAGCAGAAGACCTCAAATGAAGCTTGCAATCTTTCAGCAATATGATTCATGGAATCAAAAACAGTCACGCTTTGCCTTTGGATTTTTTTGGAGTGTGCTGTTTTCAGACACTGCATATTTATGTTCTGTTCTACGCTGGGCGTTCCCAACATGCAGTCCTGATGCCCCATAATTCATTCATTGGCCGAATATTATGTATGATTTTTGTTTTGGAAATTTTGCTCGTAATGGCTCTGACTTTTTTTTTTTTTTGGGCCAATGAGTCTGACTTTTAGATAGTCTACATTTCCGGATGTGGCAATTTCTTGTGCTTTATCTTCAACTATGCGAGTTCATGCCATAAGTTGCTACAACATTTCCCAAATTGCTTCAGAGTGGATAAATTTAGGAAATTGGCGATGAGAAGAAACAAGAGCAGCTTTCGTGGGCAAACGCTGGTTTAAAACCGAGAGGCATGATCCTGGAGGGGTTCATGCAATGATCAAGCATTCGCAAGTATTGCATCTACTTTTTGCTGAGGAAAATGTTTTCTGTCAAATGGGGCATCGTTCCTGCTGTACCTCTTAGCTCCACATTGTTCTTCTGCAAGGCTTCTGCTATTACAGCATTTGGACTAGTCAGAGCAGGGGAAAGCAACAGGTACTCGTTACTAGTTTCCCCTCAGCAAATGGCTGCATGTAATCTAAAGCTTTTCGACTACAATGCACACCTTAACTGTCATGTTGCTGCCGGCAATGTGTTTTATCAGCGGTAGCAATATGATCTTCTAAACATACAATTTCTATCAAAAGAATACTCATGCCCTCTGAAGCAAGAGTTGACGAGGCGAATTACATTATGCTACACATCATGCCATAAGCCTAAAAAGCCACTTGCACTCTCGAATGATGCATATGTTTAAAGGAGGGCAGATGACAGGATGCAGAAATTTAAGCAATGTCCACCAGCATGTAATTTGAGTTAAGAATCCTATAAAGTAGGTGAGTAGCTTTAAGATGAATTGAGTTTCTTACTCATTCTCGAGGTTTTTTATGCTCACTGGAGAATCATCCTGATGAGAAAGACTACTCCTTGTGACAGGAGGCCGTGGAGCTATTTCTTTCAGTTCCATCGACATTCGTTGCTCCACTGCATCGTGAAAGGAGGGCTAGAACCATTGAAACCTCACATAACGAAGTGTTCAAAGTGGGACAACCAGACCCGCCCAATGGATGGCAGAATTCATAGGCTGAACTTCAAGGTCTACATGAACAGAGTTCCAGAAGCAAATAATAATGAACAGGGCCTCACTTAGGAGGGGACTCGACAAGAGGCTCAAGTTATTGGGGGAGATTCATCGAAAAACGTCTCTGAGTCAAAGGTGGGTAAAGGACAATTTGGGCCTACATTGCATATCAATTCCTCTTGCGAAGGAACTGACTATTGACGCAGCGATGTACTGACAGATTGCTCCTCGTCATCGTGAACTTCCTCCATCACAATGCAGTAAATACAGGTACGGATTCTATGCAAGATCTCTTTGCTTTGCTCCATATTGAGCAAGCTAAAGTGCTAGATACAAGTGTCTCTGATTATTCTTTAATTCTGCAACATTTTCGCATCTGCTCCGTGGACAAAAACCAGCTCTTGCTGGAATTTCCTGGTCATATAATGTCTAGAGCTTTGGGATTCTCTTCTCGGTTTTTATGTTTTCTTTACATACTTCTATATTTGAGAAAAGATAGCGTAACTGATGCTAATTCGACATTTTCCACGGTTAGCATAGTTAGCATAGTAACAGGCGAAGAGAAAGAACTGATAAACGTGGGAAAATTACGGAGTACTCATACTTTTTACCGTCATTTCTCAGCCTGACCATTTACTCATATCGATTAAAAAAAATCAGTTTGGCGGGTAGCTACGAGGAAAACAATTCTTTACAAAGGCCATTTGAGAATTTATCTAAAGATGATGGAACGAAATGCTTGGCGAAATGATAAATAAAGCTTCCGAGCTAACATTCTCAGTGGTTTGTGTATAATATCATGTTAAGCATAAACCTCAATAGAAAGGCCAAATAAAACGTCTCTCCAAACTATTTGATGTAGCAATGCTATGTCCTTGGACACAAATCATAAAATCTCAAGTTGATCTGGATATTGAGTTTCATCTTTTCTGGAGATAGAGATCTTTCGATAAGTTCTGGGACTTTGCTCGTTCAAAATGTCATCACGATATTGCATGTTCTTTGCTTACTTGCAAATTCTTGAAGGTGAAAAATTGAACGGAGCATAAAATTTCGTAGTTTTTTGAATAAATCCACCAATTTGTTCTTTTGGGAATACATAAATGTTGAAAATGGAAAAAAATTCTCCTTGTTTGCATTGATTTGTTACTTGTTTTTGACACTCAAATAGGTTAAAATTAACGATGCCTTAATCTACAGAAATATAACCATCAGACTGCAATACAATGAGAACTCATATACAATCAAAGTAGAATATAGGCTAGCTTAAGGATTCATTAGATGGGCATAAGAGCTAAACTATTGGAATTATTAGCTGCTCTATCTGGCTAAAGATTAAGAACCACATCAACATTTTTGTTCATATCCTCATCATCACCTCGCCACAAAGTACTCTCTTAAAAATCCCATCGAACTAAAAAGCATATTGTCCTTCCCCCAGTCGCAATCAAACATACAATATTTGGTCCCAAAGCTGAGAAAGAAAGAGGGAAGGTTCCCTTAATTTCAAACGTCCTGAACTGAAGATTTTTGGGTCCGTCCAGTAAGGCTTTGTCAAGCGGAGCATTGTAAGCATTGAAATGGTTGAGTCGAGATTGACTTGTGTTGCCCCTCGAATGGCCGAGCTTTGGCACATTGTTTATAGTGTCCTAGGCACGATGCTCTTAGTGATATACACACTTATCACATTTGCAACTAATTTACCAATGGGATCACTGATGCAAGCCAAGGTTAGGCTTTCTCAAACAGTGGGATCGGGAGAGTGACTCGCACACGGAAAAACAGGACGAACAGAAATTTCAGCACTGCGCAAGCTCAGGAGAACAGTCGTATGCTTGAATGCGGGCTGATCTTCTTGGTTGAGAGAGCTGGTCTTCAATGCGGGCTGCATCAATCACCATGCCTCAAAGCATCAAAGAGATGCTCAAGACTCAAAAGCGTAATATAATAAATGTTTTTAAAAAGTTTCTCAAAATGTATCGACTAAGATTTATTAATTATCTTTCAAGAATGAGAATGAGAAAACGGCTAGTTTGATTAAGGTAATAGTTCGGTTATGTGCTGACATGGACTTATATACATCCTTTTTTTTTTTTTTTTTTTTTATCAATTTACAACTTGTATTTTGTACATAAAATACTCGTTATCTTAGCCTTCTTAACGAGCATCATGAAGAATGCGCTAATATAATTATGTCAATGTCATTCCCTTTTATTAGCTCAAAAGTAAAGCAACATAAGACAGGACAAAAGTCTTATAACTAAATAAATTTAAAAATGAGAAAGCATGATTCTCGTGGGTTGGCCAAAGTTCGTCCACTCTTCCTGACTCCTATGCTTAAATAGTCAAGAGAAAAGGAGTGACCAATGTAGCGACTCCCTCTAAACATTACTGTAACAGTTTCCACGTCCATTATGAAGTGTTTGATTTTGAGGGATAGTTATTTTTGCACCACTTGGGCTGAAAATTTATGGTTGACAAACATGTTATTGCAATCTCACTGAGATGCTAATAGTTAAGAAATTTCAGTCATTTAGAGGTTTGCCTACAACGAGAATTGTGATTATGATCTCATAAAAGACATGTGTCTCCTTTATCATTATGTCAATTACCTTGATGGCAAAATGCTATTTATAATTAAATTAGAATCATTATCGTAATTATGACTAAAGCCAATCATTTATATAAATAGTTAGTGTAGTATTCAAATGGGTAAGTTATTGATCATGTACAATATATTAAATTAATATTTCATTTGTTTTATAGAAAATAAATGATTATAAAATATTTTCTTGAAAAATGATTGTTTATATTCTTACAAAATGAATGCATGTAAATATATAGACATAAATTACTATAAATAATGAATACCTTTTATTAAATGTTTATTTCAAGGGATATAATTATTTTAAAAATATTTTTTAAATTATTCATTTTTCAATCGGAGCCTAAAAGCATCGTTATATTATTTAGGTGAGATACGACGAGACCACGTTCATGGTCGGATCCGGGCAAGTTGTTTAGAAGAAAAAGGTCCTGCTCAAAGTTCTGAAAAAAAACACCCGCCATTAGCTCTAAGCCTCTTTGTCATCTCCATCCGTCCTTCATTCTGCTATCGGGAAATGCGCTGTGCAGAGAGCTGTAATCGACTGCTCTCTCTCTCTCTCGCTCGAGCTGATGTTGAGGTGCCCTCGACCCCTCGCTTTCTTTCTCCACTCGCAGCACTCGCCATCTTTAGCTTCTGTCCCTCGCTCCGCCACATTCTCTTCCCCCAAGTCGTCCCTTTTGCTGGATTCGAGTCAACCGTCCGGAATCGGATCGAGAGCGCCGTTGCTTCACGTGCAATGCCGCCGCGTCATCTCATCACCTAATGTCGAGTTCGAACCAGGTGAGTGGCTCTTAGAGACAATTCATCAAACAGTTGATGTCCTTGAAAGCCATTTGAAATATTTGATCGAACTCCTCGTTGAAAGTCTTGCCTTTTCAGGGGCTTTGTATGTGTTATTTCAAGAACGAAGGCTCAACGAGAAAGAGACCGAATCTCTCTTGACCAGGGACCCGGATCTGAGGCTGAAGTCTATCGGCTCGTTGTGGGCTTGCGTCGCCTCTTTGAAATCTGTCGGAATCAGTGGCCTTGAGCTCTGCCATTTGGTTGTGATATGCCCTTCTGTGTTGGCAGCAGGTGAAATCGATCCCTTTATACTCTTTGTGCATGGCAAATTAGATGGAAAGGTTGACCCAATGCAGCTTAAGCGTCTATTTATGTCAACTGAGTCGCGATTCCTAGCTGGATTTGAGGAAAAGGTTAATTTGCTTATTGACGGTGGCATTCCTAGAGAAAAGATTCTTCATGTTCTCAACAATGTGAACTTAAGGAAGGCTTTGTCTCTTAAGCCGTTTGAAGAAATTGAAAGGCTCCTTAATTTCTTGAGCTGCTATGGTGGGGTTGATTTGATTGTGAGGCATCCCCCCATTCTTAACTTCGATATGGATACCAATTGATTCTGAGAGTAAAGTTTCTCCTAGAACTTGGCGGAGGAGATGAGGATGCAACCAGGGCAGTGTTGCACAAACTGCCTACCTTTCTGAATTATCGTGTGGAACACTTGGAAAGCCATGTAGAGTTCTTGAGGTCATTTGCGGGATTAGATGATCAAGAAATATTCAGGATCATTCTTGTGTTTCCTAACATTGTTAGTGCAAGCACGGAGAGGAAATTGTGTCCCAGAATTAGTTTTCTCAAAGAATGTGAACTCAACTCCAATGAGACTTTCAAGTTCTTGACAAAAGCCCCTTTGTTTTTGGGTCTATCTTTTAAAGGGAACATTGCTTATAAGCTGGGTTTTTTGGTGAAGATTGGTTACAATTACAGAACAAAGGAATTTGCAATTGCGATAGGCACTGTGACTAGGACAAGTTGTGAGAATATGCAGAAGGTGATTGAGCTCTTCTTGAGTTATGGGTTTTCTTGTGAAGACGTGCTTTTCATGAGTAAGAAGCATCCTTAGATACTTCAATACAATCATGATTCTCTGGAGGAGAAAGTGGAATATTTGGGGGGGGAGATGGGACGTGACCTTGACGAGCTATTGGATTTCCCTGTATTTCTTGGTTACAAACTCAACAGTAGAATCAAGCATAGGTACGAGGTGAAGAAGAAGATTATAGGTGAAGGGATGTCGATCAACAAGCTGCTCAATGTTTAGTCTGAGAGATTTGCAAAGAAGGTAGAAAAGTTGGTGCACAATGCCTAAAAATTAGGGGTTGCTCAATTTCATCAGCAGAAGTTCATGGCAAAATTGATGGAAATTGCATAGTTACGGAATATTCTCAAAGCTTCATCAGTTGAAGGCTTTTGGTTTCTTCAGGCGAAATTCTGGCTTGACTTCCTCAGATGAAGATAGAAAGTCATATTTTTCATCCCTAAACCTGCAAAGGCATTATTAAGTTCGAAAAAAAATGGTCGATACCCAGTTGAATGAAATGACTGAATATGCTCCATTTTAACGTTAAAGCAACAAGAAAAGCGGCTGATCTTTGTATATGTGTAACTGTCATTTACGAAAGAATCCCCCTTTTGATAGCAATGTTTCTTTGGTTGCTCCCACATTTTTCTGTTCTTAGTCCTGAAATCTTTAAAAACGTGATTTGACATTGAAAATAATCGTGTCAATGTGCATGAGGCATCAAGACATGGTTGCCCTTGTTATGCAATAATCGGGATGGTCAAAATCAACAAGTTAACTTGATTGCAAGGCATCTATGATCAGGATAACTTGATTGCAAGGCATCTATGATCAGGACAGTCATTTCACCTGTAGAAATTGCAACAAATAATTGAGTGTTAATTCTGTTGTCTCTGGCGTTCTTTGATTAAATTACATTCCGTAAATTATCACGACTTTTAGTTCAAGATTACCTCACGGGACATTATGATCATCAACAAAACCGAGGATTTATTATCCTCAAGAGATCTGTAAAGGTGTGGCATTTATGCATAATAGGTGCCATTGGCAACTTCATTCTTTCTCCCATGCAACATGAGGTTATACTTTGGAATTAGCCATCCTGCTTCGATGGTGGAATACAACCATGGCAAGGTAAGAATTCTCATATCTGCGAGATTGTAGTAATTATTGAGTTATGCAAACTCATCATATTCAGCTCTGAACATTGGTACTCTTAGTGTGTGGCCTCATTCTATGGCGTCTCTTAAGTTTTATCCTATGTTTGGTAATCCTGCATTGAATTTCCACATTCTATAAATAAATGTCGATGGAGAAGAAAAATGAACAAACTATTTCGATAGAGGCTGACAAGGTTTCATGGTATCCCGTCAAAATTAATATATCATTTCCTGACATGAAGAAAAACTAATTTTGAAAAGTGTGAATTGTCTGTGAGAGTGAATTGGAGTAAAAAGGAAAAAGATTTCTTCACCCACCTCCTTTTTCCTCTTTCCTCCCTCTCTCAAACAAAGCATTAAAATAGTATCAAAAGATCATGGCGCCTGCTCATGTGTTAAAGTGTCTAATTGATCATATAACTTTCTTGCAATTTCCGGATAATAGATGGGGTGTGAATCCTTTTATGCTCATAAGTGAGTCCTTATGCTAGAGTTATGTTAGCCTATTTTCTACTCTTAAATGTAAATAAATTCTTATTGCTATTTTACTTTTTGTGATGGATATATTTTCACAGATTATTGTATCACGGATGTCAAGAAAACATAAGAAATCATCATAGACAAGAATAAATCGTTGGACTTATCTAACAAGCAACGGAGTTGTTGATTATATGGCCAATTGATTCTCAGAGTGGAGTTTCTCTTAGAACTTAGTGGAGGAGAAGTGGGTGCCACCAGGGCAGTGTTGTGCAAACTTCCTACCATTTTGAAATACCAGGTGGAACACTTGGAAAGTCATGTAGAGATATTGAGATCATTATCAAGAAATATTTAGGATCATACTTGTGTTTCCTAACATCGTTGGCATTGTGGACTGAACTCCAGTGAGATTTTCAAGTTCTTGACAAAAGCCCCTTTGTTTTTGGGTCTATCTTTTGGGGGGAACATTGCCTATAAGCTTGGTTTTTTGGTGAAAATTGATTACAAGTACAGAACGAAAGAATTGGCAGTTGCAATAGGCACTGTGACTAGGACAAGTGGTGAGAATATGTAGAAAGTGATTGAGCTCTTCTAGAGTTATGAGTTTTCCTGTGAAGACGTGCTTCTCATGAGTAAGAAGCATCCTCGGATACTTCGATGCAATCCTGATTCTCTGGAGGAGTAAGTGTAGTATTTGGTAGGGTGGATCGGACACGGCCTTGACGAGCAATTAGATTTCCCTACATTCCTTGATTATAAACTTGATAGTAGAATTAAGCACAAGTACGAGGAGAAGAAGAAGATTATAGGTGAGGTGAAGGAACGTTGCTCAACAAGCTGCTATGTGTTTCGTTTGAGAGATTTGCAGAGAAGCTAGAAGAGCTGGCACACAAAGCCTAAGAAGTAAACGGTTGCTTAGTTTCATCCGCAGAAGTTCATGGCCAAATTGATCGAAATTGTACGGAATTTTCTCAAAGCTTTACAATTTCAAGGTTTTGCGCTTTTTTTTTTTTTTTTTTTTTCCCAAGGTAAAATTTTGGCTGGGACTTCCTTAGGTGAAGATAGAAAGTCAATATATCATCCCTAAACTTGCAAAGCCATCATGAAGTTTGAAGAAAATGGTCAATACCCAGTTGAATGAAATGACTGAATATTCTCAATTTGAATGTTAAGCAACAAGAACAGTGGCTCATCTTTGTATTTGTGTAACTGTCGATTCTAATGGAATCCACCTTTTAATTGATGTCGATATTTCTTTGGTAGTTCTCACTTTTTTCTGTTCTTAGTCCTGAAATCTTGAAAAATGTGATTTGAAACTGAAGAGAATCTTGTCAATGTGCATGAGGCGTCAAGACATGGTTGCCTTTGTTATGCAACTTAGGATAGATTTCCTATTTATTGAACAGGGATGGCCGGAATCAGTGAGTTAACTTGATCGAAAGGAATCTATGATCAAGAGAGTCATTTCACCAATAGAAACTACAACATATAAATGTTAATTCAGTTCTGTCCGATCTGTTATTTGATTAAATTACATCATTTCCATAAATGTTACGACTGTGAGTTCAAGATTACCTCTGGACATATCATCATCAACAAAATTGAGAATCAATTATCCTCAAGAGATCTCCAAAAGTGTGGCATTTACACACAACAGATACAATTGGCAACTCCATTCTTTCTCCCATGCGACTTCAACACAGGTTAGTCTTTGGATTAACGAATTGAAAGGCGCCTTAAGTTGAAGTAGCCATACTGCTTGGTGGTGGAATATAACCATGCAAGGTAAGAAATCCGGTATTAGTGAGATTGTAGCGATAATTGAGTTATGCAAACTCATCATATGCAGTTCTACACATTGATATTCTTAATGCGTGACCTCATTCTACTGCATTTGTTAAGTATTATCCTACATTTGGTAATCCTGAATTGGATTTCTACATTCTATAAATATTTGTCCTGGGAGAAGAAATAAGAAAAAAAAAATATTCTAATACATGCTAACATGGTCTCGTGGTATTGTGTCAAAAATGATATACTATGTATATTAATTTAGAAAAGTTTGAATGTTCTCCGAAAGTGAATCGGAGGAAAAAGGAAAACCCACCTCCTTTTTTCCTCTTTCCTGCCTCTCCCAAATGAAGCATTAAAATAGTATCAAAAGATCATGCCTTGCTAAAGCGTAGAAGTGCCAAATTAACTAGGTAACTTCCTTGGAATTTCCAGATAATGTGAATCCTTTTATGCCCATTCAGTAAGTCTTTCTGCTAACCTTGTGATATCCTGAATTTTCAGAATTTGTTTTCAATTAAATAAATCGGGCCTTTCGTCAACGCGCCGATAGTGCTATTCTCTGAGCTGATCACTCATGAGATAACTGGATTATCTAGGGAAGCAATTAAGGAATCTAAATGCAATAGACTTGAGAATTCGACCAGGAATTGACTGCTCGACCATTTTGATCTACAAGGGTCATTACAGTACTGTCGAAATCGATCAGAGACCGGAGATAGGTCGACTTGACTGAGATGTGTGGTCAGAGTGTGGGTAATTCCACCTGATTGCAAAATACTCGTTGATCGGCATTAAACCGATTTTTCTATCGTTTTGGTATCCGGTGCCTGTAATTGATACCTCGAGATTTTCATGACAATCGAGAGTCGCCAATGTGTCGAAGATGTACAATGTGACTCGAGATAAATCGATCACGGGTCAATTGCACTAAAAATTCCTAAAAGTTATCCGATAGACTAGGTCATGCTAAAAGCGCGCCAGATTGAAATTAACCGCGAATTTGAACCCAACTTCAGAAATTGAAAGTTCTGTGGTGTCACGAGCTATTTGAGGAACGTCGACTCATCATTCGAAGAATTTTCAGAGATTTCGAGATTTTTATGAAAAATCGGTTCGGATGTTGCGGAAAATTAGCAAAGATTCAGATGGGCTAAATTGATGGAAATTAGGACTTCTAAACTGAGCCTGTGAGTGTCGGGGACTTATAGAAAATTATTCGAGATTTTTCTACTGCGAAATCGGACCTTGATTTGGGTAATCGGAGGGGAAATTGAAGTTTAATTTGAGCTAAATTCGGAACCTAGGATGAGGGGTGCATTATCTGCTGGATTTATTTTGGACTTATACTTGTTGGAAAGTATTATTGGATAAGGGGATAAGTATGAGGAGATAAGGGGACCGAGCATTTAAGACATTGGCTAAGATTTTGGACTTTTTGGCCTTTCTCTCTCTCGTCCAGTTTGTTGGACAAGCTCTGCCGGTCTTCATCTCTTCGTGCACGACTCCTCCTCCTCCTTCGCACACTTGCTTCTCCTTTCCTTTTTCATGCACTCAACACCATCATTTTATTTCTTTTACAACGAGCAGTCCAGTAGTTTTATTTTCGTGCGATCCCATCTCCACCGAACAGCTTCATCTTCATCCACCGAAGACCCACACTCCACCGAACTCCCTTCTTGCCACACGTCCCATTACCTAGCTTCCTTGGTCAATCAAGGAAAAGAAAACCCCAGCAAAGTTGACTCATCTGCATCTCCACGACCACGAAGCCCAACGCCAGCTGCCCTTCTTTTTCTTTCGGGGTTGTGCGTGTCCAGCAACGATCGAAGATTCCCCAGCAGCAACAGCGTCCGCGTGTTCCTCCATCAACCGAAGTCTTCGCTCGACGCCAGCTGCTTCGATCTTGCCGCGGTGTCTCCCATCTTCGCTCGTGGATCAGCCCGCATCGACGGCCCATCTTCAAGCCAGCAAATCCCGAAGATCTGCAGCTCCGTTTCTGCTTCGGTTAGCAGCGCTCAGTCCAGCGGATTTCACGGCCCAGCAGTTGGGCCCGTCCACGATTTCAGCCAGCAGCCCATCTCGAGTTCAGCAGCCCACATGGATCAAGCTCAGCCTGTGTCTTCAGCCCATGCAAGTTTTGGTCCAGCTCCTTGAAGTCAGCCCAAGAAACCAGTGAAGCCCATTTAGTTCGGCCTAATTCAGCAGCCCAAGCCCGCGAGGTCAGCCCGCTTCAAGCCCAGCCCGTTTCAAAAACAAATCTCATATTTGGGCTGAGATTTGTTGGGCCCGTTTTAGGCCTGGTCCAAGTCTGCCGACACCGCCGAAAATTTGGATTTCAGCCGCCGTTGCGCCGTCGTCACGATGAACCAGTTTCCGTAATTAACCGGTGAGTTTATACTCTAAACTCTGCTTAGTAGGTTAATGACGTTTAAGGAGTGTTTAGATTTATTTTATTAGGAATTAGGTGGTTAGTTAGATTAAATTAGAAATGTAATTATTTAATTGAGCATGTTAGGTGGTTAGCATGGTTTAGTTAAGGCCTAAATAAATTGTACTATTTATCTAGAAGGGTTTGGGAATTTTTCCGGGTCCGTATTGGTATTTAATTTGATAATGTTGGCCTAGGTTAGTATTTTTAGAAATTAAATTGAATTAATCATTTAATTATTTATTTTCCAAAAATTCAACCGGGATGGCCGGTGACCGGAATTTCGTGCTAATTGTAATGATGTGGTTAATTTCTGCAATTGAGTGTTAATTTATGTAAATTGAGTGCTGATTGGAATTTCAGGTATTCAATTCCAAAAATTATGAAATTCATTATTTATTCAGAAAATCTCGGGTGTCGGGTTTTAACATAAAAAATGGTTTTATGTACTATATAAACCAGTGGGATTTTAAATTGAAGGATATCAATTTTTCTAGAGTGAATTAACTGTATACCCACACACGACTATTTTATTGTATATTTCTAATACGAAGAAAATAGGCCAGGTTCACTATTTTAATTGAGACATTTGAGTGCAATGCACAGTGTCCTGGGCTGAGATTGATTGTTCATGTGTTGGTTAAGAGAAACCATCCTGGGCTGTTAAGCCGGATGTTACTCATTCATTGGGACTCGGGTCGCAGTAGATTCTAGACCTACGCCCCTTCGGGGAAACCGTCTTTGAGAGAGACGTTGCTGTGCTCAAGGGGGTGAGACGACGCCTGACAATGCCAGAAGACTGCCAATAGAGTTGGCCGTACCCTTAAGGGGTGTAATTAACAATTGGAATGCATGATTGTTGAGTTTGATGCACCCGATTATGAGACCAAAACTGTGTGATATGGAATGGGACGTGTCATAACGGTTTGGCCTTATAATTAGGACCCCGGTGATTAATTGAATTGATGAGGCGTTCCAGTTGTTATGTGCATTGATTATATGCATTACGATATGAACTATACTGACATGCAGGAAAGGAAACTGAGGCGAGGTAAATCCTCTATGCTAATTGTATGATTGCATGGTTAGGACGCTTCTGGGCGTATTTCTCTCATAATTGGGGTTTAGAGCTTAGACTTGCTGAGATTTTATCTCACCCCGTCGTGGGACAATATTTTCAGGGTCGTCGAGTGGAGAACCGGGAGCCAAGATGAAGTGATGTGAAGTGTAGGTCAGCTAGGGCCATCTCTTTTTAGAAAGTTAGTTTTTGTGGTCTTTTGGTCATAGACCTTGTATATGACTCTATGTAAATGTAAAGGCATGTTTGTTTGTGAAATTATTGTCCTGCTTTTCTATCCCGAGATTATTATTGTCAGGGGATTTATTTTCGCTTTCACATGTGCTTAAAAATCAATCAGTCGGCGACTCGTCCTGGGAAGTCACAAAATTTTATCAACCAGAGAAGGATGGGCATGCGTTCGGGATTCGGGGCGTGACAAATCTATTTTCTACTTTAACTGTATATGAATTCTCATTTTATTTTACTCTGTCCTAGTTATATTTTTGTAGATTATTGTATTGCAAGTGTTGAAAAAGCATAAGAAATCACTGCAGACAGGAACATATCATTGAACTTATCTAACAAGTAACGGAGTTATTGTTGCACTCGACAGAACAAACGAGTGGACTTATGTAACACAGTTTCGTGGTACCGTATCAAAATTGATGTGCTACATCATGACATGGAGAAGAAGTTGTTTTGAGGCAGGCTGGTTTTTATTTTTGATCTTGTTCCTCGAAACTATATGTCAATTTTCCTATGATCGTGACTTGGGCGGTGAAGGGGGAAGTTGGAGAAGAAGGGAGAAGGAAACAAACAAAGAAGAAAATAAGAAAAAAGATGGGAGTGATGGAGTCTGGAGAGAGAGAGAGTGATTGTGACTTGGGCGGTGAAGGGGGAAGTTGGAGAAGAAGGGAGAAGGAAACAAACGAAGACGAAAATAAGAAAAAAGATGGGAGTGATGGAGTATTGTGACTTGGGTGGTGAAGGGGGAAGTTGGAGAAGAAGGGAAAAGGAAACAAACGAAGAAGAAAATGAGAAAAAAGATGGGAGTGATGGAGTCTAGAGAGAGAGAGAGAGAGTAATCGTGACTTGGGCAGTGAAGGGGGAAGTTGGAGAAGAAGGGAGAAGGAAACAAACTAAGAAGAAAATAAGAAAAAAGATGGGAGTGATGGAGTCTGGAGAGAGAGAGAGAGAGTGATCGTGACTTGGAGGGGGAAGTTGGAGAATAAGGGAGGAGAAGGAAACAAACGAAGAATAAAATAGGAAAAAAGATGGGAGTGATGGAGTCTAGAGAGAGAGAAAGATTTGTTTGTTGATGGGATGTGGAACCAATAATTACTTGGAGAAAAACAAATCAATCAAATGTATTAAATGATTTTTTATTAATTTTTTTAATGTAGGTGATTACGGGGGATCTTAATTAGAGTTGGCCACCATGCCGTGCCTATTACTCATCTAATAATGTTAACTTTGACTTTAATTTCTTGACCTGATTTATTGACTAACTTGGTCTTTTCTATAGGACAAGGTGATTCCAAAGTCTCCAATCGAACAAGGTCCATCTAATCACTTTTTAATCATTTCATATGGTGCCATCTTCACATAACCCAAGCAGTTTTTTTTAACTATTTCGCTTTGCCCGAAGACAAACATAGACCCGATTAATGCTTTTAGCTCTGCTAATGTCTATGTAGTGTTGCTGCTCCTCCTCCTTTTGTTGCATGCGATGACTAGCAATGCCACTCTGATTAATTCATAGTACATCGTTTCATCCTGTGGTGACATTCACAATATGAGCTACTCATTTCGATTGATGAATGAATTGAAGGAGTGTAGTGAGCAAGAGAATGAGTTGGCTTGTGAAGATAATTGCACAATTTTATACCTATGTGATGATTGATACTAGATGCGGTCTGTCAATTATTCCATCCACCAAATCAGATTAGTTGACTACTCGTCTCTACCTCATCATTCATGGGCAGCGTACAACTTCAAACACCGTATTGACCCAAACAACCCATACAAAATGGACAGTGATGGTACCATATCAAAATTGATGTGCTACATCATAACATGGAGAAGTTGTTTTGAGGCAGGCTAGTTTTTTTTTTTTGATCTTGTTCCTCGAAACTATATGTCAATTTTCCTATGATCGTGACTTGGGCGGTGAAGGGGGAAGTTGGAGAAGAAGGGAGAAGGAAACAAACGAAGAAGAAAGTAAAAAAAAAAAAGATGGGAGTTATGGAGTTTGGAGAGAGAGAGAGAGAGAGAGAGAGATTTGTTTGTTGATGGGATGTGGACCCAATAATTAAGTGGAGAAAGACAAATCAATCAAATGTATTAAATGATGTTCATAAATTTTTATAGAGGTGATTATGGGGGGTCTCAATCAAGGATGGTCGTGGCCCGTGCCCGTTACTACACTAATAATGTTAACTTTGGCTTTAATTTCTTGACCTGATTCATTGACTAACTTGGTCTTTCCTATAGGACAAGGCAACTCCAAAGTCTCCAATCAAACAAGGTCCATCTAATTTCTTTTCAATCTTTTCATATGGTGCCATCTTCACATTACCCCAAGCAGTTTTTTTAACAATTTTGCTTTGCCCAAAGACAAATAGAGACCTGATTAATGCTTTTAGCTTCGCCGATGTCTATGCAGTGTTGCCACTCCTCCTTATTTTGTTGCATCCGATGACTAGCAATGCTGTTCTAAGTAATTCATAGTATGTTGCTTCATCTTATGGTGACAATTGCAATATAAGCTACTCATTTCGATTAAAGAATGAATCGAAGGAGTGCAGTAAGTAAGAGAATGAGTTGGCTTGTGAAGATAATTGCACAATTTTATACTTGTGTGATGACCGATACTAGATGCAGTCTATCAATTATTCACCAAATTAGATTAGTCAACTGCTCATCTCTCCCTCGTCATTCATGGGCAACGTATAACCTCAAGCACTGTATTGACCCAAACAACCCATACAAAATGGACCATGATGGTCTATTGGTCATTGAAGCCGATTAGTTCTCCATTCTACATCACCACGGGTCCATGTATTGAGGGGTTGTAATCTTCCAACACATTATCAAAATGTATTAAGTCTTTGCTTCCCATTCTGTAATAATTCTTTTCAAGATCCTGAACTGAAGATTTGATGGGTCCATCCAATATGGCTTTGTCAAGCAGAGCATTGTAAGCATTGAAATGGTAGAGTCGAGACTCGAGGTTGACTTGTGTTGCCCCTCGAATGGCTAAGCTTTAGCCCATTGGGTGCATTTAGTTGGACTTTTAGAGAAAGCCTTTGGGAAAATATCTTTAAAGGAGTTTTCCAAAATACAAATTGTTTTTGGTAAATTGTAATTTAAAAGTTTATTATAAAGTACTTTTGAGCAAAATAGTGTACGGAGAAATTTACATTTACAAAGAACTTTTGTGATTATAAAAAAAGTTGGCTAGCGAAAGGCAAGCGGCAATTGGCGATCGGAATTTGTCGCCGATGATCGACAATCGATGTCTCAAGTCACAAGACCTTAGACAACTGCCGAAGACCACCGGTGAGGGCCGCCTAGGGTGGGGCGACCTTTGGCGAGGGTCGTGCGAACTAGGTGAAGGGGGGGTCGCTCGACCCTAGGTGAAGGCTGCCTAAGGTCGTGTGACCTCGGCAAGGGTTGCTTGGTTGCACGCTACCAAGATCGCATGACCCTTGCAACCCCTCAGGGTGGTCTCGTGACCCAAATCTAGGTCGTCGCGACCTCTGCAAGTCGTAGCTGACGGCCCCTCGTTGTGGTCACCGCGACTCGCGGGGGATTGTGTGACTCGGATTGTGCACCATGGCGACCCAGATCGATGGCCTCTTGCGGTGGTCACACAACTAAGATCTAGGTAGTTGTGACTCGAGGGGGTTGTGTGACCCAGATCTTGCAGGGCTGCGACTTGTGGAGGTCGCCTGACCCTTTGGTGATGGGTCGTTACAACCACGTTGGCATCTCTCTAGTCATCGCCGACCCCTTGTAGCCAGGTGCATATCTTGGCGTCTCTCTAACCATAGCCGACCTCTCGCAACAAAGAAGATGAACAGTGTCATATAACGAGAGCAAAAACAAAAAAGCAAAGAGTTGGTGGGGGACAGTTTTGGGAAACAAATTTTATACACTACCTTAGTCTTGGGCATGCCGAGAAAGTTAAAAGTCCAAGGCATCCTAGGACCTGCCTTAGGTTTTTAGCTTTCTAAATGCCCACTTTTCTCCAATAGGATTTGCATAATTTTTGCCAAATGCCCAATATTTAGCCCAAGGGGGCATAGTGGCTTAGCAAAGCCACTCCCAAATGCACCTATTGTCCATCTTCTCTTGGGCATGATGCTCTTGGTGATATACACACTTGTCATGTTTGCAACTAATTTACCACTCGGACTACCATGCCTCAAAGCATCAAAGAGATGCTCAAGACTCAAAAGGATAATATAGTTAATGCTGTTAAAAAGTTTATCATAATGTATCGACTAAGATTTATTAATTATCTTTCAAGAATGAGAATGAGAAAACAACCTGTTTGATTAAGGTAATGGTTTAGTGAGGTGCTAATAGGAACTTATATACGTCCTATTTTCTGATCAATTTACAACTTGTATACTGTACATGAAATATAGTCATTATCTTAACCTTCTTAACGAGCATCATGAAGGACGCGCTAATATGTTTATTTTAATGCCTCGCCCTTCTTTTAGCTCAAAGGTAGAGCGACATGAGACACGACAAAAGTCTCATAACAAATTAAATTTAAAAGTGAGACGGCGAGATTCTCGTGGGTTGGCCAAAAACAAGTCCATCCACGCTTCCTGCTTTCTTACTCTTGAACTCTCTTTTTGCGCAGAGTCCAATAAAACAAATCAACCTCTATCAACTCTTATTTAATAGTCACGCCGAAGTTTTCTTCCGCATCTAGATAGCTTTTCTTCAACAAAAATTGATTCACTGTATCAATCCAACGAAGTTAAATAGAAGTGGCGATCAAAAGAGATATTGTCAGTTTGAAGTGATAGCATTGATTGCACGCACTAATAACCAATCCACAGCAAAGGCTATCGGGGTTGCTTTTGTCCACAATGATTCTTGAAGCATGTCTCCCTCATGATTCTGGCTAAGAACGACATCCCCTTATCTGCCCCATCCATCATTAGGGGGAGAAAATTTTCAATAAAGAAGACGTAAAGTCTGTATGATGTATAAAGTCATTAGGACCCACAATTGCTTCAAATTGTCCCTATGTGGATCCCATCTTTATATAGCTATATTAACACCTACAGTCATTCTTGCCTAGTGCATTACAGGAATACTATTATAGTACGGGTATATATGACTATGCTTTTTAGCGGAGAATAGTTGAGGGTATTTTATGTAAAATGCACATAAAATATTAAAATTTATGCACTTTAGCTTTGTTTAAGAATTTTTTTTTCCAGATTTGCACAACAAAATATACAGTCGTTCATGGCTAGATCGACGATGATGCCATGCAAATATCACAGTGATTATTTATTTTATGAAATGATTCGATTGTGTAAGAAATTGGAATTGTGTCTAAAGTTTGTCACTTAATTTAACAAATATGGAATAAATATCAAGTGATAAAGCACCGACCATGGAACGAAGAATTTTCAAAGAAGGTGGACAAAAAGAGAGAAGGGAAACAAAGGTAGAAAGATCGTGTGTATCGTAAGGAAGTGGGACTTGTTTTTTTGATGGGATGTGGACCCAACAATCAGGGGGAGAAAGTGGAAGCAAGCTGGAGATAGTGGAGAAGGAAATATCAAATAGGGATCGCCACTGGCCTTTCCTCTTTAATTTCTTGACTTTGCATCCATTTGTTCCGTTGACTGACTTGGGCTTCTCTATAAGATGAGGTGACTCCCAAGTCTCTGATCAAAGAAGGATCGTCCAATCTCCCTTCAATCTTTTTTAAATTGCGCCTCTCCTCCCCTTACACGAAATTATTCTTTACCAATTTCTCTTTGCCCAAAGATCAAAAGAGACATGATCAATGCTCCTAGCTCCATGAATATCTATCAAGTGTTGCTGCTCATTCTTGTTCTATTGCAAGCGCTAACTTGCAGTGTCAGGAGTAGTCGGCGGTGCATGATATCATCCTGTGGTGATATTCACAATATAAGTTACCCATTTCAACTAAAGAAGGATCGAAAACGATGTGGTGACTCAATTTATGAGTTGGCTTGTGAAGATGATCGCACTGTTGTATACATCATTGGTAGCCGATACTATGTGCAGTCTATCGATTACGATACTAACCAAATCATAGTGGTTGACGAAGGGCTGCAAAAGGATAATTGCTTGTCTCTCCCCCATCATTCATGGTGGAGGTACGACTTCAATAGAGGTTCTTATATTAACAACCCATACACTATCCCCGAAGCCAGTAGCTTGGTTATTGTGAATTGCTCAAAGCCAGTTAGTTCTCCACTCTACTTTGCTACTGATTCATGCATTAAGGGGTCGTACTCTTCCAATACATCATCAAATTGGAAGTTGTATGCTTTGGTCAATCCAAAGGCATCAGATGTGAGGAATTTTTGCACTGTTAGCAGTTGGACGTGGGCATCAGATGATTTTGGGGGTGGCCCGGTTAATGATAGCTCCTTCAACTACAAGCAAATCTATAACATTGTGACTAATGGATTCGCTCTCGAATATTATCCATTTGGATTGGAGAAAACTTTCTTTTGCTACTTTGATTTCTATTACCACTTACCTTTTTATGGCCTCTTTTATTCCCGTCGCTTATCATATAGCGCCACCGGAGGTCAGGTTTGCGAATTCAAGCCCTACTTTGGCGGTAAGTATCGGTTGGCAATGAAATTTTACCATAGCTGTGCATGATTCTGTACACTCTTTCACTTGCTATTTTCTCTTCAAAACTGGAAAATGAAAAAACATCTATTATCCAAGAAAAATGAAAAAAAAATATACATGATAGTGTATTTCAACATTGTGTATTTGAAAGGTTTCGGGAGCTTCACATTACTCATTAATATGAAGTTGAAGGAGTTGCGAGATTCACGAGACAAGAAAAAGAAAAAGAAAAAGAAAAGAAAACGTGATAGTGAAAGCCACCTCCAGACAAACCCACATCAGCTGGACATATACATGTGTCTAGATCATAATTCATTTCCACAAAAGGGCTAGGAAAAAGGAAAAAGAAAGAGGATCCTCGTGCGAGCAATCACATGACTAGTTTTTGCTGGCATAGAATTAGAATTTACATGTTCTTAGGCTGTATGCTTCAAGTAAACTGCTTTCCCAAGAAAACTTTTCCAAAATTTCTAGCGTTTTGGGCATAAATATAAATAATCAAACAAAATATTTTCCGATCAATGGAGAAAACTCTTCTAAAATTGGAAAAAATGATCTCTTTCATAACTTCTCTTTCTCACGCTAGGGCTTCTTTACATTTCTAAACATCCCCATAATTCTACTAACTCCACACCACCACCTCCGCCACCGCCTCCGCCTCCGCCACTGGTGACGACTTCTTCGACCAAATGATGCTCTCCACCGCCTTCCCTTTGTGGCCTGACCTCACTCCAGCAAACGCGAAAGACCCCCATCGACTTGCCCACTGACACTGAGTCGACGCTGTCCAAGCATGAGGCCGCCGACGTCGGGTTCCAACGCTTCGACAAGCCAGTGGCAATCCTGGCCTCCAAGCTGAGGCACCACCAGAATGGCAATGGTGGCTTGTAGGCGATGATTATGATGCACTAGCGCCAGATGTTGCTGATGCCCCGCGACGTGGTCGACGGTTTGGGTCAGGTAGGTTCGCATCCTCTTTTGACTTGTTTTTGCCCTGCTTTCATGAAAAATAAATTTGGGATTGTGATTACAGAGGATTCCAATTGATTGTAAATTGTGATCATAACTGAAAACTCAGTTCCATTTTGTGGCACGATCGGGTCGTTTAAAATTCAACAATGGACGTCGAAAAATCAAATTTTTACGGATTCGATTTTGACTTTGCAGGAAGGAGGAGACGGTGGTGGCTCCGTGCGATCTCTGTACAATGGATTCGCTGGATCGCTGCACGGTTCGGGTCAGGCTTTGAACCCGACTCAGCTCTTTCGCCCTCCTCAGGCGTCTCTCTCTGCGCTTGATCAACTGAACTATTAGAGATCAAAGTTGATATTTTTCTGCTTGTCCTCTCTAACTGTTTCACGAAGGGGCGCCATACACGCTGCACCCAATTTCACGGCTCAAGCCGAAGCAGCAAGAGGATGAGGGCGAGAAAATATTTTCCTTCCAAGTGATAGAAAATATTTTTCATCTCATTTTAAGATTTTAGCCAAACACCGCTTGATCACTTTTGAAAAATGACTTCCTCAACAATATCCTCTAAGAATATCACATTTTTCATATGATATATGGAAGCCTAAATTTCCTAATCAATCACTTAACTAATAATCCAAGAAACACTCGTTAACAATCCTTAAAAAAATTGTAGTCATGTATCGATAGGAGGAACAAAATTAATCATTAAAAATGAAAACTATTGTTTCTCTAGATTTGTTGATTGCTAACAAAGCGAATGGACTTTCATTGTCTATCATCTACGTGGAAAACAAAGCTTATTATTTCCATTTATTTGCAAATATATGCATCCCACTTCTCACATTCTTTTGTACTAAATTTAACTTGTACAAAGTAACTTGCTACCACTCCGTTCCTCCGTGAGTTTTGCTTTCCAAACTCCTTTACCTTCAATTTCTTTTCACATCATTCATTCCTTCCACAGGTTTCCTAGATGATATTGCATTTTGGACAACTTGGGATATAACTACACTCTTAGGTAAGCCGTAACGATTTATTCTTCCTATAATTATGGAAAAAAAAATCTTACTCTGACCTGTAAAAATTTTCTTCAGTGCTTTTCTGTGTAGTGAAATTTACAATCGGGATGCCACTTGTTGTGATATTTCTAATCTACAAGTATAGAAGAAGGCACTTAGCAATGGACAAGAACATTGAAGAGTTTTTGCAGGCTCATAATAACTTTTTGCCCATAAGGTATTCTTACTCAAATATCAAGAAGATCACTAAAAATTTTAAACACAAACTAGGTGAAGGAGGGTATGGTTTTGTGTACAAAGGAATGCTCAAAAGCGGAAAAGAAGTGGCTATCAAGATTTTAAAGCAGTCCAAGGCCCATGACCGAGATTTTATCAGTGAAGTGGCTACAATTGGAAGAATTCACCATGTGAATATAGTGCAACTCCTCGGTTTTTGCTTTGAAGGTTCAAAACAAGCTCTCGTGTATGATCTCATGTCAAATGGATCTTTGGATAAACTCATTTTCACTAAGGAAGGTGATAAGTTTCTTGATTACAAGAAAATATATGAGATTGCTCTTGGGGTGGCGAGGGGGATTGAATATTTACATCGAGGATGTGACATGCAAATACTACACTTTGATATCAAACCTCACAACATTCTTTTAGATAAGAATTTCACTCCGAAAGTTTCTGATTTTGGACTCGCGAAACTATATCCCATTGGTCATAGTACAGTTTCAATGACTGCTGCAAGAGGAACTTTGGGATACATGGCGCCTGAATTGTTCTACAAAAATATCAGTGGTATATCTTTTAAAGCGGATGTCTATAGCTTTGGGATGTTGCTTATGGAAATGGCAAGTAAAAGGAAAAATGTAAATGCCAATGCAGAACACTCAAGCCAAATTTACTTTCCGCTTTGGGTGTATGACCAAGTTAATGGAGGAGAAGGTGTTGAAATGGAAGGAGTTGTAGAAGAGGAAAGGGAGGTGATAAAAAAGATGATAATAGTTGCACTTTGGTATATACAGTTAATCCCTGACCATCGGCCGCCAATGAACAAAGTCTTAGAAATGCTTGAAGGAGATATTAGTAATGTCCAAATGCCTCCAAAACCTCTTATCTACCCACCAGATGAGCCAGTTGATGAAGACAAAGCCGAGTTGGAATTAGAAACATTCTCTATTTCATCGAGCACTCCCATAATTTCCGCTAGTTTTCCATTTGGAGATAGCAACGATGTCTAGAGCCGTGCACTGTTTAATTGGAAAAGCTTTGGTCCCCACAATATAGTATTATGTTGGGTGGGAGGTGAGCCAGTTTAGTTTGCCAGTGATTACATTTTGTCTTCTTCTAGCTCTTAGGTTACTGTTGTATTATTGTACTTTTTTTTAATGGTCGGAGTGTTATTGTACTTCATATATAGTTTCACCATGTGTGATCCATACAATCTCCTAGATGTGATGTATGTTTAAGTTTATAACCTTGTTTGGGAAGCGTATTCTATATGGTCATCCAATGTGAATTTTTGCTAATCCAATTAATCATCGATAAACCAAATCACTTGCTTTCGGTAAAATAGTCACCAAAGAGGGCTGCGAAACACGCCCATCTTACATATACTTGTTAGTGACCCAATATCCTCTTTGACTCGGTTTAAATCATTAAGAAGTAGCTTAGCTTTAGTCTAGCCAAAATTCAAATTCTTTATTCACTAATTGCAACAATTTTTTTTCTTTGCAATTCATTATTTTGATCGAAAATCGATCAAATTCTTGAGAAAATATTGATGGGACAATCATATGGTCTTGAAAGTTGCATTAGCTCTAATTTAAATGATCAAAAGAAAATGGGACAATTGCTTGGAAAAGTCTTGCAACTTGTCAAAATAATGCATTTGAGTCTTAAAACTTGCAACTTTATTGCGCGCAAGTCGTTCGTTAAGCTAAGAACGTCTCCCAAGCCACTTCTATACCTAAGCGATCATGGGCTGGCTTGTGACTATGGTGAAATCGAGATTGAAGTGAAAACTCCGTTGACTTCATTCAGTGTTCTGCTAATTCTTCCACATCCCAAGGTGAAGATTTGATTAGGCAATCGTTCTTCAGATTTAACACACATGACGCAATCACATGGATTTTGACTCAATTGTTTTGAGGTACGACATCCGAGTTGACTCATCTCTATGATAGTGCTTCATGGAAGACAACTTTCTTTTGCTACTTTGATTCATGTGACTACTTAAGATGCTATGCCTCCAATGATTTCAGTAGGATCTCTGGGGGTCAAATTTTCGGATCCCAGTGCTATGTGGGCAGTAAGCGTCGGTTGGCAATGATATTTAACTGCAATTTTGCATGATTCTGCACACACTTTCACTAACTACTCTCTCTACAAACTAAAAAATGACAGAAATATTTTAAATCCATGAAAATAATGACAAATTGTACACGTTAGTACACGTCATCATTTGTGTGTTTGAAAGCTTTTAGGAGCTTCGTATTGCATATGAAAAGCAAATCGTAGAAGTTGCAAGATTCCCAGAAAAAAAATGACAGTTGCAATCATCCCTAAACATATTCACCATCAACTGTAGAGATACATGTGCCTAGATTGTATCTCCTTTCCATAAAAGGGCTAGAACTCAAAATGTAAAAAAGAAAAAAAAAATATGACTACTTTTGGTTAGCATAGAGTATATATATTCTAATTTTGGTAAATTCGTTCCTTAATTAGTTACTTGACTAATAATTCAAGAGACACTCTTTTGACAACTTCCTTGAAATATAGTATTCCATTTCATGTACCAATAGTAGTTGCCGACATCTGAACTTTTACAGACTAATCGAACATGCATTTTTTTCCTTTAAAAATATTTAATAAATAAATATAGATTAGAGACTGAAAAAAACAAAGAAACAATAGAAAAGAACAAAAAACGATCAATGAAAGATCCATCAATGGAGTCCCGCCACATTCATTCCATTTGAGCTTAAGGCAATCCAGCCCATCACCTCAAATTGGTGAAGTCCAATTCCTTTAAGCCCATCAAGCACAGTAGCCCAGACACGACGACAATCCAGTGCCACCGCCATCTCCAACTCAAGCTCTCTCCATCGCTGGATTTCAGTTACCGGACTGAAAGTTTCCTTTTTGATGGACTCACCTTCTTCTCAGCAAGCTCAACCTCCATAGACGAAGCTCTCGAGCTCAATACTAGGAATTGATGACCCACGGCTCACAGTCATCGCACACAACCAAAACCAAAAGGATCTTTCATCAACGAAGTCGAAACTACTTACGGATCGAATCAGGATACGTCTATGTACCACGTGTAATAGGAATCTATATGCCTTCTTCAGCGGAATACATTGTTTTTATTCTCTCTGTTATGAGGTATGACGAAGCTTTCTTAGCTATTGATCCTATGAGGCCAAATGGATAATGCACGGACACCGTTTGATTATATGCCTCAGAGGAATAGCTTCGCTCGTAACACACACAGAAACTGCAGCGCTTTGCTAATGCTTTATCTCGAAGGGAATGGACTTACAGGGAAAGTTTCTTAATTCTTGGGTGAATACAGAGGTTTGAGAGTTTTTTGGTCTCTTGGAGGCGATCTGCTCTCAAGTTTAGTTCCTGTAAGTATCAGCAATCTCTCATGGGGACTTGAAGCTTTGAAAAAGGAAGCAATAGCTTCATTGGTAGTTTGCCGGAGCAAATGACGGAAATGAGCATCTTGATTATACTGGACTTCAGTGGAAATAGATTCTTAGAGCCAATTCCAGTTGGTTTGAGTGATCTTTTATTGGGCTAACTGCCCTTGTCTTGAGCAAGCAGAATTTTTCTGGCGAGTTGCCATTGAGCTCAGAGGTTTGCTGAGTTCGTAAGTCGTTGCTTTACAGGAGAGCAAGCATGTTATGCAGTGATGTCCCTGAAGGGTTTAAGTAGTTTGGTTCTCTAATTGTACAGTTCAAGAGAAGATGGATTCAGTTTGTCTATTCCACATTAGACAAGAGCTACGGTGGGATTCATGCTTCTGCTGGTGTTTGCTTACCCCCTGGAAGGATATAGTCATCCCCTTCTCACCGCCTTCATTCAATCCTCATCATGCACGATCGCCGCTATTGCTGAACCATCGCTACTTCTGAGTTGTAAATGCCAGTTGCCTTACGGACGCTGCCACTGAATCGTCGTGCCAAATTACTGAGACTTTGCTGGAGGCTCACGACATAAGGAACAAAATTATTTAGTCATAATGAAAATCACTGTTTCTTTATATGTTGATTACTAACAAAGTAAATGGTGTTTCTTATATCGTCTATCATCTATGTAAACGAAGGTTATTATTTTCATTTATTTGTAAATGCATGCATCCCACTACTCATATTCTTCTGGGCAAAACTTGTACAGAGTAGCTTCCTACTTCTCTGTTTCCTTGTGAGTTTTGTTTTCCATACTTATTTTCCTTCAATTCTTTTTTACATTCTTCAGCCCTTCCGCGGGTGTCCTAGATGGTATTGCAATTTGAGCAACTTCAGATTTTATATTTCTAGTAGGTATGCAGAAATGATTTGGTCTTAAAATAATTAAAATAAAAAGCTATTCCAACCTATCAAAGTTTTCCTCAACGTTTTCTGCGTAGTAGGTAAGTTCGTAATTGGGGCCATTTGTCACAATATTTCTAATCTACAAGTATAGAAGAATACACTTAGAAATGGACAAGAAGATCAAAGAATTCTTGCCAGCTCATAACAACTTTTTACCCATAAAACACTCTTACTCAATTTATGAAGATCACCAGAATTTTCAACCACAAACTAGGTGAAGGGAGTTATAGTTCCGTATACAAAGGAATGCTTGGAGGTAGCAACATGATGGCCATCAAGATTTTAAAGCAGAAGATTTTATCGGTGAAGTAGCTATTATAGTAAGAATTCACCATGTTAATGCAATGTTGACACCTAAATTATACCATTTTATTTAGGATTTAATCACATACAAAATTAGAATTAGTTGTTAAAAAAGAAAAAAAAAAAGTAAAGTAAAAATTTTCATTAAAATGTATCGTGTTTTCATTATTGCACTACATATTGAATGGTTTTTTTTTTTTTAATTCCAAAAAAAAAATTCCATCAGAAGGAAAAAAAATTAAAAATTATTTAAAGAAATTAGTAACAAAAAAATGAAAGGAAAATGGGAAAAATGAGACCGGGCCTGGAGCAGGTCAACCCGGCCTCTTTCTTTCCCTTTTATTTCTATTCGGCTGACCGGCCCACTTTTCTTTTATTTCGCCCAAGATGAGCCCAGCCTTTTTTGTCCTCCACGCATTCTGCAGGAAAAAGAAGGTACGTGAACGAGAGCGGAAAGACAGCGGCAGTGGGGAGGCGCGAGCATCGCACCGGAGTTGGTGGTCGGGTAGCAGACCGGCAGCAACAGCTGGCGGTAGCAGAAGGCAAGCAGGCTGGTCGCCAGCCATCAAAAGGGGGCTGGAGGGTTGGTTTTTTGGGGGGTTCGCGGAGAGAGAGAGCTATAGACAGAGAGGGAGAGAGCTTGAGGGAGCCCGAGGGGGGAGAAACGGAGAGTGACCGGGAAGAGGGATACTTGGAATCCACCTTAGCCGAGCGTCGCTTAGCCATCCCGGACGCAAGGTTGCGCATCCTAGCCGGAACCAATAACCCGCGGCTTCCCTTTGCCTCGATTTCAGGTTTTTCCGGTGAGTTTTTCGGTTTTTGGTTCAATCAGTGTTGATTTCCTAAGGATCCCAGCTCGGGGGCGTGTAAGGCGACTGAACGTAGTCTGATCTATCGATCTCGCCCATCATTCGCCACCCCCAAGTCGGGTAGGAAGCCCCCGGCCGACCTTTTTTGGTGCCCTGCTCTTGTCCCGTTCTTTCACATTTTTTTGCATGGATTACCGAGTCGGGGCGTGCGTTTCGAGTTCGCTTATGCTGAGCATTCCCTGCCATTCTCGTTAAGCTTTGATCTAGTTTCGGGTCTTATTCTTGTCCGTGGCTGTCTTGAGCGGACGCAGCCTAGCTGTTTGATAAAATGCCCTTGAGGTGCTTCTGGTAAAACAGTCACTGGCTTTACTGTATCCGAAGCTCGTGTATCATTGTTTTGATCACTATTTACACAGATCGTCTCCCATGAAGCCTTATCTCGTTGATCGTGGGTAGTGGCTGGCGAGTTTTAGCGGTGGCGTTTCTCCAAGAGAGATCCTGGCGATGGTTCTTTTCTCGGCAAAGAAAAGAACGTAGAAAAGAGGAGTTTTGGTGAGAAAAGGAAACAACGCCCAGGGAAGGGAAAATTAAATAAAGAATAGAAATATTAAATAAAATAAAAGAAACAAACAAAGAGTAATGAAAAAGAGAGATAACATCAATCCGTAAGCCATCTTGATCGTTGTGTGGGCTGGATGGACTTTGGGCTTGTCTATTTCATTTTCGAAGAGTAACATTCGTCTTCATTTCGTCTGTTTTCGCGTTCGTTTCGCCGAGGTCCGAATTTATAGCCGCATGTTGCACCTCACATCCATCTTGCGTTTTACATTTTATATATATTCGAGATTGTTGAATAGTGGCGCACGCTGTTCTCGGCTTGGGATAAAAAAGATATACGTCAAAATCGTGGTTTCGACGTTGTGAGGTTGGGATTGAATTCGTGGGAGCTTCTGAGTTTAATGGAAGCTTCATGCGTGCGGAGGACTCCCGAAGAAGAGGAAGACTAGAAGAAAGAAAGAAAATTAATAGAAAAAGCAAAAGGAAAAAATGTAAAAAAAAAAGGGAAAGTGAAAGTTGGCTTCGGGAAAAGACGAAATAGGAAGAAGACCAAAGGCGTGGAGAAAAAAAGAAAGAAAAATATTAAATTTAAAAATTAAAAAAATCTTTAAAAAAATTAAAAAATATGTCTTTTTATCCTACTGGGTCGGATCGGGTTCTTCCGGTCCGAACCCGCTCCCTCGAATATTATAATATTAAAAAATTTAAAAATTTAAAAATTCGAAAAATAATAAAAATTCGAAAACTCCTCCGAAAATTAGAAAAATTCAGAAAACATTGAAAAAATTCAATTTTTTTAAAAAGTTTCAAGAAATTGTAAAATCTATTTTTTTGGGGAAATTTGAAAATTCATTTTTTTCATAAAAACCAAAAAATCCGAAAAAATTCTAAAAATATTAAAAAAATCTTCAAAAATGTTAAAATTAATCTCTTGGGCTATTTTCTCCTAGAAAAATTAAATTATTTCAATTTAGAATTATGCTTAAGTTTGACTAAGGATTTCAATTATCCTTAGGACAAATGCCTTTGAATGCATAATATTGATACATTAAGTTTGGTTTCTCTTTAGTCTAGTTAGGATTAGTATTTGTCCTCTCTATAGTATTAATTCTTTGCTCTCCCATACAATTTATTTAACACTTTCCTTGGTTGCTAATTGTTATTTTAATGATTGCGTACTCGCATAATCACCTTACATGTCAGCAAATTAGTCTAAAGTTAATCCAAATTGGCTAACAAAAATCTTTTTCTTTTTCTTAAATTAACAAGATTAGGTATCAAAATGACACTAATAGGTTAATTAGTGTAATCAAGTCTCCAACCTTAGATTCTCTAGTTGCGTAGGAAGTGAGGTACACTCACATGCCTCACTTGGTTTCTAGCCGACCCCAATAGGTTAGTGGCGGCTCCTTATTGCGAAATTCTTAAGAACACCTCAATGTCGTGTGAAGTATGGGCTTAGGAGAGCCCGTGCCTAATAATGGGCTTTAAGTCCGTTCTTTAGGCAATACTCCTAAAACTATTCTCTTCCCCAAGGGGTAGGTCACGACATGCAGTGTAACTCATTGATTTTTGCTTTGAAAGCTCGAAATAAGTTCTTGTGCATGATCTCATGTCAAATGGATTCTTGGATAAGCATATCTTCACTGAGGAAGATGACAAGTTTCTTGATTACATGAAAATATGTGAGATCGCTCTTGGGGTGGCGAGAGGAATTGAATACTTACATTAGGGAAATAATAGATGACAATAGTTGGACTTCGGTGTATAAAGTTAACCTTGACCATTGGCCTTCAATGAGCAAATTCCTAGAAATGCTTAAAGGAGATATTAGTAAACTTCAAATGCCTCCTCAATCGCTTATTTACTCACTAGATGAGCCAGTGAACAATGACAAAGCCGAGATGAAACTAGAAACATTCTCAACTTCATTAAATGATCCTACAATTTCCATCCATTTGGAGATAGCGATAATGTTTAGAGAACCATCCTTAGTTTGATTAGAAAAGGTTGTATACTTGTTGTATTCCCTGCAACCTAGGATTATGTTAGGAGGGACTTATTTTCGAGATTGTGTTCTTCTAGCTCTTAGGTTAATGTTGTGTCCTTGTAATTCATATGGTTTAACTCTCTTGCATCCTCCTTCAACAGGATAAACAAATTGGCAAGAAAGCAAAGACAAAAACGGTGAGGGAAGGTGATAGACATCGAGAATTTTCCTTCCTCATAATGTGATTAAGGGCTATTCAATTTAAAAGCTAACTATAACATGCGATCTTGCTACTTAACAGGCCACTGTCGGCGTATGATTTGTCGATATCAAGAACTGCTGGTTTCAACTTATAAATTCATTTTTAGAGAAAATATACATGTATCCGTTTTACAAAGTAAACACTACTCATCTACGCAAGAAATAACTCTTATCATAATGGAAAAAGGAAGGTCCTAGATGGAACAATTTATGAAGTTTATATTTAAAAGAAGCTGGTTGTAGCTTGATTCGAGTGAAGATTAATGTTCGCAAGTTCTATGTGGGTGATCTCTATCACAAACTGGACCGATTGGCTAGTCAAATAAAGAAAACGGGCAATGTTTTGAATTTGTTCTTTAATGATGTGGAGGAGGGACAAAAGGAACAATATTTGCTCCAGCACAGCGGAAAAAATTGCTGTTGTTTTTGGCCTTACAAGTACTCCAGTCCGAAATCTGTTGGGGTGTTTAAAAATCTCCACATTTTGCGGAGATTGTCATTCTGCGATCAATATCTCCATGGCAAACATAAGATATATGGTCGTAAGGGATGCAAACCGGTTCCACCATTTTACATACTAAACATGCTCATACAATGACTCCACAATGCTTCTTAAATTGTCTCATTCATTGTGTAAATTGAATCTCCGTTTTTTATTCTCCTTTGTTTCTATGTTACTTGAACTGGGATTCTATTATTTCCCTAGCAAGCCCAACAATGTAAATATTATGTCCTGAAATTTATATAGATTTGGCACTCCTACTGTGGAGAGACCAAGCAGAAGACCTCAAATGAAGCTTGCAATCTTTCAGCAATATGATTCATGGAATCGAAAACAGTCACGCTTTGCCTTTGGATTTTTTTGGAGTGTGCTGTTTTCGGACACTGCATACTTATGTTCTGTTCTATCCTGGGCGTTCCCAACATGCAGTCCTGATGCCCCATAATTCATTCATTGGCCGAATATTCTGTATGATTTTTGTTTTGGAAATTTTGCTCGTAATGGCTCTGACTTTTTCTTTTTTTGTTTTTTTTTGGGCCAATGACTCTGACTTTTAGTTAGTCTACATTTTCGGATGTGGCAATTTCTTGTGCTTTATCTTCAACTATGCGAGTTCATGCCATAAGTTGCTACAACATCTCCCAAACTGCTTTAGAGTGGATAATTTAGGAAATTGGCGATGAGAAGAAACGAGAGCAGCTTTCGTGGGCAAACACTGGTTTAAAACCGAGAGGCATGATCCTGGAGGGGTTCATGCAATGATCAAGCAATCGCAAGTATTGCATCTACTTTTTGGTGAGGAAAATGTTTTCTGTCAAATGGGGCTTCGTTCCTGCTGTACATCTTAGGTCCATATTGTTCCTCTGCAAGGCTTCTACTATTACAGCATTTGGACTTGTCAGAGCAGGGGAAAGCAACAGGTACTCGTTACTAGTTTCCCTTCAGCAAATGGCTGCATGTAATCTAAAGCTTTTCGACTACAATCCACACCTTGATTGTCATGTTGTTGTCGGCAATGTGTTTCATCAGTGGTAGCAATATGATCTTCTAAACATACAATTCCTATCAAAAGAATACTCATGCCCTCTGAAGCAAGAGTTGAGGAGGCGAATTACTGTTAAAAAAACAGAGGAGATGCAGATTTGCAGATATGCACAAGAGCAGCGTTAAAAATAGAGGAGAACAGAGGAGATACTGATATACACAAAAACAGAGGAACCGTCTGCAGAACCACACACGTAAAAAAAATTGACGCCATAGCCTTTATATAGGCTTTACAAAAATAAATAACCACCACAGCCCACTAACTTCACACGTACAGCAACCAATCCACATAATAGACTATTAACACATAAAAAACAAACTAGAAACATTGACTCGTTCAACATTCCCTCCCTTACACTGATGTTGCAAACAATCAGTTTAAAGGACCTTCTCTCAATTTGGAATATCTAACAAACGAACACCAATGAGCTTTCTCAGCTTCTGAAACATGGACAACTTTAGGGGCTTGGTGAATATATCAACCACTTGATCTTCACTTCTACAGAAAACTAGCTCAACTACTTCATCCTTTGTAAGATCTCTTAAGAAGTGGTACTTCACATCTTTATGCTTGCTCCTCCCATGTAGAACTGGATTTTTGGACAGCTTGATAGTTGAGCTGTTGTCACAATAGATTATAGTTGCTTCTTGCTGTTTGAACTGAAGCTCTTCAAGAATCTTCCGTAACCATATGGCTTGACAGGCGCATGAAGTTGCAGCAACAAATTCTGCTTCAGTTGTTGATAAAGTAACAATTGATTGCTTCTTTGAAGACCATGAAACCGCCCCGAACAAAGCATGAATACATACCCCGAAGTACTTCTTCTATCATCAACATCTCCAAAGATAATCGCTAACTGTAAACCCAAACAAATCTGACTTTTCTCCCTTTTTATAGAACAACCCAAAATTTTTAGTTCCTTGCAAATAGCGAAAAATCCTTTTTGCAGCTTGTAAATGTAACTCTGTTGGGTGCTCCATATACCTGCTTATAAGGCTCACAACATGCATGATATCTGGTCTTGTCCCCGTCAAATACATCAGGCTTCCAACAATTTGCTTGTAGAGAGTGCTATCCACCTTGCTTCCATTAAGATCTTTCAAGAGCTTCAATCCAACTTTTCTTGAAGATCACCATGCAAGAATGCTGACTTCACATCCAATTGGAAGATAGGCCATGAATTTTGCGCTGCTAATGCAATTACCAATCTGATTGTGTCAAGTCTTGCTACAGGTGCAAATACTTCTTTATAATCCACTCCAAATTCTTGCTTGTAGCCTTTCGCCACCAAGCGCGCCTTATACTTATCAACTTCACCATTCTTGTTCAATTTTGTCTTGTACACCCACTTGACTCCGATTGTTTTGTGTCCTTTTGGAAGATCTGTTAACTCCCAAGTGTTATTCCTCTCAATAGCTGCAATTTCTTCATCCATTGCTATCCTCCAATTTTCTTTTTGTACTGCTTCATCAAAAGTTGTTGGATCACAATCTGAAAATAAAGCAAAATGGATAAGTGGATCTTCATATTGATCAACTCCTGTTACTTCATAATCACTCATCCATGTAGGCCTCCGTCGAACACGATGAGGCCGATCTTCAGGTTCCGTAGCTGCTGCTGTACTTTGGACACTGCCTGTGGCAATTTGGGTTGTTGTGGATTGCTGCACCAGCCCATTTTCATCTTCAAAATTCGTTGGAATTTGCTTACCAACACCTTGCTCACCCCACGGCCAAGTTTGTTCTTCATCAAAAATCACATCACGGCTGATAATGATTTTCTTGGTCATAGGATCATAAAGTTTATAGGCTTTTGATTGATCACTAATGCCAAGAAAAACACATTTTACTCCCTTGTCATCTAGCTTCTTCCTCTTTTGGTCAGGAACATGGGCGTAGGCAATGCACCCAAAAATCCTGAAGTGATTTACTGCAGGTCTTTGGCCACTCCATGCTTCTTCCGGTGTCATATTTTGAACAGCTAGAGTGGGACTTCTATTTAAAATATGAATGCTCCAATTGACTGCTTCAGGCCAGAAACTTTTTGGAATTCCACTTCCCTTCAAGAGACTTTGCACCATATTCAGAATGGTACGATTCTTCCTCTCACATACGCCATTTTGCTGTGGTGTATAGGCTGCTGTAAGTTGTCTCTTGATCCCATGCTTCACACAAAAATCTATAAACTCAAGCGAGTTGTACTCTCCACCACGATCCGTGCGAAGGACCTTTATTTGATTTCCTCAATCCTTTTCAACAAGTGCTTTGAAGTTCTTGAAAGCTGCAAAAGCTTTAGATTTTTCTTGCAAAAAATACACCCAAATCTTCCGGCTAAAATCATCGATGAAGGTAATGATATACCGTTTACCTCCATTGGAAGTTGGAGATATTGGTCCGCAAATATTTGAATGAACCAACGCCAACGGACTTTTTGCTCTCCATGATTTTCTTTGTGGAAATTGAGCACGATGTTGCTTGCTAACAACACAATCTTTACAAATTTCCAAAGGAACAGAGATTTGAGGAAGACCCTCCACCATCTCTTTTTTGTATAGTGTTCGCAACCCACCGAAATTAAGATGCCCATAGCGAAAATGCCAAAACCAAGCTTCCTCCTTCAATCTTGTAGAGAAACATGAATTTGTAGTGTTGTGGAAATACAGTGGAAACATCCGATTGCCCATCATTTTGACTTCGGCAATTAAACCCAACTTCTCATCTTGGATTATGCAAATCCCACCTTTAATAGAGATTTCATATCCCTTCTCTTGCAGCTGACCAGCACTTAACAGATTAGTCTTCAATTCAGGGACATACAATACATTTGAAATAGTTTGTACCGAAGTCCCTTTTGGATGAATTGCCACTGTTCCTTTCCCCATCACCGACACAATGGAATTATCACCAAACTTTACGGTGTTGTTGTACGTTTCGTCTAGATCAAAAAACATTTTCTTGTCTCCACACATGTGATTGCTACAACCAAAGTGTCGAGATACCACATGTTTGGTTGAGTTTCTTCCTTCTCATGGCACACCATCAAAAGAGATACTTCTTCTTCTTTTTCAGCAAAGTTAGTTCTTTCAAGTCTTTGTTTATTCAAATTAGTTCGACATTCGATTTGTAATGCCCATACCCGTGGCATCTAAAACACTCCACTTTGGATTTGTCTGCTGACCTTGGCCTAAAACCAGTTGAATGTCGTCCTCCACGACCTCTTCCTCTCCCTTGGAAATCACGATAGGAATAGCTTTTAGACTTTTGATCAAAGCTGAAGCCGCTGCGATCGTTGTTCTCCCTTCCTCTCGCCTCTTCCTTTGTTCACCCTTGCCGCCGATGAAGAATGATCTCCGTTGAGACCTTCAAAGCTTGCTCTTCCGTCTCTTGTTGTAGGAGTTTTTGTTCATGAACTAACAAGGATCCTTGCAACTCATCAATGGAAAGTTCTTCAATGTCCTTGGCTTCTTCTATGGAACAAACAATAAAGTTGAACTTTGGTGTCAAAGATCGAAGAATCTTTTCAACAATGATGACATCCTCTGTCTTGTCGCCATGAATCCGCATCTTATTAACTATTGCCATTGTCCGAGAGAAGAAATCTGTGATTGTCTCTCCCGACTTCATTCGTAGCATTTCAAACTCCGAACGAAGCGTTTGAAGCTGCTGCCTCTTTGCTCTTGCTGAGCCTTTATACTTTTTCTTCATGGAATCCCATATTTCCTTGGAGGTATCCTTGCAAAGAATTGTCTCCAAAATGGATCTGTCAATTGCTTGGAAAAGATAGTTTTTGGCCTTGAGATCCTTCAATTTTAGTGCATCCAAAGCCATTTTTTGCGCTGCCGTTAACACAGCTCCTTCATCAGGTTCAGCAACTCCCGAAGAAACAACATCCCAATACTCCTTGGACTTGAGAAAATTCTCCATTAGCATGCTCCAATGATCATAGTGACCATCAAATTGTGGAATAGATGTTTCTGAGGCCATTATTGCTACTGCAAAACAGAACCACCACAAAAGCAACCTGCTGCTGCTACAAACGAAAATAACAGTCTGCAATACTCTCCTTTGACTGCTGCAAACAAAAGTACTTGCTGCAATAAAACTCTCTTTTGGTTCTCACCTTTTTACAGCACTCAAACACACTTTTCTTCCTAACCTCGGCTCTGATACCAATGTTAAAAAAACAGAGGAGATGCAGATTTGCAGATATGCACAAGAGCAGCGTTAAAAACAGAGGAGAACAGAGGATATACTGATATACACAAAAACAGAGGAACCGTCTGCAGAACCACACACGCGTAAAAAAAAACTGACGCCATAGCCTTTATATAGGCTTTACAAGAACAAATAACCACCACAGCCCACTAACTTCACACGTACAGCAACCAATCCACATAATAGAATATTAACACATAAAAAACAAACCAGAAACATTGACTCGTTCAACAATTACATTATGCTACACATCATGCCATAAGCCTAAAAAGCCACTTGCACATCATGCCATAAGCCTAAAAAGCCACTTGCACTCTCGAATGATGCATATATTTAAAGGAGGGCAGATGACAGGATGCAGAAATTTAAGTGATGTCCACCAGCGTGTAATTTGAGTTAAGAATCCTATAAAGTAGGTGAGTAGCTTTAAGATGAATTGAGTTTCTTACTCATTCTCGAGGTTTTTAATGCTTACTGGAGAATCATCCTGATGAGAAAGACTACTCCTTGTGACAGGAGGCCGTGGAGCTGTTTCTTTCAGTTCCATCGACATTCGTTGCTCCATTGCATTGTGAAAGCAGGGCTAGAACCATTGAAACCTCACATAATGAAGTGTTCAAAGTGGGACAACCAGACCCGCCCAATGGATGGCAGAATTCATAGGCTGAACTTCAAGGTCTACATCAACCGACTTCCAGAAGCAAATAATAATGAACAGATGGCCTCACTTAGGAGGGGACTCGACAAGAGGCTCAAGTTATTGGAGGAGATTCATCGAAAAAGGTCTCTGAGTCAAAGGTGGGTAAAGGACAATTTGGGCCTACATTGCATATCACTTCCTCTTGCGAAGGAGCTGACTATTGACGCAGCGATGTACTTACAGATTGCTCCTCGTCATCGTGAACTTCCTCCATCACAATGTAGTAAATACAGGTACGGATTCTATGCAAGATCTCTTTGTTTTTCTCCATATTGAGAAAGCTAAAGTGCTAGATACAGGTGTCTCTGCTTATTCTTTAATTCTGCAACATTTTCGCATCTGCTCCGTGGACAAAAATCGGCTCTTGCTGGAATTTCCTGGTCATATAATGTCTAGAGCTTTGGGATTCTCTTCTCAGTTTTTATGTTTTCTTTACATACTGTTGGGAATAACGGATCCCCAAAAACCGGATTCGACACTAAATCGAACCCCTAAAACGAATGCGGAAGATAAGCCCGGGAAAATCACGTATCACCGATCCTAAAGCACACCACGGATTCGAGCGTACCTTGTTAGCCACAGATTAAACACCAATGCCGATAAGAGGAAGAGAAATCCGATCCTGTTCGATCCGATGACTTCGATTGGCCTTGAAGGGAAGACAGATTCGCCTTTTGCTTACTGTTTTCTTTTGGAGGGAGAGAGGGAGAGGAACATACGTACGTTATTATTCCAAAAGGTGCGTTCTCCCTCTCTCTCATCCCTTTTATACATTCCCCCATTCACGGGCCCTATTCCTGCGGGCCGGGCTTTCAGGCCCAACATGGGCGGACGGGCCATAAGCCCATCACATATAAAACCATCACATACTTCTATATTTGAGGAAAGATAGCGTAATTGATGCTAATTCGACATTTTCCACGGTTAGCATAGTTAGCATAGTAACAGGCGAAGAGAAAGAACTGATAAGCCGTGGGAAAATTACGGAGTACTCATACTTTTTACCGTCATTTCTCAGCCTGACCATTTACTCATATGGATTAAAAAAAATCAGTTTGGCGGGGAGCCACGAGGAAAACAATTCTTTACAAAGGCCATTTGAGAATTTATCTAAAGATGATGGAACGAAATGCTTGGCGAAATGATAAATAAAGCTTCCGAGCCAACATTCTCAGTGGGTTGTGTAGATTATCATGTTCAGCATAAACCTCAATAGAAAGGCCAAATAAAACATCTCTCCAAACTATTTGATGTAGCAATGCTATGTCCTTGGACACAAATCATAAAATCTCAAGTTGATCTAGATATTGAGTTTCATCTTTTCTGGAGATAGAGATCTTTCGATAAGTGCTGGGACTTTGCTCGTTCAAAATGTCATCACGATATTGCATGTTCTTTGCTTACTTGCAAATTCTTAAAGGTGAAAAATTGAACGGAGCATAAAATTTCGTAGTTTTTTGATTAAATCCACCAATTTGTTCTTTTGGCCTACATAAATGTTGAAAATGGAAAAAAAATTCTCCTTGTTTGCTATGATTGGTTACTTGTTTTTGACAGTCAAATAGGTTAAAATTTACAATGCCTTAATCTGCAGAAATATAACCATCAGACTGAAATACAATGAGAACTCATATACAATCAAAGTAGAATATAGGCTAGCTTAAGGACTCATTAGATGGGCATAAGAGCTAAACTATTGGAATTATTAGCTGCTCTATTTGGCTAAAGATTAAGAACCACATCAACATTTTTGTTCATATCCTCATCATCAACTCGCCACAAAGTTCTCTCTTAAAAATCCCATCGAACTAAAAAGCATATTGTCCTTCCCTCAGTCGCAATCAAACATAAAATTTTTGGTCCCAAAGCTGAGAAAGAAAGAGGGAAGCTCCCCTTAATTTCAAACGTCGCTGCTTCCCATTCTGTAATAATTCTTTTCAAGATCCTGAACTAAAGATTTTTGGGTCCGTCCAGTAAGGCTTTGTCAAGCGGAGCATTGTAAACATTGAAATGGTTGAGTCGAGATTGACTTGTGTTGCCCCTCGAATGGCCAAGCTTTGGCACATTGTTTACTGTGTCTTAGGCATGATGCTCTTAGCGATATACACACTTGTCACATTTGCAACTAATTTACCAATCGGACCACCATGCCTCAAAGCATCAAAGAGATGCTCAAGACTCAAAAGGGTAATATAGTAAATGTTTTTAAAAAGTTTCTCAACATGTATCGACTAAGATTTATTAATTATCTTTCAAGAATGAGAATGGGAAAGCAGCCAGCTTGATTAAGGTAATAGTTCAGTTATGTGTTGACAGGGACTTATATACATCCTATTTTCTGATCAATTTACAACTTGTATTTTGTACATAAAAAACAATCGTTATCTTAGCCTTCTTAACGAGCATCATGAAGAATGCGCTAATATAATTATGTCGATGTCATTCCGTTTTATTAGCTCAAAAGTAAAGTGACATAAGACAGGACAAAAGTCTTATAACTAATTAAATTTAAAAATGAGAAAGCACGATTATCGTGGGTTGGCACAAAACAAGTCCGTCCACTCTTCCTGACTCCTATGCTTAATTAGTCAAGAGATAAGGAGTGACCAATGTAGTGACTCACTCTAAAGGTTACCGTAACAATTTCCACGTCCATTATGAAGTGTTTGATTTTGATGGATAGTTATTTTGCACCACCTGGGTGGAAAGTTTATGATTGACAAACCCGTTATTGCAATCTCACTAAGATACTAATAGTTAAGAAATTTCAGTCATCTAGAGGTTTGCCTACAACGAGAATTGTGATTATGATCTTGTAAAAGACATGTATCTCCTTTATCATTATGTCAATTACCTTGATGGCAAAATGCTATTTATAATTAAATTAAAATCATTATCGTAATTATGACTAAAGCTAATCATTTATATAAATAGTTAGTGTAGTATTCAAATGGGTAAGTTATAGATCATGTACAATATATTAAATTAATATTTCATTTGTTTTATAGAAAATAAGTGATTATAAAATATTTTCTTGAAAAATGATTGTTTATATTCTTACAAAATGAATGCATGTAAATATATAGACATAAATTACTATAAATAATGAATACTTTTTATTAAATGTTTATTTCAAGGGATATAATTATTTTAAGAAAATATTTTTAAATTATTCATTTTTCAATCCGAGCCTAAAAGCATCGTTATATTATTTAGGTGAGATACGACGAGATCACGTTCATGGTCGGATCCGGGCAAGTTGTTTAGAAGAAAAAGGTCCTGCTCAAAGTTCTGAAAAAAAACACCCGCCGTTAGCTCTAAGACTCTTTGTCATCTCCATCCGTCCTTCATTCTGCTATCGGGAAATGCGCTGTGCAGAGAGCTGTAATCGACTGCTCTCTCTCTCTCTCTCTCTCGCTCGAGCTGATGTTGAGGAGCCCTCGACCCCTCGCTTTCTTTCTCCACTCGCAGCACTCGCCATCTTTAGCTTCTGTCCCTCGCTCCGCTACATTCTCTTCCCCCAAGTCGTCCCTTTTGCTGGATTCGAGTCAACCGTCCGGAATCGGATCGAGAGCGCCGTTGCTTCACGTGCAATGCCGCCGCGTCATCTCATCACCTAATGTCGAGTTCGAACCAGGTGAGTGGCTCTTAGAGACAATTCATCAAACAGTTGATGTCCTTGAAAGCCATTTGAAATATTTGATCGAACTCCTCGTTGAAAGTCTGGCCTTTTCAGGGGCTTTGTATGTGTTATTTCAAGAACGAAGGCTCAACGAGAAAGAGACCGAATCTCTCTTGACCAGGGACCCGGATCTGAGGCTGAAGTCTATCGGCTCATTGTGGGCCTGCGTCGCCTCTTTGAAATCTGTCGGAATCAGTGGCCTTGAGCTCTGACATTTGGTTGTGATATGCCCTTCTGTGTTGGCAGCAGGTGAAATCGATCCATTTATACTCTTTGTGCATGACAAATTAGATGGAAAGGTTGACCCAATGCAGCTTAAGCGTCTATTTATTTCAACTGAGTCGCGATTCCTAGCTGGATTTGAGGAAAAGGTTAATTTGCTGATTGACTGTGGCAATCCTAGAGAAAAGATTCTTCATGTTCTCAACAATGTGAACTTAAGGAAGGCTTTGTCTCTTAAGCCGTTTGAAGAAATTGAAAGGCTCCTTAATTTCTTGAGCCGCTATGGTGGGGTTGATTTGATTGTGAGGCATCCCCCCATTCTTAACTTCAATATGGATACCAATTGATTCTGAGAGTAAAGTTTCTCCTAGAACTTGGCGGAGGAGATGAGGATGCAACCGGGGCAGTGTTGCACAAACTGCCTACCTTTCTGAATTATCATGTGGAACACTTGGAAAGCCATGTACAATTCTTGAGGTCATTTGCGGGATTAGATGATCAAGAAATATTCAGGATCATTCTTGTGTTTCCTAACATTGTTGGTGCGAGCAGGGAGAGGAAATGGTGACCCAGAATTAGTTTTCTCAAAGAATGTGGACTCAACTCCAATGAGATTTTCAAGTTCTTGACAAAAGCCCCTTTGTTTTTGGGTCTATCTTTTGAGGGGAACTTTGCTTATAAACTGGGTTTTTTTGGTGAAGATTGGTTACAAGTACAGAACGAAGGAATTTGCAGTTGCAATAGGGGCTGTGACTAGGACAAGTTGTGAGAATATGCAGAAGGTGATTGAGCTCTTCTTGAGTTATGGGTTTCTTGTGAAGACGTGCTTCTCATGAGTAGGAAGCATCCTCAGATACTTCAATACAATCCTGATTCTCTGGAGGAGAAAGTGGAATATTTGGTGGGGGAGATGGGACGTGACCTTGACGAGCTATTGGATTTCCCTGCATTTCTTGGTTAAAAACTCAATAGTAGAATTAAGCATAGGTATGAGGTGAAGAAGAAGATTATAGGTGAAGGAATGTCAATCAACAAGCTGCTCAGTGTTTTGTCTGAGAGATTTGCAAAGAAGAAGCTAGAAAAGTTGGCCCACAAAGCCTAAAAATTAGGGGCTGCGCAATTTCATCAGCAGAAGTTCATGGCAAAACTGATGGAAATTGCATAGTTACTGAGTATTCTCAAAGCTTCATCAGTTGAAGGCTTTTGGTTTTTTCGGGCGAAATTCTGGCTGGACTTCCTTAGGTGAAGATAGAAAGTCATTTTTTTCATCCCTAAACCTGCAAAGCCATTATGAAGTTTGAGCAAAACGGTCGATACCCAGTTGAATGAAATGACTGTGTATGCTCCATTTTAAGGTAAAAGCAACAAGAAAAGTGGCTGATCTTTGTTTTTGTGTAACTGTCAATTACAAGGGAATCCACCCTAAGTTGATAGCTATTCTTCTTTGCTCTCACATTTTTCTGTTCTTAATACTGAAATCTTGAAAAATGTGATCTGACATTGAAAATAATCTAGTCAATGTGCATGAGGCATCAAGACATGGTTGCCCTTGTTATGCAATTCAGATAAACTTCCTAACTGGGATGGTTAGAATCGATGATTTAACATGATTGAGAGGCATCTATGATTAGGAAAGTCTTTTGACCAATAGAAACAACATATGATCGAGTGTTAATTGTAGTTCTCTTTGGTTGGTTCTTTGATTAAATTACGTCCTGTAAAATATATGACTGAGTTCAGGATTCCCTCACAGGGCATTTTCATCAGCAACAAAACCGAGGATCAATTATCCTCAAGAGATCTGCAAAGGCATGGCATTTATGCATAATAGGTTGCACTGGCAACTTTATTCTTTCTCCTGTGCGACTGGACACAGGTTAGTCTTTGAAATGGCAAATTGAAAGACACCTTAAGATGAAGTAACCATACTGCGATGGGGGAATATGACCATGGGGAGTTAAGAATTCCTATACCCACGAAATCGCAGTGATTATTGAATGCTGCAAACTCATCATATTCAGGGATGGACATTGATATTCCTAGTACGTGGCCTCATTCGACTGCGTTTCTATCCTATATTTGGTAATCCTGCATTGCATTTCTACATTCTATAAATAGTTGTCATTGCAGGAGAAATAAGAACAAAGTTTTCTCAGGCATGGTGACATGGTTTCATGGTTAAGCGTCAAAACTGATGTACTATGAAGAAAAACTAATTTTGAATCTTACGAATTTTCTGTGAGAGTGAACTGGAAATAAAGTGAAATTTTTTCTTTACCCACCTCATTTTTCCTCTTTCCTCCCTCTCCCAAACAAAGCATTAAAATAGTATCACAAAGATCAGGTCCCGCTCAGATTGGGGGTGAATCCTTTTATGCCTATATGATGAGTCCTCATGCTAGCCTTCTTCTACTCTAATTGTATATGAATTCTCAACTGTATTTCAGTCTGTGATTGTTATATTTCTGCAGATGATTGGATTGTGATTTTAATCTATTTGAGAGTCGAAAACAAATAAGAAATCGCTACAAACAATGGACAAATCAGTGGACTTATCTAAGAAGTAACCAAAATTATTGTTCCATATGAAAGAACAAATCACTGGGCTTATAAAATATGGTTTCATGGTTTTGCGTCAAAACTAATGAGGTATGTCGTGACATGGAGAAGAAGTTTCGAGGCAAGCTAGTTTTTATAGTTGATCTTGTCCCTCAAAACTATTCATCAATATTCCAATGATGGTGACTCATGCGGTGAAGAAGGAAGTTGAAGAAGAAGAAGGAGGAGAGAAAGAACGAAGTAGAAAATAAGAAGTATTGTGTATCAGAAGGAAGCAGACTTGTTTGTTGATGGGATGTGGAACGAACAATCGCATGGACAAGAGTGGAAGAAAGGTGGAGATAGCCGAGAAAGAAAGATCATATGTGAAGAAAACTTATTTTGAACGTTTGATGGGTGTAAATTTGCTGATTGACAGTGGGATTCCTAGAGAAAAGATTGTTCATGTTCTCAACAATGTGAATTTAACAAAGGCTTCGTCTTGTAAGCCGTTTGAAGAAATTGAAAGACTCATTGATTTCTTGAGCCGCTATGGAGGGGTTGATTTGATTGTGAGGCATATTCCCATTCTTAACTTTGATATGGATAGCCAATTGATTCTGAGAGTGGAGTTTCTCCTAGAGTTTAGCAGAGGAGATGAGGATGCCACTGGGGCAGTGCTCAGGATCATTCATGTGTCAAGGAGAGGAATCTCAAAGAATGTGGACTCAACTCCAATGAGATTTTCAAGTTCTTGAAAAAGCCCCTTTGTTTTTGGGGTCTATCTTTTGAAAATAATATTGCTTATAGGCTGGGGTTTTGGTGAAAATTGTTTACAAGTACAGAACGAAGGAATTAGCAGTTGCGATAGGCGCTGTGACTAGGACAAGTTGTGAGATATACAGGAGGTGATTGAGCTCTTCTTGAGTTACGAAGACGTGCTTTTCTTGTGAAGACGTGCTTCTAATGAGTAAGAAGCATCCTCAAATACTTCAATACAATCCTGATTCTCTGGAGGAAAAAATGGAATATTTGGTGGGGGAGATGGAACGCTACCTTGACGAGCTATTGGATTTACCTGCATTTCTTGGTTACAAACTCAATAGTAGAATTAAGCATAGGTACGAGGTGAAGAAGAAGATTATAGGTGAAGGAATGTCGATCAACGAGCTGCTCAGTGTTTCGTCTGCGAGATTTGCAAAGAAGAAGCTAGAAAAGTTGGTGCACAAAGCCTAAAAATTAAGGGTTGCTAAATTTCATCAGCAGAAGTTGATGGCAAAATTGATGAAAATTGTTTAGTCACTGAGTTTTCTCAAAGCTCGAAGGCTTTTGCCTTATTCAGGTGAAATTCTGGCTCGACTTCCTTAAGTGAAGATAGAAAGTCATATCTTTCATCCCTAAACCTGCAAAGCCATTATGAAGTTTGAAGAAAAAGGTCGATATCCAGTTGAATGAAATGACTGAGTATGCTCCATTTTAAGGTTAAAGCAACAAGATTAGTGGCTGATCTTTGTATTTGTGCAACCGTCAATTACAAAGGAATCCACCTTGAGTCGATAGCAATGTTTCCTTGGTTGCTCCCACATTTTTCTGTTCTTAGTCCTGAAATCTTGAAAAAAATGATCTGACATTGAAAATAATCTTGTCAGTGTGCATGAGGCATCAAGACATCGTTACCTTTGTTATGCAATTCAGATAGATTTTCTAACTGTGATGCTCAGAATCAATAAGTCAACATGATTGCAAGGCATCTATGATCAGGAGGGTCATTTCACCAATAGAAACTACAACATATAATTGAGTGTTAATTCTGTTCTCTCCAGTCTGTTCTTTGATTAAATTACATTCCATGAAATATTACGATTGTGAGTTCAGGATTACCTCACAGGACATTTTGATCATCAACAAAACCGAGGATCTATTATCCTCGAGATAAGCAAAGGTGTGGCATTTATGCATAAAAGGTGCCAATGGCAACTCCATTCTTTCTCCCATGCAACGTAAGTTGACACAGGTTTGGCTTTGGAATGTCGAATTCCAAGACATCTTAAGATGTAGGCATAATGCTTTGATGGTGGAATATAACCATGGCAAGGTAAGAATTCCTATATCTGCGATATTGCAATGGTCATTGAGTTATGCAAACTCATCATATTCAGGTCTGCACATTGATTATTCTTAGCGCATGGCCTCATTTTACTGTGTTTCTTAACTATTATCCTATGTTCGGTAATCCTGCATTTCGTTTTTGCATACTATAAATAAATGTCATTGCAGAAGAAATAAGAACAAAATTTTCCGATGCATGGTGACATGGTTTCATGGTATTGTCAAAATTGATGTACTATGTCGTGACATGATGAAATACTAATTTTCAAAAATTTTGAATATCATGTGACAGTGAATTGGGGGAAAAATGAAAAATTTGCTTCACCCACCTCCTTGTTCCTCTTTCCTCCCTCTTCCAAACAAAGCATTAAAGTAGGATCAAAAGATCATGTCCCGCTCATGTGTGAAAGTTAAAAAATAACCGTGTATCTTTCTTGATGTTTCCAGATAACAGATGGGGTGTGTGAATCCTCCTATGCCCATTTAATGAGTCCTTATACTGCCCTATTTTCTACTCTTAACTGTATAAGAATTTTTATCGTACTTCAGTCTGCGATAGTTATATTTGTGTAGCTTATTGAATTGTGATTTTAATCGTTTTTTTTTTTTTTTTTTTTTTTGGTCGGAAAAAATTAGCCTTCATTACTTATAAGTAAAAACTGAATGAAAAGAAAGATGGGCTCCGAACATAAAAGGTCCCACAAGGTTTGAGGAGGCTTAGAGATCCAATTGCCTGGTAAAATCTTAAGATGTCAGGCTTTAACAACCCAGTCCATCATGTGGTTAGCCTCCCTCGCCCAATGTACTAGTTTGATTTTAATCTATTTGCCGCATCCCTCGCCCAATGTACTAGTTTGATTTTAATCTATTCGAGTGCCCAAAAACATAAGAAATCATCACGGACAAGAATAGATTGTTGGACTTGTCTAACAAGCAATGGAGTTATTGTCGCATTCAAAAGAATAGAGGAGTGGACGCATGTAACACGGTTTCGTGGTTGCCGTGTCAAAACTGATATAAGATTAAGAAGTTTCGAGGCAAGCTGGTTTTTATTTTTGATCTTGTTCCCCGAGCTATACATCAATTTTCCTATGATCGTCACTTGTGTGGTGAAGAAAGAAGATGGAGAAGAAGAAGGGCGGAGGCAAAAGATGAAGAAGAAAATGAGAAGAAAGACCGTGTGTCAGAGGGGAATTGATGGGGGAGAGAGGTATAAAGGGAAAGAGATGGATTTGTTTGTTGACGGGGTGTGGAACGAACAATTGCGGGGAGAAAGTGGAAGGAAGGGGAGAGAGAGGAGAAAGAAAGATCCCCGTGGAAAATGGAACTTTTGAATTTTCACTGGGTGTAAATTTCCAAGATGCGTTCTATTCATGGGTGGTTGAACTTTGGTTTGGGTCCCCCTCTTTAATTTCTGGACTTTCCATGCATTTGTTCCATTTACTGACTTGGGCTTCTCTTTATAGGACGGCGTGATTCCAATTCTCCAATCAAGCAAGATTCATCCAATCCTCCTTCAATCGTTTCACATTGTGCCTCCACCCACATCAAACAATTCTTCACCAATTTCTCCTTTCCCAAAAGTTGAAAAGAGTCATGTTAATGCTCTCAACTCCATGAGTATCTATCAAGTGTTGCTGCTCATTCTTGTTTTATTTTTGGCTATGACTAGCAATGTCAAGCCAAGTGATCGACAATGTACTTCATCTTGTGGTGATATTCACAATATAGCATATCCGTTTCGACTGAAGAGCGATCCAAAGAGGTGTGGTGACTCGAAGTATGAGCTAACTTGTGAAGATAATCACACTGTTCTATACTTCCGTGAGGGTCGATACTATGTGCAATCTATCAATTACTCCACCCACCAAATCAGATTAATCGACAATGGGTTGCCAAAGGATAATTGCTCGTCTCTCCCCAGTCATTCATGGGTTTCGTGGGCGCTGTACAATTTGAAGATCTTGTCTTACCCAAACAACCCATACCACATGGCCCGCAGTGGTCTATTGATCATTGTGAACTACTCAAAGCCAATTAGCTCTCTACTCTACATTGCCATTGGTCCATGTATTGAGGGGTCGAACTCTTTCAACACATCATTGAATTGGAACTTGTATGCTTTGATCAATCCAAGAGCATTAGATGTTAAGGATTTTTGCACCATTAGCAGATGGACATGGGTATCAATCGATTTTGGGGATAAAGAGCAAATTAATAGTAGCTCCTACAACTATGAGCGTATCCATAACATCCTGGCCGATGGATTTGTTGTCTACTTCGAACTTTTCGAAATGCAATTTGGAAGCCAACTTTCTTTTGCTTCTTTGATTTCTATAGCATCTACAAAGGCTATCAGGGTTGCAGATCCTTTCTCTACACTGGTGGTAAGCGTCGGTTGACAATGAAATTTTACCTCAATTTTGCATGATTCTGGATGCTCTTTCACTTGCTACTTCATCTTCTTAATTGGAAAATGAAAGAAATATTTAAAATCCAAGAAAATAATGACAGAATTTACATGTTATAGTATCAACATTTGCGTATTTGAAAGGTTTTAGGAGCTTTGCGTTACATTTTAAAATCGGAATATAGGAGTTGTTAGATTCGCCAAAATGTAAACAAGTGACCGTAGAAGACATCCCGAAAAGACCCATTATCAGCTGCACATACACATGTGCCTGGATTGTGCGAGCAGCTATATGACTAGTTTTTTGTTGGCATAGGGTTTAGATTTTCTCATTTTCTTAATTAGTTCCTTAATTAGTCACTTAACTAATAATTCAAGAGACGCTCGTTAATAAAGTCCTTAAAAAATTATATTCATGTATCAATATGAGGAAGAAAATTATTCATTAAAAATGAAAACCACTTTCTCTATGATTGTTTACTGCTAACAAAGAAATGGAGTTTCTTTTACCAGCTATTATCTATGGGAAATGACGCTTATTATTTCCACTTATTTGAAAATGCACGTATCCCACTTCTCATATTCTTTAGGACAAAATTCAACTTATACAGTGTATCTTGCTACTATGATTCCTAGTGATTTTTGTTTTCCAAACTATATTTCTTCAATTCCTTTTTCAGATAATTCCTTCCTTTCACAGGTGTCAACTTTTTTGCATTTTGGACAACTATAGAGTTTACAGCCTTACTAGGTAAGCTACAGTGATCCGTTCTTAAAATAATTTAAAAAAGAACTTATTCTAACCTATCAAAATTTTCCTCAGTGTTTTTCTGTGCAGCGAAATTTGTAATCGGGACGCCATTTGTCGCGATATTTTTGATCTACAAGTATAGAAGAAGGCACTTAGCAATGGATAAGAATGTCAAAGAATTCTTGCAGGCTCATAGCCACTTTTTTCCCATAAGGTATTCTTACTTGAACATCAAGAAGATCACTAGAAATTTTAAGCACAAACTAGGTGAAGGAGGGTATGGTTCAGTGTACAAAGGAACGCTCAAAAGCGGAAATGAAGTAGCCATAAAGATTTTGAAGCAATCCAAGGCCCATGGCCAAGATTTTATCAGTGAAGTGGCTACTATTGGAAGAATTCACCATATTAATGTAGTGCAACTCATCGGTTTTTGCTTTGAAGGCTCGAAACAAGCTCTCGTGTATGATCTCATGACAAATGGGTCTCTGGATAAGCACATTTTTGCTAAGGAAGGTGATAAGTTTCTTGATTACATGAAAATATATGAGATCACTCTTGGGATCGCGAGGGGGATTGAATATTTACATCGGGGGTGTGACATGCAAATACTACACTTCGATATCAAGCCTCATAATATTCTTTTAGATAAGAATTTTATTCCGAAAGTTTCTGACTTTGGACTCGCGAAACTTTATCCCACGGATCATAGCATAGTTTCATTAACTGTTGCAAGAGGAACCTTGGGATATATGGCACCTGAGTTGTTTTACAAAAGCATTGGTGGCGTATATTATAAAGCGGATGTCTACAGCTTCAGGATGTTGCTCATGGAAATGGCAAGTAGAAGGAATAATATAAATGCAAATGTAGAATGCTCAAGCCAAATTTATTTTCCGTTGTGGGTGTATGACCAATTCGGTGAAGGTACAAGTGTTGAAATGGAAGAAGTTGTAGAAGAGGAAAGGAAGGTGATAAAAAAAAATGATAATAGTTGCACTTTGGTGCATACAATTAAACCCTGACCATCGCCCTCCAATGAACAAAGTCCTAGAAATGCTGGAAGGAGATATTGGTAAACTTCATATGCCTCCAAAACCTCTTATCTACCCACCAGATGTGTCAGTTAACAATGACAAATTCGAGATGGAACTAGAAATACTCTCTACTTCACCGCGTGCTTCGGTAATTTCAACTAGTTCTCCTTTTAGAGATAACAATGTTGTTTAGAGAAGCTTGTGTTGTTTCATTGGAAAAGCTTTGTACGTTTGCCCACAATGTAGTATTATGTTGGGAGGGAGTTGAGCTAGTTTATCTCGACCCTAATTACTTTAAGATTGTCTTCTTTTGGCTCTTATATTAATGTTGTGTTATTGTACATATAGTTTTACTTTCTTGCACCTTCATAAGGACAAAAAATTTGTCAGAAAGCTAGGACAAAAATAGAGGAGGAAGGTGATGGCCATTGTGAATTGTCCTCCCTCGTTACATGATTTTAGATAATGCCAATGAAAAAACTAATGCTAACCTAGGATCTTACTCCTATATGCTCCATTGCCACCGTATGATTTCTCGATATAGAAAATAACTGATTTCGACTTATAAATTCATTATCAAAGAAAACATATATGTATGCATTTTGCAGAGTGGACACCATCTATCTATGCTAAAAATAATTTTTATCAAAATGGAAAAGAAATAATCTTGAATGAAACAACTTAATGAAGCTTATTTTTGAAAGAACTCATAATCCTTTTTAAAGTTGACATGAAATTATCAACGAGTAATAATATCTAAAGATTACAATTTTCTCTTAGATCACTCAATTAAGGTGATTTCAATAAATGAAAATTCATCTATACCCGATATTGGCCATGGAGGGAAGGGGGAGAAGGAGAGGCAACCCTCTACCCGCCAAAAAAATTAACAAAATTTTCAATTACGAATCTGAAGTAGGCCTTTTTTATTTATTTATTTATAAAAAAATGAGGGAAATGAAGTTTGTTTTAAATAAGAACTTTGAGTAACCATCGTAATTGCAAATGAGTGAACTGATGTCCAGCCAAATTTGCAATCGGCGGATAATCTCATCCAAAATTTCATGATTTTACCTCCAAATTTATGATGAGCAAGTGTATGAACTAGAGGATCGTTACCTTGGAGAACAATTGCTGAACAATTTTTGACCAAAATTTCCCCGTTACCACAAGGCTGTCCGCTGAAAACAAATCGTTCCTTACACCTTTCAAGTTCTACCCCGCAAGCTCCATGCCGCAGGAGCGTGGATTACATCTAAGGAGTTTGTTGACACCTAAATTTTACGATTTTATTTAGGATTTAATCGTGTACAAAATTATGAATTAGTCGCTAAAAAAAAGAGAAAAAAAAACAACAAAACAACAAAAAATAGAAAAACAAAAAAAAAAAACGCCTTGAGGTCGAGTCGGGCCGGATCTGGCATTGGCCCGGCCCACCGCCCGCTTCTCTTCCCCCTGCGCGGCCCAGGCCCGTTTCCCTTTTGGCCTGGCCCACGCCAGCCTTTCCCCTCCTACAACTCGCGCGCGCAAACCTGAAAAAAAGGAAAAAGGGCAGCAGAGGTCAGAGCAGAGAGGGCAGAGGGGCATCGGGCAAGGAAAAAGCAGAACGGGAAGAACAGAAAAAGGGGGAGAACAGAAGCACGGTGGGAGAGAACGGAGAGAGCAGAGAAGTGGGGACCGAAGAGACGGAGAGAGCTTGAGCGAGAGAGGTGCTCGAGAGTGAGAGCTGGAGCGAGAGAAGTACTTGAGAGAGGGTGGAGAGCCAAAGAGAGGCTCGACCGTGCACGGAATCCGGCTCCCCGACGCCCTTCTTCTGGAACTGTGAGAAACCGAGAGAGCTGAGGAGGAGCTGAGAGGAACCAGAGAGAAACCGAGAGGGAAGGAGAGCGAGAGAGGAGAGGACGACCCGAAGGGAGAGAGAGAGCTCGAAGGAAAGCTTCGCCATCGTCAGTCGTCCGCCCGAGAGCCGCCGTCCGCCACCGCGCCCCACCCGAACCAGGTAAGTCCCCTGGGTCTTTGTGTGTGCTCTCTTTCTCGAGTACACCAGACCGGAGCTCGTGGCCGTTCAGTTCACGGGAGCTCCGGCCTGCATCGCCTTACTTTTTGTTTCTGATGTCTTGTTTGTCGTGTGTCGAAGATCCCGTTACGGTTCGAGCTTCGTTGAGCCAAAAACCCCACGTTATAGTAGCGTACCTCATGTGTTTGACAAAATGTTCCAGAGAGAACTGAGAAGCAACCGGGTTGAATCTCGGTTTGGTTCGTGCTTTCATTGCGATTTCATATGATTTTCGTGGAGCAATCGTGTATTCTTGAGCCGAGGGGGTTTGTGTGCTCGAAAATGGTTTGGCCGCCGGCGTTTGTGGCCGACGGTGGTCGTCGCCGGTCGGAGTGGACAACCGATAGACAGTGGCGGTTCGGCGGTGGAAGGGTCGCTAGTTGCTATGCTGGTGTTGCTGTCTGGGTGAAGTTTGGGGGAAGGCGTAGAAGGAGCGTCCGGCGTGCAGAGAACGCACGAAGAAGAAGAAGAAGGCCAAAAGGCAAAAGAAAAATAAAGGGAAAAGAAAAGAAAAAAATAAAAAAAAAAGGAGAAAAAGAAAAGAGAGAAAGTGGCTTCGGGAATAGGAGTCGCTGAGAAGGAGAGGGAGAGTGTAGTGAATAGGACAAAACAGGGAAAGGACAAAAGAAAAAAATTAAAAAAAATTAAAAAAATTAAAAATATAAAAAATGGGAAAAAAATATAAATTCAAAAACTTTTCCGAAAGGTGAACAACTTTAAGAAAACATTAAAAAATTGAATTTTTTTAGAAAATATTGAAAATTCGAGTTTTTTTATAAAAAAATAAAAAATAAAAATGATAAAAATTAGAAAAATAAAAAAAAATTGAAAATTGAAATCAGGAAATTCAAATTTTCTTTTGAAATTTTTTACAAAAAGACTTTATGAGCTGTTTTCTAAAAAATTGGAAGTTTCTTAACTCTAAAATTATGCTAAAAAGATTGAGTAAACCCTTAGGATTTTCCCTTAGGGTTTCAATTGTTCTCGTAGATAATTATCCTTGTTTGCATACTTTTACTGTTTTGATCCCTTTAATCCAATTACGATTGGCATTTATCTTTTCCTTAATGTTAAATATTTGCTCTCCCATGCAATTTATTTAAACATTTTCCTTGGTTGTTAACTGTTATTTTAATGGTTACGTACCCACATAATCATCTTGCATGTTAGTGGATAGGTATAAAATCCATTCAAACTGCTTGACAAAAATCATTTTTTCTAAAATGAACAAAATTAGGTACCGAAAAGGCACTAATTAGTTAATTAGTATAATTAAGTCCCCGACCTAGATTTTGCGTTGAACTTGGTTTCTAGCCGACCTCAATAGGCTAGTGGCGATTCTTTTTTGCAAAATTCTTAAAAATACCCTAACGTTATGTGAGGTATGGGCTTGGGAGAGTTCGCGCCTAATCATGGATAATAGGCCCCTCCTTTAGGCAATATCACTAAACCTGTTCCCTTCACCCGAGGGTAGGTGGCGACAGAGTTTAAAGAGGCTAGGATTTTTCGATTCTACTTCTGGTTCTTCTGGTTTGTTCGATTCACTCGATTGGATTGGAGGGTGGACAATGTAGGCATGGAGGGAGGGCGATGGTGCGGGATCATGAATGAGTTTAGTTTCTGGTGTTTGTTCTGGTCAGGATGAAGGCATTGCTATGGCGGAAGTTTCTATTTGGGGGGGAAGAAGGCACAGGTGATGGTGTTCTTGGTGGTGGGCTTCATGAACTGCGAGCTAATGTTGGAGTAGAAATGGGTTCCTCGCTTTCTAAGGACTTGGAGTCTGCAATGGACTTGATCTCCGAATATTGCTTGTGGCGGATGACATGCTGCTTTAAAGTCCAAGCAAGGAGATAGCTTTTCTTAGGGGAGAGATGGGGTGAGAGACTGGGGCATGGCTGGACTCTTATGTCTTGCATCGAAACCTAATAGATGCTCTCGGAATACATATATGAAGCGAGTATCATACATGTTCTGGTGATTTATACACTCGGGGGTGATGGAGCTTATAGTTTTGGTCTTCTTGGGCATGGGAATGAAGTGAGCCACTGGGTATCAAAAAGAATGAGTGGACCCTTGGAAGGTGTATATGTGATGTCTCATCCCTCTCCTGTTGAATTTGGCACGCTGTAGTTGTCACTTCTGCTGGCCAGTTACTTGCTTCCAGTGATGGCGCCTCCGGTGTCTGGGCCATGGAGATTGGAAAAGTGTATCAATACCCAAGGAAGTGGATTCCTTGAAAGGGCTTCGCACTGTTCGAGCTGCTTGGGGTGTTTGGCATACAACTGCAGTAGTGGAAGTCATGGTTGGTAGTCCTACTTTCGGTAACTGCTCATTCAAAAACTGCAGTAGTGACAAATGGATGTGATCGGTGGGCGGTTTAATCTTTTTGTAAACTCATTTCCTTTTTTTTTTTTAATGTAAATATTCAAGTTTAATGAAATTCAAGTGTTTAATGATAAGTTGATGATGGTTGCTTCGCCAATCACTTGCTATTTTAAAAAGAATGGGAGACCAAAAGAGATATCAATAATTTGAAGTGATTGCACCGATTGCACGCACAAATCTCCAATCCACATCAAACATGATTGTGGTTGCTTTTGTCATCAACAGTTCTAAAAGTATAGGTCCCTTCTAATTCTAACTAAGAAAAATGTATTCCATATCGTGCCCATATAGAAAATGTTACGACTATTGCTTAGAAAGTCATTAAGATCCTGTATTGCTTCAAGTTGTCTCTACATGTATTATACCATCATTATATAGCCGTACTACACGGCTAAAATTTATACTCAAGCAACTATAGTCATTCTTGGCCCGTGCCTTGCAATAATACAATTACAGTATGGACATCTATGATTTTGCTTTTAAGCGGACCATAGGAAAGCGTATTTTATGTAGCTATTATGCATGTAAAGTATAGCAAACTTATACATTTTAAGTTCTAGATAAAGATTTTTTCACGTATTCATTCATGACTAGATTGGATATGACCCCGTGTAATATATCATTGTCATCTGAGATATCTTTTTCATAGCAATTAATTATTTCATGAAATGTTTCGTCTATGTAACCAATAGGAACATATATACGTCCCATTTTTTGATCAATTTACAACATGTGCTTTGTACAAAAATTATAGTTGCTATTTCAACATTTCTAACAAGTGTCAAGAAGGACGCGCTTATATGATTCTTTCAATGTCACATTTTGCTTAGTGCAAAGGTAATGCAAAATAAGACACGACAAAAGTGTTGTGACTAATTAAATCCAAAAGTGAGAAAGCATGATCCGCGCGAGCTTCCGAAAAGCAAGTTTGTCGATTCTTCTTGTTTTCTTAATCTTGAACTCTCTTTTTTGCGCAAAGTAAATCAACCCTATCAAATCTTCGTTAATAGCCAAATCAGGGTTTTTTTGTTCTGCACCTATATAGCTTTTTGAAACAAAATTGTTTCTTTGTACCAATCCACCATAGTTAAATAAAAAGTGGAGATCAAAAGAGATATCAATAGTTTGAAGTGATTGCACCAATTGTAGGCACAGATCTCCAATCCACATCAAACACGATTGTGGTTGCTTTTGGCGTCAACAATTCTAAAAGTATGGGTTCCTTTTGATTCTAGCTAAGAAAGATAGATTCCGTATCGTGTCCGTATAGAAAATGTAACGTCTATTGCTTAGAAAGTCATTAAGATCCTTTATTGCTTCAAGTTGTCTCTACATGTATTATACCATCTTTATATAGCCGTACTACACGGCTAAAATTTATACTCAAGCAACTATAGTCATTCTTGGCCCGTGCCTTGCAATAATACAATTATAGTATGGACATATATGATTTTGCTTTTAAGCGGACCATAGGAAAGCGTATTTTATGTAGCTATACATTTTAAGTTCTAGATAAAGATTTTTTCACGTATTCATTCATGGCTAGATTGGATATGACCCCGTGTAATATATCATTGTCATCTGAGATACCTTTTTCATAGCAATTAATTATTTCATGAAATGATTCGTCTATATAACCAATATGAACATATATACGTCCCAATTTGATCAATTTACAACATGTGCTTTGTACAAAAAGTTGCTATTTCAACATTTCTAACAAGTGTCAAGAAGGATGCACTTATTTGATTCTTTCATTGTCACATTTTTCTTAGTGCAAAGGTAATGCAAAATAAGACATGACAAAAGTGTTGTGACTAATTAAATCCAAAAGTGAGAAAGCATGATCCACGCAAGCTTCTGAAATGCAAGTTTGTCGATTCTTCTTGTTTTCTTAATCTTGAACTCCCTCTTTTGCGCAAAGTAAATCAACCCTATCAAATCTTCGTTCATAGCCAAATTGGGGTTTTTTTGTTCTGCACCTTTATAGCTTTTTGAAACAAATTTGTTTCTTTGTACCAATCCACCATAGTTAAATAAAAGTGGAGATCAAAAGAGATATCAATAGTTTGAAGTGATTGCACCAATTGTAGGCACAAATCTCCAATCCACATCAAACACGATTGTGGTTGCTTTTGGCGTCAACAATTCTAAAAGTATGGGTGCTTTTGATTCTAGCTAAGAAATATATATTCCGTATCGTGCCCAAAAATCATTAGGTTAATTAATTATTATTATTTTTTATAGAAAATGTAAAGACTTGCTTAGAAAGTAATAAGGGGGGTCTCAATCAGAGTTGGCCATCGGGCCGTGCCCGTTACTCTACTAATAATGTTAACTTCGGCTTTAATTTCTTGACCTGATTCGTTGACTGACTTGGTCTTTTCTACAGGACAAGGCAACTCCAAAGTCTCCAATTGAACAAGGTTCATCCAATCTCTTTTCAATCTTTTCATATGGTGCCATCTCCACATACCCCCAAGCAGTTCTTTAACAATTTCGCTTTGTCCAAAGACAAATAGAGACCTTATTAATGCTCTTAGCAAACTTATACATTTTAAGTTCTAGATAAAGATTTTTTCAAGTATTCATTCATGGCTAGGTTGGATATGACCCCGTGTAATATATCATTGTCATATGAGATACTTTTTTCATAGCAATTAATTATTTCATGAAATGATTCATCTATGTAATCAATAGGAACATTTATACATCCCATTTTTTGATCAATTTACAACATGTGCTTTGTACAAAAAGTACATGTGATATCCTGATTTTTAGGTTCTGTTTTCGATTGGATAAGTTTGGCTTTTCATCAATACGCCTATAGTTCTTTTCTCTGAGTTGGCCACTCATGGGATAACTAGCTTATCAGGTGAAGCTGTTAAGGGATTTTAACGCAATAGACTTGAGAATTCGACTAGGAAACGACTGCTCGACCGTGCTAGTTTGCAAGGGTCATTACGGTACCGTCAAAATTGATCAGAGACCGGAGATAGGTTGATTCGATAGAGGTATGTGATTATAGTGTGGGTGATTCCACATAATTGCAAAATTCTCGTCGAACGGCACTAGACCGATTTTTCTGTCATTTCTGTACTCTGTGCCCGTATTTGAAATCTCGAGATTTTCACGACAATCGAGAGTCGCCGATGTATTGAAGATGTACAATGTGGCTCGAAAATAATCGACCACGGGTCAATTGCACCAAAAATTCCTAAAAGCTACCTAGTAGATTAGGTCACGCTAAAATCGCGTCAGATTGAAATTAACCGCGAATTTGAACCCGATTTCAGAAATTGAGAGTTCTGTTATGTCACGATTCATTTTAGGAACGTGGACTCATCCTCCAAAGAATTTTCGGAGAGCCCGAGATTTTTATGGAAAGTCATTTAGGAGGATTCAGAAATGAAAGGAAATTCAGATGGGCCAAATCGAAGGGATTTTTGGCTTCCAAACCGAGCTACTTGGCGAAATGAAATTGTAGAAATTGTGTGGACATTTTCTTCGACAAAATTGGACACCAAATTGGGGAAATACGGTGAAGAATTGAAGCGCAAGTGTTGAAATTCGGAGCCTTGGATGGGGGGTGTAACATTTGGCATCAAATTTGTTATTTATGGAATTATTTTGCTAGAAAGAAATAGGAGACCAAACATTGATGAAGGGATAAGTTTGTTTGACCTTCTTTCCCTCCAAGGCTTCTCCAGCACGCCAAGACCGGCTGGACTCCATCTTCTTCGCGCGGACGTCCCCCTGCACCGAAGTCTTCAGCTTCGGTCTTCTTTTCCCTTGCAGCCGAAACCCTCCACTTCCTCTTCACACCTGCCCATCCCCACTCACCGAAGCAGCTCTCCCCTTTGAATTCAGCACCACCGGTCTTCACTTCAATCTGCCACCCGTCCACGTATCATCCACGTTCGGTCAATCCTCGCCAGCGAAGTCCCCATCTTTGACCGCCAGCTCTCTTGCTCCTCTCCACCGAAGCTGCTGGCTGTTTCTTCCTCTGACTTGTCGAGCGTGACCCACCGAAGAAGCCTATGTTCTCTGTTTTCTCCACCGAAGCTGCCCTAAGATCGTTTCTCCCCTACGCCCGCACGAGTAGCCCACTTCAGCCTAGCTTTGGTCCAGTTCAGTTCAAGACAAACCTCAGCTTAAGCTGAGATTTGTTGGGCCATTTTCGGGCCCTCCCAAGCTCCGTTGGTGCCGCCGAAAGTTCGAACTTCAACCGCCGTCGCGTTGCCGTCACCGTGAACCGGTTTTTGTGCTAAACCGGTGAGTTTACTCACTAATCTCCGCTTAAGGAGTTAATTATGCTTAAGGGTTGATTATTTTAGATTAAGTATGGATTATGTGATTAGTTAGAACGGATTAGTGATTTAACTAATCGTTTATGCATGTTAGGTGGTTAGAGCAGTGTAATTAGAGATTAAATAAGCTGTAGTATTTATCTAGTGAGGTTTGAAAATTTTCCGGGCCCGTTTCGGTATTTAATTAGGCTTTTCTGACCTAAGTTGCATTTATTTGTATTTATTAATTAATTGTGGCAATTAATTAATTAATTATTATTTTCCGAAAATTATATTGGGATAGCCGGTGATCGGAATTTCGTGCTGATTGCATTGGTATGTTTGGTTTATTTAATTGAATGCTGCATTGTGCAAATTGAGTGAAGGTTGGAATTTTGGGTATTTATCCAAAAATTAAGTAATTTCAGTATTTAATTAGAAAATATCGGACGTCGGTTTACAATGCCAAAAATGTGTTTATGGACTATATTAAATAGTGGGATTTTCTAAAAGGAAGATATTATGTTTTTGGCTCAGGCCGATCGTGTACTCACACACGATTATTTTTATCAAGTATTTTTAACATGAAGAAAATATGCCAAGACATTATTTTAATTGAGGAATTTAAGTGCGAAGCACAATGTCCTTGGCCGTGAGTGAATAATTGTGTGATGGTTTTTAGTTAGGGCTTGTTGACTATTGAAAGTTGAGGTGATAGGTGTCATGTTGACGGAACCCAAGGGGTCGTGAGCAGGTAAAGGGCTAAGTACTACACGAGGATGAGACTTCGTGTGAGTCACCTCTATTGCCTTATACTATTGCTTATAGTAATAAAGAATTAAGTGTTATATGGCGACTTGAGTCGTATGAGAATTACCTATAGAGCCTTGTAGTATTGTCATGCATAGTGAAGGACTAAGTGCTACACGAGGACGAGACTTCGTGTGAGTCGCCTCTAGTACCTTATACTATTGCCTAGTGCAATAAATGACTAAGTACTACACGATAGCTAGACTTCGTGTGAGTCGCCTCTAATGTCTTATAATATTGCTTGTTGTAATCAAGGGCTAAATGTTACATGGCAACCTGAGTCGCATGGGAATTACCTCTAGTGCTTTGAGTTTGATCTTGAGTCTAGTATTGAGTATGGAGTCGGAGTATGGAATGGGAATGTTGAGGTTGAATTGGAATGTTGAGAGTGAATATCGAGTGTAGATGGAACCACCGATATGAACTGTCCGTGTCTAATTATGGGACCCCTGTTAGTGAATTGTTTGACTGAATGTTGGATCAATTGTGTTGATTCAATTGATTGATTGATTGATTGATTGACTAGGATTAAATGAGATGTTCCAAATGTTCGAGTGTTGTTACTGCATTCATGTGATATATGAATTGTGCTAACATGTAGAAGGGAACTGAGGCAAGGTAAGTATTCTGTATTGTGTGGCTAGGCCATCCTTGGGTGTATTTTCTTCCTAATAGGGGTTTAGGGGGTGAACTTGCTGAGATAGTCTCACCCCGTCATGGGCTTAACTTTTCAGGTCCCTAGTGTGAAGAACCCGGAGCATGAGGCAGAAGGGTCAGGAGCATGGGTGGCTCAGCAGTTCTTTTTGGAGATAGATTTCCTGTGCATAAACCTTAGAATTGGCCTCTGTTTGTAAACCTGATTGTTTATAAAAACTGGGTCGATTGATTTGAATTTGTTGTCTTGCTTTTCTATCCCATGTGTGTTATTGTCAGGGGATTAATGTTTTGCTTCCGCATGCGAACTAAAATGAATGGGTCGATGACACGTCCTAGGACGTGTCAAATTTTATCGACCACCGAGGGATGGGCACGCGCTCGAGGATCGGGGCGTGACGGTATAGTTGCTATTTTAACATTTCTAACAAGTGTCAAGAAGGACGCACTTATTTGATTCTTTCAATGTCACATTTTTCTTAGCGCAAAGGTAATGCAAAATAAGACACGACAAAAGTGTCGTGACTAATTAAATCCAAAAACGAGAAAGCATGATCCGCACAAGCTTCTGAAAAGCAGGTTTGTCGATTCTTCTTGTTTTCTTAATCTTGAACTCCCTTTTTTGCGCAAAGTAAATCAACCCTATCAAATCTTAGTTAATAGCCAAATCGGGGTTTTTTGTTCTACACCTATATAGCTTTTTGAAACAAATTTGTTTCTTTGTATCAATCCACCATAGTTAAATATAAGTGGAGATCAAAAGATATATTAATAGTTTGAAGTGATTGACCAATTGCACGCACAAATCTCCAATCCACATCAAACACGATTGTGGTTGCTTTTGGCGTCAACAATTCTAAAAGTATGGGTTCCTTTTGATTCTAGCTAAGAAAGATATATTTCATATCGTGCCCGACAATCATTAGGTTAATTAATTATTTTTTTTATAGAAAATGTAAAGACTATTGCTTAGAAAGTAATAAGGGGGGTCTTAATCATAGTTGGCCATTGGGCCATGCTCGTTACTCTACTAATAATGTTAACTTCGGCTTTAATTTCTTGACCTGATTTGTTGACTGACTTGGTCTTTTCTATAGGACAAGGCAACTCCAAAGTCTCCAATCGAACAAGGTTCATCCAATCTCTTTTCAATCTTTTCATATGGTGCCATCTCCACATACCCCAAGCAGTTATTTAACAATTTCGCTTTGTCCAAAGACAAATAGAGACCTGATTAATGCTCTTAGCAAACTTATACATTTTAAGTTCTAGATAAAGATTTTTTCACGTATTCATTCATGGCTAGGTTGGATATGACCCCGTGTAATATATCATTGTCATTTGAGATACTTTTTTCATAGCAATTAATTATTTCATGATTCATCTATGTAATCAATAGGAACATATATACGTCCCATTTTTTGATCAATTTACAACATGTGCTTTGTACAAAAAGTATAGTTGCTATTTCAACATTTCTAACAAGTGTCAAGAAGGACGCACTTATTTGATTCTTTCAATGTCACATTTTTCTTAGTCCGAAGTGTCACGCCCCGACTCTCGGTCACGTGACCATCCTTCAAGCTTGGTCGATTTTATAATACGATATCCCAAGATTACATATCACCGACCCTTTTCATTTTTAATAGCACATGTGGAAGCAGTTATAAAATCCCAAGACAATAAAGCAATGGGATATACAAGTAGGACTAGGAAATTGAACCTGAAAACCAACACCCTTATGTTCATATACAAGCTATACTAAAACAATTGGTTTCTACTCAAATTGATTCTATAGCAAAAGTCATCAGGATCCTACTGTGGATCATCCTTAGGGTTCTCCTTCAGATACTCCTCTTCGAGTTCTTTCTCCTCAGGTTCTTCATCAGGGTCCTGAAATGTTTTCCCCAAACCGGGATGAGACTATGTCTCAGCAAGTTCTACCACACTAAGACCTGATTAGTAAACTAATACACTTTAGGGTTGCCTATGCACAACATGAGTCAGAGGGCTTACCTTAGCCTCATATTCCACCTGCATATTAGCACAGATTAAATAGGCACCCAAGCAATCACATCATAGATCAAAGCATCGATCTAATCGACCTAGTCGATTACACACCAAGAAGACCACTCACGGTCATCTCCATTCAATCATTTAATCCACAACATCAAATTAAGGTGACGATCAATCAACCTAATCGATTACGTACCAACAAGACCACTCACGATCATTTCAATTATTCCAACTCAATTTCCAAATATAAATCATAGTCTTTAGGGCGCAACTCATTTATATGTGGTAATCATGGCCCCACCAAGCAATTTTCTTAGGTTTAGTGGTTTTATGGTCCCACCCGACCTTTTCCAAGATTTAGTGGCTTTACGGTCCCACCCGACCTTTTCAAGATTTAGTGGCTTTATGGTCCCACCTGACATTTCCAAGATTTAGTGGCTTTACGGTCCCACTCAACCCTTTTTACGATGCCATACTCTGTCACCGAGCCACGTGCCCTTCCCAGGTGACACTCCAATTCACCGGGCCACGTGTATTCTCCAGGCAATTTACCAACTCACTTTCGACACTAACAACCGATACTCGACCAATCCCTAATCACATAGCCAAAATTGCATTATTTAAGAACATAACTTCAAAATGCACCGCTAAATCAATTCGACACAAATTAAAGCTCAAATAAATAATCGGACTACTCCATGACAATCAACACGAGATTCCGGTCACCGGCCATCTTGGTTGAATTTCCGGAAAATAAATAATTAAATAATTAATTACGAAAATTAAATAAATAAATACAATAAATTCAATTTAGCACAATATAAAGTTCAATTAAATAAACGGACCGCACCACGATCATCAGCATAAAATCCCAGTCATTGGCCATCCCAGTTGAATTTTCGGAAAATAAATAATTAATTAATTGATTTCGAAAATTAATATTTAATTCCTAAAAATATCATTTAGGCCTGAATTGCCTAATTAACACCCGATAAGGGTAGGGAAAAATCCCACGAAGCATTCAATAAATACTATAGGCAATTCTCTATCTAAATACACTAACCACCTAACTAATATGCAATGCAATTAACTAATAATCGCTAATCCATTCTAATCTAACAACCTAATTACACTTAACTAACACTAATCAACCTTTAAGTGTAATTAGCAAAACTAAGAAGGTTTTAGTGAGTAAAACTCACTTGATTCACGAGCCGATTGGACCAAATCGATGAGAACGCGACGAGGGTCGATCCTTTCCAAAGCGAGTCCGCCAACCGGGGTCAAACCGGGGTTGAAATCGGTCACACAAGTCCATGGCAAGGCTACCCGTTCTGGATTTGAACGTGACTGAACGGGCACGGCTGAACTGACTTCACGGGCTGCTCGAAGTGGTGCCGAGCTGGACTAAAAACACAGGCTGAGGACTCGGCTTCGAGCAAGGCAGAGGACGGCTGTTGCTTCCGTGGAGATGGGGGCAGTCTTGCGAACGAAGGAGGAGGCGATCGCGGCTGGCTTCTTTGGCGGAGTCGCTGGAGTTGACGCAACAGTCAACAAACCGACTGAGGGGAGGCAAGATGGCGGTCAAAGACGGGGCAGAGAGATGGACAGCACGCGGCAAGGAGATGGGCTGCTTCGCGGTTTCGTTGGCGTGGGGAAAAGAGAACGTGGGGCGGCTGTGTCGCGGAGGCAGACACGGTCAGCAACTTAAGAGATCTCCATGGAGTGTTGACCGAGTAGGAGTGCTACACGGACGTGTGGCAGCTTGGAGATGAGGGGAAAAATTGGAGCTCCGGTGGATGCTCCGTTCGGTGGAGTGGGGTGGCTGCAAGGGGGCGTCCGCGAAGAGATGAGGGGAGAGAGAAGCGGTGTCCTCGACCGCCCAGTCAAAACCAAAAAGGAAAACAGCAAAAGGGAAAAGATAAGGGGAGACCGGTCAAAGGAAAATGAGAATTGAACTCTGCAAAGGAAACGTGCGTGAAATGGAGGGGACGTCGGCTGAAGGGGAGGGGGTGTGTGCGTGATCAACCGAAGAGAGGGTGGAGAGAAAATTAAATAAACATAATTATTTTAGCCCCACATCTCTCAACAATAACAATTAGTCACCCTATGGCCAATTTCTTCACCATCTTGCACAATTCGAAGTCCAATTAAAGACCAAAATGAGACGTTCCTTCAATCTCACGAATTTCCCTCGATTCCGAATTCTAATTCATTTTTTTCTCGGTATCCGATTTTTTGAACAAACAAATCCAGTTGAGGTCCAATTTGAAGTCAGAAAAGTCCAAACAACTTCCACTCGCCGATTCACTAATACCAGATGTCAAGAGTCTCTTCAAATTGGCCAATCTGAGTTTTCGTTCATTTTCTGTAACGCCTGACACGGTTTTCCGTAAAAATCTCGGAATCTCTGAAAAATCTTTTGAGACTGAGTCGACGTTCCTAAAATAGCTAGTGACACCACAGAACTTTCAATTTTTGAAATCGAACTCAAATTGATGGTTAATTTCACTCCGGTGCGCTTTTAGCGTGACCTAGGCTACCAGGTAATTTTCAAAACTTTTTGGGACAAAAGACCCGTGGTCGATTTTCTTCGAGCCACAATGAACCCACTCGACACATTGGCGACTTTCGATTGTCGTGAAAATCTCTAGGATTCAAATATGGACACAGGGTACCAAAACGACAGTAAAATCAAATTAGTGCCAGTCGATGAGAGTGTTCTAATTTAGTGGAGTCACCCACAATTGGTCATTCATCTCCGTCGAACCGACCTCTCTCTGATTTCAAATCGATTTTATACTATGCCACAATGATCTCTAAAGATGAGCACGTTCGATAAGTCGATTCCTAGTCGAATTCTCAAGTCTATTTGCCTTAAAATTCTTAATAACTTACCCAGCTAGTCTAGTTATCTCGTGAGTGGTCAACTCAGAGAAAAACACTGTAGTCACGTTGATGAAATGCCCAATTTAACCAATCGAAATCGGAGTTTGAAAATCTGGATGTCACATGAAGGTTGTCACGCCCTGATCCTCGGGGACGCACCCATTCCTTACCTGGTCGATATAATAGCGACGTTCCATGATGCATCGCCGACCCTTTCATTTGTAATACGCATGCGGAAGTATATAATTAATCCCCAGGCAATAAATCAATGGAATAGAAAAGTAGGACTACAAATTTTTCCAACCAAACGGCCTTTTATAAACAAACGGTTTTATATACCATATCGGGCTATTTTACAAAATATCGGCTTAAGTACAAAAGAGAATTGTCCTACGATCCACTGGTCGGACACGTTCGCCGATCCTTCGATCTTCATCTTCCCATACTCCGGGATTCCCGGTCCTTCACCAACACCATCTAAGGACCTAAAAATGGTTATACAATAACCAGTGAGATTACGTCTCAGTGAGATTAGGAAACTAATATGCCATAAGGGCTACTTATGTACAACACGAGTCATAGGACTTACCTTGGCCTTAGTTTCCACTTGCACTTCAATACAGTTCAAAAAGGCACCCAATCAATCACCACAGATTGAAATATCAATCAATCGACCTAGTCGATTACATGTCAATCAGACCATTCCTCGGTCATTCCATTTAAAACTGTCCATTCTCCAAGGCGACATATTGGGTCACCAAGCCGTTATGGCATACCATCCTTTCTCTAAGATGACATATAGAGTCACCGAGCCGGTATTATATAAATATCGTCCTTTCTTCAAGATGACATATAGAGTCACCAAGTCGATATTTCATTTTTCTAAGATGACATATAGAGTCACTGAGCTGGTATACAAGCAATTCCTTCTCAAGGTGACATATAGAGTTATCAAGTTGTTGAATCATACCGTCCTTTCTCCAAGATGACATATAGAGTCACCGAGCCAGTATGTGACATCCCAAATTTCATTGACCTTCATTAGTGTAATTAGATCATTAGGAACTTAGATTAATTAGATTGGGCCAGAAAATGAACCCGATGGATCGTGAGAAACGTGTGGGCTTGAGAAGTGAGTGGGCCACACGAATTAGACTTAAGAAATCTAATGAGAGATTATGGGCTTGGACTTGGCTTGAAGCGGGCCAATGTTCGGAATTATTAGATTTATAAGTTTAGTGGGCCGGATCGTTGTAGATTAAGCCTGTTGGGCCAGGAATGGATAATTAGGCCCGAGTGATTTTATTTCAGTTAAGATTATTAGATTATAGTTAAGGTGATTTGATTAGTGAATTACTTATAACTTTAGCATTTTTGTGATGAATTCTTTATAGATTAACATTGACTAGTCGATACGCTATGTCAGTCGATATGTTATATATATGTTATGACTTTGTATAATTGAAATCAAGTTGAAACAAAAGGGAATAAATGGAAAAATATTAGAAATCAATGAACCGACTAATGACTCGGATTAGAGACTAATCAATTTTGAGTAACAAATTAAACTTGAGAGAACAAGCTTGGAGGCCACGACACCCCTCTTCTCTCTTTGTTTTTCTTCACCCACAGTTTTGATTCCCATGAACCGAGACATGTAAACTTCAAGGAAAACAATCATTACAAGATCTCATCATTACACTAGCCTAGGGATTAGTTTGTAGACTTATTTTCCCCCTTAAGCTTCGTACACTCTCTCTCTCTCTCTCCATATAAAACCCAGAAACCCTCATCTTCATCTTCTTCTTTCTTTTCTCTCAGCTGAGCAGCGAAAAACCAGAAGCAAACCAGCGATTTCTTCTTCTTGCATGCTGATTTTGAGTGTTGATCTTGAAGCATCTTGTGTTGTCTAACTGCTGAACAAGGTAAGGAAAGATCTAACTCTAAATTGAAAGTTATCCATTGTTTCATCAAGGGAGCTTGAGGATCTAACCAAATAGTGATGGATATAGTTTGTAGTTGCTGTTTTGTGATTGATCTAAGCTTAGTGAGTGTTAGATCGAAGGTAGAAGCTATTGCATGTCACTCTTGAGTCTTGCATGTCTTGAAATCCAAGTGTGAGTATGTTGTTTTGTTGAGCGAAGTGATGAAATGGATGCCGAGTGGATGGATATGGTGTATGCTGTGATGAGTGAACTCACGGATGTGTTTATACTTCGAGCCGAGCTGTGGAACTGATCATTCGTTAGAGAAAGATATGCTGAAGTTGCTTTGAGTTGCTGTGAGTAAGCATTGGAGTATTGTAGAAGAGATTTGTGGATAGACAAGTTGTTTAGTTGAGTTAGAAGTGAGAAAATTTGTGTATCTATTCTGTTCTAAGTGAAAACAGTTATGGAGTCTTCTGTTCGTGTTTAGTTTTCTTTAAGTATGATAATAGAAATAAGAAAGAAACTATTCTACATGATAGAAAATCTATAAGATCAAGTTATACACGTAGCTATAACCATATGACTATAAAAACATAGAGACAGAAGTGAACTTAGTAAAACCAGTAAACTGTTCTTGTGAGAAACGGTTTGACCTTTACTGATTATGCGAATTTTCTGTATTTACCTAATTAGAATTGGACTTCGAATCCTTAATGAAAATTGTAGAACACATCTTAGGGAATGACGTGTCAAAATTTGATATTAAATCGATAAGATTTGGTTAGTGAAACAATTTTCTTTGTAAATACGAAATCTGGACGTCGGTACAGGGTACTGGTAAAGATTATGCCGACTGTTACTCTTAATACAGTGAGAATCTGACTTAAGTTTCTTCACGGGAATTGTTAATCTATGTCTTAAATATAACATACTAAAATTTGGTAATATTTCGACAAGAAATAATATATCTTCTGTGTCCGAAACCGAAACTGTTCATTTAGCTAGTAAACTGTTTGTACCCGAGAACATATATTAGATGTAGTGTCTTGTATCTTAGACTTGTATGATGAACATAGAGTCTAAGAAACCTTATAATAGATGTTAGTTGTGTATAAGTAAGTCTCATATGTCGATAAAGGTATAAGTGCATATAGAATCATGCGTGTGCAATGAGTGCAATGCATAGTGCTTGATTATGGGATAAATATCTGTTCGCCATGGAATGGGACATGACGTAATGGGTTTTATCTTATAATCCGGACACGCACGTGTGCTAGGTTCATGAGAGTTAAATAGACACTTCAGAGTCTTTTTCTTTTGCATACGATAAATGCATTAATCAAAGGTGTGGTGGTATGAACGTGTGCTTAAGATGAATGAACCCATCGGTACCGAGATACCGGTGATGCCCCCGGAAGTTTGGGATGCCCTTGCTGAGTGGTCTTGGATGCCTCGGTAGAGGGATACTGAGATGCCTCGGAGCGAGATGCCCTTGTGTGTGATCAAGGATGCCTCGGTTGTGTGATACTAAGATGCCTCGGAGTGAGATGCCCCTTGCTGAGTGGTCTTGGGAGGACCTCGGTTGTGTGATACCGGGATGCCTCGGAGTGAGATGCCCACAATTAGAGGTATTGTGGAAGTCCAGATAACGTACTTTCTGGAAGTGACTCGATCAGGCCGGTTGAATCCCGGTTGTGACTGATTCGAGGGTGGATTTTATGCACACTAAATATAATTATTTGGCGAGTGAGTTCATCTATTATTGTTGCATTATATTTTGATGTGAGATTGAGTTTGTGAAGGGTAAGTATAGAAGTGGATGCATATAAGGTGATTTCTTACATGAAGTAATAGTATTGTTTATGCCTGTGATGTATTCTCTTAGTATCCTAAATTGTTTGATGATTCACTTGTAACTTTGATGGCTATGGATTGTTTAAGTTAGAGTTTTATCATTCTTTACTGGGCAAGGTTGTTTGCTCATACCTTACATTTTCAGATTGATAGCATGGATGTACCGCCGGTAGCTCGATATGGGGCGGTAGTGAGTCTTGATGTTTCTTTTCATGACGAGTATGATCCCGACATTGACATGGTTTTCTCCAAGTACGAGGCGACCTTATGGATGGATGACGGTAGAGCTGAGTTATTACCGATGACGTTCGTTGCATGGTTTATCAACCATGAAGGAGAGATGTTCGGACCTTTACCCTTTGGAGCAGGAGGACCTGGAGCGGGGATGGACGGTGCCTAGACGCCTTGGATCGTGTAGAGTCTGACTGACTTTTGTTTTTTGTTAGACGTGGGCTTGTGTGGGAAGCTCGTGGAGTAGATATCCTCACCCATATACCTGGCTTTTGTTGCGCCTTACTTTTGTTTTGTATATGATGTAAATATATAGGCGAAGAACATGGAACGAGTCCAAGTTGATAATTTTGTATGCCCCGATGATGATAAAATGAAAGAAAGCTTTTTATGATTTTGTCTATGTGCATTTCAATGGTAAACGCTATGGGTTATCTAAAGGAGATTACTAGTTAGGAAGATAATAATTATAATAATTATAATTCCGCTTGCGCTTAGTACGTGATGCCCTGGGACGTCACACAGTATACATGCAATTCTTTCTCAAGATGACAGGAGAGTCATTGAGCTATAATAGTATAACGTTCATTCTTTAGACGACATACAAATCATCGAGCCGTTATAGTATTTTTGTTTCGAAGGCACATTCAATTTTACTCTTTTTATCATGCTTGATAAAAGTACATGTGTGTGGGTACACGGCTGGCCTTAGCCAAAATACAATGTTTTCACTTTTGAATTTCTCACTATTTTCATCAATCCCAAAATAGATTTTTGGCGCTGTAGACTGACGCCCGGTTATTCTCCAATTAATTACCAAACTTATTCATTTTTGAAATAAAATACCCATTAACACAATTTCACTCAATTTGCACAATCAAGTACTCAATTAAATAAACAGAGAGTACCACTGCAATCAGCACGAAATTCTGGTCACCGACTATTTCGGTCTAGTTTTCGAAAAATAATTAATTAATTAAATAACTACAAAAATTATTAAATACATGCAATAAATCCAACTTAGGCCCGTAATGCCTAATTGGAAGCCGAAACGAACCTGGAAAATTTCCGAGGTTCATTCAATAAATATTAGAACCTATCTACTTACTAATTATACTAACCATTTGCCTAACATGCATAGGTAAATCCCTAATTTAATTATTCCAATCTAATCTATCCACAAAATTGCACTTAATTAAATCTAATCAACCCCTAAGCATCATGTGACATCCTAGATTTTCAATCATGTTTTCTACTGAATAAATCGAGCATTTCATTGACGCACCTATAGAGCTATTCTCAGAGTGATCTCTTGAGATAACTAGACTATCTGGAGAAAACATTAAGGAATTTTAAGGCAATAAACTTGAGAATTTGACCAGGAATTGACTTCTTGACCGTACTAATCTTTAGAGTCTAGTACGGTACAGTTAAAAATCGATTTGAGATCAAAGATAGGTTGGTTCGACTGATATGTGTGGCTAATCGTGTGTGACACCACTAAATTGAAAAATTCTCGTCGACCGATAGTAAACTGATTTTACTATTGTTTTAGTATCTTGTGTCCGTATTTGAATCCTCGAGATTTTCAAGACAATCGAGAGTCGCTAATGAGTTGAGTGGGTTCATAGTGGCTCGAAGAAAATCGACCACGGGTCATTTGCACTGAAAAATTCTGAAAGTTACATAGTAGCCTAGGTTACGCTAAAAACACGCCGAATGGAAATTAACTGCGAATTTAAATCCGATTTCAGAAATTGAAGATTCTGTTATGTCACAATAAATTCTAGGAGTATCGACTCAGTCTCAGAAGATTTTTCTAAAACCAGAGACTTTTTGGGAAAAAAGTCGGCATATGACCGTTTTTGTTCAGAATAAGGACGTGATCATTTTTGGTCGCAAAATTGAGATGCAAATGGGATCCATGAGTGAGGAAAAATGCCGAGATGACCAATTTTAGGTTGATTGAAGTTATCGAGGCCAAATGAGATTGATTTAAGGAAGAATCGATGTTCAATTGAGAGAGAATGCTTCCAAATTCGTGTACCCCCACCAACCCACAACCTTTGGACCATTTCGGCTTTCTAGAAGAGTGCTTTGTTGGCCCCTTGAGAGCCAAGGAACAACACTTGGCTGTGGAAGAAGGAAGGAGACAAGGGATTGGAAAATAAGGCCAAGGTGGCCCACATGCTCCCTCATCTCTTCCCTCTCTCTCTCCAACCGGTCGGCAGCCTCCTTCCCCTTCCTCATTGTGCAGTGCGAAGACCCTAGCAGCAGCCAAGGAAGCACCAGAGTAGCTACATGTCGCCACGCCGTCGCCATCCGCGCGCCTTCGCCCGCGCGAGCCACCCGCACGCCTGACTGCCCTTGCTCGTCCCTCACGCCCGTTCCAACTGCTGTTTCGAGTCTGGTGGAGCTTAGCCGGAGTTGTCTCGGTCCCATTCAACCATCGTAAGCTTCCGCCAAGGCCCGGTTTGGCCTATTCTCCCTTTCTCGATCAATTCTTGTGCTAATCGAGCTTGTTTCCCTTCTGTTCCAGCAAGAATAGAACAGAAACTTAGTGGGTCTTGAGGCTGCTATTTGGGCCGCTTTGAGGGTGTTCTGGGCCTCGGATCCTAGGCCCGCTTTGGAGAAAAATGACCCCCGCGACGTTCCCGACGTTTCGGTCCGAACGGATTGTTAAACGGGTGAGTTTAACTTTCTAATCCCTGCTTAGTTTGCTAATGATGCTTAGGGGTTGATTATACTTAATTAAGTGCAATTAGGTGGATAGATTAGATTATAATAATTAAATTAGGGATTTACCTATGCATGTTAGGCAAATGGTTAGTGTAATTAACGAGTAGATATGTCCTATTATTTATTGCACGAACCTCAGAAATTTTCCGAGTCCGTTTCGGAGTTTAATTAGGCATTACAGGCCTATGTTGGATTTATTACAATTTAATAATTAATTTTCGTAATTATTTGAGTGCTAAATTGTGTTGAATTGATTTATTGGTGACTTTAGGATTTAATTCCTAAATAAAGAAATTTTAGTAATTAATTGAAGAATTACCGGGCGTCGGTTTACAGCGCCAAAAACCTATTTTTGGACTGCTGCAAGAATTGGGGAAATTAAAGTGAAGTTATTATATTTTGGTTAAGGCTGATCGTGTACCCACACAAGATATTTTATTAAGTTTGATAAAAATGATGGAAATGTTGGATGGTTGGGATGGTATATTATATCGGCCTACGGGCGATATGCCAGCTTTGGGTGAGCAGTATACCGGTATACTATATCGACCTACGGGCGATATGTCAACTTTGGATGAGTAGTATACCTTATTATCAGCTTTGGACGAGCATATATAGTTTACTAAATTGGCTTGGGGGCCTTAATCTATCAGCTTTGGGCGAGCATATACATATTATACTATATTATTAGTTTTGGGCAAGCTATACTATCTATTTTTAGCTTTGGGTGAGCAGTTCTAGACTATGGTCGGACTTATAGATAGTATTGAATGTACCGATCAGGGGAAAGTCATGATGACATGTAATCGACTAGGTCGATTGATCGATGTTTCGATCTGTGGTGTTTTATTGGGTGCTTATTCGAACTGTATTGAATTACAAGTGGAATCTGAGGCCAAAGTAAGTCCTTTGACCCGTGTTGTGCATAGGCAGCCCTTATGGCATATTGGTTTCCTAATCGGATCTTAGGGAGTAGAACTCGCTGAGATATTATCTCATTGGTTATTGAATAACCATTTTCAAGTCCTTAGACGGTGTTAGCGGAGGACTAGAAGCCCCGAGGTTTGGGGAAGGTGGAGATCGAAGATTGGCAAACATGTCTGACTAGAGGGTCATAGGACAAATCCTTTTTGTTATGCCGATAGTTTTGTAAACAATCTGACAATGTATATGTACCTGTCTATTTATAAAAAGGATTGTGTTGGTGTCGATATTTGCGGCCCTACTTTCCTATCCCATTGTTTTATTGTCTGGGAATTTTATAACAACTTCCACATGCGCATTATAAATGAAAGGGTCGATGATGCATCCTAGGACGTCGCTATTAATCGACCAGGTAAAGGATGGGTGCGTGCCCAAGGATCGGGGCGTGACATCCCGTTTTAGTGGTATCAGAGCGAAGTTTAAGATTGAAGTGATAAGGAGCGATGGTTCATGGGATTGTAGTAGGAATGACATTTAAATTTATGCTGGTGCATGTCTGTGATAGCTACTTAATAGCATTGTGTGTTGTGTTAATCGCTCAACTTCTAATTCGGTGTGGAATTGGAAGCAAGTTTTAGTAGAAAAGACTGAACCATGAGTGATCAGGAGCAAAGAACTCCTATAAAGAGAATTGTTAGAGCTGTGACCCGCGGTAGGACGCCGACTAGGGTTGGTGCCTGGGGTGGCAGAGGTAAAGTGCTAGCACAGGCTAGCGCTAGTGGCGAAGCACCACCTCATGTTGGTGCTGGGGTTATAGCCCCGGGTGGTCCAGGATCTATTCGGATCACGCAAGCCTTGGACGCCATGCGGGAGATGATGGGACAGCAGGCCCAAAGTCAAGCTGCCGCCTTTACTGCCGCTGTTGAAGCAGCAGCCACTGCCGCTGCCAATGTTGCTGTTGCTGTCGCACTTGTTGCCGCACCTGCCGCCGCAGCTGTAGTTGCACCCGCTGAAGTTCAACCTAAGAACATATGGGTGTAGAGAGAGAGGCCGATACATAAACTAGTGGAACAGTTTTTGAAACTGAGCCTGCCAAGGTTTACGGGTACTGGAGACCCTGAGGCCGCGTCTCTATGGATTCAGGATCTGGAGAAAGCCTTTGCACTCCTGATGTGCACTGAGGCTGAGAAGGTGACCCTGGTAGTACATCAATTGCAGGGTAATGCTAACACTTGGTGGAGAGCCACCAAAGAGACCATGTTTCCGGATGGAGTAGTCCTGCTATGGGATGCATTCCTTCAAGCGTTCAATGAACAGTACTTCTCAAGGAACGCCAGGGAACAGAAAATAGAGGAATTTCAACGTCTTCGTCAGGGGATGATGATAGTGGACCAATATGGGGTCAAATTCGCGAAGCTATCCCAGTATGCTCCGAGGTTGATTGAAGATCCCGAAGAGAAGGCTCGAAGGTTCAAGAATGGCCTTTGGCATGAGTTGAAATAGCCACCGGTGTCATTTGATTTGATCGATTATCGAGAAATTTACCATCGAGCACAGCTGCTCGAAAGGAGTTTGAATGAGCAAGTTGCCTTGTTTGGATCGAGGTTTGCTTCACACCGAGAAGGTATCCGGTAGGAAAGAGGCCTATGCCTGGAAATAGATTCTCAATTCTACCTAACAAGAAGGGTGGAGTTGGAAAGTCAGGGCCAAATTAGAATGGCCTGTGTCGTCTGTGTGGAAGATGGCATGGTGCGAATTAGTGTCCCCGAAGGCCGGGCGTTTGTTTTGGATGTGACTAACAGGGCCACATGATCAGAGATTGTCCTAACAGATTGAGAGGACAACCGCAGTTGTCGCCGTCGCCACCTATGGGTCAGATTAAAGGGTATGCATTGCATAACACACCACAAGGAGGATAGCTAAGACCCCCAGTACAAGGCACGATGTATGCCATTTAAGTTGCGCTTGACATGATAACATGTATGGTTTCGCTGAACGACCATCCTGCTTACGCTTTATTTGATCCGGGAGCAACTCACTCCTTCATTGCCAAGCAGTATGTTAAGTTGATAAGAGTCAGTCCTATTTTATTGGAGTCGGCAGTTAGTATATCTACACCATTGAAGGATAAAGTTATTGCTGCTTTGGGTTGTTCAGGGTGCAAGTTAGAGATTGGTGAGCGAGTGGGGAAAATTGATCTGTTAGTCCTAGCTATGTATGATTTCAATTTAATTATTGGCATAGACTGACTCACCAAACAACGAGCTAAAATGGATTGCTATCGCAAGGAGATTCAATTTGACCTATTAGGGGCTGAGAGCTTCAAGTTTGTCGGAAGTCGAGGAGGACCCTCGATTATTCTGATCTCGTTGCCAGAGGCAACTTGTCTGTTAAACGAGGGTTGTCAAGGATACCTGACAACTCTCGTGGATACGACAGTTGAAGAATTGAAAATGAAAGACATTTCAGTCGTGAAAGAATTTCCTGATGTCTTTCCAAAGGAATTACCAGGATTGCCGCTAGAGAGAGAGATTGAATTTATGATTGAACTAGCGCCCGGGATAGAGCCAATCTCTAAGGCTCCTTATTGGATGGTGTTATCTGAGTTGAAAGAACTGAAGGTGCAGATGCAAGAACTTTTGGATAAGGGATTTATTCGTCCTAGTGCATCACCTTGGGGAGCACCAGTTTTGTTTGTAAAGAAGAAAGATGGTTCGTTGCGCCTATGCATCGACTATCGGCAAATCAATCAGGTAACGATAAAGAATAAGTATCAACTCCTAAGGATCGATGACTTGTTCGATCAATTGCAAGGAGCATTGATATTCTTGAAAATCGACTTGAGGACAGGATATCATTAGCTGAGAATTAGGAAAGAGGATGTTCCTAAGTCAGCATTTCGTACTCGGTATGGTCACTATGAGTTCACAGTGATGCCATTCGGGTTGACAAATGCTCCAACTACTTTCATGGATTTGATGAACATGGTATTCAAGGAATACCTGGATCAGTTCGTGATTGTGTTCATCCATGATATTCTGGTATATTCGAGAAGTGATGAAAAGCACGAGAATCATCTGAGATTAGTGCTGCAAAAGCTGTGAGTTCATCAGCTGTATGCTAAGTTTAGCAAGTACGAGTTTTGGTTGACTCGTGTTGTTTTCTTAGGTCATGTAATCTCAGGTGAAGGAATCTCTGTGGACCCGAGCAAGATAGAAGCCGTTATCAATTGGCCAAGACTGACTACAGTGGTAGGTTATTACAGACAGTTTGTGGAAGGGTTCTCATCTTTAGCGTCGCCACTAACAAAACTCCTGAAAAAGGAAGAGAAATTTGTTTAGACAGACAAGTGTGAGCGTAGTTTCCAAGAGCTGAAGGAAAAGCTGACTACGGCTCTTGTACAGACTATTCCATCTGGTCCTGGAGGATTCGAGATCTACAGTGATGCATCATTCAGAGGGTTGGGTTATGTGCTGATGCAACATGACAGAGTTGTTGCATCCACCTCCCGTCAGTTGAGGCCTCATGAACAGAATTACCCGACACATGACTTAGAGCTCACGGCAATTATTTTTGCCTTGAAGATTTGGAGATATTATTTGTGCGGGGAAAAATTCCAGATCTTCACGGACCATCAAAGCCTCAAGTACCTGTTCTCTCAAAAGGAGCTGAACATGAGACAGCACAGATGGATGGAATTGCTGAAAGATTACGACTATGATATTTTATATCACCCGGGAAAGGCGAATAAGGTCGCCGATGCTTTGAGTCGAAAGTCTTCAGTAGCTCATATACTGATTAAGGAGTGGAACTTAATCTAGAGAGCTCGAGATTCAGTGTTCAAGGTTGAGGTAGGTCACCTTTCAAGTCTTTTGGCCACCCTCAGAATTGAACCGGATGTCCAGATTAGGATCAAGCTACTCCAACTGATAGACCCAAATGTACAGAAGATTCTACAGGAAGACCCTAAGAAAAAAAATGTTGATTTTTAGATTTCTGATGAAGGAACATTGAGGTTCCGAGGACGTTTGGTTGTACCTAACGATGTGGAGCTTAGAGATGATATTTTATCCGAAGCGCATCATAGCAGTTACATCATTCATCCCGAAATACCAAGATATATTAGAATCTGCATCAACACTATTGGTGATCAGGTATGAAGGCGGATATCGCCCAGCATGTCGCCAAGTGTTTGACATGTCAGCAGGTAAAAGCCCAGCATTGCAAGCCTGGAGGACTTTTGCAACCTCTCGTGATCCCAAAATGGAAATGGGAGTATATCACGATGGATTTTGTGACTAGACTACCGAGGAGTCAGAGAGGAAATGATTCAATTTGGGTAGTAGTCGACGGACTGACAAAGTCAACTCACTTCATTGCAGTTCGAAAAGACCTAAGTCTGGATAGACACGCTGACCTGTATGTATGTTAGGTAGTTCAAATGCATGGGGTGCTGGTTACGATAACCTCATATAGAGACTTGAGGTTTATCGCCACTTTTTGGAAGAGCTTGCAAAGTACCTTAGGTACCAAGCTTCAGTACAGTACGGCATATCATCCTCAGACGGATGGCCAGTATGAGAGGACAATTCAGACCCTCGAGGACATGCTGAGAACTTGTGTACTAGATTTCAAAGAAGTTTGGAAGATCAGCTTCACCTAGTGGAGTTTGCTTATAACAACAGTTATCAACAGAGCATTAAGATGGCTCCATTTGAAGCGTTGTATGGCAAAGCGTGCAGAACACCAGTGTGTTGGGATAAAGTTGGGGAAAGAAATATCACAAGCCTAGAGTTGGTCCAGCAGTCAATGGATGCCGTGGTAGTGATCAGAGGTAGATTAAAGACCGCACAGAGCAGACAGAAAAGTTATGGAGACAAGTGTCGGAGGTTATTGGAATTCCAAGTTGGTGATCACGTTTTTCTAAAGGTGTCACCAATGAGGGGAACCTCGCGCTTTGGAAAGAAAGGCAAACTTAGTCCGAGATACATAGTTCCGTTTAAGATTCTTGAAAGAATCGAGACCTTGGCGTATCGTCTTGTGTTGCCGCCGAAATTGGCGCAAGTGCACGGCGTCTTTCACGTGTCGATGTTGAGGAAGTACGAGCATGACTCGACCCACGTACTCAATTTTGAAGAATTGGACGTGGATGACCGTGTGTCATACATTGAAAGCCCGGTTCAGATCGTGGATTGGAAAGAGCAAGTTCTGCGTACAAAGATCATTCTGTTAGTCAAAGTGGCTTGGCAACACCACGGTACTGAAAGAGCAATGTGGGAGACTGAAGAGTCGATGAGACAGTTGTACCCCCACCTTTTTGCTTAAGTATTGTAAGGTTTAAATTTCGAGGACGAAATTTTTATAAGAGGGGAAGAGTTGTGACATTCCAGATTTTCCGTCCTGTTTTCTACTGAATAAATTGGGTATTTCATTGATGCACCTATAGGGCTATTCTTAGAGCTGATCACTCTCGAGATAACTAGACTATCTTGGGAAAACATTAAGGAATTTTAAGGTAATAGACTTGAGAATTCGATCAGGAATCGGCTTCTCGACCGTGCTCATCATTAAAGGCCAGTACGGTACAATTAAAAATCGATTTGAGATCAAAGATAGGTTGGTTCGACTAAGATGTGTGGCTAATCGTGGGTGACACCACTAAATTGGAAAATTCTCGTCGACCGACACTAGATTGATTTTACTATCGTTTTGGTACCCTGTGTCTATATTTGAATTCTCAAGATTTTCACGACAGCCGAGAGTTGCCAATGAGTCGAGTGGGTTGATAGTGGCTCGAAGAAAATCGACCATGGGTCATTTGCACTGAAAATTTCTGAAAGTTATCCGGTAGTTTAGGTTATGCTAAAAACGCACCGAATGGAAATTAATCGCGAATTCAAGTCCGTTTTCAGAAATTGAAGATTTTGTCATGTCACAATAAATCCTATGAGTATCGACTCAGTCTCAGAAGATTTTTTTGAAACCCGAGACTTTTTGGGAAAAAAGTCGGCATAGGACCGTTTTTGTTCAAAATAAGGACGGGATCATTTTTCGTCACAAAATTAAGATGCAAATGGCATCCATGAGTGAGGAAAAATGCCGAGATGACCAATGTTAGGTTGATTGAAGTTATCGAGGCCAAACGAGATTGATTTAAGAAAGAATCGATGCTCAATTGAGAGAGAATGCTTCCAAATTCATGTACCCCCACCAACCCACAACCTTTGGACCATTTCGGCTTTCAAGAAGAGTGCTTTGTTGACCCATTGAGAGCCAAGGAACAACACTTGGCTGTGGAAGAAGGAAGGAGACAAGGGATTGGAAAATAAGGCCAAGGTGGCCCACATGCTCCCTCATCTCTTCCCTCTCTCTCTCCAACCCGTCGGCAGCCTCCTCCCCCTTCCTCATTGTGCCGTGTGAAGACCCTAGCAGCAACCAAGGAAGCGCCGGAGCAGCCACACGTCACCACGCCGTTGCACGCAGCCGCCGTCGCCGTCCACGCGCCTCCACCCACGCGAGCCACCCGCGCGCCTGATCGCCCTTGCTCGCCCCTCACGCTCGTTCTAGCTGCTGTTTCGGGTCTGGTGGAGCTCAGCTGGAGCTGCCCCAGTCCCGTTCAACCACCGTAAGCCTCCACCAAGGCCTGATTTGGCCTATTCACCCTTTCCCGATCAATTCCTGTGCTAATCGAGCTTGTTTCCCTTCTGTTCCAGCAAGAACAGAACATAAACTTAGTGGGTCTTGAGGCTGCTGTTGGGCCACTTTAAGGGTGTTGCGGGCCTCGAATCCTAGGCCCGCTTTGGAGAAAAATGACCCCCACGACGTTCCTGACGTTTTGATCCGAACGGATTGTTAAACGGGTGAGTTTAACTCACTAATCCCTACTTAGTTTGTTAATAATTCTTAGGGGTTTATTAGATTTAATTAAGTGCAATTAGGTGGATAGATTAGATTAGAATAATTAAATTATGGATTTACCTATGCATATTAGGCAAATGGTTAGTGTAATTAGCGAGTAGATATGTCATATTATTTATTGCACGAACCTCAGAAATTTTTCGGGTTCGTTTCGGAGTCCAATTAGGCATTACACGCCTAAGTTGGATTTATTACTATTTAATAATTAATTTTCGTAATTAATTAATTAATTAATTTCTAGAAATTAGACTAGAATGGTCGACGACCGGAATTTTATGTTGATCATCGTGGTGCAGTCTGTTTATTTATTTGATCGCTAATTCGTGTGGAATTGATTTATTTGTGATTTTAGGATTTATTTCCTAAATTAATAAATTTTGGTATTTAAGTGGAAAATTACCGGGCGTCAATCTATAGCGCCAAAAACTTATTTTGAGACTGCTGAAAATAGTGGGAGGATCAAAAGTGAAATTATTGTATTTTAGCTCAGGCCAACCGTGTATCCGCACACGGCTATTTTTATCGGGTATGATAAAAATGATGAATTGATTATATGATTGGAGTGGTATACTATATCGGCCTACGGGCGATATGCCAGCTTTGGGTGAGCAGTATATCGGTATACTATATCGACCTACGGGGGATATGTTAGTTTTGGGTGAGCAGTATACCTTATTATCAGCTTTGGACGAGTATATATAGTATACTAAATTGGCCTGGGGGTCTTAATTTATCTGCTTTGGGCGATCATATACATAGTATACTATACTATCAGCTTTGGGCTAGCTATACTATCTATTTTCAGCTTTGGATGAGCAAATCTAGACTATGGTTGGACTTATAGATAGTATTAAATGTACCGACCAGGGGAAGGCCGTGATTACATGTAATCGACTAGCTCGATTGATCGATGTTTCAATTTGTGGTGTTTGTTTGGGTGCCTATTCGAACTGTATTGAATTGCATGTGGAATCTAAGGCCAAGGTAAGTCCTCTGACCCGTGTTATGCATAGGCAGCCCTTATGGCATATTGGTTTCTTAATCAAGTTTTAAGGAGTAAAACTCACTGAGACATTGTCTCACTGGTTATTAAATAACCATTTTCAGGTCCTTAGACGGTGTTGGCGGAGGACCAGAAGCCCCGAGGCTTAGGGAAGGTGGAGATTGAAGATCGGCAAACATGTCGGACCAGAGGGTCATAGGACATATCCTTTTTGTTAAGCTGATAGTTTTGTAAACAATCTGACTGTGTATATGTACCTGTCTGTTTATAAAAAGGATTGTGTTGGTGTTGATATTTGCGGCCCTATTTTCCTATTCCATTGTTCCATTGTCTAGGAATTTTATAACAGCTTCCGCATGCGTATTATAAATGAAAGGGTTAGCGATGCATCCTTGGACATCACTATTAATCAACTAGGTAAGGGATGGGTGCGTGCCTGAGGATTGGGGCGTGACAACAACCCTATAGGCGCGTCAATGAAATGCCCGATTTATTCAGTAGAAAATAGGATTGAAAATCTGGGATGTCATAAAGGTAATGCAAAATAAGACACAACAAAAGTGAGAAAGCATGATTCGCGCGAGCTTTCGACAAAAGTGTTGTGACTAATTGAAGTTTCTGTCACGTCACAATAGATTCTAGGAGTGTCGACTCAGTCTCAGAAGATTTTTCAGAGATTCCGGGATTTTTGCAAAAAATTGATATGGACGTCGCGGAAAATTAATGGAAATTAGGATGAACTCATTTGAAGGGAATTTTGAATTCTAAGCCGAGCCTTTGAAGTATCGCGAACATAGAAAATTGTTCGAGATTTTTCTTCAGCAAATTTGGACGTTGATTTGGAGAATCGAATGAAGAAATTGGAGCCAAAAATTAAGGAAATTCGGAATTGGATTTTGAGGCAGCAAAATTTGTTTCAATTTAGTTAATTGGTGGGAAAGTATTGCAAGAAATAATTGGAGACTTAGAGGATGAGATTGAGGTTGGTGGGACCAAGTGTTTAATGTAATGGCTAAGCCTTGTTGACAAATATCCCCCTCTTAGCTGGCTTCTCCATCACGCACGCTCCTCTTCGGTCTTCTTCAACGCTCGAGACCGATCCTCTTCAGTCTCCACTTCTCCTCAAATTATTTCTCTCCGAATTTGCTGCCCTCTCTCACGCCTCTCGATCTTCAAGCTGCCACGAAGACCGAGCTTTGCATGCTCCACCAGCGCGTTCCCTTCCACCCCAGTCAAACCAGCGAACCGAAACTGCTTCTCCAGCCGGTTTTGTTGACCGCAGCTCCTTCGCACGCTTGCAGCAGCCCGCACTCTCCTCCATCGCTGCCTACTTCTCCACGTGGAATTTCTGCTCCACTCCACCGCACAAAGTCAGCCGCAAAGCCCCCCATCGAAGACTTCACCGAACGCCAGCAATCTGCCCGAAGCCCTGCCCATCTTTACGCTGATTTCCTCGGCAGATTTCCCCAGCATCTTTGGCCCACTGGAACGTGAGCCCATCTCCGCGACTTCTTCACTTCTTCCGCCAGCAGCTGCTGCCCCCATCGTGCAGCTCATCCATCGAAGCAGCTGAGCGGCGGAAGCCACGGCACCTCCAGCGAAGACCACCTGTCCACAAGAAGCCCCTGTTGAAGTCCACACCTTCGTCCGTGTCGCTCGTAGCCGTGGCCTCTTTTCTCGACCGCTTCAGCCCATCTTCACTGCAAGTTCAGCCCAGAAGTTAGGCCAGAATTTAGTCTAGCAATTTCAGTCGTTCGGGCCCAGAAAAGCCTGGTTCAGCAGTTCACAAATCATTATTTTTGGCCGATCTTCAGCAATAACAGCCCAGTCTTTTTGAGGCCCAGTTTCAGCAATCAATTGAAGTCCAGCCCACAAATTTGAAGCTCAAGTGAAATCAGCCTAGAATTTCAACAGGCCCAACCCAACTTGGGTCCAAGCCCGCTGGCGTTGTCGAAAGCCCAATTTCGGCCGCCGTCGCGTCGCCGTTACGGTGATTTGGTCTCCGCTTTTACTAAGTGAGTTTTACTCACTAATGTTTTTTTAGTTTGCTAATTATACTTAAGGTTGGTTAGATTTAATTAAATGCAATTAGGTGGTTAGATTAATTTAGATAAATTAAATTAGAAGCTTAATGATGCATGTTAGGTGGTTAGAAATAGACATTAGCAAGTAGGCACGCCATGTTATTTATTGAACGAGTCTCAGTAATTTTCCAGGCTCGTCTCGGCTTCCAATCGGGCATTATGGGCCTAAATTGGATTTTTTTATAATTATTTATTTAATTTTCGAATTTAATTACTTAATTATTTATTTTTTCGGAAATTCAACCGAGATGGTCAGTGACCGGAATTTCGTGCTGATTGTCGTGGTGCATTCCGTTTATTTATTTAAGCTTTATTTGGTGCTAAAGTAATTTAAGAGTGAATTTAAGATTTATTCCTAAATTGAATCTTGAAAGGGCCGGGTGGGACCGTAAAGCCACTAGATCTTGAAAGGGTCGGGTGGGACCATAAAGTCACTAGATCTGGAAAGGGTCGGGTGGGACTGTAAAGCCATTGAATCTGGAAAGGGTCGGGTGGGATCGTAAAGCCACTAAATCTAAGGAATCGCTTGGTGTGGGAGAAACGACCTAGAAAGGGTCTGACTATCATGTAATTGACTAGGTCGATTTGATCGATGCTTCAATCGGTGATGTGATTGTGTGAGTACCTATTAAACTATACTAATATGCAATGGAATTTGAGGCCAAGGTAAGTCCTCTGACTCGTGCTGTGCTTAGGCAACCGAGTAGTGTATTGGTTTACTAATCGAGTCTTAGGGAGTAGAACTTGCTGAGACGTAGTCTCATCCCGGTTGTGGGACAACATTTCAGGACCCTGAGGAGGAGCTTAAAAGGAGGAACCTGAAGAGGAGAAAGGCTTTTGAAGAAAAAGATGATCCAGAAAGGGATCTTGAGTACAACCCGGATGTAGATTGAGATCCCATTCCTTTTGTGGACCTTGCCATAGTGTAGATAGGTGTGAGACTTATTTGCTGTAAATAGTATTGTCAATATACTATGAGTTGTGCTGTTAATAAAAGTGTGGTTGTGAATTTCAATAAAAAAAAATATGGTCTGCTTTTCTATCCCATTGTTTTAATGTCTGGGGATTCATAACTGCTTCCGCATGCGTAATTGAAAGAAAGGGTCGGCGATACTTAGACCTGGGATATCGCACTTTAAAATCGACCAAGTTAAGGGATGGGTGTGTGCCCGAGGATTGGGGCGTGACATCAAAAGAGATATTAAAAGTTTGAAGTGATTGACCAATTGCACGAACAAATCTCCAATCCACATCAAACACAATTGTGGTTACTTTTGGCATCAACAATTCTAAAAGTATGGGTTTCTTTTGATTCTAGCTAAAAAAGATATATTCCATATCATGCCCGACAATCATTAGGTTCATGAATAATTTTTTTTTTATAGAAAATGTAAAGACTATTGCTTAGAAAGTAATAAGGTAGGTCTCAATTAGAGTTGACCATCGGGCCGTGCTAGTTACTCCACTAATAATGTTAACTTCGATTTTAATTTCTTGACCTGGTTTGTTGACCGACTTGGTCTTTTCTACAGGGCAAGGCAACTCCAAAGTCTCCAATCGAACAAAGTTCATCCAATCACTTTTCAATTTTTTCGTACGGTGCCATCTCCACATACCCCAAGCAGTTCTTTAACAATTTCGCTTTGTCCAAAGACAAACAGAGACCTGATTCATGCTCTTAGCAAACTTATACATTTTAAGTTCTAAATAAAGATTTTTCCATGTATTCATTCATTGTCATATGAGATACTTTTTTCATAGCAATTAATTCTTTCATGAAATGATTCGTTTATGTAACCAATGGGAACATATATACGTCCCATTTTTTGATCAATTTACAACATGTGCTTTTTACAAAAAGTATAGTTGCTATTTCAACATTTTTAACAAATGTCAAGAAGGACGCTATCATATGATTCTTTCAATGTCACCTTTTTTTCTAGCGGAAAGGTAAAGCCAAATAAGACACGATAAAAGTGTTGTGACTAATTAAATCCAACAGCGAGAAAGCATGATTTGCGCGAGCTTCCGAAAAGCAAGTCTGTCGATTCTTTTTGTTTTATTAATCTTGAACCCTTTTTTTTGCGAAAACTAAATCAACCCTATCAAATCTTAGTTATTAGCCAAATCGGGGTTTTTTGTTCTGCACCTATATAGCTTTTTGAAACAAATTTGTTTCTTTGTATCAATCCACCATAGTTAAATAGAAGTGGAGATCAAAAGAGATATTAATAGTTTGAAGTGATTGACCAATTGCACGCACAAATCTCCAATCCACATCAAACACAATTGTGGTTACTTTTGGCGTCAACAATTCTAAAAGTATGGGTTTCTTTTGATTCTAGCTAAGAAAGATATATTCCATATCATGCCTGACAATCATTAGGTTAATTAATAATTATTTTTTTAAAGAAAATGTAAAGACTATTGCTTAGAAAGTAATAAGGTAGGTCTCAATTAGAGTTGACCATCGGGCCGTGCCAATTACTCCACTAATAATGTTAACTTCGATTTTAATTTCTTGACCTGGTTTGTTGACCGACTTGGTCTTTTCTACAGGACAAGGCAACTCCAAAGTCTCCAATCGAACAAGGTTCATGCAATCTCTTTTCAATTTTTTCATATGGTGCCATCTCCATATACCCCAAGCAGTTCTTTAACAATTTCGCTTTGTCCAAAGACGAACAGAGACCTGATTCATGCTCCTAGCAAACTTATACATTTTAGGTTCTAGATAAAGATATTTTCACGTATTCATTCATTGTCATCTGAGATACTTTTTTCATAGCAATTAATTCTTTCATGAAATGATTGGTTTATGTAACCAATAGGAACATATATACGTCCCATTTTTTTTTTTTATCAATTTCCAACATGTGCTTTGTATAAAAACTATAGTTGCTATTTCAACATTTTTAACAAATGTCAACAAGGACGCTCTCATATGATTCTTTCACTATCACCTTTTTCTTAGCAGAAAGGTAATGCCAAATAAGACATGACAAAAGTGTTGTGACTAATTAAATCCCAAAGCAAGAAAGCATGATTCGAGCGAGCTTTCGAAAAGCAAGTCTGTCGATTCTTCTTGTTTTCTTAATCTTGAACTCCGTTTTTTGCGAAAAGTAAATCAACCCTATCAAATCTTAGTTAATAGCCAAATTGGGGTTTTTTTGTTTTGCACCTATATAGCTTTTTGAAACAAACTTGTTTCTTTGTATCAATCCACCATAGTTAAATAGAAGTGGAGATCAAAAGAGATATTAATAGTTTGAAGTGATTGACCAATTGCACGAACAACTCTCCAATCCACATCAAACGCAATTGTGGTTACTTTTGGCGTAAACAATTATAAAAGTATGGGTTTCTTTTGATTCTAGCTAAGAAAGATATATTCCATATCGTGCCCGACAATCATTAGGTTAATGAATAATTATTTTTTTTTATAAAGAAAATGTAAAGATTATTGCTTAGAAAGTAATAAGGTAGGTCTCAATTAGAGTTGACCATCGGGCCGTGCCCGTTACTCTACTAATAATGTTAACTTTGATTTTAATTTCTTGACCAGGTTTGTTGACCGACTTGGTCTTTTCTACAGGACAAGGCAACTCCAAAGTCTCCAATCGAACAAGGTTCATCCAATCTCTTTTCAATTTTTTCATATGGTGCCATGTCCACATACCCCAAGCAGTTCTTTAACAATTTCGCTTTATCCAAAGACAAACAGAGACCTGATTCATGCTCTTAGCAAACTTATACATTTTAAGTTGTAGATAAAGATATTTTCACGTATTCATTCATGGCTAGGTTGGATATGAACCCGTGTAATATATCTTTGTCATCTAAGATACTTTTTTCATAGCAGTTAATTATTTCATGAAATGATTCGTTTATGTAACCAATAGGAACATATATACGTCCCATTTTTTGATCAATTTACAACATGTGATTTGTACAAAAGGTATAATTGCTATTTCAACATTTTTAAGAAATGTCAAGAAGGACGCTCTCATATGATTCTTTCACTGTCACCTTTTTCTTAGCAGAAAGGTAATGCCAAATAAGACATGACAAAAGTGTTGTGACTAATTAAATCCCAAAGCAAGAAAGCATGATTCGCGCGAGCTTCCGAAAAGCAAGTCTGTCGATTCTTCTTGTTTTCTTAATCTTGAACTCCGTTTTTTGCGAAAAGTAAATCAACCCTATCAAATCTTAGTTAATAGCCAAATTGGGGTTTTTTTGTTCTGCACCTATATAGCTTTTTGAAACAAACTTGTTTCTTTGTATCAATCCACCATAGTTAAATAGAAGTGGAGATCAAAAGAGATATTAATAGTTTGAAGTGATTGACCAATTGCACGAACAAATCTCCAATCCACATCAAACGCAATTGTGGTTACTTTTGGCGTCAACAATTCTAAAAGTATGGGTTTCTTTTGATTCTAGCTAAGAAAGATATATTCCACATCGTGCCCGACAATCATTAGGTTAATGAATAATTATTTTTTTTTATAAAGAAAATGTAAAGATTATTGCTTAGAAAGTAATAAGGTAGGTCTAAATTAGAGTTGACCATCGGGCATGCCCGTTACTCTACTAATAATGTTAACTTCGATTTTAATTTCTTGACCAGGTTTGTTGACCGACTTGGTCTTTTCTACAGGACAAGGCAACTCCAAAGTCTCCAATCGAACAAGGTTCATCCAATCTCTTTTCAATTTTTTCATACGGTGCCATCTCCATATACCCCAAGCAGTTCTTTAACAATTTCTCTTTGTCCAAAGACAAACAGAGACCTGATTCATGCTCTTAGCAAACTTATACATTTTAAGTTGTAGATAAAGATATTTTCACGTATTCATTCATGGCTAGGTTGGATATGAACCCGTGTAATATATCTTTGTCATCTAAGATACTTTTTTCATAGCAGTTAATTATTTCATGAAATGATTGGTTTATGTAACCAGTAGGAACATATATACGTCCCATTTTTTGATCAATTTACAACATGTGATTTGTACAAAAGGTATAATTGCTATTTCAACATTTTTAACAAATGTCAAGAAGGACGCTCTCGTATGATTCTTTCAATGTCACCTTTTTCTTAGCACAACGGTCATGCCAAATAAGACACGACAAAAGTGTTGTGACTAATTAAATCCAAAAGCGAGAAAGCATGATTCGCGCGAGCTTTCGAAAATCAAGTCTGTCGGTTCTTCTTGTTTTCTTAATCTTGAACTCCGTTTTTTGCGCAAAGTAAATCAACCCTATCAAATCTTAGTTAATAGCCAAATCGGGGTTTTTTTGTTCTGCACCTATATAGCTTTTTGAAACAAATTTGTTTCTTTGTATCAATCCGCCATAGTTAAATAGAAGTGGAGATCAAAAGAGATATTAATAGTTTGAAGTGATTGACCAATTGCACGCACAAATCTCCAATCCACATCAAACACAATTGTGGTTACTTTTGGCGTCAACAATTCTAAAAGTATGGGTTTCTTTTTTTATTCTAGCTAAAAAGATATATTCCATATCATGCCCGACAATCATTAGGTTAATTAATAATTATTTTTTTTTGAAAGAAAATGTAAAGACTATTGCTTAGAAAGTAATAAGGTAGGTCTCAATTAGAGTTGACCATCGGGCCGTCCCCGTTACTCCACTAATAATGTTAACTTCGATTTTAATTTCTTGACCTGGTTTGTTGACTGACTTGGTCTTTTCTACAGGACAAGGCAACTCCAAAGTCTCCAATCGAACAAGGTTCATGCAATCTCTTTTCAATTTTTTCATATGGTGCCATCTCCATATACCCCAAGCAGTTCTTTAACAATTTCGCTTTGTCCAAAGACGAACAGAGACTTGATTCATGCTCCTAGAAAACTTATACATTTTGGGTTCTAGATAAAGATATTTTCACGTATTCATTCATTGTCATCTGAGACACTTTTTTCATAGCAATTAATTCTTTCATGAAATGATTGGTTTATGTAACCAATAGGAACATATATACGTCCCATTTTTTGATCAATTTACAACATGTGATTTGTACAAAAGGTATAATTGCTATTTCAACATTTTTAACAAATGTCAAGAAGGACGCTCTCATATGATTCTTTCAATGTCACATTTTTTAGCGGAAAGGTAATGCCAAATAAGACACGACAAAAGTGTTGTGACTAATTAAATCCAAAAGCGAGAAAGCATGATTTGCGCGAGCTTCCGAAAATCAAGTCTGTCGGTTCTTCTTGTTTTCTTAATCTTGAACTCCGTTTTTTGCGCAAAGTAAATCAACTCTATCAAAACTTAGTTAATAGCCAAATCGGGGTTTTTTGTTCTGCACCTATATAGCTTTTTGAAACAAACTTGTTTCTTTGTATCAATCCACCTTAGTTAAATAGAAGTGGAGATCAAAAGAGATATTAATAGTTTGAAGTGATTGACCAATTGAACGAACAAATCTCCAATCCACATCAAACGCAATTGTGGTTACTTTTGGCGTCAACAATTCTAAAAGTATGGGTTTCTTTTGATTCTAGCTAAGAAAGATATATTCCATATCGTGCCTGACAATCATTAGGTTAATGAATAATTATTTTTTTTTAAAAGAAAATGTAAAGACTATTGCTTAGAAAGTAATAAGGTAGGTCTCAATTAGAGTTGACCATCGGGCCGTGCCCGTTACTCTACTAATAATGTTAACTTCGATTTTAATTTCTTGACCAGGTTTGTTGACCGACTTGGTCTTTTCTACAGGACAAGGCAACTCCAAAGTCTCCAATCGAACAAGGTTTAGCAATCCCTTTTCAATTTTTTCATATGGTGCCATCTCCATATACCCCAAGCAGTTCTTTAACAATTTCGCTTTGTCCAAAGACGAACAGAGACCTAATTCATGCTCCTAGAAAACTTATACATTTTAGGTTCTAGATAAAGATATTTTCACATATTCATTCATTGTCATCTGAGACACTTTTTTCATAGCAATTAATTCTTTCATGAAATGATTGGTTTATGTAACCAGTAGGAACATATATACGTCCCATTTTTTTTTTTTATCAATTTACAACATGTGATTTGTACAAAAACTATAATTGCTATTTCAACATTTTTAACAAATGTCAAGAAGGACGCTCTCGTATGATTCTTTCAATGTCACCTTTTTCTTAGCACAAAGGTCATGCCAAATAAGACACGACAAAAGTGTTGTGACTAATTAAATCCCAAAGCGAGAAAGCATGATTCGCGCGAGCTTCCGAAAATCAAGTCTGTCGGTTCTTCTTGTTTTCTTAATCTTGAACTCCGTTTTTTGTGCAAAGTAAATCAACCCTATCAAATCTTAGTTAATAGCCAAATCGGGGTTTTTTGTTCTGCACCTATATAGCTTTTTGAAACAAATTTGTTTCTTTGTATCAATCCGCCATAGTTAAATAGAAGTGGAGATCAAAAGAGATATTAATAGTTTGAAGTGATTGACCAGTTGCACGCACAAATCTCCAATCCACATCAAACACAATTGTGGTTACTTTTGGCGTCAACAATTCTAAAAGTTTGGGTTTCTTTTGATTCTAGCTAAGAAAGATATATTCCATATCATGCCCGACAATCATTAGGTTAATTAATAATTATTTTTTTAAAGAAAATGTAAAGACTATTCCTTAGAAAGTAATAAGGTAGGTCTCAATTAGAGTTGACCATCGGGCCGTGCCCGTTACTCCACTAATAATGTTAACTTCGATTTTAATTTCTTGACCTGGTTTGTTGACCGGCTTGGTCTTTTCTATAGGACAAGGCGACTCCAAAGTCTACAATCGAACAAGGTTTAGCAATCCCTTTTCAATTTTTTCAAATGGTGCCATCTCCATATACCCCAAGCAGTTCTTTAACAATTTCGCTTTGTCCCAAAGACAAACAGAGACCTGATTCATGCTCTAGCAAACTTATACATTTTAGGTTCTAGATAAAGATATTTTCACGTATTCATTCATTGTCATCCCGAGACACTTTTTTCATAGCAATTAATTCTTTCATGAAATGATTGGTTTATGTAACCAATAGGAACATATATACGTCCCATTTTTTGTTCAATTTACAACATGTGCTTTGTACAAAAAGTTTAGTTGCTATTTCAGCATTTTTAACAAATGTCAAGAAGGACGCTCTTTTATGATTCTTTCAATGTCACCTTTTTCTTAGCACAAAGGTAATGCCAAATAAGACACGACAAAAGTGTTGTGACTAATTAAATCCAAAAGTGAGAAAGCATGATTCGCGTGTGCTTCCAAAAAGCAAGTCTGTGGATTCTTCTTGTTTTCTTAATCTTGAACTCCCTTTTTTTTGCGCAAAGTAAATCAACCCTACCAAATCTTAGTTAATACCCAAATCGGGGTTTTTTGTTCTGCACCAATATAGCTTTTTGAAACAAATTTGTATCTTTGTATCAATCCACCATAGTTATATAGAAGTGGAGATGAAAAGAGATATCAATAGTTTGAAGTGTTTGCACCAATTGCACGCACAAATCTTCAATCCACATCAAACACAATTGTCGTTACTTTTGGCGTCAACAATTCTAAAAGTATGGGTTTCTTTTGATTCTAGCTAAGAAATATATATTCCATATCGTGCCCGACAATCATTATGTTAATTAATTAATTTTTTGTATAGAAAATGTAAAGAGTATTGCTTAGAAAGTAATAAGGGGTCTCAATCAGAGTTGACCATCGGGTCATGCCCGTTACTCCACTAATAATGTTAACTTCGGCTTTAATTTCTTGACCTGATTCGTTGACTGATTTGGTCTTTTCTACAGGACAAGGCAACTCCAAAGTGTCCAACCGAACAAGGTTCATCCAATCTCTTTTCAATCTTTTCATATGGTGCCATCTCCACATACCCCAAGCAGTTCTTTAACAATTTCGCTTTGTCCAAAGACAAACAGAGACTTGATTCATGCTCTTAGCAAACTTATACGTTTTAAGTTCTAGATAAAGATATTTTCACGTATTCATTCATGGCTAGGTTGGATATGACCCCGTGTAATATATCATTGTCATCTGAGATACTTTTTTCATAGCAATTAATTATTTCATGAAATGATTCGTCTATGTAACCAATCGGAACATATATATGTCCCATTTTTTGATCAATTTACAACATGTGCTTTGTACAAAAAGTATAGTTGCTATTTCAACATTTCTAACAAGTGTCAAGAAGGATGCTCTTATATGGTTCTTTCAGTGTCACCTTTTTCTTAGTGCAAAGGTAATGCCAAATAAGACATGACAAAAGTGTTGTGACTAATTAAATCCAAAAGCGAGAAAGCATGATTTGTGCGAGCTTCCGAAACGCAAGTCTATCGATTCTTCTTGTTTTCTTAATCTTGAACTCCATTTTTTGCGCAAAGTAAATCAACCCTATCAAATCTTAGTTAATAGCCAAATCGGGGTTTTTTGTTCTGCACCTATATAGCTTTTTGAAACAAATTTTTTTCTTTGTATCAATCCACCATAGTTAAATAGAAGTGGAGATCAAGAGAGATATTAATAGTTTGAAGTGATTGCACCAATTGCACGCACAAATCTCCAATCCACATCAAACATGATTATGGTTGCTTTTGGCGTCAACAATTCTAAAAGTATGTTCCTTCGCTGCGCTTTGCCATTTTATTTGGAAAACTATGAATGGCATTCTCTTTTGGGGCAAGACTCTCACTGTGCCTACCATGAAGAACCACCTACTTAAAGTTGTGAGGGACAAAGCCATCTCCTTTAGCCAAGTGACGGGTACTCCGAGAAATAGAAGAAATCAACGAATTTGGGGTATTGACCCGGCCATCTTTGCGGACTAAGTGGTTCGGCCTTTGCTATTTCGTCGCCTACCAGTATGTCAAGGTCTCATTGCCTTTTCTTTCGGAGGGTTGGTGTTGTTCTTGGCCGTTGGCTCCTTTTGGTTGTTTTCGCTTGTTTGGTTGTATTTTCTTGTAGCTTTTCTTTCTGTTTGGCTCTTTCGTGGATGCCGTTTGGCTTCCTGTTGCTACCTTGGTAGCTTTTGGCTTCCTTTTCTTGGCATCCTTCCACTCAACCTGGCTTGTTGCCTCGTTGAGTGTAAGTTTTTGATGCTAGTTTCCGAGTTGTATTGTTTGGTTTAAATCAATATATTCTTACCTTACCAAAAAAAACAATTCTAAAAGTATGGGTTCCTTTTGATTCTAGCTAAGAAAGATATATTACATATCGTGCCTGACAATCATTAGGTTAATTAACTATTATTTTTTTATAGAAAATGTAAAGACTATTGCATAGAAAGTAATAAGGGGGGTCTCAATCAGAGTTGGCCATCGGGCCGTGCCTGTTACTCCACTAATAATGTTAACTTCGGTTTTAATTTCTTGACCTGATTCGTTGACTGACTTGGTCTTTTCTAGAGGATGAGGCAACTCCAAAGTCTCTAATCGAACAAGGTTCATCCAATCTCTTTTTAATCTTTTCATATGGTGCCATCTCCACATACCCCAAACAGTTCTTTAACAATTTCACTTTGTCCAAAGACAAACAGAGACCTGATTAATGCTCTTAGCAAACTTATACATTTTAAGTTCTAGATAAAGATTTTTTCATGTATTCATTCATGGCTAGGTTGGATATGACCTCGTGTAATATACCATTGTCATCTGAGATACTTTTTTCATAGCAATTAATTATTTCATAAAATGATTCGTCTATGTAACCAATAGGAACATATATACGTCCCATTTTTTTGATCAATTTACAACATGTGCTTTGTAGAAAAAGTATAGTTGCTGTTTCAACATTTCTAACAAGTGTCAAGAAGGACACACTTTCAATGTCACCTTTTTCTTAGTACAAAGGTAATGCAAAATAAGACACGACAAAAGTGTTGTGACTAATTAAATCCAAAAGCGAGAAAGCATGATCCGCACGAGCATCCGAAAAGCGAGTCTGTCGATTCTTCTTGTTTTCTTAATCTTGAACTCCATTTTTTGCGCAAAGTAAATCAACCCTATCAAATCTTAGTTAATAGCCAAATCGGGGTGTTTTTGTTTTGCACCTATATAGCTTTTTGAAACAAATTTGTTTCTTTGTATCAATCCACCATGGTTAAATAGAAGTGGATATCAAAAGAGATATCAATAGTTTGGAGTGATTGCACCAATTGCACACACAAATCTCCAATCCACATCAAATACGATTGTGGTTGCTTTTGGCGTCAACAATTCTAAAAGTATGGGTTTCTTTTGATTCTAGCTAAGAAAGATATATTCTATATCGTGCCCGACAATCATTAAGTTAATTAATTATTATTATTTTTAATATAAAATGTAAAGACTATTGCTTGGAAAGTCATTAAGAGCCTGTTTTGCTTCAAGATGTCACTACATGTATTATACCATCTTTATATAGATGTACTACATGGCTAAAAATTATACTCAAGCAACAATAGTCATTCTTGGCACGTGCGTTGCAAGAACACAATTATAGTATGGACATATATGATTTTGCTTTTAAGCAGAATATAGGAAAGTGTGTTTTATGTTGCTACTATGCATGTAAAGTATTGCAAATTTATACATTTTAAGTTCTAGATAAAGAGTTTTTTACGTATTCATTCATGGCTAGGTCGGATATATGACGCCGTGTAATATATCATTGTCATCCGAGATACTTTTATCATAGCAATTAATTATTTTATGAAATGATTCGTCTATGTAAGAATTTGGAATTATGTCTAAAGTTTGTGACTCAAGTGATCAAGCGCTGACGATGGAACAGAAAAATTTCAAAGTCGGTGGACTCAATTTAGCAAATATGAAATACATATCAAGTGATCAAGCGCTGACGATGGAACAGAAAAATTTCAAAGTCGGTGGAGTGGAAGAAGGGATGAGGGAAAAAAGGAAGGAAGCAATAAGAAGGAGGATAGTGCGTGTTTGCTGATGGGATGTGGACCCAACAATCAGGTGGAGAAAGTGGAGAAGGAAAGATGAAATGTGGAAGAAGATCCTTTGAATTCTTTATGGGTGTAAATTTCCTTGATGCACTGAGTGTATCTATGTGATTAAAGCGGGGCTCAACTAGGGGTCAGCCAGCTTTTGTTGAATAAGGGGCTCGTTAAACCCAAAAAGTTTTAAAAGCTGGAAATGGTTGATATTAGGGTAGCTTCCCTAATATGAAACGCCTATGCTTTCCAGTCTGTAATAGTCTTTTCAAGATCTTGAGCCTAGAGATTTGTGGGGTATAGTAAATTTATACAATATAATCTCATATAAGGATTTTTTCAGATTTGCATGACAAAACACATACTTGTTCATGATTAGCTCAAAGATGATGCCATGCAAAATATCATTATCATATAAGATGCTTTTCTTATAATGATTATTGACTTCATGAAATGATTCGATCGGGTAAGAAATCAGAATTACGTCTAAAGTTTTGTGACTTAATTTAGCAAACATGGAATACATATCAAGCGATTCAGCGTCGACTATGGAGGAGAAAAATTTCAAAGGTGGAGAAGAAGAAGGGAGGAAGGAACGAAGAAGAAAATAGGAAGAAAGTGAGTGTATCAGAAGGAGGTGGACTTGTTTGTTGATGGGATGCGGACCTAAAGACTGACGGGAAAAAAAGGGAAGCAAAGTGGAGATAGTGGAGAAGGAAAGAAATGTGAAAGATCCTTTGCATTCTTTTTGTGATTAAAGGGGGGTCTTGAATGGGGATGGCCACCGGCCGTTCCACTAATAATGGAACCTGAGTTTAGGTCCACTTCTTTAATTTCCTGACTTTCAATCCATTTGTTATGTTGACTTGGGCTTCTTTATAAGACTTGGCAACTTCAAGAACCCAATCAAACGAGAATCGTCCGATCTTTTTCCAATCTTTTCATATTGCGCCTCCTCCACACCCACAAAGCAAAATCTTTATCAATTCTAATTGCCCAAAGACAAACAGAGGCATGATTAATGCTCTTGACTCTATGAATATCTGTCAAGTGTTGCTACTCACTCTTGTTCTATTTCCAACAATGACTTGTAGTGCCAAGAGTAATCGGCGGTGCGCTTCATCCTGTGGTGCTATTCGCAATATACGATACCCATTTCGACTAAAGAGTGATCCGAAAGGATGTGGTGTCTTGTACTATGAGTTGACTTGTGAATATAATCGCACTGTTTTATACCTTGATGATGTCCGATACTATGTGCAGTCTATCAATTATACTGCTAGCCAAATCAGATTGGTCAACGACGGGCTGCAAAAGGATAACTGCTCATCTCTCCCCCATCATTCATGGGTGTTGTGTAACTTCAAGAATGACAACGATCCAAACAACCCATACTACAAGAGCAACAATGGTACATTGGTTATCATGATCTGCTCAAAGCCAGTTAGTTATCCATTCTATGTTGCTACCGGTCCATGCATTAATGGGTCATACTCTTCCAACACATCATCATATTAGAACTTGTATGCTTTGGTCAATCCAAAGCATCAGATATTAGGAATATTTGTACCATTCATAGGTGGACATGGGTATCATTTGATTTTTGGGGTGAAGAGCAAATTAATAGCAGCTCCTACAACTACAAGCTAATCCATAACATCATGGCTGATGGATTTAGTCTCGACTTTCGACATTCAACGAAGAAAGCATTCGTGTGCTTATTTGATTTCTTGAGTATCTACTATGGTTTAGCAGGTTGCGGATCCTTTCAGTACTATGGTAAGCATCGGTTGGCAATGAAATTTTACCGCAATTTTGCACGATTTTATACGTTCTTTTCACTTGCTTTTTTCTCTTCAAACTGGAAAATGAAAGAAATATTTGAAATTGACATTCCTTTCCACGGTATGGCTAGAATTATTATGCGAGCAGCCCCATGACTAGTTTTTGGTCGGCATAGAGTCTATATTTTTGTTTATTTTTTCTTAATTAGTTTCGTAATAAATTACTTAACTAATAATCCAAAAGTTTACTCACTAACACATTCCTTAAAATTTTTTATTCATGTATACATAGGAGGGACAGAGTAATTAATTAAAAATGAAAATCACTGTTTGTCTATATTCGTTGACTGTTAACAAAGCAAAGAGAGTTTCATGTATCGTCTATCATCTATGTCAAATGAAGCTTTTTATTTCCATTTACTTGCAATTTCACATATCCGACTTCTCATTTTCTTCTGGACAAAGACCAACTTACACAAAGTATACTCTGTTTTCTCGTGATTTTGTTTTCCAACATCGTTTTCCTTCAATTCCTTTTCACATCATTGATTCCTTCCACAGGTATTCCTTTCGCTATCTTGACGGCATTCTGGACAACTCTTGATTTTATATCACTACTAGGTAAGCCGCAATGATTTGTTCTTAGAATAATAATAAAAAAGCAAAACTTATTCTAACCTATCAAAATTTTCCTAAGTGTTTTTTTGTGTAGTGAAATTCGTAATTAGGACACCATTAGTCGCAACATTTCTAATCTACAAGTATAGAAGAAGGCACTTAGCAATGGATGAGAACATCGAAGAATTTTTGCAAGCTCATAACAACTTTTTGCCCATAAGGTATTCTTACTCGAATATTAAGAAGATCACCAGAAATTTTAAGCACAAACTAGGTGAAGGGGGATATGGTTCTGTATACAAAGGAAAACTCAGAAGCGGCATCGAAGTGGCCATCAAGATTTTGAAGCATTCAAAGGCTAATGGCCAAGATTTTATCAGTGAAGTGGCTACTATTGGAAGAATTCACCATGTTAATGTAGTACAACTCATTGGTTTTTGCTTTGAAGGTTCAAAACAAGCTCTCGTATATGATTTCATGTCGAATGGATCTTTGGATAAGCACATTTTCACAGAGGAATGTGATAAATTTCTTGATTATAAGAAAATATATGAGATCGCTCTTGGGGTGGCAAAGGGGATCGAATATTTACATCGAGGGTGTGACATGCAAATACTACACTTTGACATCAAACCTCACAACATTCTTTTAGACAAGAATTTCACTCCAAAAGTTTCTGATTTTGGACTTGCAAAACTTTATCCCATTGAACATAGCATAGTCTCAGTGACTGCTGCAAGAGGAACCTTAGGATATATGGCACCTGAATTGTTCTACAAAAGCATCGGTGGTGTATCTTATAAAGCAGATGTCTATAGTTTTGGTATGTTGCTCATGGAAATGGCAAGTAGAAGGAAAAATGTAAATGCAAATGCAGAACACTCAAGCCAAATTTATTTTCTGCTATGGGTGTACGACCAAGTCAATGGAGGAGAAAGTGCGGAAATGGAAGGAGTTGTAGAAGACGAAAGGGAGATGATAAAACAGATGATAACAGTTGCACTTTGGTGTATACAATTAATCCCTAACCATCGGCCTCCAATGAACAAAGTTTTAGAAATGCTTGAAGGAGACATTGCTCATATTCAAATGCCTCCGAAACCGCTTATTTACCCACCAAACGAGCTAGTTGACGATGACAAGGCCGAGATGGAATTAGAAACATTTTCAAGTTCATCAAACGCCCCCACAATTTTTGCTAGTTCTCCATTTGGAGATAGCAATGATATTTAGTGGACAATGTACAATTTGATTAGAATTTTTTTTGTTCCCCACACTATATTATGTTGGGAGGGAGTTGAACTAGTTTAGCTTGCGAGTGGTTCCATTTTGTCTTTTTCTAGCTCTTAAGTTACTGTAGTTCAACTGCACATGCATTTTTACTCTTGCATCCTCCCTCGAAAGGATAAACAAATTGGTAAGAGAGCAGAGACAAAAATCAGTGGGGTAAGGGGACAAGGGGACGGATATTGGAGAATTTTTCTCCCTCATTAAGTGATTTAGGGTAATGCCTATTAAAAGCTAATTATAACCTGCGATCTTACTTCTTAATGTGCTACCATTGGCATATGGTTTTCAGTATCAAGATCTGCTAGTTTCGAATTATGAACCCAATTGCAGAGAAAATGTCCATTTTATGAAGTAGACACCACCTGTTTATGCAAGAAACAACTTTTATTGAAATGAGAAAGAAGAAGGTCTCAGATGAAATAATTTCATGAAGTTTATATTTGAAAGAACTCATACTCCGTTATAAAGCAGACATGAAATTATTGATAAGTAATTCTATGAAGTTTTCTTTGCTTCTTGTTATGTTAGGTCATTTTTTTATAAGTTTAGCTTGATACTTTTTTCGACCTCCCATGTGTCTGATTGACAAAAATATCATTTGATTTAGAACTTGACGTGGATTAATTTTGACTATCCTAAAATTAGATATATATTGTATAACTAAACACATCACGAACATTAAAAAGGCCATGTCCATGGGTGGTCCATACCATAACACTTTAAGGTTGAACCCTCGATGGGACGTTTGTGTAGAACCGTGTTTGGGAAGCGTACTTTGTATGTTCATTCTATATGAATTCTTGCTAATCCAGTTAGTCATCTGTTAATCAAATCACTTGTTTCCCACGGAATATTCACCAAAGAGTGCTGCAAAACACGCTATCTTTCATATGCTTGCCAGTGTCCTCCATGACTCGGAATGAATCGCTCTTCTTTACTGGCATGAATCTCAGGCCGCAGTGTAGTTTTTAGTTGTGGTTGTTGCATTTAGAAGTCGCTCAGCATTTTGCTCTACCAAATTCAAATTCTCTATTCACCACCCGCGACAATTTTTTTTTTCTTGCAATTCATTTGCTCTGACCGAGATCAAATTCTTGAGGAAATACTGATAGGGCATCGCAATGGCCTTGTAGGTCACATTGGCTCTAATTTAAATTATCAAAAGAAAATGGGACAGTTACTTAGAAAAGTACTACAACTTGTCAACATGATGCATTTGAGTCTTAAATTTCCATTTTGTTTACTTAAAACTTGCAAATTTGAAGTTTTTTCCATTGCACCCGATTTTTGATAATTCCGCGTCAGTCTATTGTAATCCAATAGAGTTAATGGAAGGACTAAAGTGGATGACAAAGGCAAGTTTTAATACTTAAATATATGAAAAAGAAATTTTTTGATTTAAGTACGTTGAAGTGCCTAGCAATATTTTAAAGGAACGAAATTTGAATGGCCTAGATTTTATCAATGAAGTGGCTAGGAACTAGGAAGGATTCACCATGTTAATGTAGTACTATTTATAAATAGGAGAGGGTATTTTATGTAACTACCATGCACATAAACTATTGCAAAATATACATTTTAGCTTCATATAAGGATTTTTTTTTTTTAAGATATACATGATGACTAGGTCGACAATGATGCACTGCAATATATCATAGCCATATGAGACAATTTTCTTATAGCGATTATTTATTTGAAGAAATGATTCAACTGTGTAAGAAATTGGAATTACGTCTAAAGTTTGTGACGTAATTTAGCAAATATTGAATACATATCAAGTGATTAAGCACCGATGATGGAACAGAAAATTTTCAAAGAAGAAGAGAAGAAGAATGGAGGAGGGGAAAAACGAAGAAGAAAATAAGAGGAAAGATAGTGAGTATATTTGTTTGTTAATAGAATGTGGACCCAAGAATCACGTGGAGTAGAGCGGAAGCAAAGTGGAGATAGTGGAGAAGGAAAGATCATACAGGGATGGAAACCGGCCGTTCCACGACTTCCACTAATGATGGAACCTCAGTTTTAGTTCACCTCTTTAATTTATTGACTTTCCATCCATTTGTTCCGTTGATTGACTTGGGGACTTCTCTATAAGACCAGGCGACTCCAAGTCCCCAATCAAATAAGGATCGTTCCATCTTCTTTCAATCTTTTTATATTGCGCCTCCTCCACACACTCCCAGCAATTCTTTACTAAGATATACAGAGGCATGGTTAATGCTCTATGCTTCATGAATATTTGTCGAGTGTTGCTACTCACTCTTATTCTAGTTCTAGTGATGACTTGCAGGGTTGAGAGTAAGCAGCAGTGCTTCACTTCATCATGCGGTAACATTCACAATATAAGCTACCCGTTTCGACTAAAGACATATCCGAAAGGATGCGGTAGCCCGGGTTTCGAGCTGATTTGTGAAGATAATCGGACTGTTTTATATATTGATGATGGCCGATACTATGTGCAGTCCATCAATTATTCCACTGGACAAATCAGATTGGTCAACGATGGACTACAAAAGGATAATTGCTCGTCTCTTCCTCATGATTCATGGTGGCACAGCTCAGACTACAACCAAAGTACAGTGGTCATTGTGAATTGCTCAAAGACAGTTAGTTCTCCATTCTACATTGCTACCGGTCCATGCACCGAGGGGTTATACTCTTCCAACACATCATCGAATTGGAACTTGTATGCTTTGGTCAATCCAAAAGTTTCGGATGTTGGGGATTTTTGCAACATTTACAATTGGACATGGACAGATTATTTTGGAGTTGGAGAAAACATTAACAGTAGCTCCTACAACTACAAGCTAATTCATTGCATCATGGCCGATGGATTTGTTATTCCCTTCCGTATTCCACCGAAGGAAACTTTCTTTTACTACTTTGATTGGTATGGCTACTTTCATCTCTATCGCCACTTTTATTCCAACCGCTTAGCAATTAGCGACACTGGAGGTCAGGTTTGCGGATCCATCTACTATTATGGCAGTAAGTATTGATCGGTAATGAAATTTCACCTGTACCTTCTTTCACTTGCTACTTTCTCTTTAAAACTAGAAAATGAAAGGAATATATAATATCCAAGAAAATTATGACAAAATATGCATGATGATGTACGTCAAAAGGGCTAAATCTCTTACTGTGAAAAAAAAAAAAAAGGATTCTTGTGCCACCAACCACATGACTAGATTTTTGTTGTTGGCAAAGAATTTACATTTTTTTAATTTTCTTATTAATTCTTTAATTAGTCACTCAACTAATAATCCAAGAGACACTCGTTAACAATCCTTAAAAAAATTGTAGTCATGTATTGATAGGAGGAACAAAATTATTCATTAAAAATGAAAAGCCCATTTTTTCTAGATTTGTTGATGGCTAATTACGCAAAAGGATTTTCTTGAGTCCTCTCATCTACATGAAAAATGAAGCTCATTATTTCATTTTATTGGCAAATGCACATATCCCACTTCTCATATTCTTTTGGACAAGATTCAACTTGTCCAAAGTAGCTTGCTGCCACTCTGTTTCCTCGTGTCTTTTGCTTTCCGAACTTCTTTTCCTTCAATTTTTATTTTTTCACATCAATCATTACTTCCACAGGTGTCCTCGATGATATTGCATTTTGGACTACTGTGGATTTTATGCCATTAGGTAAGCCGCAATTACTCATTCTTACTATAAGGTATGAAAAAAAAAATTTATTCTAACCAATCAAAATTTTCTTCAGTATTTTTCTGTGTTATGAAGTTCATAATTGGGATGCCATTTGTCGCGGTATTTCTAATCTACAAGTACAAAAGAAGGCACTTGGCAATGGACAAGAACATCGAAGAATTTTTGCAAGCTCATAACAACTTTTTGCCCATAAGGTATTCTTACTCGAATATTAAGAAGATCACTAGAAATTTTAAGCACAAACTAGGTGAAGGAGGGTATGGTTCTGTATACAAAGGAATGCTCAGAAGTGGCAACGAAGTGGCCGTCAAGATTTTGAAGCAGTCCAAGGCCCATGGCCAAGATTTTATCAATGAAGTGGCTACTATTGGAAGAATTCACCATGTTAATGTAGTGCAACTCATCGGTTTTTGCTTTGAAGGTACGAAACAAGCTCTTGTGTATGATTTCATGTCAAATGGATCTTTGGATAAGCACATTTTCACTGAGGAAGGTGATGAGTTCCTTGATTACAAGAAAATATATGAGATAGCTTTTGGGGTGGCGAAGGGGATTGAATATTTACATTGGGGGTGTAACATGCAAATACTACACTTTGATATCAAACCTCACAACATTCTTTTAGACAAGAATTTCACTCCGAAAGTTTCTGATTTTGGACTCGCGAAACTTTATCCAATTGATCATAGCATAGTCTCGGTGACGGCTGCAAGAGGAACCTTGGGATATATGGCGCCTGAGTTGTTCTACAAAAATATCGGTGGTGTATCTCATAAAGCGGATGTCTATAGCTTCGGGAAGTTGCTCATGGAAATGGCAAGTAGAAGGAAAAATATAAATGCAAATGCGGAACACTCAAGCCAAATTTATTTTCCACTGTGGTTGTACAACCAAGTCAATGAAAAAGAAAGTGTTGAAACGGAAGAAGTTGCAGAAGAGGAAAGGGAGGTGATAAAAAAGATGATAATAATTGCACTTTGGTGTATACAATTATACCCTGAGCATCGGCCTCCGATGAACAAGGTCTTAGAAATGCTCAAAGGAGATATTGGCAATATTCAAATGCCTCCAAAACCGCTCTTTTACCCACCAGATGAGCCAATTGACGATGACAAAGCCAAGATGGAATTAGAAACATTTTCAACTTCATCAGGCGCTTCCATAATTTCTACTAGTTTTCCATTTGGAGGTAGTAATGATGTTTAGAACTATGCACAGTTTAATTGGAAAAGCTTTGTTTCCCACAATATGGTATTATGTTGGGAGGGAGGTGAGCTAGTTTAGTTGTACTTTTTTGGGTCGGAGTGTTATTTTACTTCATATATAGTTTTGCCATGTGTAGTCCATACAACCTCCAAAATGGGATGTATGTTTGGGTTCATAACCATGCTTGGGAAGCATATTCTATATGTTCATCCAATGTGAATTTAGCTAATCCAGTTAATTACTATAAACCAAATCACTTGTTTTATGTAGAATATTCACCTCAGAGCGCTGCGAAACATGCCATCTTACATAGACTTGCCAGTGGTCCAATGTCCTCGTGGACTTGGTACTAATCATTTAGAGGTCGCTAAGCATTTGTCTCGCGAAAATTCAAACTCTTTATACGCCAGTTGCAACAAAATTTTTTTTTTTTTTTGCAATTCATTTGCTTTGATCGAAAATCGATGAAATTCCTAAGAAAATACCGATGGGGCCATCATATGGTCTTGAAAGTTACATTAGCGCTAACTTAAGCTATTGACACTTTCATTTGGTCAACATAATGTATTTGAGTCTTAAAACTTCCATTTTGTTCATCTAAGTCTTAAAACTCGCAACTTTATTGTGCGTGAGTCCTTCCATTAAGCTAAGAACGTCTCCCAAGCCATTTCTAAACCCAAGCAATCATGTGCCAGGTTGTGACTATGGTGAAACCGAGATGGAACTGAAAACTCTATCAACTTTGTCCTACGTTTTGCTAATTTCTTCCACGTCCCAATTTGAAGATTCAATTAGGGACTCGTTCTTCAGATTTAACACGCATGACCCAACCGTAAGGATTTTGACTCCATTATTTGGGGTATGACATCTAAGTTGACTCATCTCTATGATAGGACCTCATGGAAGACAACTTTCTTTTGTTACTTTGATTCATATACTTTATGATGGTTTTATGTGATGGGCTTAAGGCCCGTCCGCCCATGTTGGGCCTAAAAGCCCGGCCCACAGGATAAGGGCCCGTGAATGGGGGAACGTATAAAAGGGATGAGAGAGAGAGAGAAGACACCTTTTGGCATAACGTACGTACGTTTCCTCTCCCTCTCTCCCTCCAAAAGCTCCCAAACGCTTAAGGCGACGCCGTTTCCCTTTTCAAGGCAAATTGACATCATCGGATCAGAATTTCTTCCTCGATCTTCAGCATTGGTGTTTAATCTGTGGCTAACAAGGTACGCTCGAATCTGTGGTGTGCTTTAGGATCGGTGATACATGTATTTCTCGGGCACGTCTTCCACATTGATTTAGGGGTTCGATTTAGTGTCGAATCCGTTTTTCGGGGATCCGTTATTCCCAACATTGGTATCAGAGCCCTAGTTCATGTTTTCCCGACCCCTTTGATGTTTTTTCATTGATTTTTCGCAAAGAAAATTGGCCGACACGGATCGGGGCGCGAAATCCCGACACCCGAGCGTTGTTCGTCCGTTTTCTCGACTTTCTGTGAGTCGAAATCGAATTCTGATGGCGTAGGGTGAAAGGGCTCGTCGAGACGAGTTCAGCGACACGTCGTGCGCCGCCGTGCGACGCCGAACGCGCCCGAAGCGCTGGCATCAGCCAGCGCGTGCGCCACACGCGCCGGTGGCGAACCGGCACGTGCGCGCCGGCGGCCGGCGAACCGGCACGCGCCGGTCGGTGAACCGGCGCGTGCTAACGTCACCGTGACGTCACGATAACCGCCGGGATGACGTCATCGGTGACGTCATCGCCGACGACCGTTGGCCGGCCGGCAACCCGACCGGCCGGAGACCCGACCCGACGGCGACCCGGCCTGACCTGCGCGGACGCCCGGCACGTGCCGGATGACGTCTGCGTGACGTCAGCCCGCGCACGCGCACGGCACGTGCCGTCGGTTCGCCCGAACCGGCCCGACATGGGCGACCGGTCCGACCGGTATGTCCGGTCCGACGTCCGATGACCTGACCGTTGACCCGTTGACTGTTGACCGACGACCGTTGACCGTTGACTTTGACCGTTGACCGTTGACCCAAAAAAAAAAAAAAGAATTTGTTTCTTTTTTCATGTATGCCTATGTGGTTTATATGTAATCCATTATTTATTCTGCATTTGTTGCATGAATTTTGGAAAATTATGTATTTTCCTTATGTAAATTATGGATTATGAGTAATCCATTTTTGGTTCTGCATTTGTTGTAGGAACTATGATGCGTTATGCACGGATACCTGCAATCCCGAGAACGGACGAGGGAAATGCAAGACTTAAAAGGCTGATGTCAGATTTAGCTAATTATCGGTGGCATGACGATGATTTAGTATCACATGTGGTCGGGTCAATCGATGATACAGAAATCATCTGGAATGGTTATCTTATGCCGGATTTTGAGAAGGTGCCGGCTTTGATGAACACTCTTCCACCCGAATGGCAAGCGTGTTAGATCGGCTATGGGAGGTCAACGTGGTCCCGGATTATAGGAGGCTGGTGGAAGCTTTTGTAAGAGAGCACTATAGGATTGAGTTAACCAAAACTTCAACCCTTAGATTGAGCGCCACATGGCGCAGAGTGAATGCGTCTTGGTGGCGACATGAAAGCTCTCCAAAAGTTTTTCCATGGTTGGCAAATGTGCCTTCAGTTTTCTCAGATGTTTTGACTGATAGATTAGAAGGGACATTCCCTATTTATTTCTATGATTAATTATGTAATGTTTACTGCCTGATTATGTAATACAACCGACATGTTAGTTGTATTATGTGAAAGCACTGTTATTCTATTGGATGTTAGATAATATTTGCTTTACATTATTGGCGATTGTTTGTGCGTAGTTAGTCAGGGTAGTAATAGAAATTTTGTAACTTCATAGAATGTATTTGCATAAGACAATTATATTAATAATAATTTTGAGTTAGGATTTTTGGAGGATGATTGGAAACATAGTGACCTTTTGATTCTCAAGCCTTACTTGAAATTATTCATTAATATGATGGGTCTGTGCAAATAGGGATGCATAAATGATAGGCATTAATTATTCGTGCATGTATGTCTGATGTGTTCAGATCGATGTTTTCAGCAACTAAGAATGTGATTGCTGATATGAACGGCAACAATTATGAAATATTGAATAAGAAGATTCAATATGTGCTGGAAAAGCAAGAAGCACTAAAGCTCTTGACCATATTATGGAAGATCTTGAGGATGCTGTGCGCCACCTTGAGCTGGTAGAGGACCGCTTAACGGCATTTGAGCCGAAAATAGATATTTGCTATGCTGGTTCTAGCTTAGAAAGGGCTTTGTGCTCTAAGCGCAAGCGTATTGATTCGTTCAATATGTGGGAATGCAAAGGATCAAGTCCTTATTGCAAGAAATCAAGAGTTAACCAACACAAGAGAGGAAAACGTCCTCAAGTGAAGAAAATGTCAAGGGTAGGTGTTACAATTGTGACCGAGAGGTCACTATGCTCGCGACTGTCGTGAGCCAAAGATGGTATACACCTCTTGTACATTTGAGAACTTTGCTTATGTGACAAGTTCTGAATTATTGTCTGAATCCAATCCTTTGTGGACTGTAGATTCAGGAGCGACAGACCATGTAGCGAAGGATAGAGGATCCTTTGTGGAATTCCGACGAGTACCAACTGGAACTAAGTGGATCTATGTAGGAAATAACTCCAGAGATGAAGTTAAAGGGATTGGCACCTGCCAATTGAACATGCGTGGTGGACGCACCTTGTTCCTACATGATGTTCTATATGCTTCGGAGATTCGTCGAAATTTAAGTGTCTGTTTTGATGTTGGTTAAGCTTGGTTTTAGTGTGAACTTCCGTAATAAATGTGTAGATTTGTATTTGGATACAAACTATATGGTTGTGGTCACTTTCTGAATGGTTTTATTGTACTAAATGTTGACTGTGATGATGTCAATATTTGTTATTCCCTTGTTTCACGTCTTCTACTTTATATGATAATGATGTGATTATGTGGCATGCTAGGCTTGGTCATATTGGCCAACAACATATGAATAGACTAGCTAAAGAGGGCTTGTTGGGCGACATTGAAAAAGTCGATTTGCCTATATGTGAGCATTGCCTAGTAGGGAAAACGACAAGAAAATCATTTGGAAAAGGTAAAAGAGCTTAATTTCCTCTGCATTTAATCCATTCTGATGTCTGTGTTTCAATAAATGTGAGAGGAAGGCATGGGACTGTTTATTTCATCACTTTTATAGATGATTATACTCGATTCGGATATGTCTATTTGATTTCTCATAAATCTGAAGCATAAGTTGTTTCAGAAGGTTTATGAACCTTTGAAGAAAATCAATTAGACAAGAAAATAAAAGTATTGAGATCCGATCGAGGTTGAGAATATTTATCTGATGAGTTCAGAAAATTAAGTGATGAAAAAGGAATAGAAAGACAGTTGTCTATTCCATACACTCCTCAACAAAATGGTGTTGCGGAAAGAAGAAACAGACCCATACTGGAAATGGTTAGGTCCATGATGGCGCATGCTAACTTACCTATTACCTTTTGGAGTGATGCGTTGTTAACTGCTGCCTATGTACTCAACCGGGTGCCTTCCAAATCAGTTACTTCCACCCCATATGAGTTATGGACAGGTAGAAAACTGGACTTAAGTTTTCTTAAGCCATGGGGTTGTGCTGCCTATACTCATGAGTCCTCTCACAAGTTTGGGAAATTGGGTCCCAAAGGAAATAAGAGTATTTTCATGAGATACTCCGAACACTCGAAAGGATATGTGTTCATAGATGAGCAGGAAAGTAGGAGTATAACTGAATTTGAATCACGAGATGTCACATTCTTAGAGGATGAATTTCCTAAGAATGGCGAAATAGGGGAAGATTACTCCCTATTTGTAATCTTGGATCAAGATAATGATATTAATGGAGTTCATACAAGTGGGAGTAATATGAGAAATGATGAATTGAATTTAATTCATTCTCAATTGCAACCACATGATGAGACAACGTCATTATCTAATCCTAGTGGGAGCATTATGGGAAATGATGTGCTAAGTGTACAATCTCCCATACGGCGAACAAGTCGCCGGAGTATTCCCCATTGACGTTTTGACATTGAAGGGGAAACTTTTATGAATGCTCCACAAAATGAGGATGAGCCAAGAAATATTAATGAGGCTCTGAATTGCCCTAATAAGGAAAAATGGATTCATGCAATGGAAGAGGAAATTGAGTCAATGAAATCAAACCAAGTCTGTGAACTGGTTGATTTTCAAAAGGGACACAAAGCTATTGGGAACAAGTGGGTTCTCAAAATAAAGCGAAAGGCTGATGGCTCGATAAAAAGGCATAAGGCTCGCCTTGTGGCGAAGGGGTATAATCAACAGGAAGGAATTGATTATGAAGGATTATTTTCTCCTGTAGTGAGATTTACCTCGATTCGCATTATTCTGGCAATAGTGGCAAGTATGGATCTTGAGTTACGTCAAATGGATGTAAAGACTGCTTTCCTCAATGGAGAATTAGAGAAAGAAATATATGGAACAACCTGCTGGTTTCTTAGTGAAAGGCCAAGAAGAAAAGGTATATCGTATTTTGGGATCGATATACGGCCTTAAGCAGTCATCAAGACAATAATATATACGTTTTCATAATGTCATGATGGCATATGACTTTACAATGATTGATGATGATCATTGTGTATATATCAAAAGATCCAATGATCAATTTGTGATCATATCATTATATGTTGATGATATACTAATTGCCGGAAGCAATATGGAGTATGTTAATACTGTCAAGAGTTAGTTGTCTTCCAACTTTAAGATGAAGGATATGGGTGAAGCTGCATACACTCTTGAAGTTAAGATTTCAAGAGATCGTTCGAAGAGATCGTCGTCTCTTTCGCAAGAAACCTATATAAATAAGGTTCTTGAACGATTTCGTATGCAAGATTGTAAACCCATAGACACTCTTATTGCAAAAGGTGAAAGATTGAGCCATAGACTGTGTCCAAGGACTCCACAAGAGAAGGAACAAATGAAACATGTTCCTTATGCTAGTGCTGTTAGAAGCTTGATGTACGCTATGATGTGTACAAGACCTGGTATATGTTTTGCAGTTGGAATGGTGAGTAGATACCAATCCAATCCAGGCCCAGCACATTGAAAAGCCGTTAAGAGAATACTGAGGTATCTAAAGGGGACTGCTGATTATACGCTGAGTCATTAAGGAAAGGATCTGCGACTCTGAGGCTATACTGATGATGATTGAGGAGGAGATTTAGATGAAAGAAAATCTATCTCTGGGTTTGTTTTCTTACCGAATAATGGCACCATATGTTGGAGCAGTAATAAACAAAAGTGTATAGCCTTGTCCACGATGGAAACTGAGTTCGTGGCATTATCAGTAGCAGTATAAGAGGATGTTTGGCTTAAGAGATTATTGGATCATTTAGGTGTTATTGGAAGTGCTGCAGATTCGTTATTGGTTAACGATGATAGCCAAGTAGCAAAAGCGTACACCAAAGATCCAAAATATCAAGGCAAGACCAAACATATAGATACCAAGTATAACTTTGTTAAAAATATGGTTGCACGAAAGGATGTGAACTTACAGTACATATTCTGCATAAGATTGGTAGCAGATCCTATGACAAAGCCAATACCTAGAGATGTGTTTTGTGGCTATATGAAATCTCTAGGATTGCGTAGAGACTGATGTACTGAATATTATAATTTCCCTGAAGTGTTCACATATGATGAATTTGTGTTTTTTCATCATTAATGTCTATGAATATTTGTTTGATCTTTATGCATCTTAATGCTCAGTGCATTACTTTAAGTTAGGAAAGTATGTCGGACAGATATGAGATTAGCCCACTCACACGGGTAATCGCCTCTATTTACTATGTGATAAATAGAGATGAGACTGTTTTTAAGCTTATTATCTAGGTGATAATCGAGAGCTCAAGCTTAAAACACGTATGTCGCCTTAACTGAGTGTTAAGATGAGAACATAATACTTACTATGTCCGAAAGTAAAATACCCCACATATTTTACTTTATCTGTCTATGATGCCAGATGTGAGTTCTGATGAATTTAGTGAATGAGTAGATATGTGAACTCAAGTTAGACATTGGGTATGTCCGAACTATCATCCGTACGGTATTGAAAGGTGTAGACATACGCTCCATGGGAAAGGAGTTAATACCGTAATACGTATTTCATACTACGTATGCATGAGACGACCAATAAGAGTGGCAGAAAGTTTGATCTCAACTTTTTTATGTCGTGTGAGACTCTTGAGGAATAGAGTTCCTCAATCCTTAGTCCCCTCATGACTCTTACTTATTCTCAAAATTTCTATTTAGTGTTTGCTATCTTAGGATGTTGCCAATGGTCATGAGTTTGATTCGATCTAATTGGACATTTCTAGAAAAGCAAGCTAAACTGAAATTGAGAGTTTAAAGGAAAAAGGAAGATCGAATTTGGAGAATCACATTGTAGTTTTGTATTCACCGGTTAACCAATTATGACTGTCTTTGGGATAATCATAATTCAGAATACAATATATATATTATTGTTTGAAAGAGATCAAGAGAGATATAAATGTGATCGATCGATCTAGGGAACTGCATACTAAATCTACTCAGGATGTGATGCCCATTATGAGCTGCTATATATTCCTAACAGATGTATGGCAACGAGCTCTCAAAGTATGCTTTGGTCGCACGGATTATTCACCGGTATGAATGTTGAAGAGAGGTAAAGAGAATCCTGTTCAGCCCACCATGTGCGAGTGGGAGATGATGGTTTTATGTGATGGGCTTAAGGCCCGTCCGCCCATGTTGGGCCTAAAAACCCGGCCCACAGGATAAGGGCCCGTAAATGGGGGAATGTATAAAAGGGATGAGAGAGAGAGAGAGAGAAGACACCTTTTGGCATAACGTATGTACATTTCCTCTCCCTCTCTCCCTCCAAAAGCTCCCAAACGCTTAAGGCGACGCCGTTTCCCTTTTCAAGGCAAATTGACATCATCGGATCAGAATTTCTTCCTCGATCTTCAGCATTGGTGTTTAATCTGTGGCTAACAAGGTACGCTCGAATCTGTGGTGTGCTTTAGGATCGGTGATACATGTATTTCTCGGGCACGTCTTCCGCATTGATTTAGGGGTTCGATTTAGTGTCGAATCCGTTTTTCGGGGATCCGTTATTCCCAACACTTTAGATGCTATGCCTCCAATGATTTCAGTAGGATCTTCGGAGGTTAGGTTTGTGGATCCCAGTACCATGGGGGCGGTAAGAATCTGTTGTCAATGATATGTAAAAGCAATTTTGCATGATTCTGCACACACACTTTCACTTACTACTTTCTCTTCAAAACTAAAAAATGAGAGAAATATTCTAAATCCATGAAATAATGACAAGTTGTACGCGTTAATACATGTCAATATATGTGTGTTTGAAATGTTTTAGAGCTTCGCATTACCTATGAAAACCAAATTGTAGGAGTTGCAAGATTTCCAAGAAAAATAAAAGGGACAGTTGAAATCACCCCCAAATGGATTCATCATCGGCCGTAGATATACGTGTGCCTAGATTGTATATCCTTTCCATGGAAGGGCTAGAACTCTCAATCTAAAAAGCAAAGAAATTAAAGCGAGTGTTGCGTGAGTAACCACATCACTACTTTTTTGTTTGCATAGAGTTTAAATTTTCTAATTTTCCTTAGATCTTCTAATTTTCGTGAACTAGTTCCTTAATTAGTCACTTGACTAATAATTGAAGAGACACTCTTTTGACAACTTCATTGAAATATAGTATTCCATTTCATGTACCAATAGTAGGTGCCGACACCTGAATTTTTACAGGCTAATTGAACATGCATTTTTTTTTCTTTTAAAAAATTTAATAAACAAATATAGAATAGAGATTTTTTTTTTTTTTTTTTTTTTTAAAACGATCAATGGAAGATCCATCAATGGAGTCCGGCCACATTCATTCCATTTGGGCTTAAGGCAATCCAGCCCATCACCTCTAATTGGTGAAATCGAATTCCTTTAAGCCCATCAAGCACAGTCGCCCAGACACGACGACAATCCAGTGCCACCGCCATCTCCAACTCAAGTTCTCTTTCCATCGCTGGATTTCAGTTACAGGACTGAAAGTTTCCTTTTTGACGGATTCACCTTCTTCTCAGCAAGCTCAACCTCCATAGACGAAGCTCTCGAGCTCAATACTAGGAATTGATGATCCACGGCTCACAGTCATCGCACACAACCAAAACCAAACGGATCTTTCATCAACGAAGTCGAAACCACTCGTCTTGACATGTTTGATTGCGGAATCGTCATCGTGCGCGCCTTCAAAGGCTTCATCGCCCTACGGATCGAATCAGGATACGTCTATGTGCCACGTGTAATAGGAATCTATATGCCTTCTTCAGCGGAATACATTGTATTTATTCTCTCTGTTATGAGGTATGACGAAGCTTTCTTAGCTATTGATCCAATGAGGCCAAACGGGTAATGCACGGACACCGTTTTATGATATGCCTCAGAGGAATAGCTTCGCTCGGAACACACGCAGACTGAAGGACCTGAGTATGAGTATGAGGCATAACTCCTTTGGTGGAGCCCATTTCTGCTGAGATCCGAAACTGCAGTGCTTTGCAAATGCTTTATCTCGAAGGGAATGGACTTACCGGGAAGGTTTCTTAATTCTTAGGTGAATTCAGAGGTTTGAGAGTTTTTTCGTCTCTTGGAGGCGATCTTCTCTCAAGTTCAGTTCCTGGAAGTATCAGTAATCTCTCATGGGGACTTGAAGCTTTGAAAAAGGAAGCAATAGCTTCGTCGGTAGTTTGCCGGAGCAAATAACGGAAATGAGCATCTTGATTATACTGGACTTCAGTGGAAATAGATTCTTAGAGCCAATTCCAGTTGGTTTGAGTGATCTTTTATTGAGCTAACTGCCCTTGTTTTGAGCAAGCAGAATTTGTCTGGCGAGTTGCCATTGAGCTCAGAGGTTTGCTGAGTTCGTAAGTCGATGATTTACAAGAGAGCAAGCATGTTATGCAGTGATGTCCCTGAAGGGTTTAATTAGTTTGGTTCTCTAATTGTACAGTTCAAGAGAAGATGGATTCAGTTTGTCTATTCCACATTAGACAAGACAAGAGCTACGGTGGCATTCATGCTTCTGCTGGTGTTTGCTTACCCCCTCAGCCTGGAAGGATGTAATCATCCCCTTCTCACCGCCTTCATTCAATCCTCATCGTGCACGGTCGCTGCTATTGCTGAACCATCGTTACTGCTGAGGTGTAACATGCCGGTTGCCTCACGGGCACTGCCACTGAATCATCGCGCCAAAATACTGAGACTTTGCTGGAGGCTCACGACATAAGGAACGAAATTATTTATTCATAATGAAAATCACTGTTTCTCTTTATATGTTGATTACTAACAAAGCAAATGGTGTTTCTTATATCGTCTATCATCTATGCAAACGAAGGTTATTATTTTTATTTATTTGTAAATGCATGCATGCCGCTACTCATATTCTTCTTGGCAAAACTTGTACAAAGTAGCTTCCTACTTCTCTGTTTCCTCATGAGTTTTGTTTTCCATACTTTTTTTCCTTCAATTCTTTTTCACATTCTTCATCCCTTCCGCGGCTGTCCTAGATGATGTTGCATTTTGAACAACTTCAGATTTTATATTTTCTAGTAGGTATGCAAAAATGATTTGGTCTTAAAATAATTAAAATAAAAAAGCTACTCTAACCTATCAAAGTTTTCCTCAATGTTTTCTGCGTAGTGAAGTTCGTAATTGGGACACCATTTGTCACGATATTTCTAATCTACAAGTATAGAAGAAAACACTTAGCAATGGACAAGAAGATCAAAGAATTCTTGCCAGCTCATAACAACTTTTTACCCATAAAACACTCTTACTCAATTTATGAAGATCACCAGAAATTTTAACCACAAACTAGGTGAAGGGAGTTATAGTTCCGCGTACAAAGGAATGCTTGGAAGTAGCAACATGATGGCCATCAAGATTTTAAAGCAGAAGATTTTATCAGTGAAGTGGCTATTATAGTAAGAATCCACCATGTTAATGCAGTATGCTTAAATTTTACCATTTTATTTAGGATTTAATCACATGTAAAATTAGGATTAGTTGTTAAAAAAGAAGAAGAAGAAAGAAAAGTAAAAATTTTCACAATAAGGTATCGTGTTTTCATTGTTGCACTACAAATTGAATGTTTTTTTTTTCCAAAAAAAAATTGTCATCAGAAGGAAAAAAATTTAAAAAAGAAATTATTTAAAGAAATTAATAACAAAAAAAAAAAAAAAGGAAAATGGGAAAAATGAGACCGGGCCGGGAGCAGGTCAACCCGGCCTCTTTCTTTCCCTTTTCTTTCTATTCGCTTGGCCGGCCCACTTCTCTTTATTTCGCCCAAGATGAGCCCAGCCTTTTTGTCCTCCACGCATTCTGCAGGAAAAAGAAGGTACGTGAACGAGAGCGGAAAGACAGCGGCAGTGGGGAGGCGCGAGCATCGCACCGGAGTTGGTGGTCGGGTAGCAGACCGGCAGCAACAGCTGGCGGTAGCAGAAGGCAAGCAGGCTGGTCGCCAGCCATCAAAAGGGGGCTGGAGGGTTGGTTTTTGGGGGGTTCGCGGAGAGAGAGCGCTAGAGACAGAGAGGGAGAGAGCTTGAGGGAGCGCGAGGGGGAGAAACGGAGAGTGACCGGGAAGAGGGAGACCTGGAATCCACCTTAGCCGAGCGTCGCTTAGCCACGCCCGACGCAAGGTTGCGCATCCTAGCCGGAACCAACAAGCCGCGGCTTCCCTTTGCCTCGATTTCAGGTTTTTCCGGTGAGTTTTTCGGTTTCTGGTTCAATCAGTGTTGATTTCCTAAGGATCCCGGCTCGGGGGCGTGTAAGGCGACTGGACGTAGTCTGATCTATCGATCTCGCCCATCATTCGCCACCCCCGAGTCGGGTAGGAAGCCCCCGGCCGACCTTTTTTGGTGCCCTGCTCTTGTCCCGTTCTCTCACATTTCTTTGCATGGATTACCGAGTCGGGGCGTGCGTTTCGAGTTCGCTTATGCTGTCCTTTGTTGATGTTGAGCATTCCCTGCCATTCTCGTTAAACTTTGATCTAGTTTCGGGTCTTATTCTTGTCCGTGGCTGTCTTGAGCCGACGCAGCCTAGGTGTTTGATAAAATGCCCTGAGGTGCTTCTGGTAAAACAGTCACTGCCTTTGCTGTATCCGAAGCTCGTGTATCATTGTTTTGATCACTATTTACACAGATCGTCTCCCATGAAGCCTTATCTCGTTGATCGTGGGTAGTGGTTGGCGAGTTTTAGCGGTGGCGTTTCTCCAAGAGAGATCCTGGCGATGGTGTTGTTCTCGGCAAAGAAAAGAGCATAGAAAAGAGGAGTTTTGGTGAGGAAGGAAACAACGCCCAGGAAAGGGGAAATTAAATAAAGAATAGAAATATTAAATAAAATAAAATAAACAAACAAAGAGTAATGAAAAAGAGAGATAACATCAATGCGTAAGCCATCTTGATCGTTGTGTGGGGTGGATGGACTTTGGGAGCGTCTGTTTCATTTTCGAAGAGTAACATTCGTCTTCATTTCGTCCGTTTACGCGTTCGTTTCGCCGAGGTCCGAATTTATGGCCGCATGTTGCACCTCACATCCATCTCGCGTTTTACATTTTATATATATTCGAGATTGTTGAATAGTGACGCACGCTGTTCTCGGCTTAGGATAAAAAAGATATACGTCAAAATCGTGGTTTCGACGTTGTGAGGTTGGGATTGAATTCGTGGGAACTTCTGAGTTTAATGGAAGCTTCATGCGTGCGGAGGACTCACGAAGAAGGGAGAAAATATTCAGTGGTTAGTGCGCGCCACGTCATCCGCTGACCTGGTGCGCACTAACCAATGCAATACCGGCACGTGTCCCCGAGCGGGACCCCCACGAAAATGAGAAAAGGGCTGGTTTTTGGGCGGCTCGGCTCGGCTCGAAAGAGGATCAGCGTATTCCTCCCGCTCAAAATTTTTTCTCTCTCCTCACTTAAATGGGCGGGTTCTCTCTCTCCTCTCCTCGTAAAAGAAAAAAAACGCTCACAGCCTCTGTTTCCTTCTCCGCGCATCTCACCTCCTCCGCCTCCGTCTCCGGCTCCCGCTCCGGCTCCGGACCTCCGCCTCGGCCTGCACCTGCCCAAAAGCGTCGCTGGCCATCTGCCTCTGGCATCTCGGTCTCGTTCCCGAGCGGCACCAGGCTCCCCGCCGCTGACCGGGCGTTGTCCCTGACGCTGGCCCGCTCGGTCGCGAGGGAGATCTCGGCGGACTTGGGCGGGGTCGACGGCGCGGCGAAGAAGGAGAGGCGCGGTCTGGAGAAGGATTCCTGCCGGCCTCCGCCGCGAAGCCATCGGCCTCCGGCAAGAGGGAGGCGGCCTCGGTCTCGTTCCCGAGCGGCACCAGGCTCCCCGCCGCTGACTGGCCGTTGTTCCTGACGCTGGCCCGCTCGGTCGCAAGGGAGATCTCGGCGAACCTGGGTGGGGTCGACGGCACGGAGAAGAAGGAGAGGCGCGGGCTGGAGAAGGATTGCCGCTTGCTGTGGAGGAGGTACGTGAACCGACTGTACCAGCACCGGGAGCTAGGGCTTTTCCTGGACGTGAGCCGGATCGGCTTCACGGACGAGTTCATGGAGGAGATGGAGCCCCAGTTCCAGGCCACGTTCAAGGAGATGGAGGAGCTGGAGAAGGGTGCGATGGCGAACCCGGACGAGGGCCCATGGTCGGGCACCACTGGTTGAGTAAGTCGGACCTCGCGCCAACTGGATCCTGAAGGTGCAGATTGAGAGCACGCTCGACGCCGTCTGTAATTTCGCTGCCGACGTGGTCAGCGGTAAGGTCAGTTTTGGAATTCCGTTCGTTGTTGCTCTCCGTGTGGTAAGAGAGGCTGCTATGGGAAGTGCTTGGTTTAGCTCCTCCTCTGATCCTTTATCAATCCATTGACTGACTTTCCATACAATCTACGAGCTGCTTCTGGATTTTCTTATTTGGTGAATTTGCAGTGGCTTTTTTTCCCCTTGGAGCGAACTGTTTGTCTGAGGATGTCAAGGATCATGAATACAATGACACTGGTCAGTGTGTTCCATAAAACTAAGTGTTTGGGCTTTTGAAGGACCGATGATCCTTTTGCTGTCTTTTTAGGGTTGATGATCTAGTGTTTGGTCACATCTAAGACCGGGCAATAGATTGAAAATTACTGGTGTTGATGGAAATTGGTTCTTCAGTTTTTTTTTTTATCTCTGTGTGATGTTTATCATCTAGTCATGATTCTCTCACCGGCTGGAGTCTTGCCAGACTTGACAAGTGGTGATCTGCCGCGAGCTGATGATTGCTTGAAATCGGATAAGCTCTATGGTTTCACGAGGCAATTATCCGTTTGAATGAAATTTGTACTTTCAGTCCCATAATTTTCTGATTAATGTGAAAGCTGATTCTCATTCCAATGTTTGGTTGATGTATGATTTGTGACGGTTCTTTCTTTGCAAGGTGTATGCGCCACGACAGATTACCATCTAATCCAATTCCGCTTCATCTTTTTTTCATTGAAGTTCGAAAGCGGGCGTCTCCTTCCTGGAAATAGTCCCTCCCTCGTGTCCTCATCCATTGGTCTCATTGTGCATCAATGATTGTGCATGCGTTCCTCTCTCAGTTGACAGCCTCTGCGAAGTACATTTCGGAGGAGACATCGTTCCTGAATGTGTTGTTGATCATTTTTTTTTCTTTCTTCCTCTTCATTGATTGTTAAATCGGTCTGATTCGGTTTATGCTATGTTATTTTCTGAAGGTCACATCTCGCCTCTCTGGGACTCCGCCATGTCGTGGGCATTGTTAGGGTTTGCACTCCTCTGGTTTTACATGACTGCATGTTACTTTTCTTCCTCTTGCCCAATGCAGAGCAATTTATTTTTATGGAGTTTCTGAAGTTCTTGTGGTTTTGAGTTTGAAATGATCTCAGATATCTCACTTTAGCTGGCTTTTCTAGAACTCGTGAATGATTGTTTTATTACTTGTAGGGAGATGACGCATCTCAGAATGCTGAGGAACTGTCAAAGGAAGTAAAGTTCATGCTGGCTGCAAAACCAAAAGTCAGAACAAAACTAGGAGTGACCCATATATAAGTAGGTATGGCATTTTCTATTATGACTGAAATATGCACATTTTACAGTCCTAGAAATAGTCCCTTCCTCGTGTTCTCATCCTTCCATTTCATCTGGTGTCTATGATTGTGCATGTGTTCCTCTCTCAATTTGTCAGCCTCTACGAAGTACTCTTCAGAGGAGACATCATTCCCAACGCAGTCTCTTGATCCTCTTCTTTCTTTTTGTCTCTTCATTGATTGTTAAATTGGTCTGATTCTGTTTATGCTGTGTTATTTTCGAAAGGTCACACCTTGCCTCTCTGGGACTCTGCCATGTTGTCAGCATGACTAGGTTATGCGCTTCTCCGATTGGTGATTGATTTATCGTTGATTGATATTTTCAAGTTCAATTGTATTTTGAGCTGATTCTGCTATTCAGTGATTTGGCAATGGCTTCTTTCTTCCTGGAGAAATCCTTTTGGCTGAGGATGTTATCTGAGGACAATGAATACAATGCAACTGCTCGGTTGGTTACATACAATACGACATTTGGGCTTTTTGGGTTGGTGATCTAGAAGCCTTTGTCTTCAAGACAAACTTGATGGACTGAAATTTTGACAACCTTCTAGGCTTCCATTACAGCTTGAAAGTTTTACTGGATTTGACAGCTGGTGATCTGTTACGTTTTCTGTGGGGCAGTTATTGGTTTGAATGAATCTTGTCCTTTACTTCTGTTATTTCTTAGTTAATCTGAAAGTTCAGATCTATTTTTCCTCCCTTTGCAGATCAGAGTTTGGTCAAGGCATTACCTTACATAGCCAAGTTCGATATGGAGTGTCTACGATCAGTGATGTTTATTCTCGCTACATGAGCATCAATTTCTAATATGTGTTCCGCTGCTGTTATCATCTAGTTGAGGTGGAATGATTAGATGTTCTCTTTCCTTCACAGGTCATAATTTGTTCTAGGCTATACTTTACCGTGTCAATTTCGAGATGGAGTGTCTGATCAGTGATGGCTCTTTCTTGCTGCATAAGCATCGATTCATAGGACAAGCTCTTCTGTTAGAGTTCTTTCTTGTCTGGAAAGGTCCACACAAGTTCTAGCTCGTTTCTCTTCATTCTTATCTGTATGCTACAATCACTAATTGGATCTCTGGTAAATCATGGAGATATCATATGTAAGATGTATGCGTCATGCTCTTCTTCCCTATCATGGAACTGGCTCCGGGCATTACCTGGTTGGTTTGCTTCGCCTTTCTTTCACACGACTTCTATGTTTTCTTTTTGTACAAAACAAGAGGTCCTTTTGTGTTCTTTTTGTGCCAGAGGTTATTTGAGTTGTTGGACTCAGTCAATGGCCATATAAATGTCTAATTTGTAGGTGTTCTTTGGTTATTGGGACTTTGAAGGTTTATTGCTGACAGAATCGTTTTTACTTCAGGGCATACTGGTAGTTTCTTATTTTGAAATGACATACATCAGATATCTATGACAATTTGCATTCTTAATCATTCTTATTTTGTTTCTATTTCTTAACCGATGATGGTAGCTGATACACTCATTCTTTTGGCAGATTAGAGCCTACTTTCTCTTCGGGATTGGATTGGAAAACTTTTGATTTGTACGTCTTACATTTTTCTTTGATGGAACTATCCTACATGTTATTTATCATGGACTTTTTTGGGTTCAACGTACCTTGTCGCACATTCACTGATAAGTCTCTTGCATATGCATTTTTTTTACTTGGAGTGTATGTCTGCTTGAATATTGTCTCAATAGGTGTTAAATTTCGTTTATCTGAAGAATTTTTGTCAGGTTTCCTGTGTTAATATTTGATGAGATTCATGCTATCTGGATGGTAATTTCCTATGCTAAGATGTTATTTTCATGCGACCTATTGCCTCTTTTTTCTCTATGTTATCTGGAACTTGCAGGACATGTTCTTTTCCAAAAAATATTTGTTTTATTCACACTGTTTTTTGCAGTAACATTTACCTTCTGCCAAAACTTTCCCTAAAGTATAGTATGTAATGTTTCACTTGTATAGCAATGTCGTTGGATGGTTTATCAATAGATTGGATGTTTTGGCCAACTTTTACAAGCTTTCTCTTTGAATGAGATGGTGCTATCTGGATGGTAATTTCCTATGCTAAGATGTTATTTTCATGCGACCTATTGCCTCTTTTTTCTCTATGTTATCTGGAACTTGCAGGACGTGTTCTTTTCCAAAAAATATTTGTTTTATTCACTGTTTTTTGCGGTAACATTTACCTTCTGCCAAAACTTTCCCTAAAGTATAGTATGTAATGTTTCACTTGTATAGCAATGTCGTTGGATGGTTTATTAATAGATTGGATGTTTTGGCCAACTTTTACAAGCTTTCTCTTTGAATGAGATGGTGCACTGGACGTGTTGCTTCAGGTGGGGTTCATGTGTTGTATGACCTATACCTCATGTTGAACTCGAGAAGAAAAACTAATTGGTTTGTTGACTTCACAAAGAAATTGAGCCTTCCTGCAGGATATATTGTATAGGCCCCAAAAGGAGATGGAAGGCTGTGATCTCTAGATAAAATTTTGCTTACAAACGAAGCATCTAGCGTTAGTGGGTATATAAGCCAGCGGAATACCTGATGGAGCTTGTGTAATTCTGCCTGTATTTTTGGACTTTTGGACATATCATAAATAAGTTGAGCAAATTGTGCAACTTTGTATCATATCATAAATAAGTTATGGCTGGCAAAAAATCAAGAATGATTGTGCAGATAGCACTTGTTATCATTTTGGTCGGGGTGTGATTTGCTGACTCTTGGAAGTTATTGATCTATTGATCTTTGCATTGTTGTTTTACAGCTTATTCTGAATTTTTGTTATTCGGTGAATTCACAGTGGCTTCTTTCCTCTTGGATCATATCTCTTGATGTCTGAGGATGTGGTTATGGGTTAGCTCCTCCTATGATCCTTAATTGATCCATCCACCGATTGGTCTTTGCATTTTATTGTTTTACAAGCAGCTTCTGGATTTGGTTATTTGGTGAATTCACAGTGGCATCTTCCCCTTGGAGCAAAACTGTTTGTTTGAGGATGTCAAGAACGACACCGGTCAGTTTGTTTCACAAAACTAGGTGTTTGGGCTTTTTGGAGGACTGATGATCCTTTTGCTGTCTTTTTTTGGTTGAGATGATGCTTAGTCTTTCAGGCGATAGGCTATAATTTACTGGTTTTGATTGAAATTTGTTCTGCGGTCTTTTATCTTTGGGACGTAGTTCCTTGTGTTCTTTTTTTTTTTTTTTTTTTATCGGTTTGCTATCATAGTTGCCTGTGTCAGATTTCTGGTAAATGTGAACATTGTCTTAGTCGCTCCAGAAAGTGTGAGCTGAGGAATCAACAATAATCTTCCCTTAGTCGCTTAAGATTTCTGGTAAATGTGGTCTGACAGGCAAAATAATCCATAGAACTTAGTCAGATTCTCACATTGTTTCCCATCTTGAACAGCTCCTCCAGATAGTTTTTTTCAAATAAGAGATCTGTATTTTTTGATGCAAAGGTAACACATGTTAAGAAATCAACAATAATCTTCCCTGGCCTGGAACAGATATTGCACATGGAATGTGATATCTTAGAATTCTTTTGAAAACACATGTTCTTTATATCACTTTTTCTAGTTTCTGTAGTTTGAATGGGTTCCCAAGTCTATTCTGCAGTTTGCTATATATTCTGAGCAATTTTCTGCCGGGATATTCTTAGGATTGTGGAGTTCGTTGCCATGGTTCTTGTTCTCTGGTCGCCTGTTGTTGTTCCTCTATTTCCAACACTTGTGCAGAGCTGGATGTCGCATAGCTCCTCCGGAATTGCTGATTTTGCTTGCATTTTTGGCCTTTACATTGCTCTTACGATACTTGTTATGTTATGGGGCAAGCGGATCGGTGGGTATGAATATCCCCTTAAGCAATATGGGCTGGATTTGATGTCAATGCAGAAGGTATGGATTCAATCAAGTTCATATGTTTGACAAACATAGACCAGATGTTAGGCAGGTGCATTAACTGTGTATTGCATGTCACATGTCTTTGTCCCACACTTGCATCTCGGTTTCCCTATTGGTATATGCATACACTCAACTTATTATTAGCACTGTCATTTTTAGATTCAGTGATGACCCTGCGTTAGAGAAGAAAGTACTACCACAATATGATGATCCGGCTCAAGATGAGGTTAGTTTTTTTCTCTTTTCTGATTACAAGTGTCATATCTAGCTATTGCGTTCCCACTTCTTTTGATGGTTTCAGGGGTAACTCTTGACTCAAGTGGATGTTTGACCTATGAAGCTGAAAGGAAATTGGAAGAGGTAACTAGTTTTTATGCATATTGTGGTTCAGCATTAGTTAGAATAGGAATGGGGTTTGCTCGGTCGTTCTAAAAAGTTTCATGTACTTCATATACAGCTAAGAAGGAGGCTACAGGGTGCTTCTTCAAATAGTCATTGTAAAGATCTCACCTCATCTGCCAAGACCTCGTCCAATTAATACACTCAATAAGAATTGGTTCGATTCAGAAAGCCCAAGAAAAAGAAATCCTTACGGAAGAAAGAGAAGTTGGACTTAGATGCCCTTGAAGTGGAAGCAGTTTCAGCACGGTTGGGTGTTGGAGATCTTGGATCACGTAAGGATGGGAGGAGGCAGGCTAGCAGAGAGGAACAAGAGAAAATCGAGGCTGAGATGAGAAAGAATGCCTACCAATTGGCCTATGCTAAAGCAGAGGAGGCATCTAGGTTACTGCGGGTGGAGCAAACTCTTCCTGTTACGACGGAGAATGACGAAAACATGGTCGTTGCTGATGAGGATGAAGATCTTTATAAATCTTTAGAGAGAGCCAGGAATTGGCTCTAAAGAAGCAAGAAGAGGAGGGGGCTTCTGGTCCTAAAGCGATAGCTCTTCATGCCAGTAGTATTCCCAGCGCACACACTGCAGAAAATCAGAGTGTCGTGATTGGAGAATCACAGGAAAGCAGGGTTGTCATGACAGTAATAGAAGGTTTTGTTTCAGGCCTCGAGGTTGATGAAGGTATACATTCGATTAATTCTGTGTTGGCCTGGACAATTTGCGATCACATTTTCTTTCTGAACTGTGGAACCCTTATTTTGTTCTCCAGATTTTTCAAATTACTGCCTTTTGCTAATTTGGGTAGCATTGCTGCTTATTGGGTCAAAACTAGTTTAAGTTGGCTGTTTAGTTTAGAATCCTGGTATTGTTTGGATGGTCAATGAGCAACATTTCTTGTTCTTTCACTGTATGCATACTGAAAGATTGTTTGTAAGTGACTTATTTTAGAGTTTGCCTTCTGTGTATGTGCGAACAAGCAGTGCACTTGATGCGCCTCATTGAACAACATCCTGGACAACTTGCAAACAAGTGAACTTTTCGCATACAACTTGCAGTCTGTTGCTCATGCAGTCACAGTAGCTTGTTTATTTGGGATGCATTTTAACTTCCAAACTAAATTCCTAATCGCTGGTCGAGGGGATTGCTGTCTTGAAGAGCAGTGGACTTATTCAACTGTATTGGCCATATTGGAGTTGCTTAGTTTTAAAACCACGGTTACTTTTCAGGATATATGCTGGCTAAGAATGATGTTGGTTCTACTGAGAAAGGGAGAGGGACATGCATATTGGGCTTGCATTGCAATTTTGAGATTTCATTCATGTAATTGAAGTTACTTCCTCTTCAAATCGGTGTTATATCCACCAATTGCTTGATATGGTCTTTGGTGTCTGAAAGAATATGTGATGTTATTTTCTTATCAAGTGAGTTACTGAAATTGTGCCATTACCCCTCGTTCCAGTTTCTCATAAACCTGACACAGAAGATGTCTTCATGGATGAAGACGAAGCAGATAATGAAGTATAAGATGAGCCCGGACGCTGGACAGAATTTAAAGAATTTGGTAATGATGAAGGTCCTGTTAATGAGGGTGAGGAGGAAGTTGTTCTGGATGAGACAATTCATGAAGCTGCAGTGGGTTTAGGGCTGTCGGGTGTCCTAAAGCTGCTCAAGGAATGGGGAACACTTAAAGAAACTGTTGAGTGGGGTGGTAGAAACATGGATAAGAAGAAAAGCAAGCTCGTAGGCACTGTGCTCTGCTCAGTATTTGGAGTTCTTGCAGTTTGTCAGATGCCAAGAGGTAAGTGACGAGGGACTGCAGCATGTTATCCACTTTCCTTCTTTGCGGACCTTGCGATTGGTAAAGTGCCTAGGAGTCACCGATGATGGCCTGAAGCCACTTGTGGGATCACAAAAGTTAGAGTTGCTTGTGGTGGAAGATTGTCCTCAGATTTCAGAAAGGGGCCTTCAAGGTGCTGCAGAATCTGTTTCTTTCAGGCAAGACTTGTCATGGATGTATTGAAGCCATAAGGGCACCCATTCCATCCTTGTGTCTATTGGATTTAGTAAAAATATGTTTTCTTGTAGTTGTTCAATAGATTTTTATATGATTCAAAAAATCGTGCCGTTTGTGGTTAGAGGAAAAACAATTGTGCTGTCATTAGTTGCTGGACTGGTGTTGTATGTCCATGCCAAGGCATATATGCCTTGCCTTCTTTTCGTTGCTTAAGCAAAGCCCCTGTTTTTCTTGTGAATTACTAAATCCCATTGCTTTTTGTTTGGAGCTTTTTCTGCCATCAAATTTTACCTTTTCGGAAGAATTGATCAGACCTTGGTCCTCATTGATGCAGTAATAAACCAAAGCCTGCATATCTTTCAAAGATTTTGATTGCACTTTTAAGCTATGGCGGGGTCCCTAATGAATTTCTTTTGGACATGGTGGAGAATGCTCTAGGAGATGCAAAGTGTCTTCTCTAGTAAACGAGCAGCTCTAAGAGGTAGTATTCTTCTGAACATTTGGACTGTTGAAATATTGTCTATTCTTAAAACAGTCCAAAAAGAGATTTCTCTCCAATTTTTTTTTTTCTATACTTGGATGTGCTTCTTCTTTTTTCTTGATTCGAAATATGCATAAGTAAAAAAATGCATCTCTATTCATCTTTGCTGCTTTTACTTCCCCTGGGTGCATAGTTCCTTCAATTGCTATTTCATGTGTAAACATTTTCCCTTCTGTTTTCCTTTGTTCTTTTACCGTATGAACAATTTCGGTGAATCATGGTGAGAAGGATGATTTCACTGCAGCCAGAATGATCTTATCTGGGATTCCTCTGGACGAAACATACCTACAGAATCGTCTGTCCATCCTGATGAACGATGAAAAGAAGAGTTCGAAAGGAGGAAGGATTCCTATTCCAGATTCTTACTATCTAATGGGGACAGCCGATCCCACAGGAATTCTTAAAAGTGCTAAAGAATAATGTTAGCTATGCTTGTCTGGGGCTTAGATGTTTAATTTAGTTACATGCCTCCATATCTGGTCCTTGGATTTAGACATCAATGGTGTTATATTACTTTGATGACATCTCATCTCTGGTTCTGTTCTTGTTAACCCCCACGTTTGAGTTTGATAGTCACAACTTTGGGGAAAAGGTGTAATTACCTATTGGGCTTTGATGTTATAATGCTGTTTTGGGTGTCTTTACTATTTAATAGTTTGCTTGAATCATCAATGCAGTGACAGTGGACAAATTTCAGGGAAGGTATTAGTATACTGCAATCCTCGTTTGCACTTCGGGGATATTCTTGTTTTGAATGCTACATATGTGGAAGCTCTGGAAACAAAAGTTGGAAATTCAAAGTATGCTATATTTTTCCCTACTAGTGGACTGCGCTCCTTGGCTGATGAAATAGCTGGTGGGGATTTCGACGGGGATATGTATTGGGTTTCACGGAGCCCTCAGGTTGGGATATGTATTCGAATGCTTGGTGGCTCCCATTTTCCAAGCAAGAGGTCTTTGAGTGGAGGGAATTCTGTTGTAACACCTGAAGTTCAGCCATCGGAAGGTAAGCCAGATCTGTCCCCAGCCATCGGGTGGACTTGCTGATGACAGACAAGCTGATATAAGCATTGACAGTGATATCAAATTGCACAATCTCAATGTTTTTCAGTGGTTATTCTCTTATCGGCTGGAATTTTAATGGTAAAGCTGGAGGAAGAGTCGAAAACTGTAAAACTTGGTTGATGACATTTCATCTTTCTTCTATTGAGGTTGAAAGACGTGTTTTGAGCAGGTTCGTCAATGTAGACCTGCTGTGTATAAAGATTACTTAGCAGGTTTAGTTCAATTGCTTTACTGTTGTTCCTTTTCAAGTGCTGAATGTATTCTCTGTTTTTATCCTCTAATTTTGCAGGAGGAGCCCCATATGTATTGCAACAGCTATTATTTACATTATCACTCAGCTCTTTGATGAGAAGAAATCTCCCCAAGGTTTTAGTTTCCCCATTTCTATTCAATTTAAACAACTAATCACGTATTGGTGCATATGTAAATGGCATTTGAGACAGCACATGCATATAAATAATTGAATGTTTGTGCAGATATATCACTTGCTACTGGAGTCAACGAGGGGACGATTAGGAACTCCAAGGATCTGTATCCTCACATTTCGAAGATTAATACCAAGCTGATATGCCAAGAAAGAGGATCTAAAGAATTTCTGCAGCTTTTGAGTGTAGATATACAATCAAAATCGACATTAGTTAACTTTCAGTTAGTTTTGCAAATCAGAACAATATTGAATTTGTAATTATTGTTATAAAGAATAAGGTGGTTCTTAATTCTCACTCTTTGTATTGTTGGAAGATATCTTGAAAACTTTGTTATTCAAATATCAAAATGCTGTGTTCGAGTTCTTTTTGGTCCTCGACTACAGAATACCAGCGTCATGCAAAATACATTGCTTCGATTTCGCATGATAATGTGGGCGAGCAGACGCAGCATTGTTCAACTCTGACAAGATGTTGGTTTAATAAGTTATTAGTCCGTTCACTTTGGTCCTTTACGCTCTCAATTCAACTGGTTAAATCTCATTAGTAGTCTCCATACCCATTCATTCCTTTGATTGGTCATCGTGGTAAAACTCAATTTCACCAGGTATGTTTCTATGCATAAAGAGATAAAACTCTACCCTATGCAGTATCATAGTCCTGATTTCGATTAATATGAATCTATAAGAAATTATCCACAAATTAGACAAACTATACGCGCGTTTCCCCTTTTTCCTTTTGAAAGCTTGGCAAAGTTTTAACAATGGCTTTTTATGGTTGCTAGTACTACTCATTATGCAAAATATTCATCACATTATAACTAGCAAATGAATGGGGCGTCGGGTTTGGACGTCAAATTTTATATGCTCAATAAAACAAGGAGGTTTAAACTAGATGCGTGCAAAGTTTGATGGATTAATTTTGAGTACGGGAGCACGTACGAATTTATTTTCGAAAGCTTTGAAGAAAAAAAAAGTTGCCCAAGATTATTTCCGAAAAGGGTGGTTGGCAAGAAAATAAAAAATAAATGGGGCGTCGGGTTTGGACGCCAAATTTTATATGCTCAATAAAACAAGGAGGTTTTAAACTAGATGCGTGCAAAGTTTGATGGATTAATTTTGAGTACGGGAGCACGTACGAATTTATTTTCGAAAGCTTTGAAGAAAAAAAAAAAGTTGCCCAAGATTATTTCCGAAAAGGGTGGTTGGCAAGAAAATAAAAAATAAATGGGGCGTCGGGTTTGGACGCCAAATTTTATATGCTCAATAAAACAAGGAGGTTTAAAACTAGATGCATGCAAAGTTTGAAGGATTAATTTTGAGTACGGGAGCACGTACGAATTTATTTTTGAAAGCTTTGAAGAAAAAAAAAAGTTGCCCAAGATTATTTCCGAAAAGGGTGGTTGGCAAGAAAATAAAAAATAAATAGAGCGTCGGGTTTGGACGCCAAATTTTATATGCTCAATAAAACAAGGAGGTTTTAAACTAGATGCGTGCAAAGTTTGATGGATTAATTTTGAGTACGGGAGCACGTACGAATTTATTTTTTGAAAGCTTTGAAGAAAAAAAAAGTTGCCCAAGATTATTTCCGAAAAGGGTGGTTGGCAAGAAAATAAAAAATAAATGGAGCGTCGGGTTTGGACGCCAAATTTTATATGCTCAATAAAACAAGGAGGTTTTAAACTAGATGCGTGCAAAGTTTGATGGATTAATTTTGAGTACGGGAGCATGTACGAATTTATTTTCGAAAGCTTTGAAGAAAAAAAAAGGTTCCGAAAAGGGTGGTTGGGCAAGAAAGTAAAAAATAAATGGGGCGTCGGGTTTGGACGCCAAATTTTATATGCTCAATAAAACAAGGAGGTTTTAAACTAGATGCGTGCAAAGTTTGATGGATTAATTTTGAGTACGGGAGCATGTACGAATTTATTTTCGAAAGCTTTGAAGAAAAAAAAAGGTTCGAAAAGGGTGGTTGGGCAAGAAAGTAAAAAATAAATGGGGCGTCGGGTTTGGACGCCAAATTTTATATGCTCAATAAAACAAGGAGGTTTTAAACTAGATGCGTACAAAGTTTGATGGATTAATTTTGAGTACGGGAGCACGTACGAATTTATTTTCGAAAGCTTTGAAGAAAAAAAAAAAAAGTTGCCCAAGATTATTTCCGAAAAGGGTGGTTGGCAAGAAAGTAAAAAATAAATGGGGCGTCGGGTTTGGACGCCAAATTTTATATGCTCAATAAAACAAGGAGGTTTAAAACTAGATGCGTGCAAAGTTTGATGGATTAATTTTGAGTACGGGAGCACGTACTCAAAATTTTTGAAAGCTTTGAAGAAAAAAAAAAAAAGTTGCCCAAGATTATTTCCGAAAATGGTGGTTGGCAAGAAAATAAGAAATAAATGGAGCGTCGGGTTTGGACGCCAAATTTTATATGCTCAATAAAACAAGGAGGTTTTAAACTAGATGCGTGCAAAGTTTGATGGATTAATTTTGAGTACGGGAGCATGTACGAATTTATTTTCGAAAGCTTTGAAGAAAAAAAAAAAAAAAAAAGGTTCCGAAAAGGGTGGTTGGGCAAGAAAATAAAAAATAAATGGGGCGTCGGGTTTGGACGCCAAATTTTATATGCTCAATAAAACAAGGAGGTTTTAAACTAGATGCGTGCAAAGTTTGATGGATTAATTTTGAGTACGGGAGCACGTACGAATTTATTTTCGAAAGCTTTGAAGAAAAAAAAAAAGTTGCCCGAGATTATTTCCGAAAAGGGTGGTTGGCAAGAAATAGAGAAAAAAAAAAATGAGTTGACTAAGTTTATTTCAAAAGGGTTGTTGGGCAAGAAATAGAGAAAAAAATGAGTTGTCGGGTTTGGATGCCAAATTTTATATACTCGATAAAACAAGGAGGTTTTAAAAATGAGGTGTCGGGTTTGGTAGCGTCGGTAGCAAAGAGGAGGTAATCATTCCGCATTTGTCTAGTGTTTCCATGAATAGAATTTGCTTAATATTCTCTACCTGATTTTATATTTACTTAAAATTCTCGCTTGCTGTTATGTTCGGGAAAAGAAGGTTGATTTGCTGAAGAACAGGTTTGAATTTGATGATGCTTTCAACTACAAGGAAGAACTGGACATGGATGCTACACTGAAAAGGTGAACCGGGAATATAGTAACGAAGATTGAGCAAATGACTGTACATCCAAACTTCAAGAAAGGCGACTTGGTTTGGGGCGTGACTGGATGGGAGGAGTGTAGTCTAATTGCTGCAATTGCTGTGAGATTTAGGTGATCCAGTCGAGCTTTGGGAAATTAGAATGACGAGTATATTAGGAACTCCATATACCTAACAAACTTTGTCGATCTGAACCTGAGGCAGCAACTCAAAGTAATATATTTTCCCAAATGAGCCAAAAGATGAATGTACCTCATATTTATGCTAATCTAGCACCTGCAACATTTGAGTAAGATGAATGTACATCAACTAACAACATAATCTCATTTTCTATAACAAAAGCTTTACACAGAGGTGTCTTAATTTGTCTAATCGTCCCTATCTTTGCGGTTTCATTGCTAACTGTCAATGCTCAAAGTCTACAACAAAAGAATTTATGCCACCATCTGCAAAGCACCCTAACGCTTCCAGTCCCATGAAAGAATTGTGATTTCCATATATTGTCACTCCCCTGCCTTGAATTTATGGATCAGTGTCACTCTCGGGATGACCCGAAACAGTCTCCTCAGACGAGACTTCCTCTGCATCAAGATGAAGGGTCATGTCCTCATGTATTCTGCAATAAAAACCATCCTCAACCACTGAACATGGTATCATTGCTTTTGGAATGGACAGTAGCACAAATTAATTTTCATCTCTAGTGGTGAACATAGGTACTGCAGATCAGCTTTCATCAAGCTTAATTACACGACTCACCCATGGTCACAAAATACCATATCTGTCGAGTGAAAGCGCCATTCAATCGTCCATGAAATAAATTTCTTCCTGAAACATTTAAAAAAGCATAGTTTATAGATGAGAAACTACAAAACTATTCCAAATTCACATTTTGACTATAAATCTTCTTAAGCAAAAACATATTTAAAGAAGAGGGCTGATAAAGACGGAAAGTATTAGCCAAAAGCATGGGAATGCCAAGGTCAAGTAGACCGAAAAACCACTTACAAAATTCAATGACAATCATTTCTAGAAAAAATTGACATTTACAGACACTTTTAATATGTATATCCAAAGCATGACCAAAGAGTCAACACCCCATATAATGAAGATTCAGAGACATAGAGACAGAAGAGCTGATCTTAACCTTCGATAATACATCTTTTATCATCAGATGGCTTGATTATTGACTTAAAGAGAAAAAAAGATGAGAAGGAGATCACATCATCACAGGTAGAGTAAATACTGACATTGTTATCACTAAATCCCTAGAGCAAGATCAGGTTTTAAAGATAAATATTTAATGCCTTCAGAAGGACCCAGCTGATCTAATGTTGTATACCCCAGCCAAGAGAATGACCCCACCCAAAAAAAAAAGAAGTAACTGATAAACAGAAGAAGAAGAATGCATAAAGCCTACCACAAAAATCATCTACACCTATTGTGCAGAACTTGTAGTCATCTTTCAAAATCGATAGCATAGTATATATAGTCCACTCTAAGGTCAAGATTCTGACATCACACCTTTGCTCATATCGAGATTGATTTCGGCCCCTTTTGACAGTCCACAAGGAAGGAACAAGAGTTTCGTTCTCCTAGTAGCAGCTGCACGCCGGAGGTTTTGGAGGGGAAAGGGCAACTTAAAATAAGGATGCACACTTAATTTAGTTCTTGTTCTGTGAGCTGCTTCAGTCACCCTCTTCACTTCCTCGAGCAAATTATAGTCTGTCCATCATGAATTTCAAAGAATTATGAGCATAACAAACCCAAGAATAAATGAAAGATTCATAAAAAGTAAATATGAAAACAGAAGTCTTGACCACCTACAGACACGTGTCGATATCTGAGTGGTAGATGCGCACCACGTCAGCAGATGACGTGGCGCGCTCATACTACTAAATATTTTCTCGATTTAAAATAGGGTATTCAAATTCACAGGAAGCCGTAAAAGCGAACCGTCAAAGTCTAATTCATCGTCTGAGTCACTATCTGATCCATCTTTGTAATGAGAACTGAAATCACAATGATCGTTCACTGCAGAATCTTCATCAAACGCATCTTCCACGTTATCATACTCATTCTTTTCGCTGTCAGCAGTTTGTAACGCATATATATCATCAATACCATCACGCGTGTCTTTTGGGATCTCCCTACTTTGTTCCTCATTATTATTATCTCAACTGCTCAGTCTTCCCCACTTTCCTTCTCTGTCTTCTCCCCTGTCTAACGAGAAGCAACAAGTTGACCCAACTCTTCCTTTGACAGTTCCTCAGCATTCTGAGATGCGTCATCTCCCTACAAGTAATAAAACAATCATTCACGAGTTCTAGAAAAGCCAGCTAAAGTGAGATATCTGAGATCATTTCAAACTCAAAACCACAAGAACTTCAGAAACTCCATAAAAATAAATTGCTCTGCATTGGGCAAGAGGAAGAAAAGTAACATGCAGTCATGTAAAATGACTGCATAAGAGAAGGCAATTCAGATAAAATACCTCATTGGCCATTTCACTTGGATGTGCTACATATGCTTCTCTATGCGAAACAACTTTTCTGACACGCTTTCTTAAACCAAGAGCTGCTTCGTCCTCACGTTGATATTTCTCCCATCTACAAAACAGAAGTGATCATAAAAAACATTAAGAGCAAGAATCTTGAAAGATGGAGGCCCATATTTTCTCCTTACTTATAGTTACAGAACAATCATTCTGTGTGAATTCATCTAGTAGGCAGATTTCCAACATAGATATCTCTGCACAAGCACTGATTACATTTGGCCAAGCTATCAGATACTAATATGCAGCCTCTGATCAGTTCTAAATGGGTTTTAGATTAAGAATGTGAGAGATATTCTATAGGGCGTGTCTACAATGGTTATTGCTTGTGGAGCTCATGATTTGACTGTTAATACTAAACACCTCATATCTATGAAAATTATATACATATATTGATGTAGAATATTCCCTGTTACTTGTTTTAAACTTAGGATAATTATTTTTTCTTGATGGAAGCGAGCCTTGTTATCCTCGTGGATGGTTGCATAGACTAAAACAAGTAACTTTTTTGTTGTCGCTGCATATGTCCATCAATTTCTTTCATGTATGCATGCTTGTGTGCTGCATCACACATTTTGCTCTTATGTGCACATCATGTATATGCATTTATATATGCAACCAGACAAATATGCATGCAAGTACATATGTATGTATGCTAGTGCACAATAAGTACCCTTACATCAATTCCCGTCCGAAACATAATTCTGACACAGAAAACAATTTAAGTTTATGAGTCCTACAAATGAAACACAGAGAAAAAGTTGCCAATATTGATGCAGTTCAACAATTGACTCTAACCTTGTCAGCAGCCAATTGATTTCCAAAAGCATTCATCAAGTCAGAAAATTCGGAGAATGAGAGCTTCCCATCTTCATTGTAGTCCTGCGGGAAAAATTAAAGGGTAAACCTGTTAAAAAATTGGACCGACACAACAGAAGGCCTACTTATTTTAAGAGGAAAATTAAGATGTCCCCGTGCACAAGGCTCTGAAGTTGTAGGTTCTAGGGATGGTTAGATGTACTTATCCTTACCCCTTACTTTTGCAGAGAGTTTATTCCATGACAAATCAACCTAGCTTGTCCTCACAGAAAGACCTACTTATGAGAGGGGAAAAAAACAGAATTCTCTGTTGCGTAGACCAATTTCCAAAAGCACTGAAAAATATCCTAATTATGGCATGATGGTCAGACGCTCCAGTAGAAAAATGTGTGACTGGCGCTTGGGGCATTCAGATTGAGAGAGAGAGAGAGAGAGAGAGAGAGAGAGAGAGAGAGAGAGAGAAGAAACAAGAAACGTTTCTGCTATATGTGTCCATCTGCTTTTATTAAGTGCATTTTATGTCTACGATTCTGGATGGTCCTGTGACCAAACTAATAGTTAACTTCAATTATTCCGTTGCCTTAAAATTGTGCAAAGGAACACCATATTGCCCATGGTTATATAATCACAACTCTCTAAATTGCTCCAGCAAAAGTAGTTCTCATCCATGCCGATGTAAATGTAATAAAAGTCTATGTACCCTCATGCACATGGACATGGCTGTTTGCATGCATCCATGTGGACTACTCCAGCCAAAAGTTTTGGATAACCCGTGCTATAAACAAATGATCTTGAGTAGCTATATCCTATGTGACATTGCAGGATTATGAAGAGGAAGAATTTGGATGCCATCAGAACATGGTCAACACCTTCCGGCTACTTGATTTTACATACATAAAATTGGTTTTTAGCAGTGTCAAAACACAGCATGTCAAGCAACCATGATGTAGAATTTCCGTTTTCACTTCTAGCAAGAACCAAGTCTAAAATTAACTTAAGATATGCAGAGGGAGATACCTGGGCAGGATATCAAAAGAATGGCCAGTTTAGTACAGGTTTCCTAGACAACTAATGATATAACACAATTTGAAGATTCAACCATAATTCCCAACTTATGGGTGAAGCGACCAAGTTTGATTCAAATTTATATCTTCAACTTACTTCCAAACAGGATGTCACAGGATTGAAAAACTACATAAGTGTTAATAACTTATGCACATGGAAGGAATATGCAATAAGAAGCTATAATAATAATAATGGTCTGTCACAACACTCAAATATCTTGGACTTCTCATATTCATAGCTTCAGTACCACCACTGAAATAATGACCTTATTCAAGTTTCCAAGCAAAAGCTTAAAAAAACAAAAGGAATTACACAGCTAGTGTGCCTTTCAATCTAACCGAGTTGAGTGTCTACCCATGTAAAACAAAACGAAAAGGAGAATTTCAACCCTTAGCCATCAAGTTTTGATCAAACATAACCTGTATTTACCGTCTTCCATCCGGCGACGATCATCCAGATGAAAATTATTGGACGGAATTAATAAACTCACAAACTATAGAAGAGATAGCAGTATAAGAAGCTTAACCCTCCACACTAGAACTTTCCACTTAGATTAATGATAAGAAAGATGACGGTAGAACATACTCCGGTGGGAATGGCGGGACGCGACTTGCTTCAGGACTTAAAAGGGCCGATGAAGAACTCTCCCCCTCAGCCTCCTGATAAGCTATCCAACTCTGCCTCGACCTAGAAGCCAAAGCAGCCACTATCACCAAGCCTCCATGCTTCTTGAAACAGAGGCAATAGAAAAGAAAAAAAAGCCAGAGGACAAAGAGAGGTCTCACAGTACCCATACGCCTCTCTCTCCTCCACCACAATATCCCTCGCGGCCGTCACGGCGTCGCCGAAACCCCAAAACTTAGCACCGCCACCAATATAGCCTCGCAAACCTCTTTTGCTTCAAAATCCTTGGCTACGTACTCGAGCCAGAAATCGGGACCGAATAAGGAGTAGAAGACAAATAAGGTCGAGAGGCCAGTCGGCAGCTGGCGATTTCTGGAGCCGCGGCTGGAAAGTCGATGACGGCGACGAGGACAGAGGCGAGGAGGGAAGCGCTTAGGGTGAGTGAGAGGGCTTGAGACAGAGAGAAGGGGGCGCTTGGGGTGAGTGAGAGGGCTCGGGACAGGAGATTCTTTTTGTGGAGGAAGCGGTGGCAGAAGCGTTAGTCTCTTATCTCCATTCAAAACGAGAATTGGAAAACCATCCTTGACATCTGAGTTCACCTGTGTGAAAGAATATTTTTAACCCCATTAACCATAGAACTTTGAGCTGAAAAGAGAAGTGACAGGCAACACTATTTGTGATTATGGTATACATCATCCCTTAATCACCATTTTCGACTAGTCCGTTGTGTCACAAACCAAGATAGATCGCGATAGGGGACGGAAAAAAAAACAAGACTTGACGCATTACAAAGGAGTGATCCCAGACAAATCCACAAAAATCAATAAGCTTTGGTTCCACCAACAGGCATTGACACTCAGTATACCATCTAACGGGAACAACACACAGCAATAGACTTCAGTGAACGTGAAAAGACACTCTTGGGAAAATCAGGGAAAATCGGGATTGACATGAAATCCAGTAAAGCCTTGGCTATGCAGCTGAGTAAAGTTTTCATGTCAGTCCTTGTATTTACATCTCTCCCTCCCTATCCTTTTAAGCCTCGGCATCCTACATATGTACAGCCGAAGAACGGCCATCTGCCTTACTATAAGTTTCTTTCGTGAGGTTCCAGCCAGGGGAAACCCAGGAAATCAAAACCTCCCTCTCTGTGTACAGTTTTATGCTGGTGCTTCCCCTTGAACCCTACAACAGAGAAAGGCATGCCATGCATGAGGAACCATCGAAGGAATCGCAAACCCCCATATGAGGGCGCAAAGACTTAAGACATTACCCGTTTTCCGCCCGAACCATGAGTTGCAGGAAAGAGTCCAGTGTCATCAAGTCTAAATCCCTTAGATTCTGCTAGCAATCTCAACCTGCACCAGAAATACAAATCAAACAGCAGGCATCATTATACTGGTTGGAATCAAGAGTGTGCTGTTTTTATAAAGCAAATAGCATATTTCTCTATGATCACATCATCATATCAGCGTCAAATGCTTTGGGATTCTTTGGCTGTACATGAACTGATCAAATAGATAACTTCTAGTACTTGCTCTAGATGACAAGTTTAGATAACTTCTAGTACTTGCTCTAGATGACATCTTTGTTTGCGCGGTAATCATGGACAGAGGTTTAAGCTGTCCTGGTTCAACCAGGCACAAGTCCAGCTTTGCGTACTGTTTTTATCTGTTTAACTAGGTAGCAGACACCAATCCAGTTGATCGATGATCCGGTTATAGAAACATTGGTCAACCATGGATCACTAATCTTGAATTACTTGACTGCTTGAACACTGTTGGAATCACTTCACAGAATTATAAGAGTTTGACATTAATCCAAGAGTACAGTAGATGTTCGTCTTCAGATGTCAGTCCAACTAGTTTGTGCTTGCTGTCATGCAGGCAACAGCTCTTCAATAAGCTACAGGGACATCCTTACAAGACTCAAAAGCTCGGCTCAATTGATGTTCCTTTCTCAGTTAAGTTTTCACATGTAGTAGATTTTAAAATCTCAGAGATAAAGTGTTGCATCTTCCCAAATTGCTGAACATACCTCCTGTTTAAGACGTCATTCCCCGTCCAAGCTACCAATCCAAATGCATATATGTCCTGGGGATATACCTAAATAAAGGAACAAAAGGATATCCAAGCTCAGATTGTACCTAAAGCCATGGCGAAGTTAAGAATTTCAGACAATGGAAGATCATAAATGAAAAGCAAGGGAGGGTTCAACCCAGATAAAATGTCAGACAATCCTTTCATCCCTCACAAAGTGGCACTTTGGAAAACTGAATCGCCTATGTGGCAGTACATTAAACATGGCCGAGCAGTAACTTGGGTGCCTCATGTGTTCTTGATCTCCTATTCTAGATAATTATCTCAGACTTCCTCGAATACATGGACATCAGGATCATCATTTGTCAAGTACCTTCAAATCTATTCGATGACGCAGCTCTCTTCCTGGATAGGTGCAGAGACCAAAATATGTATCAACACCCGAGTCAGTACCCTGTTGAGATTACCGAATAAGAATATTTGACGAGCGTGATGTTGTGAAAAGAAAAGAAATAGTACCAGAAGAAAGTATGAAAGCAGGTGGTGCAGAAGACATGTCATCAAGTATGAAACATAGAAGGTAAGCTAGGTCAAAGAAATAAATCATACATCTGGAAGCATCACTTACATCTGAAAGTTCAGCCAAGAAAGTCCATTCTCTCCACTTAAATTTTCCTTCATATCAAAATTCTCTCCCTATCAATCACAATTCTCTCCACTTAATAGTTTTGAGTCCCTTTTCTTCATAATCACAAAACAACAATTCGACCAAAGATGAAAAATGCTTCAGACTGCTTTTAGTTAGGGTACTAATTTATATGCAAAATGCAGTTGCAGAAGTTAAAAAATTCTATCAGTTTACATGCTTCAAACTGGTTTTAGTTAGGGTACTAATTATATGCAAAATGCAGTTGCAGAAGGTATAAAATTCTACCATTTTATATGCTTCGGACTGTTTTTCATTAGACTACAACTTGACTCACTGAAACAAGATACCAATTAAGTTAACTTCATATGGTTGGCGGTTATTACATGCCTCAGACTTCAGCATTCTATAACTAGCATCGAGAATTAGCTTAATTTCTCCAAGGTCTAGTACCTTACTAGCATGTCCAGACACTTAGAAAAACATACCTCCTCACTGTGAGTACTAAAAATCAAATCCTCTCTTAGAAACCCCATATCCTTTAAATGCTTCACGTACTTCTTTAGAAAACCTCTGTGGCCAATGATTCAAACTCATCGTAATCAGACGGACAGACACAACCCGAGAGCCAAGCAACGGTGATCGATCCAAACCAATGCAAAGCATCCCTCCAAATCACAAAACCCAACAACCGGTGAGTGATCAATCGCTAAAACAACCGCCAAACAAGCAACTCATAACACCCAACCTCTCCAAACATAAAAAAAAATTCACAGAATTGAGAAACGAACACCGTCCCTCCCATCAAAACCAACGAACCAAAAAGGGACGAAAAAAGATGGAAAAACGGCGGCTTTCCTCTACCTGACGGAAAATGGTAAAAGGGAAAGTGGCGGACTTCAAGAGATAAACCCAGAAGCAGAAAAGCAAGGACCCATCTTCTCCTTCTTCTCCTTCATCTCGTTCTTGTTCTTCCTCCTTCTCTGCTTCGACGTCGAGGCGGAGGCGGAGGGGGAGAGAGGAGGCGGAGGAGGAGGTCCAGAGGCGGAGGCGGAGGCGGAGGCGGAGGAGGAGGTCCAGAGGCGGAGGCGGAGGCGGAGGCGGAGGAGGAGGTCCAGAGGCGGAGGGGGAGAGAGGAGGCGGAGGAGGAGGTCCAGAGGCGGAGCCAGGGTCAGATGACCAGCGACCGAGGCGGAGGCGGAGATCCGGAGGCGGAGGAGGAGGTCCAGAGGCGGAGGCGGAGGCGGAGAGAGGTGGGATGCGCGGAGAAGGAAAGGAACCGAGGCGGAGGCGGAGGTCCGGAGGCGGAGGCGGAGAGAGGTGGGAGGCGGAGGCGGAGGTTCGGAGGCGGAGGCGGCGGAGGTTCGGAGGCGGAGGCGGAGGCGGAGGCGGAGAGAGGTGGGAGGTGGAGGTTCGGAGGCGGAGAGAGGTGGGATGCGCGGAGAAGGAAAGGAAGCGTCTGAGCGTTCTTGGTTCTTTTAGAGGAGAGAGAACCCGCCCGTTCAAGTGAGGAGAGAGAGAAATTTTGAGAGAGAGAAATTTTGAGCGGGAGCTGACCGTCGTTTCTTCTACAGTGGAGCCGAGTCGAGCCGAGCCAGCCGAACTTGTCTCATTTTCGAGGGGGTCCCGCTTGGGACAGGTGTCTGTATTTGAGTGGTTCGTGCGCGCCAGGTCAGCGGATGACGTGGCGCGCACGAACCACTGAATATTTTCTCCGAAGAAGAGGAATACTAGAAGAAAGAAAGAAAATTAAAAGAAAAAGCAAAAGGAAAAAATGTAAAAAAAAAAAAAAGGAAAAGTGAAAGTTGGCTTCGGGAAAAGACGAAATAGGGAAGAAGACAAAAGGCGTGGAGAAAAAAAGAAAGAAAATTATTAAATTTAAAAATTTTAAAAATCTTTAAAAAATTTAAAAAAAATGTCTTTTTATCCTACTAGGTCGGATCCGGATTTGGGCCGGGTCAGCGGGTCGGATCGGGTTCTTCCGGTCCGAACCCACTCCCTCGAATATTATAATATTAAAAATTTTTAAAAAGTTAAAATTAAAAAAATATTTTTTAAAAATAAAAAATAATTAAAAATATATTTAAAAATTAAAAATTCCAATTTTTTTAAAAATATTTTTAAAAAATTATAAAAATTTTCCATTAAATTTGTATTGCATAAGAATTGTTAAAAAATTTGTATTGCATAAAAATATTTTAAGTAGGTTTTAGCAATACGGCCTCGGGTACGGCCGGGTGCACGGCACAGTCGGGTTGGGTATGGGTCATTAGAACTACACTACAAGAATATGGGTCAAAATGGATTAAATGGGTTAAATATGGGTCGACTTATTTTCGACCCGACCAATACCCGACCCGACCCACCCATTTACCAGCCCTAGGTTTTGGCCTCATTGGTGGTGCTCACAAGCTCGCGTTCCAGTTCCGCTGGGCTCCCCTCTGATACAATTCAAGCAGAACGAGATTCATACATTCTCAAGCCAATACATGATCCCTCAGCATAGAAGCAGCCTCGGGAGGCATTTGTAGCTTACCGGTTTCTCCCTTCAAGCCTTTCTAGTTCGTCGAAGTTTGGTCGCTGGTACCTTTTGTTATCATCTATTTTCGGCCTCCCGATTTTCATAACAGATCCTTTGACCTGCTATTTCCATTAGAGTATACTGAAGCTGGAAACATCGACTTCATGAGAGACACTACAAATACTCCTGTAGTATAACTTGGGCATCATGTGTCCAGTTTCCTCATGGGACAATCAAAGGCACAATGCCACGATTGGATAAAGCTTCTCGAGACCAATATTAGAAATATTTCGAGTGAAATTCAAGTTGAGAAGAATAATATGAGAATCAAAATCAAAGTATCGAATTTGTACATAACATCCTCGATGTGAATATTCTATTCATCTTGCCACTTCAAGGTCTCTTATATATTCTTGCAATTGACAGGGCTATTGTCTCTATTGAGGAAAATAGGCTTATATATGGATCCATTAGGCATTAAATTGTACAGGAGACTTTGCTTTTGACTTCCAGAAGCAAAAGCCAACGAGTATTGCTACATTAACACGGTGAATCCTTCCTAGTTCCTAGCCACTTCATTGATAAAATCTAGGCCATTTGATTTTCGTTCCTTCAAAATATTGCCAGGCACTTCAATGCATTTAAATCCAAAAATTTATTTTTCATATATTTAAGTATTAAAACTTGCCTCAGTCATCCACTTTAGTCCTTCCATTAACTCTGTTAGATTACAATGGGCGTACAATTGATGAGGAATTAACTTATCAAAAATCACATAAAATTGAAAAAGTTTCAAAGTTGCAAGTTTTAAATAAACAAGATGGAAATCTAAGACTCAAATGCAATATATTAACAAGTTGTAGGACTTTTCCTGGTAATAGTCCCATTTTCTTTTGATCGTTTAAATTAGAGCCAACGTGACCTACAAGACCATATGATGGCCCCATCAGTATTTTCTCAGGAATTTGATCTCGGTCAGAGCAAATCAATTGCAAGAAAATAAAAATTTGTTGCCATTGGTGAATAGACAATTTGAACTTCGTCGAGCCAAATGCTGAGCCACTTCTAAATGCAGCAACCACAAATAAAAACTGCTCTGCGGCCTGCGAGTCATGCCAGGGAAAAGAAAAAGAGTGATTCATACCGCGTCATAGAGGTCCGAGGAAACTCGCAAGCATATGAAAGATAGCATGTTGCCAGCCCTATTGGTGAATATTCTATAGAAAACAAGTGAATTGGTTACCAAATGATTAACTGGATTAGCTAGAATTCACATAGGATGAACATATAGAATACGCTTCCCAAACACGGTTAGTTTATGAACCTACACATACGTCCCATCAAGGGTCCGACCTTAAAAGTGTTGTCGTATGGACCACACATGGACATGGCCTTTTAATGTTTGTGATGTGTTTAGTTATGCAATATATATCTAATTTTAGGATAGTCAAAAGTAATCCCCGTCAAGTTCTAAATCAAATAGCATTCTTCTCGATCAGATATGGGAGGTGAAAAAATGTATCAAGTTATACTAATAAAACATGACCTAGTATAAAGAAAATTTCATAAAATTATTTATGAATAATTTCATGTTTACTTTATAATGGAATATGAGTGCTTTCAAATATAAACTTCATGAAATTGTTTCATCTAAGACTTTCTTTCCCATTTCGATAAAAGTTGTTTCCTGCATAAATAGGAGGTGTCTACTTTGTAAAATAGACGTTTTAATTCGAAATTAGTAGTTCTTGATACCGCGAAACCATATGCCGGTGGTAGCACGTTAAGAAGCTAGATCCCAGGTTATAATATTTGCTTTCTAATTGGCATTACCCTAAATCACATAATGAGAGAGGAAAATTCTTAATATCCGTCCCCTTGCCCCACCGTTTTTTGTCCCTCCTCTCACCAATTTGTTTATCCTTTTGAAGGTGAATGCAAGAGAGTAAAATATATATGAAGTACAATAGCACTATAGTAACCTAAGAGCTAGAAGAAACCAAAATGTAATCAATCGCAAGCTAAACTACCTCAGCTTCCTCCCAACATACTACTATATTGTGGGGGAGCAAAGCTTTTTCAATTAAACAGTTCCTTGTCCTCTAAATATCATTGTTATCTCCAAGTAGAAAACTAGCGAAAATTGTCGGAGCACTTAATGAACTTGAAAATGTCTCTAATTCCATCTCGGCCTTGTCATCGTCAATTGGCTCATCTGATGGGTAAAGAAGCGGTTTCGGAGGCATTTGAATATTCCCAATATCTCCTTCAAGCATTTCTAAAACTTTGTTCATTGGAGGCCGATGGGTAGGGATTAATTGTATACACCATAGTGCAACTATTATCATTTTTTTTATCACCCCCCTTTCCTCTTCTACCACTTTTTCCATCTCAACATTTTTTCCTTCATTGACTTGGTCATACACCCACAGCGGAAAATAAATTTGGCTTGAGTGTTCCACATTTGCATTTACATTTTTTCTTCTACCTGCCATTTCCATGAGCAACATCCCGAAACTATAGACATCTGCTTTATAAGATATACCTCCAATGCTTTTGTAGAAAAACTCAGGCGCCATATATCCCAAGGTTCCTTTTGCAGCAGTTACTGAGACTATGCTATGATCAATCGGATATTGTTTCGCGAGTCCAAAATCAGAAACTTTCGGAGTGAAGTTCTTGTCTAAAAGAATGTTGTGAGGTTTGATATCAAAGTGTAGTATTTGCATGTCACACCCTCGATGTAAATATTCAATCCCCTTTGCCACCCCAAGAGAGATTTCATATATTTTCTTGTAATCAAGGAACTTCTCTTCTTCCTCAGTGAAAATATGCTTATCCAAAGATCCATTCGACATGAAATCATACACAAGAGCTTGTTTCGAGCCTTCAAAGCAAAAACCAATGAGTTGCACTACATTAACATGATGAATTCTTCCAATAGTAGCCATCTCATTGATAAAATCTTGGCCATGGGCCTTGAACTGCTTCAAAATCTTGATAGCCACTTCATTGCCACTTTTGAGTGTTCCTTTGTATACAAAACCATATCCCCCTTCACCTAGTTTGTCCTTAAAATTTCCGGTAATCTTCTTAATATTCGAGTAAGAGTACCTTATGGGCAAAAAATTGTTATGAGCTTGCAAAAATTCTTCAATGTTCTCATCCATTGCTAAGTGCCTTCTTCTGTACTTGTAAATTAGAAATGTTGCGACTAATGGTGTCCCGATTACGAATTTCGCTACACAGAAAAACACTTGAGAAAATTTTATATGTTAGAATAAGTTTGGCTTTTTTATTATTTTAAGAACAAATCATTGCGGCTTACCTAGTAGTGATGTAAAATCAAGAGTTGTCCACACTGCCGTATAGAATGCCAAAGGACCTGACCCACCTGTGGAATGAATCAATGATGAGAAAAGGAATCGAAAGAAAACAATGTTGGAAAACAAAACTCACGAGAAAACAGAGTAGTGGCAAGCTCCTTTGTATATGTTAGTTTTTGTCCAGAAGAATATGAGAAGTAGGGTGTGCAATTGCAAATACAAGGAAATAAAAAGCTTCATTTGACATAGATGATAGACAATACAAGAAACTCCCTTTGCTTATTTAGCAGTCAACAAATATAGAGAAATAGTGATTCTTATTTTTTATTAATAATTTTGCCCCCCTTTCTATACATGAATACAATTTTTTAAGGAATGTGCTAGTGAGGGTCTTTTGGATTATTAATTAAGTGATTTATTACGAAACTAATTAAGAAAAAAGGCTAAAATATAAACTATATTTAAAAAAAAAAAAAAAAAGTCATGTGGCTGCTAGCATAATAGTTCTAGCCATTCCGTGGAAAGGAATGTGGATTTCAATTATTTCCTTCATTTTCCTGTTTTGAAGAGAATTGGCAAGTGAAAAAGTGTACATAATCATGCAAAATGGCGGTAAAATTTCATTGCTAACAGATGCTTACCATAGTATTGAAAGGATTTGCAACTCGCAGAACCATAGTAGATGTCGAAGAAATCAAAGAAGCACATGAAAACTTTCGTCCTTGAATGTGGAAAGTGGAGACTGAATCCATCAGTCATGATGTTATGGATTAGCTTGTAGTTGTAGGAGCTGCTATTACTATGCTCTTCACCCCCAAAATTAAATGATACCCATGTCCACCCGTGAATGGTGCAAAAATCCCTAACATCCGATGCTTTTGGATTGACTAAAGCGTACAAGTTCCAATACAATGGTGTGTTGGAAGAGTACAACCCCTTAATGCATGGACCGGTAGTGATATAGGATAGATTCCTAACTGGCTTTGAGCAATTCACGATGACCAATGTACCATTGTCGCCCCTGTAGTATGGGTTGATTAAATCGTCACTATTCTCGAAGTTATACAACGCCCATGAATGACGAGGGAGAGATGAGCAATTATCCTTTTGCAACCCGTCATCAACCAATCTGATTTGATTAGAGGTATAATTGATAGACTGCACGTAGAATCGGCCCTTATCAAGATGTAAAACAGTGTGATTATCTTCACAATTCAGCTTGTAGACACCACATTCTTTTAGATCACTCTTTAGTCGAAACGGATATCGTATATTGTGAATATCACCACACGATGAAACGCACTGCCGATTACTCTTGGCACTACAAGCTATCGCTGGAAATAGAACAAGAGTGAGTAGCAACACCTGATGGATATTCATAGAACCGAGGGCGTTAACCATGCTTCTGTTTGTCTTCTGGCAAAGAGAAACTGGTAAAGAATCGCTTGGCGGGTGTGGAGGGGGCACAATATGAAAAGATTGAAAGATGATCAGACGATCCTTGTTTGATTGGAGACTTGAAGTTGCCAAGTCTTATAGAGAAGCCCAAGTCAACCTAACAGATGGATGGAAAGTCAAGAAATTAAAGAAGTGGACCCAAACTTTATTAGTGGAATGGCCGGTGGCCATCCCCATTCGAGACGATGCTTTAATCACATAAAGAATTCAGGGAATCTTCTTTCACATTTGATATTTCCTTCTCCACCATCTCCACTTTGCTTCCCTTTTCTCCCCATGATTCTTGGGTCCGGATCCCATCAACAAACAAGTCCACCTCCTCCTGATACACTCACTTTCTTCTTATTTTCTTCTTCGTTCTCTCCTCCCTTCTCCTCCACCTTTGAAATTTTTCTCCTCCATAGTCGACACTTGGTCGCTTGATATGTATTCCATATTTGCTAAATTAAGTCACAAAACTTTTGACGTAATTCTGATTTCTTACGCCATCAAATCATTTTATAAAGTAAATAATCACTATAAGAAAAGCATCTTATATGGTAATTAATTTTTTGCACAGCATCATCTTCGATCTAGTCATGAACGAATACGTGTTTTGTCATGCAAATCTGAAAAAAATCCTTATATGAAGTTATATTGTATAAATTTCCAATAGTTTATGTGCATAGTAATTACATAAAATACCCACTCCTAGACTCCGCTTAAAAGCATATTCGTATATACCTGTACTATAGTAGTATTCCTATAATGCAAGTGGCAAGAATGAACGCGTTGCTAATACAGCTATGTAGAGATGGGACCCACGTGGGGACAATTCGAAGCAATAGTGGATTCTAACGACTTTGTACATCACACAAACTTTACATCTTCGTTGTTGAAAAATTTTTCAACTCAATGATGGACACGGCAGATAAGGGGGATATCGTTCTTAGCCAGAATCATAAGGGAGACATGCTTAAAGAATCATTGAAGACAGAAGCAACCCCGATAGCCTTTGCTGTGGATTGGTGATTAGTGCGTGCAATCAATGCTATCACTTCAAACTAACAATATCTCTTTTGATCTCCATTTCTGTTTAACTTTGTTGGATTGATACAATGAACCAATTTTGTTTAAAAAAGCTATCTAGATGCGGAAGAAAACTTCGGCGTGACTATTAAACAAGATTTGATAGAGGTTGATTTATTTTATTGGACCCTGCGCAAAAAGAGAGTTAAAAAGTAAGAAAGGAGGAAGAGTGGACGGACTTGTTTTCTGCCAACCCACGAGAATCGTGCTTTCTCATTTTTAAATTTAATTAGTAATAAGACTTTTGTCCTGTCTTATGTCGCTTTACTTTTGAGCTAATAAAAGTGAATGACATTGAAATAATTATAATAGCGCGTTCTTCATGATGCTCATTAAGAAGGCTAAGATAATGACTGTACTATGTACAAAATACAAGTTGTAAATTGATCAGAAAATAGGATGTATATATGTTCCTGTCAGCACGTAGCTGAAATATTACCTTAATCAACTAGCTGTTTTCTCATTCTCATTCTTGAAACTTTTTAAAGACATTTACTATATTACCCTTTTGAGTCTCGAGCATCTCTTTGATGCTTTGAGGCATGGTGGTCGGAGGGGTAAATTAGTTGCAAATGTGACAAGTGTGTAAATCACTAAGAGCATCGTGCCCAGGACACAATAGACACTGTGCTAAAGCTCGGCCATTCAAGGGGTAACACAAGTCAATCTCGACTCAACCATTTCAATGCTTACAATGCACTGCATGAAAGCCTTACTGGACGGACCCAAAAATCTTCAGTTTAGGATCTTGAAAAGAATTATTACAGAATGGGAAGCAGAGACGTTTGAAATTAAGGGAAGCTTCCCTCTTTTTTTCTCAGCTTTGGGACCAAATATTTTATGTTTGTTTGCGACTAGGGGAAGGACAATATGCTTTTTAGTTCGATGGAATTTTTAAGAGAGAACTTTGTGGTGAGTTGATGATGAGGATATGAACAGAAATGTTGATGTGGTTCTTAATCTTGATCCAAATAGAGCAGCTAATAATTCCAATAGTTTAGCTCTTATGCCCATCTAATGAGTCCTTAAGCTAGCCTATATTCTACTTTGATTGTGTATGAGTTCTCATTGTATTTAAGTCTGATGGTTATATTTCTGCAGATTAACGCGTCGTAAATTTTAACCTATTTGAGTAGCAAAAACAAAAAAACAAATCAATGCAAACAAGGAGAATTTTTTTACGTTGTCAACATTTATGTATTCCCAAAAGAACAAATCATTGGATTTATTCAAAACAGTACGAAATTTTATGCTCCGTTCAATTTTTCACCTTCAGGAATATGCAAGTAAGCAAAGAACATGCCATATCGTGATGACATTTTGAATGAGCAAAGTCTCAAAACTTATCGAAAGAACTCAGACGAAACTCAATATCTAGATCAACTTGAGATTTTATGATTTGTGTAAGGACCCGGTCTCCACTGTACATATATTGTCCGCTTTGAACACTAAGTCCTCACGGTTTTGTTCTTCTTAGGTAGCCCATAATATCTCAAGAAAATGCATATATACAATTAAAGGGACCCAAGCCTCCTAAGCGATGTGGGACAAGAAACATGTCTTTAGCCTCGCCCGCGTACTGCGACCCGGGTCTCCACTGTACATATATTGTCCACTTTGGACGCTAAATCCTCACAGTTTTATTCTTCTCAGGCAACCTATATTACCCCAAGAAAACGCGTATATACAGTTAGAGGGACCCAAGCCTTATAAGGTAGCTCAGGATTCCCCCCTAAGCGATGTGAGACGGGAGACATGCACTTAGCCTCGCCCGCATACCGTCGAGGTGATCTTACTCCGTCCCTCCGTACTGCCCAGGTCTGGGTCATCACAATTGGTGTCCAAGGACATAGCATTGCTACATCAAATAGTTTGGAAAGATGTTTTATTTGGCCTTTCTATTAAGGTTTATGCTGAACATGGTATTATACACAAACCACTGAGAATTGTTTATCATTTCGCCAAGCATTTCGTTCCATCATCTTTAGATAAATTCTCAAATGGCCTTTCTATTGAATTGTTTTCCTCGTAGCTCCCCGCCAAACTGAATTTTTTTTTTTTTTTTTATCGATATGAGTAAATGGTCAGGCTGAGAAATGACGGTAAAAAGTATGAGTACTCCGTATCCCAAGGCTTATCAGTTCTTTCTCTTCGCCTGTTACTATGCTAACTATGCTTACCGTGGAAAATGTCGAATTAGCATTAATTACGCTATCTTTCCTCAAATATAGAAGTATGTAAAGAAAACATAAAAACCGAGAAGAGAATCCCAAAGCTCTAGACATTATATGACCAGGAAATTCCAACAAGAGCCAGTTTTTGTCCACAGAGCAGATGCGAAAATGTTGCAGAATTCAAGAATAAGCAGAGACACTTGTAACTAGCACTTTAGCTTACTCAATATGGAGCAAAGCAAAGAGATCTTGCATAGAATCCGTACCTGTATTTACTACATTGTGATGGAGGAAGTTCACGATGACGAGGAGCAGTCTGTCAGTACACCGCTGCGTCAATAGTGAGTTCCTTCGCAAGAGGAATTGATATGCAATGTAGGCCCAAATTGTCCTTTACCCACCTTTTACTCAGAGACCTTTTTCGATGAATCTCCCCTAATTTCTTGAGCCTCTTGTCGAGTCCCCTCCTAAGTGAGGCCCTGTTCATTATTATTTGCTTCTGGAAGTCTGTTCATGTAGACCTTGAAGTTCAGCCTATGAATTCTGCCATCCATTGGGTGGGTCTGGTTGTCGCACTTTGAACACTTCATTATGTGAGGTTTCAATGGTTCTAGCCCTCCTTTCACGATGCAGTGGAGCAATGAATGTCGATGGAACTGAAAGACACAGTTCCACGGCCTCCTGTCACAAGGAGGAGTCTTTCTCATCAGGATGATTCTCCAGTGAGCATGAAAAACCTCGAGAATGAGTAAGAAACTCAATTCATCTTAAAGCTACTCACCTACTTTATAGGATTCTTAAGTCAAATTACCTGCTTGTGGACTTTACTTAACTTTCTGCATCCAGTCATCTGCCCTCCTTTAAATACATGCATCATTCGAGAGTGCAAGTGGCTTTCTAGGCTCATGGCATGATGTGTAGTATAGTGTAATTCGCCTCGTCAACTCTTGCTTCAGAGGGCATGAGTATTCTTTTGATAGGAATTGTATGTTTAGAAGATCATATTGCTACCACTGATAAAACACATTGCCGGCAACAACATGACAGTTAAGGTGTGCATTGTAGTCGAACAGCTTTAGATTACATGCAGCCATTTGCTGAGGGGAAACTAGTAACGAGTACTTGTTGCTTTCCCCTGCTCTGACAAGTCCAAATGCTGTAATAGTAGAAGCCTTGCAGAGGAACAATATGGAGCTAAGATGTACAGCAGGAACGATGCCCCATTTGACAGAAAACATTTTCCTCACCAAAAAGTAGATGCAATACTTGCGGTTGCTTGATCATTGCATGAACCCCTCCAGGATCATGCCTCTCGGTTTTAAACCAGTGTTTGCCCACGAAGGCTGCTCTTGTTTCTTCTCATCGCCAATTTCCTAAATTTATCCACTCTGAAGCAGTTTGGGAAATGTTGTAGCAACTTATGGCATGAACTCGCATAGTTGAAGATAAAGCACAAGAAATTGCCACATCCGAAAATGTAGACTAACTAAAAGTCAGAGTCATTGGCCCAAAAAAAAAAGTCGAGCCATTACGAGCAAAATTTCCAAAACAAAAATCATACAGAATATTCGGCCAATGAATGAATTATGGGGCATCAGGACTGCATGTTGGGAACGCCGGGAATAGAAGAGGATAGAACAGAACATAAATATGCAGTGTCCGAAAATATCACACTCCAAAAAAATCCAAAGGCAAAGCGTGACTGTTTTCGATTCCATGAATCATATTGCTGAAAGATTGCAGGCTTCATTTGAGGTCTTCTGCTCGGTCTCTCGACAGTAGGAGTGCCAAATCTATATAAATTTCAGGACATAATATTTACATTGTTGGGCTTGCTAGGGAAATAATAGAATCCCAGTTCAAGTAACATAGAAAGAAAGGAGAATAAAAAACGGAGATTCAATTTACACAATGAATGAGACAATTTAAGAAGCATTGTGGCCGGTAGTCATTGTATGAACATGTTTAGTCCGTAAAATGGTGGAACCGGTTTGCATCCCTTACGACCATATATCTTCTGTTTGCCGTGGAGATATTGATCACAGAATGACAATCTCCGCAAAATGTGGAGATTTTTAAACACCCCAACAGATTTCGGACTGTAGTACTTTTTTGAAAAGGACTGTAGTACTTGTAAGGCCAAAAACAACAGCAATTTTTTCCGCTGTGCTGGAGCAAATATTGTTCCTTTTGTCCCTCCTCCGCATCATTAAAGAACAAATTCAAAACATTACCCGTTTTCTTTATTTGACTAGCCAATCGGTCCAGTTCGTGATAGAGATCACCCACATAGAACTTGTGAACATTAATCTTCACTCGAATCAAGCTACAACCAGCTTCTTTTAAATATAAACTTCATAGAATTGTTCCATCTAGGACCTTCCTTTTTCCATTTTGATAAGAGTTATTTCTTGCGTAGGTGAGTAGTGTTTACTTTGTAAAACGGATACATGTATATTTTCTCTAAAAATGAATTTATAAGTTGAAACCAGCAGTTCTTGATATCGATAAATCATACGCCGACAGTGGCCTGTTAAGTAGCAAGATCGCATGTTATAGTTAGCTTCTAAATTGAATAGCCCTTAATCACAATATGAGGAAGGAAAATTCTCGATGTCTATCACCTTCCCTCACCGTTTTTGTCTTTGCTTTCTTGCCAAGAGAGTTAAACCATATGAATTACAAGAGAGTTAAACCATATGAATTACAAGGAAACAACATTAACCTAAGAGCTAGAAGAACACAATCTCGAAAATAAGTCCCTCCTAACATAATCTGGAATTTAACGAAGTTGAGAATGTTTCTAGTTCCATCTCGGCTTTGTCATTGTTCACTGGCTCATCTAGTGGGTAAATAAGCGGTTTAGGAGGCATTTGAAGTTTACTAATATCTCCTTCAAGCATTTCTAGGAATTTGCTCATTGAAGGCCAATGGTCAAGGTTAACTTTATACACCGAAGTCCAACTATTGTCATCTATTATTTTCCTAATGTAAGTATTCAATTCCTCTTGCCACCCCAAGAGCAATCTCACATATTTTCATGTAATCAAGAAACTTGTCACCTTCCTCAGTGAAGATATGCTTATCCAAGAATCCATTTGACATGAGATCATGCACAAGAATCTATTTCGAGCCTTCAAAGCAAAAATCAATGAGTTACACTGCATGTCGCAACCTACCCCTTGGGGAAGGAAATAGGTTTAGGAGTATTGCCTAAAGAACGGACTTAAAGCCCATGATTAGGCACGAGCTCTCCTAAGCTCATACTTCGCACGACATTCGGGTGCTCTTAAGAATTTCACAAAAAGGAGCCGCCACTATGGGGTCGGCTAGAAACCAAGTGAGGCATGTGAGTGTACCTCACTTCCTACGCAACTAGAGAATCTAAAGTTGGAGACTTGATTACACTAATTAACCAATTAGTGTCATTTTGATACCTAATTTTGTTAATTTAAAAAAAATATTTATATTTTTGTCAGGTAATTTGGATTAACTTTAGACTAATCTGCTAACATGTAAGGTGATCATGTGAGTACGCAATCATTAAAATAACAATTAGCAACCAAGGAAAGTGTTAAATAAATTGCATGGGAGAGCAAAGAATTAATACTATAGAGAAGACAAATGCTAATCCTAACTAGACTAAAGAGAAACCAAACTTAATGTATCAATATTATGCATTCAGAGGCATTTGTCCCTAAGGACAATTGAAATCCTTAATCAAACTTAAGCATAATTCTAAATTGAAATACTTTAATTTTTCTAGGAGAAAATAGCCCAAGAGATTAATTTTAACATTTTTGAAGATTATTTTTAATATTTTTAGATTTTTTTCAGATTTTTCGGTTTTTTATGAAAAAATGAATTTTCGAATTTCCCCAAAAAAACTAGATTTTACAATTTCTTGAAACTTTTTTGAAAAATAAATCGAATTTTTTAATGTTTTCTGAATTTTCGAATTTTCAGAGGAGTTTTTGAATTTTTATTATTTTTTCGAATAATTTTTATAATTTTTATTTTTTTAAATATCATTTTTAATTTTAATAATTTTTTTCTCTTTTTCTCTTTTCTCTTTTTTTTTTCTTCTTCTTCAGTCGACCGTCAGCCACGGGCGAGATCGAGCTTGCCGGTCGGGCGAAGCTCGATCTCACCGATCTGGAGAGGCCAAGGCCCCACCCGACACCGGCGAGCTCGAGCCTCGCTAGATCCAACGATTCTCAAGCCTCGCCAGTTGTCGGCGACGGGCGGGCCTCGGCCTCGCCAGATTTGGCGAGATCGAGCCTCGCCTGACGCCGGCGAGCTCGAGTCTCTCCAAATCCGGCGAGTCTCAAGCCTCACAGCCGTCGGCGAGCTCGAGCCTCGCCAGTTGTCGGCGATGTCGAGAGATCCGGTGAGGCTCAATCATCGGCGACCTTCGAGGAGCGTCGAAGGCGAGCCTCGGGGCGGGCGGCGAAGGTGACTCGAAGGCAAGCCGCGCGGCGAGTGGCAGAGGCGGCTCAGAGGCAAGTGGCAAAGGTGAAGGTTGAAGGGCTGTCCATGTTTTTTAGGTTTTAAAAATAGATCAGAACGTGTGACCCACTTTCGACCCATATAAAACAGAACTTAAAATGGCTCGAATGTGGGTTATGGCCCATTACAACTTCATAACCCACATTCGACCAATTTGTGAAAAATATGGGTGCAAAATGGGTCCGTGACCCATTTTGCCACCTCTACCAACACCCAACCCACCTTGCAAAAGCTACCAATGGCATATTACTAATTGGAGAGGCTTGAAAATGATTTGGTAGATCGGAGAAGCAACATGCGCAAAAATTTAAGACCTCATCATTCGGCCATCATCACCACCGTTGCGAAGGTTGATTGGCCCTCACGATCGCTCTGCTAGGATTGACCAACCCTCACTTGCTCGTGGTAATGACTAACAGCCGAAACCTATGGTTGAGCGAGTCTTTCCAGTCCCGAGGCACGCCTTCAATGCCTCCCTAGCCATCTCTCCCAATTTCCCTTTTTCCTTGTTTCCCCTTAGCAGGTTGATTGTAACTTTAAGCAAATCAAGAACATTCGGTACCCATGCCTTTGATGGGAACAAAGCCATTCCTCTTAACTATTGACAAGCTAAATTTGTCGAATCAAAAAAAAAAAAAATAAGAAAAGTGTTGTAAAATATGGCGTTGCAAATATATAATAGATAAGAGATTAAGAAGAGAAAGCAAGTGAACACCAGAAATACTAGAAAAAGCAAGAGGAGAGAGTATTATTTCTAGTATTTCACTGTTGTGTTTCTGTTGTGATTGTTGTTGTTCTGTATTGTACATCAAAACTAAACTTCTATTTATAGGAGAACAAGAATGTACTTATCATTAATATCAATGTATCGAATAATACATGTACTGGATAAGGGAGATAAACATTCATTGTATAGGGAGATGTACTTGAATGTATGATACAAATGTACCATAATAAGTACATTAAATAAGATGAATATAATAAATATTCATTCATGTATTTCATAACACTCCCCCTTGAATATTCATTGTATTCATTATTAATGTGCATCAAATGATACCGCCTCATTAAAAACCTTAAGCCGGAAAAACCCAATGGGACAAAAATTGAACAAAAGAGAAAAAGAGTGCATAGCACAAATGTTATGATCTATTCCTTTTATGGACGCATTAATTACCTCGTTAAAAACTTTAAGCCGAAAAAACCCTTTGAGAAAAAACCGGACAAAAAAAAAAAGTGCAATGCATATATAACCATTGCTAGGGCTAATTAATCTTGCATGTAATGAACTTGCCGCATATCATTGCTGCAATGTATAGTTCATAATATCTCCCCCTCAATTGAGCCATGTAGTCACTGCTGGGGCTAATCAATCTTGCATCTTATGAACTCGCCGCATACCAATGTCATATACTAATTTCTCAAAAGTTGATGTTGGCATTGATTTGGTAAAAAGATCTGCAAGATTATTTATGGATCGAATCTATTTAACATCAATTTGTCGACTTTCTTGGAGTTCATGAGTAAAAAAAAATTTCGGCGAGATATGCTTGGTCCTATCACCTTTGATATATCCTCCCCTAACTTGTGCAACACAAGCATCATTATCTTCATAAATTATAAGTGGGAGAATTTGTAACCGGTATTAGACAATAAGAATTATGAATATGCGTTATAACGGATCTTAACCAAACACACTCTCTTTCAGCTTCATATAAAGCAATAATCTCATAGTGGTTAGAAGATACTACTAGCGATTGCTTCGTAGAACGCCAAGAAATAGCGATGCCATTATAACAAAATAAATACCCGATTTGAGAGCGAGCCTTATGTGGATCAGATTTATATCCAGTATCAGCATATCCAACTAAACCAGAGTTAGTGGAATTCTTGGAATAATATAATCTCAAATCTATAGTTCCTCGGAGATAACGAAAAATATATTTAACTCCATTCCAATGTCTCCGAGTTGACTCAAAACTAAAACGTGCCAATAAATTGACCGCTAAAGTTATATCTGGTCTCGTACATTGTACCAAGTACATCAAAGCCCCAATTGCATTGAGATATGGTACTTCAGGACTAAGTATCTCTTCATTTAATTTTCTAGGACGAAATAGGTCCTTTTGGGGATCTAAAGACCTTACAACCATAGGGGTGCTCAATAGGTAAGCTTTGTCCATGTTGAAGCGTTTAAGTAGTTTTTCAACGTATACTGATTGATGGACGATTATTCCATTTGCTTTATGCTCAAGCTCTAGACCAAGAAAAAATTTGGTTTTACCCAAATCTTTAACTTCAAACTCCATTTTCAAATACTAAGCAGTTTTAGCTAACTCTTAATATTGTCGACATAAATTGCTATAATAGCAAATCCGATTTCTGATTTCTTAATAAACATGCATTGGCAGATAGGATCATTCTTGTACCTTGCCTTAATTAGGTACTCACTTAGGTGTTGATACCACATGCGACCGGATTGCTTTAAACCATACAAGGATCTTTGCAATTTTATTGAGAATAAATTGCGGGGAGTGCATGCTTTAGGCATTTTGAATCCCTCGGGAATTTTCATATAAATATTAGATTTTAATTAGCCATATAAATATGCCGTCATAACGTCCATAAGACACATTTCCAATCTTTCAAAGATTGCTAGGCTAATGAGAAAAAAAAAATGTAGTCATATCCATCACAGGTGAATATGTCTTATTATAATCAATCCCAAGTCTCTGAGAGAATCCTTGGGCAATGAGTCGGGTTTTATACCTGACAACCTCGTTTTTCTCATTTCGTTTTCGGATAAATACTCATTTATATCCAACGGGCTTTACATTATCGGGGATACAAGTTACAGGTCCAAAAACCTCTCATTTAATTAGGGAAGCTAATTCAGCTTTAATTGCTTTCTCCCACTTAGGCCAATCTTGCCTTTGATGACATTCAATAATAGATTGCGGCTCACAATCATCATCCATAAGTTTATGAGCAACTGATAATGCAAAAGCATCATCAATGATGGTTTCATTTCAATTCCAAATTTCATTACAATATGTAGTGGAATTCTCGGTATTCCCGGGGCTAGTGTTCCTTTTATGGGTTTGCGCCTCTTCAGGGCAATAAGCTCTTTGGGAGCAAGCACAACGCCAAGCTCTTCTGGAGTGGATTCCTGATTCTTTCCCCTTCGTTTTCGAGAAGCAGTATCTTTTAATCCTATCGGTCTACCACGCTTCAAGTGCGGGGGATTTTGATCCATTTTAGCCTGTCCTTCGAGAACAACTATCCTAGCTGAAGCATTTGCAGCTGGAATATGAGACTTCGTTACCTTAGTAGTATCATTAAATGCGTTAGGAAGTCTATTGGCCATAGCCTGTAAATGGATTATGTGTTGCACCTCGTTTTCACATTCATGAGTCCTTGAGTCTAATTGAGATAAATTTTTCTCATTCCAGGAGAAAACCTTAACTGATTTTTGTTTTGCAATCATGGAAGTTGTAGGTATCCCAATTGATGGAAACCTAGTCTCATCGAAATGATAATCTGCAAATCTAGCAGTAAAAAGATCATCAGTAGTTGATTCCAAGAACCTAATGATAAACGGTGAATTAAACCCAACATAAATGCCCAAACGGCGTTGGGGACCCATTTTCGTCCTTTTTGGCGGTGCTACAAGCACCTGTATTACACAACCAAAGGTTCGTAGATGTGAAATATCTGGTTCATAACCAATAACCATTTGAATGGAAGATTGTAAAAGATTAGCAGTGGGGTATAATCTTATTAGAGTTGCCGCATGCAAAACTGCATGACCCCATGCTGTATCGTTGAGATTCGTTCTTAATAATAGAGTGCGAGCAATGATTTAGATACGTTTAATCAAGGATTCTGCCAATCCATTTTGAGTATGAACATATGCAACCGGGTGCTCAACCTCGATTCCGAGTGAAGCACAATATGTATTAAAACTCTTTGATGTAAATTCACCAACATTATCCATCCTTCTGCTCTTAATTGGATAATCAGGGAATTATGCCCGGAGCTTTATAATATATGCAAGTAAACGTGTAAATGCGACATTGCACGTAGATAATAGGTAACCATGGGACCATCTACAAGATGTATCCACCGGTACTATAAAATATCGAAATGGTCCATTTTGTGGTTGTATTGGTCCACAAATATCACCCTGAATTCTTTGCAAGAATAAAGGAGATTCAAGATTAACCTTTGTTATAAAAGGTTTGATAATGAGCTTTCCTTTTGAGCAAATCTCACAATTATAATCTTTGGACAACAATACATTTATATCATTTAAAGGGTGCCATTTTGTATTTTGAATTATCCTACGCATCATTAAAGCGCCAGGATGACCAAAGCGATCATGCCACAGTCCAAACTAATCAGGGCTTACCAATCTCTAGGATGTGATGGCGTAGGTTTCAACAGCCTTAATCATGACACAATACAAACCCATAGAAGAAGTTTCTAGCTTCTCATAGATGGTCTTCAGGCCCATCTTATAAAAGAAAATGCCAATATATTCCTTATCTTGCTCATAAATAGTCTCAATATGATACCCATTACAGCGTACATCTTTGAAACTGAGCAGATTCTTTTTTGATCTAATGCTTAGAAATGCATTCTTAATATGTAAGACTGTGCCATTTGGCAAAATAATTGTGGCATTCCCAAAACCATCAATAATCGGAACAGGACCTGATATTGTATGAATTTGTGCCTTATGCAATGTCATACTCGAGAAAAAGTGTCTACTACGAAATATAGTATGTGTTGTTGCACTATCAAGCAAACAAACATCTTCATTTTTCTCGGTATTTTCCATTTGCATTTATATTGACAATTTCAGATGTCAAGTATTATAAAATTTGCATATAATCCTTGCAAAATCAAATCCTTAAATTAATTAAAAGGATTTCCAAATATCCATCGCTACTTCAGGAGCAGAATGATGCTTTTAGATTTGAAATTTGGTTTTAGGCCAAGAAAAACAAAAATGAAGAATTGATAGAAGAAGATGAAGTATAAGTTGATTAATAAAAAGAATACCCACCTTACAAAAATTACTTACTTAATCGGTAGATCCTCATGCATGCAAAAATTACTTACTCAGTCAGTAGACCTTCGTGTTGATAACGTATTGTAAAATATTGTGCTGCGAATATATAATAGAAAAGAGATTAAGAAGAGAAAGCAAGTGAACACCAGAAATACTAGAGAAAGCAAGAGAAGAGAGTATTATTTCTAGTATCTCACTGTTGTATTTCTGTTGTGATTGTTGTTGTTCTGTATTGTACATCAAAACTGAACTTCTATTTATAAGAGAACAAGAATGTACTTATCATTAATATCAATGTATCGAATGATACATGTACTAGATAAGGGAGATGAACATTCATTGTATAGGGAGATGTACTTAGAATGTATGATACAAATGTACCATAATAAGTACATTAGATAAGATGAATATAATAAATATTCATTCATGTATTTCATAACAAAAAGAACGACAAAACATTCCCATCACGTAACGATGAAGAAATCGCGCATTGATTGATCTTCTTTTTCTCCATGCATGAATGAAACGCAAAATAAGCGGATTGACTATGTAATTCATGAACCTTAACATGATTTCAGCGTTTGTTAATTCCTGTTTTTTTGCAGAAGAATTGCCTCATGGTCATGGTAGTCTACTTACGTTTCCTATTTCTTGAGCGTCATGCTCTTGATGTGGAGCAATAAGTCACCCCGTCTTCTCTCCAATGTCCGATATCAAAGCTCTCTCCTTCCCCCAGAAGCCTCTCCCCGCTCGCCCCTCGACCGCCACCTGATCACCCCACCACCACGGCGGCGACCTCCCTGGAGCAATCTCCCACCTCGACCTCATGTTCCATGATGGGTCCTATCCCGGCCTCCTCACCTTCTATCTTCTCCTCAAGTCCTGCATTTGCTCCCGAGTGTTCGCGCTCGGGAGGCGCGTCCATCGCACGCTGTGGCTCGCTCCTAGCTCGGGCCCCGACTCGGTGGTTCTCAACTCGCTCGTTAGTCTCTACTCAAAATCCAATGACCGGGCTGAGGCGGAGGGGATATTTGTTATTTATGGACGCGGGTAGTAAAAGGGACTTGATTTCTTGCCAATAATCACATGGGAGTTTGAAACGGTCAATACTTTCCTTCATAGGCTTGAAGATGGTTTATTTTTTCCCTGACGATTATTGTTTCCCGATGGTTATCGGGGCTTGTTCGGTTCCGAAGAATGCATTGATTGGCAGTACAATTTTTGGGTTTATAATTAAGAGTGGCTGCGTTTATTCTGATGTGGAGTTTGGGACACCTGGAGTGCTATAACTTGGCACGAAGGGACACTTAAGTGCTATAACTTTGAAAATGTACACTTAAGTGCCAATATCGGAGTAAAATGGAACACTTAAATGCCAATCCGGCCAAAAATCGGCCAAAATGCAGACGTGGCGTTTTCCGGCGACATGCTTAACTGACGTGGCAATTTATTAAAAAAACAAAAGCACACGTGGAGGAGGAAAACGACGTCGCCCCATCCACTATGCCTTTGGCCAAATTAAACGACGTCGTTTCTCCTTAGTGCTAAACAACGTCGTTTTGCTTATTTGGATTTTAACCGTTCGTCCATTGGTTCACACCAAATTTGACGTCCTCTCCATCGCCGTTCACAGCTCACCGTTTGCAGGTCGCCATTCGTAGGTCATCGCTCACCGTCGTCGCTCGCCGTCATTACTCGCCGTCGTCGATTTGCTCAGGTTTTTTCTCTTCTTCCTCTCCCCTGTGGTGAAATTAGGGCTCCAACTCGTTTATTAGGGCTCGGACTTGAAATTTGGGGGTCGGCTAGGAAAGCTCAGGCTTGGATGGTATTGATGTGAGATTTATAGCTCAGATGTGATGCTACAATCCTATTGGAGGGTTCGAATTGACAGTTTAGGATCAGCCTCGAAATGTAGGCTTGGTGTAGGGCTCGGCGGGGGGAAAATTAGGGCTCGGTGTAGGGCTCGTCGTCACCTCATCCACTGTGATGTGTGATTTAGGGCTCTGATGTTGAATTGCGATGTGCGAAAGTAATTTGTAATGGTCGGATGTGAAATGTGCGATGGTGATTGGTGATTGTTAGGGTTCGGAGTATTGGACCTTGGACATGCTCGAATCGAATCTCTTGTTGTCGTGGAGATTGTGACTTTTGTGGGTTTTTTTTAATAAATTGCATTGTTGAGGACCCATGTTGAGGGATCTCTCCATATTTTAAAGGAATGCGACGACATAATCAAAATAGTTGTCGAGTCTCATCTCTATATGTCATTGTCTTGAGGCCTCTTTTCAAGCTGTAGCTATCGTCTAACCTATGCATCTTCCCTCTTTCTTCTTTTCTTTAATAAAGAGTGTAGGGACCTCCACTTGCAATTGTCTGTCCTTTGTGAATATGGTCCCAAAAATTAATTGTATATTTGTCCTCTTTTGTTGCAGAAATGGCTCATGATAAAGACTATGTTGCTGTCATCGTTTACTATTGTGGGGATTTTGTGATTGGGGAGGATGAGTGGGAGTATGAGGGGGGAATGAGGGTACTATCTTTGTAGATATAAATAATGTATCTTATATTTGATTTGTTAGGGATATAGTGACATTTTTGTCTTGTAGAGTACAAAAGTTACTGTACTGTGTTCCTGGAAAAGACTTGAGAGATAGTTTGAGAGTTTTGGAAGATGATAATAGTTTTAGGGATGTCTTATATCATTATCTTCATGGCGAAGAGGCGAAAGTATTTGTTGAAAACAATAGTGATAGTGAGGACGGAGATGATGACAGAGATAACACCCAAGTAGGAGAAGGAGGAGATGGTATTCAAGCTAGTACTAAGGTTAGGGATGAAGCAGGGCATGATGGACAGGACGAGGAGGAGAGGGGCGCAGATGCTGTTCACCAGAGCGATTGTGACATAGGTGATGTCACCATCACTGAATTAGATTGGGATGTAGCTGAATCCAGTGATGATGATGATGACAATGACGATGAAGGGTTGGTTGCTGAAGCTAAAAATTTATTAATCTTAGGTGATGACGACGATGAGGAGCTTACACAGTCAAGGAAAAAATAAAGGAACTTTTTGTCAGATAGATTTGCAACTTTGTAGGTAACTGATGAAGTTCCAAGCAGAGACGAAGGCCCTGCAGATGTTGGTGTTGCTGGCCAGGAGACAAATTATGAAGAAAGTATCGACACCGCTACTTCCCAAGATGAACTTGAAGAAGATCAACGAGCTGTGCGTAGAAGGAAAAGTAAGTTTCCTTCCTATGATCCATCCGTTGCCTCTCCTACTTTGTCAGTAGGTATGAAATTTCATGATACAATACAATATAGGGAAGCTATACTGAAGAACTCATTGCTACACAAAGAAATATTAATTTTATTAGAAATACCAATAAATTTGTAAGAGCTAGGTGTTCGCAGCAAAACTATCTATGGAAGATTTATGGCGCGTTTATTAAGAAGAGTGGGTCTTTCCAGATTAGAGCCTACCAAGAGGAACACACTTGTTCTATTAATTTTCAAAACAAAAGGGTAACAAGTGCATGGTTGTCCAAGCACTTCTTCGATCTTATCAAGCCGATGCCCGAGATGAAAATTACTAACTTTAGGATGCTGGTGAAGGAGCGTGTAGGCATCAATGTATCTAGGAATCAGTGCAAAAGAGCAAAGCAAAAGGTGATAAAGATACTTATTTGTCAGTATACTAAAGAATACGGGCAGGTGTGAGAGTATGCTTGGGAGTATAGGCTGCAAAACCCTACAAGTAGAGTGTATGTAGAGGTGGTTGAGAGATCGCTTCCTAATCATGGGATCAAGTTCGATAAGTTCTATGTGTACTTTGATGCATGTAGACGAGGATTTTTAGCTGGTTGTAAACAGATTATAGGATTGAACGGCTGTTTCTTGAAGGGCTTGTGCAAGGGAGAATTGTTGACGGCGATTGGAAGAGATGCGAATAACCAAATATTCTCATTAGCTTGGGTTATTGTAAAGATTGAGAACAAGGACAATTGGTCCTAGTTCTTGAAAAATCTGATAGCTGACTTGGAGATAACAAATGGGGAAGGGTGGGCATTCATGAGCGACCAACAAAAGGTAATGCTTGATTTTTGAAAAATTTAGTCAATAGTTTGCTTGTAATATAAACATGTAATTTGCTATAGTATTTCTTACTTTGAATTATTGCAGGGATTGGTTCCGATAATAGCCGAGTTGTTGCCCCATGCTGAACATCGAATGTGTGCACAGCACATATACGGAAATTGGGCAAAGACCTACAAAGGGGATAAGCTGCAATTGCAATTTTGGCAATTAGCAAAGAGTGCAAACATGGCTGACTTTAAGATAGCCAAAGAATGATTACTTCAGTTGATAAAGGAAGGTTGAGCTACCCTATTTCAATTAGAACAAAAGCATTGGTGCAGGGCATTCTTCAGTGAGGAGTTCAAGTGCGATAACGTCGACAACAACATATGTGAAGTATTTAATTCGAAGATAATAGATGCCAGATGCAAACCAGTCATCTCAATACTTGAAGATATACGAGTTGCGGTTATGACTCGGCTACAGAAACAAAGAGATGAGATTGCAAAGTGGACAAGACAATATGGTCCTAGTTGCCAAGAAATTGGATGAGAAATTGGCTGCAAGTAGGCATTGTCATCCCATTTGGAATAGAGATGACGGATATGAGATAATGAAGGGTGCTGATAAGTATGTTGTCAATCTAGGAAGCAGGAAGTGTTCATGTAGAGCATGGCAAGTAAGTGGAATTCCATGTGTACATGTCATATGTGCCATCCAGTTGAAGGGCGACAATACAGATGATTACATCGATGATTGGTACCATAAATCAAAATACATTGCTTCCTATCAGTTCATGACGCAGCCAATTATAAGTAGCAAGTTTTGGAGCCCACGGATCATGAAGCACCTCAACCTTTGTCACTGAAGAAGAAAATTGGAAGGCCAAAACGAAGACAAAGAATAGCGGAGGAAGAGGTCTCGGGTCAACAAAGAATGAGCAGGCGGGGTGCAAAGATAACGTGCTTTTATTGTCACCTAGTAGGCCATAATATTAAAGGTTGTCAATTGAGGAAGCAAAGAATGAGCAAGTAGGGTGCAAAGATAACGTGCTTTTATTGTCACCTAGTAGGCCATAATATTAAAGGTTGTCAATTGAGGAAGCAAAGAATGAGCAGGCAGGGTGCAAAGATAACGTGCTCTTATTATCGCCTAGCAGGCCACAATATTAAAGGTTGTCAATTGAGGAAGCAACAATAACTGTTGAGGCAAGGTGAAGGGCCTAGTGAAGAGACAGTTGGAGAAATGCAAACAACAGGGCCAAGTGAGCTGTTCTTCAGTTAACAACTAGAACCCCAGTAAGTCATGAAATTTATTTTATGTTTATGTTGCTTTGTCGTTTATCATAAAAATGTACATAATATCTTATTTAGCCTTGTATGTAATGTGTTTGTTAGGTCACAAGAAGAACCCTAATAAGTCATGAAACTGAACAACATGTTCAAAGAAGGCAAGGTAGAAGACAGCCAGCTGAAGGATTGGCCCAAGCAACATCACGGCCAATTCAGTCGACTGTTCTTCAATAGCGAAAGAAATACCCAGTGGTAAATTCAACCATTTGTATTCAATTTTTCATTTTTTTTTTACATTATTATATGTCCTGATATTATATTTATGGTATCTTTTGCCTCTTTCTTAGGTTCGAAGAAAGCAAGTTGGAACTCAACTGCCAACTGAAGGGCCATCACAAGAGCCACCTCAAGGGTCATCACAGGGGCTACCGGAAGAATCACTACAAGGTGCACCACAAGTATCACCACTAGTACCACCAGAAAGCCCAACAGAAGGAGGTGTCACTGAAGTTGAAGGGCTACACAAAAGGACAACTAGAAAAAGGTCAAGTGAAGGGGCAGCTACACAAAGGCCATCTAGAAGACGCCCAGCTAAAGAATTGGTCGAAGAAACCCCGGCTGTAGCTGAAGGGCCCAAGAAAGCAAGAAAAAGAGCCAACAAATCACAAGTTCCTGAAAGTGACGCCCCTATTCAAACAAGAGGGGCACTTGGGAAGAGGTTAAGACAATATGGCTATGGCCTTTATACAGATGAGCGTACTGGAACAGTTATTCTGAATGTAAGTTTTATTGGCTGCATTTAATTTAATTTATGCTGTAGACTTTTGCTGACAACTTATTGTTTTTTTTTTGTAGCTTGGGAGAAGTTCAGAGGTTCTTATCTTAGGCCCAACTCAAGAATCAACGGCTGTACCAACAAAAAAGAAAACATCAACTGTGCCAACAAGAAAGAAGAGAAAGAACCCAGTTGCAGCTCCTTTTGAATCAATTCGGCCTGGGACATTTGCAGCTCCATCTGAGTTAGTGGATACTAAGAAGGTTGAAAATGAAGTTGCACATCCAGTTAGAAAGAGTGCAAGAATTATGAATCAAGTTAAAGGCCCATCGAAAGGAGCACGAACAGGGGGTGTCGTGCATATTAATTGATGAGATGGGACGTGATAGGATTTGTGGAGCTTAGGAGCCAAAATAGTTATGTAAACGTTAACGTTATAATAACACTTGCTATGGATGGTTATCTTTTTTTTTTCTTTAGTTTGTCATTCATTGATGTGGTGAGACTTAATTTCAATATCAATGAAATGATCTTGCGCTGCTTGTCAATTTTTGTTGTTTGTCATGGATTCTGCTTTTACTTACTGCTGCTGCTGTTAGTGTTTTGTGGTAGTAGCTGGAGTGCTGGTGTGGCTGGTGGTGATGGATGGTGATGTTTGGTGGTAGTGAGTTTGTTGTTGGGGTGATAATATGGTGGCTGGGGTGCTGGTGTGGCTGGTGGTGATGCTCGGTGATTATGGGTTTGTGGTGGGGGTTATAGGCTTATGTTGCACCTACACCTGTTGCAAGTATGCAGTTTGTCACATCTTACACCATGTGTACTGGTGCAAGCTAGTGCAAGGCTCAGCTTGCACTAACACCACCAGCATGGTGGTGGCTGGAGCGCCTAGTGTGTAGTGTGGCTAGTGGTGATGGTTGGTGGTGCAGCCGATGGTGGTGGCTGACGTAATTTTTAGAGAAAACCCACAAAAAATTGACACATAACTGGTCATATTCTAAAAAACTTGGCACTTAACTGTTCACTTTTAACTACAAGTGACACTTAACTGATCACTTTAATAATAACTAGACACTTAAGTGATCTTTTTTTCATCGCGACTAGCACTTAAGTGATTACTAAATACAACTTATGTCACTCGGGTAATCACTCATGTTTGTCTTGTGTATATGTTGGTCTGCATCAAAACAGAGAAGATGATGATAATTTAACTTATGGCAACTCCATATGACAGCACAAATAACAACAAAGCCACAATGATCTTGTGGAACAACACAAACTTCTTCGCATCTTTCAAAAAGAAAAAAGCCTACGTTTAATCCAGAACAACACCATTTTTAACTATGACAGTCGGAGAAACTTTTTCTCATTTTCAAGTGTTTTACATTTCATCATAAAGTACAATAGACAATAAAACAACACCATAATAAACGCTTGGTAACACTTTCGTTCAATTTTTATCGTTGAAACTTCATTCTTAAAAGGTTTAGTTGAAGATGCTTGAGCGTGCATTGAGACTTCATTCTTGAAAAGTTTAACTGAAGGCGCTTGAGCTTGCATTGAGTCAACATCGTCCAAGTCATCCACGAACACAGATGGAGATTGTTGTCTTTTATGAAGTAGATCCAATATCACATCTGTGGCTCGGTCAGAGAACTTCGCATCGACCCATTTGAAGTATTTGCACTTCGACGCTTCTTTATATCGGGCACATCCATAAAATCTTCTCCCAGGATTGATTCGAGTCCACGATGTTCTTCTTGGACTCGGTAACCCACAAAAACAGAAACGCTGGCCTTCTCCTTCGCTTCGGTGAGAGAAAATTGAGGCACTGCTGCGAGTCCTGCTCTACATTTCCAAGATTTGACGAAGGAATTTTGGGCAAATGAAAATTAGGGTTCGAGATTTGGATTCAAGCACTTCAATAGGAATTTTGGCTGATTTAGGATTTTAGATTTAGGGCATTTGGGGAGACAACGTCGTTTTTGGAAGATTATGGGCTTTTATTATGCAGACGACGTCGTTTCTGGTGAGTTTGAGCCGACTCAGCTCTCCGGCGAGCCATGTAGGCAATAAAAAATAATAAAATATTGCCACGTAGGATTTCCGGCAAGGGTCGCCGGATGTGGCACTTAAGTGTCCCACTTTTCAAAAAAAGTGGCACTTAAGTGTACATTTTCGAAGTTATGGCATTTAAGTGTCCCCCCGTGCCAAGTTATGATATTTGAGCTGTTCTTCTGCCTTCTAATGTGTGTGTTGGGTGTGCATTTTAATTAACACGTTTGCAAAGGGTAGTGCTGATTTTGTTCCAACTCGTAAGGTGTTCGAGAAAATGCCCAAGAGGAATGTGGTGGCCTGGACTTTGATGATGGAAAGATGTACTCAGTTGGGTTGTCCAAACAAAAGCCACTGATTTGTTTCTGGATATGCTCGTCAGTGGAACTGTGGCATATAGATCTACACTCAATGCTGTTTTGTTGGCATGTTTGGAGTTGGAGTTACCATTGCTGGGGGTACAGTTGCATTCATGGGTTATACAGTCTGGATTGGCTTTGGATGTCTGTGTTGGATGCAGCTTGGCAGACATGTACGTGAAGTTTGTAGCTGGTGGATCGCTTCATGATTCGAGAAAGGTGTTTGATCGGATGCAAGATAATAGCGTGATGTCTTAAACAGTGATAATCATGGGGTATGCAGAAACTGAAGAGAATGAGGAGTATCAAACTCTCTTCGGAAATGATAAAAGGTCCAGTGAGGCCAAACCATTTTGCATTTGCTAGTGCTCTCAAGGCATGTGGAAGTACTTGTGATGTAGTTATGAGAATACAAATATACACTCTAGCTATAAAATTGGGCTTTGCCGTTGATACTTCCGTGGTTAATTCTCTCATTAGCATGTATCCTTGGTCGCGCCACATGGAAGATGCTCAGAGAGCTTTTGATGCGGTATTTGAAAAGAATTTGATTTCTCATGGTACCTTTGTGGATGCCTATGCCAAAAGTTTGGACGATCAAGCCTTTGAACTACTACATGAGATTGAGAGAGGAATCGGAATGAGTGCTTTTACATTTGCCAGCCTTTTAAGTGGAGTTGCCTCTATCGGCGTTATTGGTAAGGGGAAGCAAATCCACGCGAGGATGGTAAAACCAGGGCTGGACTCAAATCAAGTCATTTCCAATGCTTTGACACTATGTATTCAGGGTGTGGAAATGTAGAAGCTGCTTTTCGAGTTTTCTGTGAGACGAGAGAGAAAATATTATAGCTTGAACTTCAATGATCACTGGTTTCACAAAACATGGATTTGTGGCGAGAACTCTGGACATATTCTGTAAAATGCTTGAGGCTGGTGTGAGGCGAAATGTGATCGCCTATGTTGCTATTTTAGCCTCTTGTAGCTCTGTGAGTTTGATTTATGATGGATAAAAACACTTTAGGTCAATGTACACGAAACATGGAATCTTGCCTGGAATTGGACACTATGCATGCATGGTGGACTTATTGGGTAGATCAGAATCCCTTGTCAATGCTCTTCAATTTATAAATTCAATGCTTTTGAGGGCTGATGCACTGGTCTGGCCTACATTTCTTGGAGCTTGCCGAGTTCATGGCAATGTTGAACTTGCGAAACCAGCTGTAGTAATGAGTTTTTAGCAGGAACTAGCCGACCCTGCTTCTTATGTTTTGCTATTGAAAATGTGTGCCTCATCTGGTCTATGGGAAGATGCTGCAGCAATCAGAAATAAGATGAAACTGAACTATCTTACAAGCTGGTTATCGCTGGATTCAAATGAAAAATATATTTCACAAGTTCTATGTGGGAGACACTTCACACCCAAAGGCAAGGTATGTCTATGACGAACTGGACTGATTGGCTAGTAGAATAAAGAAACTGGGTTATGTTCTGAATACCGAATTTGTTCTTTGTGATATGGAGGAGGGATAAAAGGAATGACATTTGCTCCACTACCCTGTAAAAATTGCTGTTGTTCTTGGCCTAATAAGCACCTCTAGTCCGAAATCTATCAGGGTGTTTAAGAATCTCCACATTTGCAGAGATTGTCATTCTGTGATCAAGTTATGTCACACCCCAAAAACTACAAAGAATGGGGATGACACGGCCGTCCTCTTTACAAAGGACGCAGCCTCAAACACAACCAACAAACTGATATTAACTTATATATAAAAATATCAGATAAACCTTCAAATTGGTTGCAACATCAGAGTTTCTATAATCCACCAAAAAAAGAAAAGAGATATACGTTTAAAACTCAAACGATCCAACCACTAGTAAGGATTATTTTGCACCACTTCCTTAAACCATACCAAAAACAAAATAGAACTCCCCAAAAGTTTCCAACCGAGTGCATTCGCCGCTAGCTGAGGAACCTGAAAAGATTAAAGGAGGAATGGGATGAGCAACCACAGCTCAGTGAGTAGTACATATCTTCTAAGCAGATCGAACAACCACTATGCATGTATACAAAACAATACCAAATTCCATAAAGCCAATTCAACATATAAAATACATATCGAATCATATAAAAGTTATTTCTCATCATCAAAGCTTTATACTAATATGGAAAACTCATTTAAATTGCCATCAAAAGTCAAGTATCAATGGTCGAATCCATTGAATAATCTCCATCAAAAACACGTATCAATGGTCTATCCATTGATCAATCTTTTGCTCAATAACTAACCATGGTCACGACACAACGCCTTGTGACAAGGCGACCAAGATTCTCCCCTTAGTAAGGTCTCCACCTACAAAGCCGGTGGCTAGGCCCAGAAGGATATCCTAAACCTAGTATGCATACCCTAAAAACCCCTCACTAGGTTCACAGTCATATTGAGCATAAATAACCATTCTCCAATACCAGAAATCCAATCCAAAAATCAATATCTTAAACCAAACAAATAACATTTTGCAACATAGTCTATCATCCATTTCATATCCGTTTCTCAAATCATCATAAATCTTTCCATAAATCAGTCGCAAAGCAATTTCATAAATGTTTCTCCACAAACCTTGTATAATGTGCTTTTCAAAGATTCACAATCAACCAAAGGGTAGCAATTGCTCGATCTGGCTTTTATGTAATAAAAATGCTCTTCTTGATTTAATATATATACATACATACTTCAAGACATGATTTTATAAAACCAAAAAAAAAAATATAGTACCACTCACCTCGTTGTCTATGACCAAACGACGAACAATACTCGTATCGTCGAACTCAAAGCTCTATCAAATAATCGAAGAATAATGTTAAATTCTAATAAAATTCTATCTCGACTACAAAATGACTAAGTTATGCCTTAACTCTAATAAAAGGACTTCTGCGCGCTAACAAATCGCATAACCAAAGCGATTGTTCAAGCCATTCGCACCATGAAGTTTAAGCACAAAATTTGATCAAGCCTTAACTTTTTCTTCCGAACCCCAATCTGGACGTACTTATAGTCAATAGAGAGCCCTTGACACATATTACAAGAATCCCAACTTGGCCATCCCAAAATCAAGCCAAAAAATAACAAAATATAGGTCCAAAGCTGCTGGACGCGTACTGTTCACTGCACGCGGGAAACTTTGAAATTTTATTTCGGACAAACCATAACCTCAAATCACGATCCGTAAAATCCCACGGCTCCACAACACCCTAAATTACCATTCTTACCAAAATACGCGGCTCAACAACTCCAAAATTAGACTTCCCCGCTCGGTTTTCCAAAAATTCCGAATTTCAGTCATAAATCCAAAAATTACTTCAATCAAACAAACGAGGGGCTTGATCTCTTACTGGGCGCTGCGTTATGGAGTCGACTCGGCTTGGCGAGGCATCCGAGGCATGCACATGCCAAAACTTCTTTCCTTTCTTCCCCTTTCTCTTCTTCTTCTTATTCTTCTTCTTCTTTTCTTTCTTTTCTTTTTGGTCGAGGAAACTCTCAGCTTCTATTCAGCCGAGCCCTCTCCCATCTCCTTTTTTTTTTTCTTGCGTTATTAACTTTTCGACTTCTTTTTCCGTTTCTTCTTTTGGGGCCTTTAAAACTTCTTTTTCTATTCTTCTTTTGGGGCCCACTAGCCTACTGTTACACAAGTACTCCATGGAAACGAGAAGATCTATAGGAGTAAGGGATGCAAACCAGTTCCATCATTTTATGGAGGGGACATGCTCATCCAATGACTACTGGTGACAATGCTTCTTAACTTTTCTAATTCATTCTGTAAATCAAATCTCTGTTTTAGATTTTTCACCCTTGTTTCCATGTTACTTGAACCGGGCTTCTATCATTTCCCTAGCAAGCCCAACAATGTAAATATCATGTTTTTAAATGTATATGGAGTTTGTACTCCTTTTGTCAAAATACCAAGCAGAAGACCTCAAAATGGATCTTGCCAACTTTCAGCAAATGATTAATGAAATCTAAAACAGTCACGCTTTTGCCTTTAGATTTTCCTGCAGTGTGCAGTTTTCCAATACTAGATATTTATGTTCTGTTCCATTGCTAGCTTTTCCAATATGCAGTCCTGATGCCCCATAATTCATTGGTTGAAAATTCTGTGTGATTTTTGTTTCGGAAATTTTGCTTGTAATACCCCCAACTTATTGTTAGTCTACATTTTCAGATGTGGCGATTTCTTTTGCTTTTTTATCTTCAAGTTCAACTATGCTATCATGCCGTATGTTGCTACAACATTTCCCAGATTGTTGCACATGGATAATTTCAGAAAAGCAGTGATTGAGAAGAAGCACGAGTAACTTTCGTATGCAAACAATGGTTTAAAACCGAGAGGCGTGATCCTTGAGAGGTTCGTGCAGGGATCAACCATTTGGAAGTATTGCATCTGCCTGTCAGGGAAAAAACTGTTTTTTGTCAGATGGGGCATCGTCCCTGATGTACATATTAGCTCCATATTGTTCCTCAGCAAGGCTTCCATTATACAGCATCGTACTTGTCAGAGCAGAGAACCAACGGCTACTCGTTACTGGTTTCCCTCAGCAAATGACTGCAGATAATCCAAAGGTGTTCGAATAAAGTGCGCACTGTAACTGTCATGTTGTTTCCGCCAATGTGGCAATTATGATCATCTAAACGTGCAATTCCTATTAAAAGCATATCCATGTCCTCTGAAACAAGAATTGACGAGGCAAGCAAAGTTATGCCATGCCTAATGCCATAAGCTGACAAAGCCACTTGTCTTCTCAAGCAATGCATGTGTTTAAACTAGTGTAGATAACAGAATTCGCAAAGTTAAATATTGTGCACAAACAGGTAATTTGAATTAAGAATCTTAAAAAGTAGGTCAATAGCTTTTAGATAAATTGAGTTTCTTTTTTATTCTCAAGGTTCTTCACGCTCACTGGAGAATCAACCTGATGAGAAAGACCATTCATTGTGACGGGAGGTTGAGGAGCTGTCTCTTCCAATTCCATTCAGTTCCATTGACATTTCTTGCTCGGCTGCTCTATGAAAGGACGGCGAGAACAATTGAAACCTCACATAACAAAGTGTTCAAAGTAGGACAACCAAACCCGTCTAATGGACGGCATAATTCATAAGCTGAACTTCAATGTCTACATAAACCGACTTCCAGAAGCAAACAATAACAAACAGATTACCTCACTTAGGAGGGGACTTGACGAGAGGTTCATGGAGCTGGAAGAGATTCATCGAAAAATGTCTCCAAGTCAAAGGTGGGTAAACGACAATTTGGGCATAAATTGCGTATCTTTTCCTCTTGCGGAGGAACTAATCATTGACACAACGATGTACTTAATTTGAGGTCATATGGCACAGATTGCTCAGTGTAATCGTGAATTTTCTCCATCACAATGTAGTAAATACAGGTACAAAGGCTGCGCATGGTAAAATTTCTGTTTCTCAATTTCTCAATTTCTCTGTTCCCCGGAACAGGTTTGGAACAGAAATCTGTTTGGTAACGCAAATTGATTTTTCCCGGAATAGAAATCTGTTTCAGAAATTGTTTTGGGTGAGAAATCGAAGCTAAAAATTTTAGCTTCTCTATTTCTGAAGTAGAAATATAAATTGTTTTTCTATCCACCCCCTCTTCTTCAAAAACACGTCGACTCCTTTTCTCTCCTCCTCGAAATAGAAATTTTGAGTCGTTATCAAACGGGTTTCTTTGCTCAGAAACTCGTCCGGGGAATAGAAATTGAGAAATTGATTTCTTGCCAGAAATCAATTTCTGTTTCAGAAATTTTACCATGCGCACCCAAATTCTATGCAAGATCTCTTTGCTTTGCTCCATATCGAGCAACCTACAGTGCTAGATACAAAGTATCTCTGCTTATTCTTTAAATCTGCAACATTTTCGCCTCTGCTCTGTGGAAAAAAACTGGCTCTCGCAGGATTTTCCCGTTCATATAATGTCTAGAGCATTGGCATTCTCTTCTTAGTTTTTATGGTTTCTTTACATATTTCTGTAGTTGTTCGAATAAAGATAGTGTTAATTGACCTTAATTCAAAATTTTACATGGTTAGCATAGTAATAGGCAAAGCACTTTCGCAAGAACTGATATATCATTGGAATATTATGGAGTGTTAATGCTTTTCATTTCTCAGCTTTACTATTGTACTCATATCAATTATAATTTTCAGTTTGTCAGGAAGCCTCGAGGAAAACATTTCTTTACAATGGCCACTTGAGAATTTATCTAAAGATGATAAAACAAAATGCTCAGTGAAAGGATATATATAAAGGTTCCAAGCTAACCTTCTCAACGGTTCGTTTATGATATCAAGTTTAGCATAAACTTGAATAGAATTGGCTAAAACATCTCCAAACTATCTGCGGTAACAATACTCAAGTTGATACTAGATATGAGTTTCATCTTTTCTGGAGATAGAGATCTTCCAATAAGTTTAGGACTTTGCCTATTCAAGTTGTCATCAGAATTGGGAAGAAAAAGACAATGGTGCTACATATTAACGATACCTATATGCAGTATCTCTGTTTTACTACAATTCTAATGATTAGGAGATTAATCCATTTTTAAGTATCCACTTAAGAGGGTGCGAGTGGTGATGGTAACTCCTTATCACGCAGTTCTTAACGTCGAATTCATCTTGTCAGTCACGCATTGGCTCTGAAAAGAATAGTTAACCATTCGAAGGCCTATGTAGCACGGACACTCTCTGAAAGCCTTCGTGTCATATCCGACACTCCGACACGTGTCCGACAAGCTCCGACACGTCCCGACACGCTCCGACACGCAGTCAACGAGTGTCGAAAAATCCGACACGTGGTCAAGTCTCTCCAACACGCTCCGACACGCGAGTCCAGAATTTCGACACGCGATTCCGACACGCACGGGGTCAATTTTAAAAATTTCAAATACTTAAGGGGTCAAAATATAAATATACACAAAAGAAGTAATAAAAGAAGTAATAAAATTGCTATAAATATACACGCACGGGTCAAATCTTTTTTTTCAGTTTTTTTAATAATTTTTTTAGTTTTTTTAAAAGTCTTTTACTATGAAAGAAGTAATAAAAAAAAATGCTATTTATGATAAATAAATAAATTTAAAAAAATCATTTCAGCATTTTTCTTTAAACAATGTTTTTTTCCTCTAAGTTTTATGTATTATTGTAACAAATTAAAATAATGAATGATATTATTTAATATTTTTGTGTAAATTAATCCTAGGCTATTTTTATTATTATTATTTATTTATGTATTTATATATAAAAATATATTTAATATATAACGTGTCGGAACGTGTCGAAATTCTCTATTTTTAAGAAATGACGTGTCGGCGTGTCGTATCGTGTCGTGTCACGTGTCGCATGTCCATGTCGGTGCTACATAGTCGAAGGCAATAGGACATGAGATGCTAAGCACAACAAAAGTCCAGAGGCTACAAAACAATTCATGTAAAAGATGATGTCGACTCTTCTCTGTGTTGGGGTCTTGTCGAATCAAAGGATGCCTACCATTATTTTCGTCATCATGTGCTTTCAAGGAATTTCACGTTCTTTGCTTACTTGCAAGTTCTTGAACGTGAAATATTGAATAGAGCAATAATTTCGTGGCTCGTTGGATAAATCTACCGATTTGCTCATTTGGGTAGAAATAAATATTGAAAATGGAAAAAATTCTCCTTCTCTGCAATGATTTCTTTTTTGTTTTCGACACTCAAATGAATTAAAATTACGATGCAATTATGATACAATTATCTGTAGAAATATGACTATCGTAGACTGAAATACAATGAGAATTCTTATGCAATCAGAGCAGAAAATAGGCTAGCATAAGGACTCAATAAATGGGTATAAGAGCCTAACCATTGGAACAATCCAATCGAGCTAAACAGCTTATTGTCGTTCTTCCCCTGTTGCAATCAAACATAATAGACCTTTACTTGGTCCCAAAGCAAAATCCAATGGACGAAAGAGAGGGCAAAAATAGATTTAAAAAAAAAATGGAAAAGTTGAGAGAACATTAATAAAGTAAATGAGGCCTACCAGTTTTAATTGATTAAGGGGCTCAATAAACGCCGAAAGTCTCAACATCCTGAACTTAAAGATTTGTTACGTCCAGCGTGGCTTTGCCAAGCCGAGCATTGTAAGCATTGACATGGTTGACTTGGGATTGACTTGTGTTGCCCCTCAAACTGCATTTGTTATCGAATGTCCGAGCTTCAGCGGATTGTCTATCGTGTCCTGGGCACGATGCTCCTGGTGATAAACACTCACGATTTGTGATGGACTTCAGCAAATCAATATAAAGCCAACAAAGAGAATAGACTTCATCACATTTGAAACGGTTCACCACTAGGGCTACCACGCCTCAAAGCATAAAAAGGATGCTCAAAACTTGAACGCGCTTGGTTGTCGAGTTCGAGTTGACTCAACTTGCTAATACCAGTTAATCATCTATTAATTGTACGTCCATGAACGAGTATTCGCACTTGGGAGGCGCGTCCATCGCGCTTTGGCTCGGTCCCAGCTCGAGTCCGACTAGGTGATTTTTAACTCGTTCATCGGTCTGTACTCAAAATCCAATGACCAGGCTGAGGCGGAGAGGATATATATGGACATAGGTAGTAAAAGGGACTTGGTTTCCTGGAATTCCATGATCTCTTGTTATGCCAGTAATCACATGGGAGTTCGAAGGGGTCGATAATTTTCGTTCACATGCTTGAAGATGGTTTTTTCCCTAATAATTATTGTGTTGCAGAGATTATTTACGGTTGTCCGGTTCCCGATAATGCATCAATTGGGGATATAGTTTTCGGGTTTATAATCAAAAGCTGCTATGCTGATTCTGAGGGGTTTGTTGGTGTGCATTAATTAGCATGTTTACAACGGGTAGTACTGATTTGATTTCAGCTCGTAATGTGTTCAAGAAATCGCCCGGGAGGAGTGTGGTTGCTTGGACTTTGATGATGACGAGATATACTCTGTTGGGTTGTCCAAAGAAAGCTGTTGATTTGTTTCTGGATATGCTTGAGAGTGTGCCTGGCCAGATAGATCTACACTCACAGCTGTTTTGTTGGCATGTCTGGAGTTGGAGTTACAATCGCCGGGGGGGTGCAGTTGTATTGCTGGGTTATGTGGTCTGGATTGGCTTAGGATTTCTGAGTTGGATGCAGCTTTGTGGACATGTGCACGAAGTGTGTAGCTAGTGGATCGCTTCGTGATTTAAGAAAGGTGTTTAATTGGGTGCAAGATCATAACGTGATGTCTTGAACTACAATAATTAGAGGATATGCGCAAACTGAAGACAATGGGGAGGCTATCAAACTCTTTTTGGAAATGATAAAAGGTCCAGTAAGGCCAAACCATTTCACATTTGCTAGTGTTCTCAAGGCATGTGGAAGTACTTGCGACGTGGATATGGGGATACAAATAAACGAGCTAGCTACAAAATTGGGCTTTGCCGGCGATACTTGCATGACCAATTCTCTTATTAGCATTTATTCTCGGTCAGGTCACGGGATAGACGCTCAGAGAACTTTTGATGCACTATTTGAAAAGAATTTAATTTCTTTTAACACCCTTGTGGATGCCTATGCCAAGAGCTTGGAGTCCGACGAAGCCTTTGAATTACTACATGAGATTGAGGAGAGAGGAATCGGAATGAGTGCTTTTACATTTGCCAACCTCCCTATTGGTAAAGGGAGCAAATCCAGCGAGACGGTAAAGTCAGGGCTGGACTCAAATCAGTGCATTTCCAATGCTTTGATCACTATGTATATAAGGTGTGAAACCTAGAAGTTGCTTTTCGAGTTTCTGTGAGACGAGAGAATTGACCACTATGCATGTGTGGTGGCCCATATGGGCAGATCAGGATCCTTTGCCGACCCCCTTCAGTTTATAAAATTCACTGCCTTTCATGGCTGATTCACTGGTCAGGTCTGGCGTACATTTCTTGGAGCTTGCCAAGTTCACGGCAATGCTGAACTTGCAAACAACCTGCAGCAATGTATTTTCAGCAGGATCCAGACTACCCTGCTGCTTATGTTTTGCTATCAAATAAGAAGGCTTGGCTGGTCTTGGGAAGATGCAGCAGAAATTAGAAAGAAGATGAAACTTGAATTTGTTGCAAAAGAAGCTGATTGTAGCTGGATTCAAGTGAAAAATAAAGTTCACAAGTTCTATGTGGGTGACACTCCACACCCAAAGGTACCGGAGATCTATGACGAACTGGACCAATTGGCTAGTCAAATAAAGAAACTTGGCAATGTTCTGAATATTGAATTTGTTCTTCATGATGTGAAAAAAGGACAAAAGGACTTTGCTGTTGTTTTTGGCCTTATAAGCACTTCCAGTCCGAAATCTGTCAGGGTGTTTAAGAGTCTCCACATTTGCGGAGATTGTCATTCTGCAATCTAGTATATCTCCATGGCAACCAGAAGATCTGTAGTCGTAAGGGATGCAACTTACGGACTAAACTTGCTCATACAATGACTACTGACTACGATGCTTCTTAAATTGTCTCATTTATCGCGCAAAACATGTCTCCATTTTAGATTTTCCCCTTTGTTCCTGTGTTACTTGAACTGGGCTTCTATTATTTCCCCAGCAAGCCTAACATTTTAGCTATCATGTCCTCGAATGTATATAGATTTGGTACTTCTACTGTCAAAATACCAAGCAGAAGACCTCAAATGGAGCTCGCAATCTTTCAGCAATATGATTCATGGAATTGGAAACAGTCACGCTTTTGCCTTTGGATTTTCCTGGAGCGTACAGTTTCAGATACTAGATATTTATGTTATGTTCTATTCGTGAGCATTGCCAATATGCAGTCCTGATGCCCCATTGAAAATTCTGCATGATTTTTGTTTTGCAAATTTTGCTTGTAATAACTCCAAATTTTAATTAGTCTACATTTTTGGATGTAGCAATTTCCTGTGCTTTTATATCTTCAAGTTCAACCATGTGACTTCATGCCATATGTTGCTACAACATTTCCCGGACTGTTGCAGTATCATAAATTTAGGAAATTGGTGATTGAGAAGAAACAAGAGCAACTTTCGTGAGCAAACATCAGTTTGAAACCGAGAGGCATGATCCTTGAGGGGTTCATGCAGTGATCAAGCATTTGCAAGTATTGCATCAACTTATTAGGGTGGAAAATGTTTTCCATCAAATGGGGCATCGTTCCTGATGTACATCTTAGCTCCATGTCGATCCTCTGCAAGGCTTCTACTGTACAGCATTGGACTTGTCAGAGCAAGGAAAGCAACAGGTACCGTTACTAGTTTCCCTTCAGCAAACGACTGCATAAAATCTGAAGGTATTCGACTAGAATGCACACGGTAACTGTCATGTTTCCAGCAATGTCTTTTATCAATGGTAGCAATAACGATTGTCTAAACATATAATTCCTATCAAAAGAATACTTGACCAGGCAAATAAAGTTATGCCACACCTCATGCCATAAGCTGACAAAGTCACGTGCACTCTCGAACGATGCATGTGTTTAAACTAGTGCAGATAACAAAATTTGCAAAGTTAAATAATGTGCACAAGTAGGTAATTTGAATTAAGAATCCTATAAAGTAGGTAAGTAGCTTTCAGATAAATTGAGTTTCTTAGTGATTCACGAGGTTCTTCATGCTTACTGGAGAATTATCCTGATGAGAAAGACCACTCGTTATGACAGGAGGCTGTGGAGCTGTCTCTTCCCATTCCATTCAGTTCCTTTGACAATTGAAACCTCACATAACAAAGTGTTAAAAGTACACCGACCAGACCCGTCTAATAGACAGCAGAATTCATAGGCTGAACTTCAAGGTCTACATAAACCGAATTCCAGAAGCAAACATAAACAGATGACCTCACTTAGGAGAGCACTAGACAAGAAGCTCGAGGAGCTGGAAGAGATTCACAGAAAAATGTCCCCAGTGAAAGGCAAGTAAAGGACAACTTGGGCATAAATTGCGTATCAATTCCTCTTGTGGAGGGAATGAGTGAAGCACAAATTATATGCAACGTCTCTTTGCTTGCTCCATTTAGCAAGCTATAGTGCTGGATACATTTTTGCATTTGCTCTGTGCAAGAAAACCGGCTCTCGCTTGATACTCCTTGTCTTATAATGTCTATAACTTTGGGATTCTCTTCTCCGTTTTTATGTTTTCTTCACATACTTCTGTAGCTCTTCAAGTAAAGATAGATTTAATTGATGTTAATTCGAAATTTTCCATGGTTAGTGTAGTAACAGGCAAAGAACTTTCGCAAGAACTGGTAAGTCAATGGAAAATCACGGAGTGCTCATCCTTTTTACTGTCATTTCTCAGTTGGACTGTTTACTCATATCAATTAAAATTTTCAGTTTGTTAGGGAGCCTCAGGAAAACATGTCTTTACAAAGGCCACTTGAGAATTATATCGAGATGATGGAACAAAGAACTCGGCAAAACGATACGTAAAGGTTCCAAGCTAACCTTCTTGGTTGTTTGTTTATGATATCATGTTTAGCATAAACCTTAATAGAAAGACCAGCTAAAACATGTCTCCAAATTTTCTGCTGTAGCAATGCTGTGTCCCTGTGCAGAAATTATAAAATCTCAAGTTGATACTAGATATTGTCCTTACTCTTCTCTATAGATACAGATCTTTCAATAAGCTTGGGATATGCCTGTACAAAATGTCATTAGAATTAGGAAGGAAAAGAGACCGATGATATTTATGCACGATATCTATACACAGTACCTCTGTTTTATTATAATTCAAGTGATTAGGAGATTTAATTCATTTTCAGCGTCCACTTAAGAGGATGTGAGTGGTGATGGTAACTCCTGACCACGCGAATTTTAGCGTCGATTTCGTCTTGTCGGTCGCACATTGATTCTGGAAAAGAGAAGTTGCCATTCTAAGGCAATAGGACATGAGATCCCTGAACATAACAAAAGTCCAGAGGGTACAAGACAATTCGTGCATAGGCGATGCTCTCACTTCTCTATCGTGTGGTCTTGTCGAAACAAAGGATGCCTACAGCTATTCGTGTCATCATGTGCCTTCACGGAATTGCATGTTCTTTGCTTATTTGCCAGTTGTTGGAAGTGAAAAGCAGAATGGAGCAATAATTTTCGTGGCTTGTTGAATAAATACACTGTTTTGTTATTTTAGGTAGAAATAAATGTTGACGATGCAAAAAATTCCCCTTTTTTATTTTGGCCAAGAGTAAAAAGTTCTCCTTGTCTGTAATGATTTCTTATGTATTGTCGGCACTCAAATAGATTAAAATTACGATACAATAATATACAGGAATAAAACTATCATAAACTGAAATACAATGAGAATTAATATACAATCACAGTAGAAAATAGGGTAGCATGGGGACTCATTTATGGGACATAAGAGCCTAACCATTGGAATTATTAGCTTCTCCATTTGGCCAATGATTAGGGGTCTTTTAAATGAATTTTTAATTATTTTTTTCTTTTTTTTTTCCTTCTTTCTTTTTCTTATCTTCTTTTCTCTTTTCTTTCTTTTCCTTTGTCCTTCTTCCTCTATCAGCTGACAACCCAATAACCAGCGATTTTGCGAGTCAGCAAGCTCAAGGCTTAGTCGATCCATGTGAACCCAAGCTGGCCAAGGTTGTCAAGCTAGAGACTTGCTAAATCCGAGCAATCTCACGGCTCGACCGATTTTGGCGAGCTTAGGCTCCTCCAAAGATAGTGAGCTTGTGGCTCACCCGAGGCCAGTGAGCTCGAGCAAGGCCATGGCCGTCGTCAGCTAGTCACGGTGAAAGAAGGGGAAAAAGAAAAAGAAAGAGAAACAAGGAAAAAAGAAAATTAAAAATTCAATTTTTAAAATTTTTAAAAAGATACAAATTTAAAATTTAAAATTTTAAAATGTCTTTTTTTTTTTTTTTTTTTTTGAGATAAAATAATGAGATTGAAATCATTTTTCGAAAAAAAAATCCAAATATCAAAAACGTTTTCGACCATATATTACAAAAATAATAATAATAATTATATTCTTGGAACAAACATATCCTAAGGGTCATAATGAGAAGTTGTTCCTATCCTCATCACCAACTGACCACAAAGTTATCGCCTAAAAGTCCAATCAAACTAGAGAGCTTATTGTCCTTCCCCTGATGCAATTAAAGATAGGAGACACTTTATTTGGTCCCAAAGCAAAATCTAATGGACAAAAGAGAGAGTAATATAAATATATGTATAAGAAAAAGGAGAAGTTAAGAGATCATTAATAAAGTAAATGGGGTCAACCAGCTTTTGTTGATTAAGGGGCTCCATAAACACGAAGAGTCTCAAAAGCTAGAACAAAAAGTGGGAAGCTCCCCTAATTTCAAACGTCTCTGCTTCCCAGTCTGTAATGCCCTTTTCAAGATTCTCAACCTGAAGATTTGTCGGGTCCCACATGTTTTTGTCAGGCAGAGCTTGCTTGACGGTGAGGATTGGTGGTTGACTAGGGATTGGCCCGTCGAACCGCGTTGATTTTTTGCCCTGCACTCAGATCGAATGGCCGAGCTTCGGCAGGTCGTCTACCGTGTCCCGGGCACGATGGTCCTTGTGATAATCACCCGTGAATCATGATGAGCATCCCTTTTACTGTTGGTAAATCAATATTAAGCCAATAAGAAGAATACTTTATCCCATTTGAAATGGATTTACCACTCGAGCTGTCATGCCTCAAGACATCAAAGAGATGCTAATAAGAACATATATAAATTTTATTTACTATTCAAGTAATATAGTCACTATTTTCAGCATTTTTAACAACTGTCACAAAGGATGAGCTAATGTGATTCCATCAATGGTACACCCTTTCCTTAGCTCAAAAGGAACGGCGACTCAAGACACGATAAAGGTCTTGTAACTAAATATATTTAAAAGTGAGGAAGGATGTTTCTCGTGGGCTTCAAAAGCAAGTCCCCAGATTCTTCATGTTTTCTTACTTTTGCACAAAGTTCAAAGAAATAAAGGGGCCACAGGACAACAAGTCTCCTTACTTAGTAACTTAAGCAACCTCGCACCCCTAATCACGGCTTATTTTAATAGCCAAACCAAAGTTTGCTTCCATATATACATATAAAATAGTTCACTGCAAAAATCGACAAGAGTTAATTAGAAGTGGAGATGAAAAGGTAGATGTCTCTAGTTTGAAGTGATTGCACCAATGTCACACACTACTCCATTATGTGTCGTGACTCTTTTAAAAGGCTATTACTTTTGTCTTCAGCAATTATTAAAGTGCGTGCCCCTTTTGATTCTAGCTAAGAAAGATATCCCCGTATCGTGCCCATCAATCATTAGGGTTAGGAAATGTTCAATCAAGAAAAAGTAAAGACTCTATATTACTCAAAAAGTCATTAGGACCCACTTTTGCTTCAAATCGTCCCCCTATGTATATCATCCTTGTATGGTTGAACCACATAGCTAAAATTTATACTCAAGCAACCAATCATTCTTGGCATGTACATGGCAAGGATACAATTATATAATGGATATATATATTAGACCTATTAAATAGATGGATTGGGTCAAAGATAATCATACTTAAATTGACTCATTTGTATCCGATGCAAATTTAGTAACCCATACCTAACCTCACCCCACAAAACTTGTAATTGACCTGGAATCCATTTTTAACAACTTTTCTCCTTAAATTTACTTTTGAAGAATGGGCTGCTCCATAAACTAACTCATCAAGTTTGTGAGGGAACTCAGGGATTGGATTGTGGACAAAGGCATGAAGTTGGCGGTGAAAGTTTGGGTTTCTTAAGAAATGCAATTTGTCATAGTAGTAGTATGAAGATGCGAGTTAGAGGTTAAAGAAAACTTAACGATGGCGCAAGTTGAGCAACGAAGGGCGAAGGTTGCAAGTCATGAAACCGAAGATGGAAAAAGGAGAACCAAAGTGGGCTTAGCCTAATCTATTTATTAAACAGGTTAAAAATGGGTTTCTAACGGATCTACGAAAACTATCTATTTTGGGTTTTTAACTTTAAAATCCATTATAACCAAGGAAAATGCTTGTGCGACCATCCACGGCAGAATAACAGTGGAACGGTCGTAGGCCAGCCACATAATCTCTTGGAGGAAACCTGCAGACTTCCTTTACCGGTTTAATCGTTGATTTCATGTTTCTTTCTTTTTTCATTTTCTTGACTTCTATGTTCCTTATTGCAACCTCAAATTTTGGAGACAAAATTAAAAGGTCACACTAAATCATTTTTCTTGAAGATTATCACTTTAATTTGTTTCTTTAAATAAGATAAGAAAATTGTTTTCTTCTTATGATTTTTTTAAGGGTAAGAACAGTATAAGTGTCAAAAACTTTTATACAACGCTCACTTGAATACCAAAATTTTTTTTTTCTCTCACTTGAGTAACACATCGAGGTAAAATTGATTAATTAAGTTCTAATTCTGACAAATCATCATATGTGGAATTTTTTATATTTTATGTTTTAGTTTTTTTTAATTTGCCTTTATTTTTCTTTTATTCTTTGGAGCTGACAAGGGTCACCCTCATGAGCTGTGAAACCCTCACCCTTGGTCACGAAGGCCCTCACGGCCTCACTTGTAGCCTGTGAGGTTGCAATGCCCTTGCCAGCTTTGGGTAGCATCGCCAGTGGTTAGCAAGGCCGTGATGCCCTCACCTAAGGCCTTCATGACGAGGGCGAGGCGAACCTCATCCATATGGCTGTGAAGGCCCTTGCGGCCTCGCCAACAGCTAGTGAGGCCTTGATGACCTCACCTAGGTAGTGAGGGTCGTTGATGACCCTCGCCGGCCCTAAAAAAAAAAAAAAATAATAAATAAAAGAAATCAAAAATAATAATAATAAATTAAAAATTAGCCATATCGGTGCATGCGATATCATGTTGAACAAACAGTCTCCACGTCAGATTTTCTAGTGAGACAAATCAGAATTGATACTCAAGTGATCAATTTTTCAAATTTGTTACACTCAAGTAGAGGTGTTAAAATGGGTCATAAATGAGTCACTTGTTTATAACAAAATATAGTTAAATGGGTTTCACAATTAAAGGTTTAAGATAGGTGGGTCTTAAGTGGGTTTTTTAATGGGTTGGGTTGAAAACTCATCTTTAACAAAAACATTATAATTCCTCCCTTCTCTCTTTAACTTTATAAAATCGAAATTATAATCTTTTTATTTTTATTTTCTCTTTTCTTTTTCTTCCTTTTTTATCTTTCTTCTTTTCTTTTTTTCCTTTCTCCTTCCTCCTTCGGTCGCCGGCACGGCGACGGCCGGCGATCGGCCGGGCGAGCCTCGAGCTCGCCGGCGTCGGGCGAGCTCGAGGTCGCCGAATCCGGCGAGGCGGAGGCCTCGTCGACGCCGCCGAGTGGGGCGAGCTCGAGCTCGCCCGACACCGGCGAGACTCAAGCTCGCCGACGAGCCTCGAGCTCGCCGACGCCGGCGAGCCCTCCGCCTCGCCCATCCGGCGAGCTCGAGGCTCGCCTGTGGCCGATCGCCAACCGTCGTCGTGGCGGCAGCCGGCCAAAGAAGAAGAAGAAGGAGAAGAAAAAAGAGAAAAAGAAAAGAAATAGAAAATTATATTTTAAAAATAAAATAAAATTAATTAAAAAATTAATTTTTAAAAAAATCTTAATTTTTTAAATAATTATTTTAAAATTTATAAAAATTGTCCATTAAATTTATATTGTATAAAACTATTTTAGCAATACAATTTTTAAAAAAATAATATATATAAAAGCTTGGGAGTATTTTAATAATATAATCTTTAAAAAAAACATAAGAATAAGTTTTTCTAAATTTGTTAAATATGAAAATATTTGATTAATATGAGTTGGGTCGGGTCGGGTATGGGTTGGGTATGGGTCGGGTCGGGTTTGGGTCGAAAAATTTACATTAAACATAAATGGGTCATAAATGGGTTAATGGGTCAATTTGGATCGGACCATTAATGACCCGACCCAAACCTGACCCAACCCACCCATTTAACGGCTCTACACTCAAGTGAACTTAAAAAAAAGTTTTAACACTCCTACTATTCTTATCCTAACTTTTTAATATGGTGAATGCAATTTTTACTCTACTAATTTTTTTTTGGAACTCTCTACTAACTCATTATTCTTAATTTGATCTTTTCTTTGCTTCACTTGTTTTATGCATAATTGATATCAATTGTCTAAATTTTAGGTTATTGGAGAGTCCTTTGAGAGCAATTTGGTTTGAACAATAGGAATGATGAACCATTTCATTGTACAATGATTTTGTTACTAGTTGTGAAGCTGATGTTTCAAGCACTTTTTCATCTCTTAAATTTAATAGATTTTTGTAATGACATTAACGATTATTTTAGTAAGCTATATTATTTTTTTTACTTGTAATTATTTATATTTTGATATTTATTTATTTTTCTTTCTTCATATTTAAGAAAATTGATTTCGTGGGCCTTCTTCTAATGTTATCTCTAAATTTGAGCTTGTTGCTAGTATTTATTTATACTTTGGTATTTAAGGAAACATGGAAGTCAAAAAAAGAAAAAAGAAAAGAAAGGAAAGATGGGGTCACAAATTAAAACCGGTTATCGGTTTCCTCCAAAAGGATTAGTGTCTAGCCTTTGACCGTTCCACTGTTATTCTACAGTGGACGATCATGCTAGCCACCCCCTATAACCAATGCTTTTAAGTTTGAGGTGACTTATTTATGATCCATCAAAATAAATGTGGATTATAATATGGGTTTGTAGCCCATTTTAACTGCCATAATGTATATCATTTTGTATTTAAATCCAATTAGGAGAGGGTATCTTATGTAATGACTATGCATATAATAGTTACGAACACAATCGAATAAACATAAAACCAAGATTTGAACAGTGAATGAGCCTTTTGTTTGGAGAAAAACAGTATACTAACGAACCTTTCGTCAAAGCCAGCACTTGAAGAAGAAAATTAACAGGCGAAATCGGGGTCGATTTGGAACCGGTGCAGTCATTGTCAAAGGTGCTTTTTGAAATTTTCATCAATGTAGTTAAGCACGTCTTCTTCAGTTTGAGTGAAACTACAGAAGCAAACTAGGAAGAAGGGGGTATGGTCATCTAAAAAAATTCATGCTGGTCATGCATGAAATGATAATGGTAAATTTCCAGTAAAATATCTTCCCTCCATCTATAGAGAGAGATAATGGTAAATTTCCAGTAAAATATCTTCCTTCCATCTAGAGAGAGAGAGAGAGAGAGAGGGAGGGAGTAGCTGCCAGTCAAACCCAATTAAACCAACGGTTGCTTTTCACCCTTTTTGGCTAAGTCTCTCCTTTTATTAAACCCCATTCTATCACCTCTCTTTCCTTAGCATGCCAAGTCTCCCCTTCCTTCCTTCCTTATCCTTCATTCTCATCTCTCTCTCTCTCTCTCTCTCTTACTCACTCACTTCAACTACAAATGACACAAATTGACATAAGATCGCCCAAACACTGCGCCGAAAAGCAAGCAAGGTTCTACGAAAACCTAGACAAACCCAAGCTCTACAAGAAGCTCTTCTTTGCCTTGTCCACTCTCTTCACCACCCTCCTCTCCTTCATCCTCCTCATCTACCTCCTCCTCCACCCCACCAAGCCCCGCTTCTCCCTCCAACAAGCCCAAATCTACCAACTCAACCTCTCCACCAATCCGCAGCTCATCAACTCCTCCCTCCAACTCACCCTCGTCGCCACAAACCCTAACACCAAGGTCGGTATCTACTACGATGGCCTCCGGGTTTATGTCGCCTACAAAGGCCAGCAGATAACCCTTGACTATCCGCTTCCCCCCTTTTATCAAGGGCACCAGGACACCAATCTCTTGACCGCCTCCCTCGTGGGGACTTCGATTCCCGTCGCTCCCTCTTTCGGTTATGAAGTGGGCCGTGATCAGAGCGCGGGCAAATTGGCGATCAGTGTCAAAGCGAATGGGAGGATAAGGTGGAAGGTAGGGACTTGGGTTTCGTGGAATTATCCAATCAATGTCAACTGCATCGCGGTTATGGATTTCGGGCCGACGATTCCAACCGGCCCGTTGAGCTCCCAGCAAGGAAGCCAATGTTCTACTTCTCTGTGAAAAAAGGAAAGAAGGGAACTTATCGTCACCGCTACTTTTACGATACATATTTTTGCATTTTCAGATTTATGTTTCTTCTCTTCCGTTTGATAGCGTTGGCCTTTTGTTGATGTATTTTTACTTTTCTGGCGTGTACATATGATGTTAATGATGGTTGAAAAGATGAGAAAGTTGAAGTTATAATGAGATGTAAAAAGGTTGTTTTGATTTGTTAATGTTATCTTGGTCATCCCTTTCTCGATTTATGCTCAGTCGCTATATTGCCATGCATGGAGTCGAAAGGAGGCGTATGTGCTGTCGCTTTTGTGGGCGATAGCGATTCATGAAAGTGGAGATTCATGAAAGTGGAGAGTAGAGGAATGATTTTCTATTTTTATATTATACTCAAAAACTAAAAATTGTTAAGAAGCTACGCATTATGTACTCGCGATGTAAATGTTCTTGATCCTAGTGGTCTTGATTTTGAACTTTTTGAACAAATATAATTATGAAAAGTAGTATCGAAACTCCGATCCCCACGCCAGCTTCTTCCTTGGAGTTATTTATAGCCTTTTTATTTTCTAATCATACGTTTGTATTTAATGTAGCTGGAAAATTGTTAATCATGCGTAAAGTCTCGGGTTTATGCGATAGTGAAAGGAATAGAGTTTATTAATGTGAGATTAAAAGAGTTCTTAGGCACCCAAATTTTTATCTTGTTTTTGTTTTGGTAAAAGAAAGATAATTGAATCTCAAATTGGGGCTGCAACTTTGGTGCTTACCATATGAATCCCAAGTATGAATTTAGATAATTGAATAGCCAAAAAGGTAGCACATACAAATGGTAAAGACAAAAACAGTGATTTTTCTCATAAAGGGAAAATGAGGAAAAAGGAGGGAAAATAATTTGGGCTGAACACTGCTTTTTGTCAAAAGCTAAAGCACTTTCCAGGGATATGCAGAAAAAGTCGCCAACCCTAGCCCTACGTCAACCCCACCAAAAAAAAGGGGTAGAAACCTGCAAAGCCTCGGGATGATCTTGTTTTTGAGAAACTATAATCTTTGCTCGTACATTTGAATAAAAGCTAATTCATCTTCCATAAATTTAACTCACTTGAAATAATATCCGCTTTGTCCCGTTATATACCGAATCTTATGATTTTGTTATTTGACTTACAATGAGATAATTTCCCATAAGGTCATTCATCCTGATGATATTCTAGCTTGAGCACGCTTAATTTTGAACTTCCAATGCAAATATTGCCTTTATGCCAAAAGGCACATCCATAAAGTAATTACAGTTTTTACAAATGTGTCTCAAAGTTACTTTCCCCTTGTCCGGTGTACAGTTCGGTTCATTCTTGCCACATTTACTATTTTAGAAGCATGCTAAGAGGCGCTCCTTATCTAGACCCTCTAACCCTAATGACCACTCTCGCTCTCATCAAATCGGGTTGTTACCAACCTACCAACTTCGACATGGTTGGTTCCCAAACCACGCTCCTACTAAAGAGGGTCTTGCTTTGATACTATATTAAATTTAACTCACTCAAAATATTGTCTGCTTTGGCATGTTTCTTACTAAGCCTCACACTTTTGTCCTTTGGTGTATATGCGGAATTCCAAAACAAAGTTTGCTATTACATCAAAAAAAACCTCTATGAGTTAATTTCAATCTTCACAAATATATCTCAAAGTCGCTCCCCCTAGTTTAGTGAAATGTGTAAGATTTTGTAGAACCATTGTCAATTATTTTAAAACTTAAATTATTAGATGAATGCGTGGTTTAATATTTAATTATTTTAACACTACTCTAAAGGTGAAAATTTAATTGGGAAGCCAAATGGGGCATGGAAAATTTTGAATTTAGAATTTTTAACCCTGATATTATATAAGATTTTGTAAACCATTGCTAACAAATAAAAAAATTTAAGCTGTTAGATAAATGCATAGTTTAATATCTAATTACTTTAACACAATATGTACAAGTCGTTCTAACTTAATTGATCTTAACAAACGTTGGCAGACTGCCTTTTTTATGTGCATTGGATGAGGCTCCACTTGTAGAGTTGGACACAAGCTTAGAGCTCGAGCTTGGGATCGATCTACTGTTCATTAAAGAATTGGGGGTTCTCAAGATGCACTAAGCAAGAAAAGATTAAAGGCGCGGTGATCCACGCAAAGTGGACATTCTGTTCTTGGGCCAGTCTTTTGTGGCCTTCTGAGAAGATAGATATTCATGGGTTGGACTATCGAGGGGCCTTACTCTTAAATTCATGGTTGCTCGTAATGCGGGCTTGTTCGATCACGGCTAGGATTCGACGATGTTGATGGACTCGTTAAGTTCTACAAACTTGCTAAAACATGCGATGAGGCTTTCATGTTTTTAACGTTGGCAATGATTGATTTCTCTTTCCTCTTTCTCTGTATTAAACGACGTTTGAACGTTTGGACCTAATAGAAACATTCGTCACTTCTCAAGTGGTAGGCTTTCTTTCTCATATCTGATTTCAGTTTTGTTTCTTGGTTTAAAAGACGACGTCCCCGGGAATTTCTAACGTGAAGTGTCTAATATATCAAGAACAAAATTTAAAGCTAGATAAACATTAACCTACTAAAAATTAAAAATAGGAGAGGGGATGAATTCTCGTCTGCACTGTTATATAAGAGAAACTCCTATTTTTATGATATCATAATTCCTTCTTGTTCTTCTTGTTCTTCTTTTTTTCTTCCACTTCCTCATAATTTACACACATCCTTGATTAGTTATTTTATAAGCCTTCCTATCAATGGACAAACGCATAAATCGATAGTTATATTTTCTCTCTTACATATTTCACTTTCAAAACTTGAATACTTTTTATCTTAATATCAAAGTTACCAAAATAAGTCCAAATCAAGATATTTTTTCCTTTTCCACACGCATGCTTACGATTCCTTCATATTGTGTTAGATAATGTCATTCCTTTAATTGATAATTCAAGTGCTTTGTAATTATGCAATTTTGCTAAAGTTTTTTAGATACGGATTTTTCCGTACACACGTGCATCTGCACTTTTGCTAGTTATCTGAAATAAATTTTAATTGTGGACGAGCCTAGGCAAGTGAAACTGATCGATATCTTTCGCGGATCCGCTACGCCTCTTTTTCTTGCTTCCTGCATGTGACGGATTCATGAGGAGTACTTTTCTCTACGTACGTTCGCCTGAATCGGATGCACATGGACTGGCAATTGCCACATTCGTAGTACGCACAATTTTTTCCACAAAGCTTTTGTTCCTTTCCCTTTTTGTTTGGTTTTGCATTTTTTTTCCACAAGATTGTCGATCTCCTCATCGTTCCCTCATTTTCTTGTGGAATGTCGATGACTATAATTGATTGATCTTATCTTTTATTAGAATGCGTGCACCTCGCATAAATAATGTAGATAATCCGGAGATTTTCGAAATCTCCAGCGATTGGGCATCTCCTAAATTGATCGGGTGATTAGTAAGAGATATTCAAGATACTCTCCGCATCTCTCACGATTGTGCATATACCCAATCCATCGCACATATCTTTGATTGATCGGACGTGCATGATCAAGGGAGATATGAAGAATCTTCTCATTTATCTCTGACAAATCACATGATCTTGGACAGCTTAGTCATGATATTCCACTCCTTGCGTTCAACACGTTAGAATATTCAATCACATAGCTCAAATTATATGATGGAGGAAGACTAGATGTATATAATATTTCAATGATATCAATCGAGTGGATGGCATGTCCTTCTTAAATGTGATGTCCCAATTGATTTTTGCATCTACTGTTTAGCTTGTGAATATTGTTAAGTGAACACCGGAATATGATGTGACGTTCGGTGACTGAACTGACTAAACTATAGACCATGTGAAATTGGAGGGATTGTGTCATAGTGACATTACATTCAAATCACCAGCTTCTCCGATCAATTATAGAGCAGAACAGAATACGGCCTTTCTTTATGTCTGTCATTGCGGGTGAGAGATAGCTGTGAATTACGTGCACCGATCTATGCTTTGTGCGCTTTGAGCTAGAGAATGCGATTTAGTGTCTTGTCTAGTTAAGTCATGTTTGTTTGAGTTAAAAAAAAAAAAAATTGTGATTAATTTTCTGAACTTTCATACGTTCAGTTTGTTAAAAATGATTGGTCAATGGAAAATTATTTATGGTCAAAAAATATATATACACTTCAAGTTACGAAGATAAATATTCACTAACTTGAATAGGGGGAAATTTTTTTTTTTAAAGAATGATCTTTTGAGAAGTTTCTTTTTTTATCATAAAGTTTGCCGGAACAAATACGCCCTAAGTTTTTAATAATTGATGCAATGCATCTCGCACGTGAAAACTCTACTATGAAGATAGCTTAGAGAAAGAGAAAAAGCAACTTTACTTAATTAAAGCGAGTTAGCAACGATTTGAAGGCCTAAATTTGTTAGGTATAAATAGAAATATTAGGTAATGTGATCTTGGGCTGACTCTTAGGTCTGTAGGTGATGAAAGCACCGATGATTTAGTTAGGTTCTTGATAGGGATCGATGAGCCTAAACTATCACGTCTTCCCAGAGAGTGCATTTCGCGTTGGAATTCTCCCGGAGACCGCAAAATCAGCCGAGATAAGGTTGATATAATGCAATAGAGGGGATTAGATAGAATTCCTTACCGATAAGCATAGAGACAGCAAAAAATACGTCTCTAGGTCATGCGAATGCTTGAATGTGTCTCACTTGCTTACAAGATCATTCACTTAGAGTTTATCCCATCGATTTATAAGTCAATTTGGTAAGAAATAATGTTTGATGTCTTAAGACCTTTGATTAAAAGAATCTTAGTGATATCCTAATCACCATTTACTAGATAAAGCCCATCTTCCCGATAGATGCAAATAAACAGCTAATATTGAAATTTGGATATTTGTAAAGAATTATTAACCCATTCGAAGTGGTTAAGATAAACGATCTATGTATTGGCTAAAAGTCTAGATTTAATCTATTCACGGGATTTACAGAGTATTTCATGAGCTTTTGATGATTAGAATTATATGCTGTGCCTGGGATGACTAGAAAGAATATTAAAAGACGAAAAAGAGTAGAAAGGTAAAACGATCTAGATGTCCGTGATAGGCGCCGCAAACTTTTAGCCTCCGCACATCCATGCAGACTGAAACAACATGAGTAAGAACCCTCCAGGTGAAGATATGATAAGATTTCTGACCAAGAAAAAAAGACATGATAAGATCGTCACGTAATTCAAAGGGATGAAGCCAGACGAGTCAGACTGATGCACCATTGCAACATATCTTCGAGGCCTTTTTTAGCACCGCAAGTGAATATATACTGAAATTCTTGCTGCCGGTCACCTGCTACCAAAGAGAATAACAAGCATCTACGAATCAACAAACAAGAGTTGATCATCTAGTATTGATTCTGAAATGAAAATAATTTGAGATATGTATACATGGCAGAGAAGAAAAGGTTTAATCAGCAGTACTCTGATCACATTCTCTTCATTTAGTGAGTTCGTACAATTCTCACTTGAGTATCAAGATAAGGTGTTTGAGAAGCGCTTAATATATTATGAATTCGCTCTTAAGCTATTTATTTAGATTAATTTAATTTCGTTCTCATTGTCTCTTGTTCCTCCGGTAACGATCACATCTACAAAATGATACCCATGGGCGTGGATTCCCCTTCCAAGTTGCAAGATAACGGTACGGAACGAGATGGGCCTGACAGGCTCACGTTAGATGTCTTGTTCCATTCATCTGATTCACATCCTACGCAGCACCGTCCATGAATTGTGAGTCAAGTCAATGCATATCTCGAATGTCTTGTGATTGACGTGAAGTCAAAATCACCAGCTTCAATCACTCGAGCCCATCGAGCGGTCACATCCAACCAGTCATGCCGATGCAGATCCATACGTCTTGAATTCTCATGCTTACATTGTTTATTGCCATGACTTTTCTTCAAGTGAATTACTAAGAGAAAGTTAATGGATTGCTAGGTAGACGACATCGGTTGCTTATTGAAGAGATGGTACTATTTTTCCCATAATTATTTCAATTGCAACTTATTATTTTGATTTATCATTTTTTTAACATGCAATTCAATCTATTTTAGAGTCGCTATTAATCCATTATAGATCGATTAGAAATCTAAGTGAAATATGATAGTACATTTTGTTTCTGTGAACTAGAGATTCATGAATACAAAGGCTTGATTACGCTAGATCAATTTAACGTCATTTCAATATATTTTCTCTTTATTTTGTAATATATTTTGCAAATAGTCTTGATCAATTTTAATTCTAAACTAAGAATATGTGAGACGTAATATTGCAGGTGCACAAGCAATAATGTAACGCTTAACGATTAAAACAGTAAATAAATTGCTTGGAAAAGAATAAAGAACTTGGATTTAATCAATAAGCAAGAGCACAACTTTTTAATTCACCCAATCAACATGGATTGTATAAACTAGAGAGCAAATGATGATGTAATGCATGCATGACCTAGATACGATTTCTAAATGTGATTATGCAAGGCCAATTAACTCCTTTTGAGTTATTCTTCTTTAAAATAAACATGAGTTAATTTAAGTATTATGACTACATGAATTCTAAAGTAATTTTCATTGACGAACTAACATGAAATCTAAAATGACGTGTGTGCTATATTATAATTAGATGCAACCTATATGCAATATATGCAGTACTAATGACATGAGATAGGATCATAAAATGATCATAAATTAACCCTATCAATTAAACTATGCGAGACTATTCATTTTTGTATTTTCTTTCTTATATATAGAAGACTAGAGTCTAGGACACTAAAAAATAACCTAAATGACTTTTATTAAAAGATAGGACACCGGGGCTAGTCTAGATGCTACTGGAGACCTACGTACGCCGCAGGGAGCGGCACTGGCACGTCAATGGCCGTTGGAGGCGGCGGCTGGAGCTCGTTGGGTGGTAGCCACCGCAACCGCCGCGAAGAGGAAGGAGTGCGCTCTTCTTTGGCATGTGTTGTTTCTTAAGTATGAGATCAGGGCATTTCAAGATAAAAATGAACCATAATTGAATTTTTTTCTTCATTTTCCTAAAAATCTTACTTAATATTCATCGTGTCAATACTCATCGTGTCATGTATAATAATAATAATAATAATAATAATAATAATAATAATAATAATAAAATTGAAAAAATTAAAAAGTGTAATATTTGTCCACGTCACTACTCATCGTGTCACGTAAAATGATTGGTATCATGTTAGCAATTTCTAATCAAAATTAACCGAATGGATTACATTGATAAATTGTCAAAAGGTTTAGAATTCATAAAAAAATTTATGACTAAATTGATATAAAAGTGTATTTTTTTTTATTTGGTTGGTATATAAAAGTGTAATTGATTTGGAACTTTTTTAGTACTTTTCCTAATGACCTGGGGTTAGTAAAAACATTGATTTCATGGTGTAATCAAATTTAATTTGTGCCTTGACGGCAACAGATCACCAAGGAGCTAAAAATCCAAATTGAGATCTCGTGCTTCCTTGACATGTGTAATGTCTCAATCGTTTTCTCCAATCTTTCACTGCCTTGTATTTTTATTTTTCCTGTTCGTGAGTGGATGAGAATGGAATTTGTCAAAGTTTCCCCGGCTCTACTACCTCTCTCTCTCTCTCTCTCTCTCTCTACACCATCATCAATCGCTTCCGTTCCACCCGTTGCTTGCTCCCCATCACGGTCATCCACCGCTTCTTGTCAACACAGCCACAGGGGCTGAATTCATGGGCGCAGAGAGAGAGAGAGATGTTGCACAGGCTCATCGCTTGTGGTGACTGTGAAGCTAGGCCGAGTGGCGACGATGATGGGAGGGCAGCAACAATTGGTACGCCGCAACGGTAGCAACGAATGGAAGCGAAGAAGGTGCTCGATCAGGAGGCGAAGGAGGAGGTAGTAGAAGGAAGAAAAGGATAAAAGATTGAAGAAGAAGGAAAAGACGAAGGGAGAGAATATACTTTTGTTTCATTGAAATGTAATGTACCGATCAACCCTCGTTTCGAGAGGCAAACTTACGATATAAATATATAGCTTAAACTTAGAAGATCCTAATATTTTGCCCAAGAGATGATATGAGACTATAACAAGGAAAATTATCCAAAAAGTTTTAAACCTATTGCATTTTTACCAATCAAATCTTAAACCTTTCAATTTCACCAATTGAATCATAAACCTTTTTCATGATTTGTCAATCAAGTTCACCCAACTAATTTTAGTTGAAAATCGTTGATATGGAAGTCATCCGTTATAATGTTTATTCTTTTTTTTCCTTTCTTTCTTTTCCTTTTTTTCATCCAAGCCCAACGCTGGTTGCCGCTAATAAAAAATTTAATATATATACATATCCACATTATCACTAGCCATGTGCCACATCCACGTCCATATCAATGATTTCCATCTAAAATTAATATAATGGAGTTAATTGGTAAAATATAAAAATGTTTATGATTCAATTAGTACAACTAAAATGTATAAGACTGAATTGACAAATGACATGGACTTAAAATCTATCAGCAACCTAGAAATTTTGATGCCAAAGGGAAACATTTCAAAGATTAGACATACAGGAAGGAAGGCAGTGGAGGTCGCTTGTGTGATCGGTATTAATTTACTATGAAATCCCAATACTAAGTGCATGTATTAGACAATGCAATCCGTCTTTATTCTCGTGCAGCTATTATACATAGGCTCTTGTTTCTTGACGTGGTATGCACGATTCATTCGACTTAACTAATCTTAACAAACTTTGATAAACTACCTTAGTTTACGTTCATCGGGGCGAGGCTCCACGAGCTTATGGCTCAAGCTCGTAGGGTCGAGATCAATCTACTGTTCATTAAAGAAATTGGGGACTCCCATGACGTATTGAGCATGAAAAAATTTAAAAGACGCGGTGATGCACGTTCTTGGGCCAGTCTTTCGTGGCCTTCTGAGAAGCTCTTCATGGGTTTCTCGGGATGCAGGCTTGTTTGATGATGGCTAGGAATAGGATTCGGCGAGGGGATGAATTCTCATCTATACTGTTGTGTAAAGTAAAGAGTAACTCTAATTTCTAAGATATCACAAGTCCTTTATTCCCCTTCCTCGGAAATTTCACATATCTTCGGTTAGTTACTTTACAAGCCTTCCTATCAATGGACAAACGCATAAATCGATAGATATATCCTATCTATCATGTATTTCATTTTCAAAGCTTGAGAATTTTTTATCTTAAAATCAAAGTCACTAAAATAAGTCCAAATCAACAAATGTTTTCCTTTTTCTCATGCATGTTCGCGCTTGAGATTTTCTTTTTCTTTTTTTTTAATCTTAAAATCAAGTCACCAGAATAAGTCCAAATCAAGAAATGTTTTCCTGTTTCACGTGCATGTTCGTGATTCCTTCATAATGTGTCAATAATTTCATTCCAATGATTGATAATTCAAGTGCTTTATAATCATACAATTTTGCAGAAGATTTTCAAATACCGATTCCTTTCGTACACATGCGCATGTGCACTTTTGCTAATCATCTGAAATAAATTTCAATTGTGTACGAGCCTAGGCAAGTGAAACTGATGGATATCTTTCGCGGATCCGCCGCGCCTCTTTTTCTTGTTTCCTGCATGGGACGAATTCGTGTGTAGTGCTTTTCTTTACGTACGCTTGCCTGAATTCGGTGCACATGGACTGGCAATTGCCACATTCGTAGTACGCAAAATTTTTCCACAAAGCCTGTTTGTTCCTTTTCCCCTTTTTTGTTTGGTTATGTAATTTTCCACAAGACTTGTCAATCTCCTTATCGTTCCCTCATATTCTTCTGGAATGTCGATGGCTATAATTGATCGGTCTTATCTTTATTAGGTTGCATGCACTTGCCATTAATCATGTTAGAGATATTTAGGAGATTTTCGAAATCTCCATTGATTGGGCACATCTTCGATTGATCGTGTAATTTGTAAGAGATAATCAGGATACTCTCTGCATCTTCAGCGATTGTGCGTGTACCCATCGATTGCGCATATCTTTCATTGATCGGATATGCATGATCAAGGGAGATATGAAGAATCTCTTCATTAATCTCTAACAAATCACATGATCTTGGACAACCTAGATGTGATGCGGCACTCAAGGTGTTCAACGTGTTAGAATATTCAACCACACGATTTAAATTATAGGATGGATGAAGATTATATGTATATAAAATCCCAATGATATCAATCGGGTGGATAGCATGTCCTTCTCAAAAGTGATGTCCTAATTGATTTATGCATCTACTGGTTAGCTTGCGAATATTGCTAAGTGAACACCAGAACATGATGTAACGTTCGGTGACCGAACTGACTAAACTATAGACCATGTGAAATTTGAGGGATTGTGTCATAGTGACATTACATTCAAGTCACCAGTTTCTCCTATCAATTAGAGAACACAACAGAATGCGGCCTTTCTTTATGTCTGCCATTAGCCATGGCCCATGATTACGTGCACCGATCAATGCTTTGTGCGCTTTTAGCGAGAGAGTGCGATTTAGTTTCTTGTCTAGCATTAAGCTATGTTTGTTGGAGTGAAAATAAAAATAATCATGACTTAATTTTCTAAACTTTCACACGTCCGGTTTGTTAAAAATGATCGATCAACGAAAAAGTATTTACTGTCAAAGAAAATATATATACTTAAAATTACGAAAATAACTATTTACTAACCTGTAAAGGGGGAAAATATTTTTCTAAAAAATGATTTTTGGAGAAGTTTCTTTTTTCTTTTCTTTTTTTATCATAAAGCTTGCCGAAGCAAATATGTCCTAAGGTTTTTATAATTGACGTAATGCATGGCACGCGTGAAAACTCTATTGTAACAATAGCTTAGAGAAAAAAAAATAAGAAATTTTGCTTAATTAGAGGGAGTTAGCAATGATTGAAGGCCTAAATTTGTTAGGTATAAATAGAAATATTAGGTAATGTGATCCTGGGGTGACGTCACTTCTTCTTAGGTGTGTAGGTGATGAAAGCACCGACGACTTAGTTGGGTTATTGATAGGAATCGATGAGCCTAAATCATCACGTCTCCCCAGAGAGTGCATATCACATTGGAATTCTCCGGAGACCGCAAAATCAGCCGAGATAAGGTTGATATAATGCAATAGAGGGGATTAGATAGATGTCCTTATCGATAAGCATAGAGACAATAAAAAAAATACGTCTCTAGGTCATGCGAATGCTTGAATGTGTCTCACTTGCTTACAAGATCATTCACTTAGAGTTTATCCCATCGATTTATAAGTCAATTTGGTATAAGATAATGTTCGATGTTGTAAGACCTTCAATTAAAAGAATCTTAGTGATGTCATAATCACCATTTCTATAATAGATAAAGCCCATCTTCCTGATAGATGCAAACAAACAATTAATATTGAAATTAGGATATTCGTAACTAATTATTTTCCCGTTCGATGTGATCGAGATAAACAATCTATGCATGGGCTAAAAGTATGAATTTAATCTGTTTATGAGACTTGGAGAGTATTTCATAAGCTTTCGAATAATTAGAATTCTATGTCATGTCCGGGTTAATTAGAAAGAGCATTAAAAGACAAAAAAGAACAGAAAGATAAAACGATTCAAATGTCCGCAATAGGCGCCGCAAACTTTTAGCCTCTGCGCATGCATGCAGACTTTGAAAACGAAACAAGTAAGAACCGCTGAGGCAAAGATACGATAAGATTTCTGACCAAGAAAAAAAAGACAGAGATGATGAGATTGTCGCGTAATCAAAGGGATGAAGCCACATGAGTCAGATTGATGCACCATTGCAACATATCTTCGAGGCCTTTTTTAGCATAGCAAGTGAATATATACTAAAACTCTTGCTGCCGGTCACCTGCTACCAAAGAGAATAACAAGCATCTACGAATCAACAAACAAGAGTTGATTATCTGGTATTTGATTCTGAAATTTCCGAGTTCATAAAGTTCCCACTTAAGCATCGAGATAAGGTGTTTGAGAAGTGCAATTAAATGGGCAGACTATGAATTCGCTCTTCGGCTATTTATTTAGATGAATTTAATTTCGTTCTCATTCTCTCTCATTCCTTCAGTAACGATCACATCAACAAAATGATACGCTTTGGCGTGGATTCCCCTTCCAAGTTGCAAAGATAACAGTACGAAACGAGATGGGCCCGACAGGGTCACGTTAGATGTCTTGTTCCATCCATCGCTGATCCACATCCTACGCAGTACCGTCCATGAACATTGACTCAAGTCAATGCCGATGCATATCCCGAATTTCTTGTGATTGACGTGAAGTCAAAATGACCAGCTTCAATCCCTCGAGCCAATCGATCGCAGCAAGCGCATGTGCGATCACATGCAGCCACTCATGCCGGTGTAGATCCATTGTTCCTTACCGTGAACACGTCTTGAATTCTCAGCGACTATACCTTTCTCGAAATGAACCACTAAAAGGAAGTTAATGGATTGCTAGGCGAGCAACCACGGTTACTCATTAAAGAGATAATATTGTCATTTAGCGCGGACCCTCCCAAACTTATTCCAATCGCAACTTGTTATTTCGATTTATCGTTTTTTTAACATATAATTCAATTTATTTTAAAGTCGCCACTAATCTATTACGGATTGATTAGAAACACAAGTAAAATTTGAGAGTACATTTTATTTCTGCGAAATAGAGATTCATATATACAAAGACTTGATTACGCTAGATTTATTTAATATATTTTTGATATCTTTTCTCTTTATTTTGAAATATATTTCACAAAAAGTCTTGGTCAACTTTAATTCTAAACTAATAATAAGTGAGAGGTGATATTACGGGTGCGCAAGCAATAATGTAACACTCATTAATTAAAACGGTAAATAAATTGCTTGGAAAAGAATAAAGAACCTGGATTTACTAAATAAGCAAGAGCACAGCTTTTTAATTCCCCCGATCAACATGGATTGTATAAACTAGAGAGCAGACGACGATGTAATGCATGCATGACCTAGATACGATTTTTAAATGGGATTATGCAAGGCCAATTAACTCTGTTTTTCTTGTTTGAAATAAACATGACTTAATTTAAGTATTATGACTACATGAATTCTAATGTAATATACATTAATGAACTAACATGAAATCTAAAATGACGTGCGTGCTATATTATAATTAAATGCAACCTATTTGCATTACTAATGACATGAGATAGGATCATAAATTAACCCTATCAATTGAACTACGCGAGACTATTCATTTTTGTATTTTCTCTCTTATAAATAGAAGACTAGAGTTCTTACCAAAAAAAAAATAAAAAAGAAAATAGAAGACTAGAGTCTAGCACACTAAAAATCACCTAAATGACTTTTATTAAAAGATAGGACAACGGAGCTAGTCTAGATGTTGCTGGAGACCTACGTACGTCGCAGGGAGCAGCAGTGGCACGTCAATGGCCGTTGGAGGCGGCGGCGGGAGTTCGGCGGCTGGAACTCGGTGGGTGGTAGCCACCGCGGAGAGGAAGGAGTGCGCTCCTCTTATGCATGTGTTGTTTCTTAGGTATGGGACCAGGGATTTTCAAGATAACAATAAAGCAAAGAAATATATCAACCCTCTCATCTTAAGAAATTCAGATATCACTTCCTCCTATTCTCATATAATCGAAATTTTTTCTGGCCAGTCCCAGTCCCCCCGAGGTATAGTTGGTGGTCTTCGCTGGCTGGTGTCCGGCGGAGGCCATAAGCACCCGTAAGATGTGCCAAGCTAGATCCTCAGTATATATATATAAAAAAAAAATCTTTATTTCTCAAAAATTGATTAAATAATGCAATTTTTCCAAGTTTGGGGCATCCATGTGCAGAGCGCATGCAGTTTTCGGCCATATGTATAAGATTATGGGTTTCATCGAACTTTATGCTCACAAGGGCTCAAATCTGAAAATTCAATCCAGTCTAGAGTCTTTCTACTCAAACTCATTTAGTATCTAACTAATTAAAATGTAGTTTATATGGGCCTATTACTATTATATTAACATGTTCCTAATACTATAACGCAAATCCATGGTAGTTGAGATTTTGACGTCACCGTTGATTCTTATAGTCATGGAGCCCTCGGCACCTCAATGGAGGTCGACCCTCTATGTATGAATTCATTGGCCTCTTGCCGGCCTCAGGAAGCTTGACATGGCTTCGAGCCCCGCCATCAATAAAGAGCTGGATGCCATCATTGAGGACGGGCGGGGGGTGGTGTGGCCGGTGTGCTTGCTAGGGATGAAGCCGGGAAGTGGATCAACGGTGGAGTGGCAACAGCGATGGCGGGCACCTGCGGAGGTGGACGATGGCAAGGGCGGCCCAGCCTGCGGCAGCTAACATGGCCGAGCAAAGGTTGAGTAACAAATGTACTATCGTAGTAAAAGCGGACCTACGTCCCTCTCATGCATGCTGCTCCCCATGTGGATTCAACAACCAAAGCCATCCGGCCCACAAGACAGATCATTGCTATAACATATCATGTGATACCGTTTGACTATCCTTACTTCAAATCAAGTCTCAATTTAGAACATAATGCAGGTCCCTTGATTTAGTACATACACTACTCATTGCTGGGGACCGTTTCACTAAGATTTTCTTCATGCGAAGGGCCATCCGAGAGACATTTTCATGCCATCTAAAATGACATCGTTGAAATCGGCCAACACGAGAGACTGGAACGACTGAGCAAAAACATTTTGGGAATTTACTCAGACCATATGTTTTGCTCAGTGTTCCACAATAATACACTACCATATGAATATCTGTGCATGGATCTTTCTGCTCGACACGCTAATCTGGATTCTCTCGAGCCGATCGCAATCCGACGCGAGTTTCTACATAGACTAATCATCTGCCGTCTACACAATTCGAGCCAATCATTACACGATTCATTGACCCAAAAGCACCGGCTTATCTCTTCTTTAACTTCTATTCGACGCAAAACGGCCTTTTCTCTCTACCCAGGTCAAGTCGTGGACCGAAAGTGACTTGGACAATAGAAAAAAGCACGTAGAGACAGCAAAGTCCGTGCAAATCGTTTCCTTTCACTTCTTTTTCTTTTTCCTTTTTGTCTCTTTGCTGAAAATACTCTTTAATATTCTGGTCATGTTTTCATATATTCTGGACGAGGTTTCCTGACCAGACTAAAGCTACCTCTTCGGATCTAAGGCGTGTCAAGTGATCGTCCATGACACGGCAAGAGATTAGTAACGAACATTTGGATGGTGTAGAACATAAATGTAGCTATGAGTCGATTTTAAGATTATGCCGGTCCTTTTGAACTTATCTCGTAATAAATGACTTGGGAGAAAAATACTTAAAAAGCTATAAATCTATTATATTTGTATCAATTCAATCTTAAACCTTCAATTGCATCAATTTTTTTTGTCACAAATTGTGTCAATTGAGTTCTAAACATTTTAACAATTTATCAATATAATCCATCCAATCAATTTTTCAAAAAATCACTGACATGGACATTGCTCATTTTGTGTAACATGATTGGCACTAATGTAGATAATTTATTTATTTTTTTTAAAATTTTCCATTACTTTTTCTTTCTTTCTTTTTTTCCCTAGCCATGGGCCAGTGAGGTCGCCAACCAACCCTTGCTAGCCACAGGCGAGGTCTAGCTGATGTCGTCCACCGCTTGTCAGCCACAAGTGCAGGCCTCCTACCCTTATCAATCACAAGCTTAGGCCTCCACACCCTTGTCAACCATACGCAAAGGCATCCGGCCCTCAACTAGATCTAGGAGAGGTTGTGGTCCTCGTCTATTGCCAGCAAGGGCATCGTGGCCCTTGCCCGTGACCAATGATGATCGAGTAGAGTTATAAAAAAACAAAGAAAGAAAAGAAAAAATTCAAAAAATATTTAAAAAATGTACAACTTGTCCACATCAATGCTACTCAAGCCACGTAATGTGGTTGGTATTCACATCATTGATTTCCTATCAAAATTAGCCAAATGGGCTATATTGATAAATCATCAAAAAAATTATGATTTAATTAGTACAGTTAAAAAGTTTAAGATTGAATTAACACTAATGTAATAGGTGTAGGACCTTTTTGGTATTTTTCCTATTAACTTGGGGTTAGTAAAAACATTTATTTCATGGTTTAAACAAATTTAATTTGTGCCTTGGCCACGAGAGATCATCAAGGAGCTAAATATCGAATTTGAGATCTCGTGCTTCATTGACATGGGTAAAGACTGAATCGTTTTCTCCAATCTTTCACTCCATTGTATTTTTATTTTTCCTGTTCGTGAGTGGATGAGAATGGAATTTGTCAAAGTTTCCCTGGCTCTGCTACCTCAAAATGACACAATTGGACTCTCTCTCTCTCTCTCTCTCTCTCTCTCTCTCTCTCTCTCTCCCCCACCATCATCAATCGCTTCCGTCCCCAACGACCCGTTGCTTGCACCCCATCACGGTCATCCACCGCTTCTTGTCAACACAGCCACAGGGGTGGCATTCATTGGCGTAGAGAGAGAGAGAGAGAGAGAGATATGTTGCACAGGCTCATCGCCTGTGGTGACTTTGAAGCTAGGCCGAGTGGCGACCACGATGGTTCGGCGGCACCAATTGGTATGCCACAACGGTAGCGACAAACGCAAGCGAAGAAGGTGCTCGATGAGGAGGAGGAAGAGGAGGAGGTAGCAGAAGGAAGAAAAGGATAAAAGATTGAAAAAGAAGAAAAAAGAAAAAGAGAGACAATATACTTTTGTTTCATTGAAATGTAATGTACCGATGCGCACTCCCTTCAAGAGGAAAACTTACAATATAAATATATAGCTTAAGTTTAGAAGATCCTAATATTTTGCCAAAGAGATGATATGAGATTATAATAGGGAAAATTATCCAAAGAGTGTTAAATCTACTGCGCTTTTACTGATCCAATTTTAAACCTTTTAATTTTTCCAAATGAATCCCTAAATATTTTCATGTTTTGCCAATCAAGTTCATCCTGTTAATTTTTGTCGGAAATCGTTGACACGGATGTCATTCGATCTATGTCGCATGGTCGATTCGACATGAACAATTTTTATAATTTTTTATTCTTTATTCCTTTTTTCATTTCTTCCTTTTCCTTTTTTTTTTTTCCTTCCATGCCCAACAAGGGTCGTCGCTAAAAAAAATAAAAGAAATATAAAAAAAAATTGCCAATGTCAACGTCGGTCATGTGCTACTTAGGACAATCTATGTCCACATCAATGATTTCCGTCTAAAATTAGCCAGATGAGTATAATTAACAAAAGTTTAAGACTCGATTGGTACAATTGAAATGTATCAATTAAATTAGCAAAAATGTAATATATCTATGACATTTTTAAATAATTCTCCCGACAATAATAGCAATCTACTAGAAAGGGTGATGACTAGCTTGCACTAAAGAGAGCTCTAATTTGGGCAGAATCCATTTAATTAGTGGGGATGTGGAATTCCTACTCCACAACTGGTGGAGGGTGACGCCTTGTGCAACCCTTTTTTTTCCACCTTGGATGGCAATTATGAATTTGTGATGTCAGAAGCCCGATGACGTTGTTCACACTCAAAACAATCTGCATCTCTTTGACGTTGCAATGTTCATAATTGGCCTCGTGGACCCCACGAATGAAAGATGATAATGGCCGTAGGTACTTCAAAATTTGGGAATTTGCAATTTATGCATAGTGAGGGATATTGCGCAGTTTTTCGATCACGAAGGCTTTTGGAATGAATAATCAAAAAAGCGTGTGGGGAAGGATAGCGGGAAGAGACCGTAGGAGACGCAATTCGCCATTTAGAAAGGATTGGTGGGGTGAGAAATTTTCTCTAAATTAATTGAAAGTAAAAAAATAAGGCGCAATTTTTTGTCCGCTCCTTTTTAGAACAGCCGAACCCCGCACCTATACCAGAAAAAAAAACTCGTTGACATTTCAATCATTGGGACTACGACGTCACTGACCGGCCACGAATGGTCGGTAAAAGAAGACAAGATGGCACATTCAATCGAGTCACGAATATTCCTAAAGTTTATATTGTAAGGTTTACATTCGTCACATGCAAGTATCATGGGTTGGCAATTTTATGGCCATAGAACAATCCGGCACCTAGCAAGCGAAATTTACCAAGCCAGCCTTCGTTCGATAATTGTTCAAGAGAACAATACAGTGAATAGTTTCCTTATACGAGATCATACCATATCCAGTTTATATCGGACGTCTAAACCATCAAGCGCGACAACATATCACTTTAAGCTTGACAACTGATTTCAACCTATAATGACCTCATCAAGAGAGCGATATTAGCTCCCGATCAGCTTATACATGGTTAAACCCTTCTTTAGAGCTCTTAGGAGATGTATTTTTTTATCTTTGAACTCCTAACATCAACCGTCTTAAGGCAACTCCCACATACTAGTTGTGTTCATCCCCTCTGCATCACTCACTTTTCACTCAACAATCCTACACTCCCCTCACAAGAGTCACAAGTAGGGGTGGCAAATGGGTGGGTCAGATCGAAAATGGATCAACCCATATTTGACTCATTTAACCCGTTTTGACATTTATTCTTATAGTGTAAATTTAATAACCCATACTTGATCCAGTCAATATCTGACCTATACCCGACCCAACCCGTATTACTAAAACCTATTAATATTCTAGGAAAACCCACTTCTACTATATGCTAATTGGATTAAAATTTCAAATTAAATTAAAAATAGTAAATAAAATAAAAAAGTTAAAAAAAACCTATAAATTGAAATATTTATAAATAAAAAAAAAAATAGAAAATTTAATGGAAAATTTTTATAATTCTTTTAAAATATTTTTTTTAAAATCTAATTTTTAATTTTTAAATATAATTTTTTAATTATTTTTATTTTTTAAAAATATAATTTTTATTTTTTTAAAAATATAATTTTTATTTTTAATAATTATTTTTCTTTTTCTCTTTTCTTTTTTTCTTCTTCTTTGGCCGACTGCCAACCACGATGACGGCTAGCGATCTCGCCGATCCGACGAGATCTCGAGCTCTCCGGCATCGGGCGAGGCTCATCTCGCCATCCAGCGAGGCTCAAGCCTCACCCGACGCCGGCGAGCTCGAGCCTCGCCGATCCGGTGAGACTCGAGCTCGCCGACGTCGGGCGGGGCTCGATCTCACTCGGCGATGATCGAGGCCCCACCCGACGCCGGCGTGCTCGAGTCTCGCCAAATCTGGTGAGGCTCAAGCCTCGCCAATCGTCGGCGACTTGCCGGTGAGCTTGAGCCTCGATTGGCTTGTCGCCGGCCGACATCCGACCGTCGCCCTGCCAACCGCCGATAAGGAAGGAAGAAAAAGAAAGAAAAATAAAATAAAAAAAAAAAAAAATTGAAATATGAAAAATAATTATAATTTCGATTTTTTTTTAAAAAAACATTTTTATAAAGTTAAAAAATGCCATGGGTTTAAAATTTAAAGTGGGTTTCCTAATAACCCATTTAGACCCATTTCTTTTTATATTTTACTTTCTCAGACTCATTTCTTACCCATATTTAATTTTTACTTGACTAAATTTTTGACCCATATTTAACTTTCACTTGACCCATTTCTAATCAATATTTACTTTTTACTTGCCCCATATATGACCCATTTAACTAAAAATAGGTCATAATATGGGTTTATGACCCATTTTGCCAACTCTAGTCACAAGTATAGAATGTCACGGATTGTGACACAAGCATAGTGACATACCTTTAGCTAAATTGACAAAAAACTTGCAACATTTGTCGAATTACATCGGTCTCCACCAATTGCAAATGGAGACGGGATCGGAGCCAAAACTTATCTCGTCTTAGATGAGTCGATTTAGACAAATTAAAACTCACGTGTTCGAAAAACCGATGAGTTCACGTCACGGGTTCTAACATACAATTAACGTTGCTGCACGAAGTGGCATATCTCTTTCTGCCTAAGATATCGAGAATCTTTATAGTGGCCGACTGATGCTACGATGATAGGTTGAGATATATTCTAATGTCCGAACGGTGATTGTCCGACATCAAATTCACCGTTCTTTAATGGGAGACTTCGTCCTCTCTACCGACATTTCCTAGGATCCTGAAAACATGATGAAGCTCGCAATTGCATCACGTTTAGAACGGTTTCAATTTCATTTCATGGCCCAAGAAAAACCAATATTTTGCTGTCAATGTTTGGCTGGTTAGCATCTTTTCATCGTTAGATTTGCCAGAACGTACCAGTGTCCCCTTTTTCGTGCTCTTTTTGCTTTGAACTTTAGGGTAAACTACTGAGCTTTCTCAACACGTGCCTCGCATTTATCATTCATTTTATGTATTTAGCTAATGGGGCAGAGGGAAGGAAGGAAATAAAGTTGCCGACACTATGTTTCAATCTTTTCATCTCCAAATTGCAAACGAAGGAAAACGTGGCTAATTGCATGGGCTATTAGAGTAATAACATATAAGTCTCATTTTCGTGTTTACGAAAAAATTATTATAAATGTCATAAACTTATTGCACTTGTACTAATTCAATTATACACTTTTTAATTTGACTAATTTAATCCCAAATCTTTTTTACAATTTGCTAATATAGTCTATCCAATTAATTTTAATCGGAAATTGATAACATTGACACTAGACATCACACATGACACAATTGACACAAATATGAAAAAAAAATTTAATTTTTTTTTTTAAACTATTCTCAATTTTTATTAGTATTTTTCTTTTTCCTTTTTATTGTTAAGGGGTTGGTCAGGGGCCGTCTGCCAACAGCCTAGGCCTTGTGATTCCAGCAAGCCACTTGGCGAAGGCTTGCGGCTCTCACTCAAAGCTCCTAGTGGCTAGTGAGGGCTCGCTAACCTTGCACGTGGTCGATGAAGGCCGTGAGGTCATTGCCAGCCACAGCAACGATTGCGGCCCTCACCTAGTTCTGAGCAAGCGCATCATCACCCACCGTGCGCTACCCTCGCCTAATGGCTGACAGGGGTCACCAGGCCTCAACTGATGGCCACCAACCACTAACTGGCCCTTAACAACAACAACAAAAAACGAAAAGAAAAGAAAGGAAACAATTAATAAAAAAATTACAAAAAAATTTCACATCAACATTAGCTGTATTATGTAAGATGGCTAATGTGCACGTTATTAATTTCCGGCCAAAATTGGCTGAATTAACTATATTAGTAAATTATCAAAATGTTTAGGACTTGATTGACAAAATTAAAATGTTTGTGACCGAATTGAAAAATATACAAACGATATAGAATTTTTTAGGAATTGTCCCTCGTATTCACTTGCCTAACTCTTGGAGAATTGAAAAACATATATATAATCGAGCATTATACAAAGCAGGTCAGACCGTGTACCTAAATTCCTACCCTATCACTTCATTAGGTAAAGTGATTAAAAGCTAGCACTTCAATTTGTCCACTCAATCCTACCTTCCTTCTACCCTATCTCCTCTTCTTTACTATTTCCGGTTATAAAAGCGTATCAAAGCTACAGTCACTAGTTTACCAATTATAGAAGAAGTTGGATAATTATTAGAAAAGTCTTAAATCTATTGAATTATGCAAATTCAGTTCTAAACTTTTTAGTGATTTATCAATGCCATCCTTCCAATCAATTTTGACCAAAAATCACTGATATGGATGACAGTTGTCTTACGTGACACGATTGGCTTAGGATGGCTGACACTAACATGGCCAATTTTTATAATTTTTTTAAAAATGATTTATGAATTTTATTTTATTTTTCTTCTCTTTTTTCCTTTTTCTTTCTTTCTTTTCCTTTTTTTCTTTCTAAACTCACTCAATGCCGGCAACCCTCGCCTAGACCAAGCAACAGCCATGAAGCCCTTGCCTATGGTCAGCAAGGGTCTGCCAGGCCTTGCTTGTGACCAATAAGGGTCAGTCAGTGACACTAGCTAGGTTTGCTAGGGAAAAGAAAGAAAGAAAAAAAAATAAAAATATATAATTTAAATAAAAAAATTGTATATTTAGCATTGGGAATCTATGTGGCACAACCAAAGTCCACGATAGTGATTTCTAGTAAAAATTGGTTGGAATGATTAAGTTGGCAAATCATCAAAAAATTTAATATTGGTTTCGCAAAAAGTGAGTGATTTGAAAATATTTTTCGAAAAATGATTGCTTATATTGTTTAGAAAAATTATCAATAGAAAATGTTTCTATCATCGATAACAATCTATACCTTAGGGCGATGAAAAATAGTCTATATTTATTTATTTTTATAAGCGATACAATCAATTATTTTTTGAAAATGTTTTTCAAATTACTCATTTTCCATAAAATGAATGCATCATTGGCCAAATTGAAAGATCCAAGACTAAATTGACATAAATGCAATAAGTTTAGAATTTTTTAGATATTCTTTAAGATGTTGTATTGAAAGGTAACCAATGGAAGAAAGCCGATATGAATGCTACATACATCGTATCAAGCTCGATCATGTTTGCTTTAAATAAAGTCAAATCTGTTTGACATAGATCAAGAAAAGTTCAAAAGCATGGTCATTTTTCCAGGTACATGCATTTGTCTAGATATGATTTATACAACGACCGAGAAACGGAAGCAGATTCCTCAAACCATGCGCGCATCCACTTTACAAATCAAATATTCCAAGCATCAACCTTGGAATGATGAGATTATAGCCGTACATAAATTTCGCAAGGCGCGACACGAATTTCAAGCCCCTTGTATTCCGCCACCGAAGTGGCTCAGTCAATCTCATTTCGGGCTAGGTCATTTTTGTAATTTCGACAAGAAGCTGCTGGCCGCTGCTCCTCTGTTAATATACGCACGTCTGTGGCACCTCAAAATGCTTATCTTCTCGGAAGCTCACTAAAGCTCTCGTACCCACCAATTGCATCCTCTTCACCGCTTCTGTCTATACTCCATGGTTAATCACTTTATTAAAATCATGACAACCCGAAGTCCCAAATCAGAATTTTCGAGTATTTATATGTATCATTATTAGATGATGAGAATATGATATCTAATTAAAGCTTGCTTATATCACATCATTTATATCACGTGAGATGCTCGACACTTTTTCATATTATTAAAGTATGTAATATATTAAATAGCTTATTCACAGCAGCCTTCATTAGGGCATTAATTTCAAGTCCCTTGTATTCCGCCACCGAAGTGGCTCAGTCAATCTCATTTCGGGCTAGGTCATTTTTGTAATTTCACAAGCTGGTGGCCGCCGCTGCTCTATTAATATACGCACGTCTGTAGCACCTCAAAGTGCTCATCTTCTCGGAAGCTCACCAAAGCCTGTCATACCCACAAACTCAAAAGGGGGCAGAAAATATAAACCCTCCACTCATTTTGTCTGTTTCTGCGGTGCCGTGGATCATTTAGTTTGCGCATGGAAGCTAAAGTCATATCCGGCGGGACTCGGTTCACCAGGTTGCCAAGAAGCTACGTGAGGCCGGAATCCGAGCGTCCCCGCCTCTCCGAAGTGTCTGCCCTCGAGCACGTCCCGATCATCGACTTAGGCTGCAACGACAGGTCCCGAGTCGTTCGTCAAGTCGGCGATGCTTGCAGAGTTTACGGTTTCTTCCAGGTAAAGCTCATTTGTGATCTTTCGTCCGCTTTGTTAAAGGGTTAGTTGAAGAGTTGTCTCACCAATACATAATTTGGATTTGACCACGTGTGCATGGGATCTACTTCACCTATAGACTTAAGCTTTTCAAAAAGAAAATCCTCGAGAGAACGGTATCTCGATTAGTTGGAGCATGACCCTATCATTTGATCATTTTGCACCTGGAACTTGTTCTCGACATTACTCCTCTATGCTTGTATTACACGTGCCCTGTCTCACAATTATTCGTCCAACCCAAATTGTCCTAAGGAAGGCTGCCTTGAATATGCTATTTAATATATTACACACACTTTAATAATATAAAAAGTGTTGAGCATTTCACGTGATATAAATGATGTAATATAAGTAATCCTTAAAAAGATATCGTCATTTCATCATCTAGTAATATATATATATATATATATATATATATATATATATATATATATATATTCTGATTTGGGACTTCGTTGTCGTGGTTTTTATTAGGTGATTAACCATGGAGTATCGACGGAAGCGGTGGAGAGGATGCAAGAGGTGGCAGCAGAGTTCTTCCGCCTGCCGGTGGAAGAGAAGATGAAACTTTATTCGGAGGATCCTACGAAGACGATGAGATTGTCCACCAGTTTCAATGTGAAGAAAGAGAAGGTTCACAACTGGAGAGACTATCTTAGGCTCCATTGTCACCCCCTTGAAAAGTATGCGGAAGAATGGCCCGCCAATCCTCCTACGTTCAAGTATCTCTCTCTCTCTCTCTCTCTCTCTCTCTCTCTCTCTCTCTCTCTCTCTCTCTCTCTCATTTTATTTTTTCTGAAGAAAATAGCGTAGCTGAAAGTTCAACTACACCAAAATTTAAAACCTACTAATCAAAAGAATAATTCAAGACTGGAATAGAAGAAAAACAATATGGCCCACGAATTTTCAACTTTCAATTGGCTTGGCTTTTTCTTGAAAGTCGAGTGCGCACGAAATCAACATGTATGTGATATGCGTTGGGAAGGAAAAGGAAAAAGAAAGTGTTCGTACTCGAGCAAAGGACGAGGAACCACTCGTGTTACATGAGGTCTCTTTTTGCTCTTGTCAAGAAAGATTTAGGCAATCGTTTAAGGTTGAGTGCGTTAATCTTCATTATATAAAAAAAAAACATTAAAGACATCAAAACGTATTATAGTGGAGGTCTCAAGTTAAATTTCCAGCACTCTCTTTCTATCTAGTTGAGCGTTTTTTCCTCCTCTATACGTCACGGACTTCGACAAATTCTACACCCACGTGAACCCACTGTGACAAGCATTATCGTCTCATTGATTTGCCCTTTTCTTCTCACTATCTCTCCACTTTTGGTCTTGGCCACAAAAATGAGTGGAGCGTTGTTGTCAAATGGAGAATTCTACCATGGAAATGGTATGTGCTTTGGAAGAAGGGATATGGACAACCACAGAAAACGCATCAAAATAAGGAGGAATAGACGGCCAGAACATTGAATCAATTGTCGGTCCTTACATGAGAATAGTCTCCATATCATGCTCTTCTAACAAGTCGTGATCATATAATATCAAGTGTTCTAAGTAAGGAGCATGAATTAAAAGAATGATAAAAATCTTCTATTATCATGTTAATATGTCTTTGATTATTCTTACCATTTGCTAGGGTATTTAAATATTAATAATGTCAAAATATTCTAACATGAGAATAGTCTCCATATCGTGCTCTTCTAACAAGTCATGATCATATAATATCAAGTGTTCTAAGTAATGAGCATGAATTAAAAGAATGATAAAAATCTTCTATTATCGTGTTAATATGTCTTTGATTATTCTTACCATTTGCTAGGGTATTTAAATATTAATAATGTCAAAATATTCTAACACCATTGATTACCTAATACTATTATTCTGCTTTAAAAGGGGAAGGGGGGGGATGGGAAGGAGCAGAAGTATTGCTATTGCAACTGAAATATTGTCAATCTTGGAGCATAATTGTGCACGGAACCACCTTTATATTTTGTACAATGGTCAGATTCCCTCAATCACGGGTAACGCAAGTTGGAATGAAAAAGCACAAATGGACCGCACTTTTCCAGATTAGTCGATGACGTCAGCCTCCTACGTCCTGATGCTGATGTTATAATTCGTCTTCCCTACATTGAAGTGACAATTTTCTATCACATGCAAGATGCCGTCCTTCAAGTATATTTTAGTTTCTTTTTCACCCTTCTATTTTGTGTTGAATATTTAGTACTCGAGAACCCATTAAAATCAAGCCAATATTCCGTTTCCTTTATTTTAGGTTTCAGAAAACATAATAATAATAATAATAATAATATGAGTACTAACGGAATATGCAAATTGTACTTAAACCTACTTAAATAAAAGGGGTGAGGGCATAACATTAATTTTAGAAATGTAGAAAGCAGTGTCAATTTTTCAAAATGATTCCGCAACGTAGCTTCTTGGTCTATATGATGTTGACATATAATGTCTATATTAAGTCAGCCTATAATTGTCACAATGGGAACTCGATTTTGAATTTGCTTCTCCTCCCCAAGTTCAATGATGTTAGGTTTCAAAGAGAGAGGATTCACACGGAGATAAAAGTGCGGCGGGGAAGGTCAATTAGTCTTTTTGAAACCGACGCACTGGGCTCTGTGTATTCTCATTCACATATTGCGTTAATCGGAAAATCAATCTATGATCGAGAAGTCAAGCATTGAAAAATATAGATCACAACGACAGAGGTGATTATGATAAAATTCCTAGGTACGACATTCACCTAATCGTGACTAGTCAACTGGACGTGCTTGACTTTGGTGCTTATGCAGACTAGGAAACAGATTAAGCTGAGCTAGCAATTTTATCCCCTAGGCATCTCATCTTGCTGAACAATATACCAAAAAATAAGAAATAAATTGGCTTCAAAAATCAGTTATGTCTATCCTTGATCATAAGTTTATCTCGACAAAGATGACGGATATGGCTGAATCATCAGCCGAAAAGGTAAAAGGAAACGTAATGGATGAAATCTCTTTTACACTAGTCAGCATGCATTAACCTTCGAATATTGTTTTTAAACCCTTTAAATAAAGAGATATTGCACTCGTTGCTGTCGTCTAACGTAAGCATTCTTCCTTGCATTGTCAACTACGGGCATGCAGTAGATTATAGGTTCATGACCATGGTATAAGCTCAAGACATGAGCTGCGGTCAAAGAAAGCCACCTAAATTGGCAGCGGTCAAAGAAAGCCACCTAAATTGGCACACTTATATATTTATAAGCGTGACTTTATACAGTTAGATGCTCTCTAACTTTCTGTCGGAAATAAGACTTTGAATTTTCTAGAAGATGACGGTCTTGATTTTGCAGAAGCGAAAGCTGCTGATGTAGTTAGGTGAAATGCAAGCATGGAGAAAAATAGGGACGCACCTAGAAGGTAGGTGGATGTTCAATTGGTCAACGTAATAGACTTTGTCACAACCTATGGTTGAGCAAGTAAGCTGGTTTACAAGGGGACCGGTCTAGTTCCCTAACCGAAAAACTAGGAATTGGCCTTAAGAGGTTCGGTTCACTATTCTATACCCTAAACTGGTTGGTTCTATTTGGAAACTAGAACCTACAAGGCCGGTTCCAAGGAATTACGTGAATTTCAAGATGGAGAAAAATGGGTACACATCTAGAAGGTAGGAGGATGTTTGATTAGTCAATATAATAGACTTTGTCACAACCTGGGGGAGAGCAATTGAGCATTTTTACAAGGGCACCAGTTCGTTCCCTAACCCAAAAACTAGGGATCGGCCTGAGAGGTTTGGTTCACTACGTTATATACCCTAAACCAGTTGGTTCTATTCGGAACCTAGAAACTACAAGGCTGATTTCAAGGTATTAGGTGAAATTCAAGATGCAGAAAAAATGGGTACACATCTGGAAGGTAGGTGGATGTTTAATTGGTCAAAATAATAGACTTTGTCACAAACTAAGGGTGAGCAATTGAGCTGGTTTACAAGGACACCGATCCGGTTCCCTAACCCAAAAACTAGAAATCGACCTTAAGAGGTTTGATTCATACCCTAAACCAATTGGTTCTATTAGAAACTTGGAACCTGCAAGGCCAGTTTCAGGGTATTATGTGAAATTCAAGATGGAGAAAAATGGATACACATCTAGAAGGCAGGTGGATGTTTAATTGGTCAATATAATGGACTTTGTCATAACCTAGGGTTGAGCAAGTGAGCTGGTTTATGAGGGGACCGGTCCAGTTCCCAAACCCAAAAACTAGGAATTGGCCTTGAGAGGTTTGGTTCACTGTTCTATACCCTAAACTGGCTGGTTATATTCAGAACCTGGAACTCAAGGCTAGTTCCATAGTATTAGGTAAAATTCAAGATGGAGAAAAATGGGTACACATCTACAAGGTAGGTAGATGTTTAATTGGTCAATGTAATACACTTTGTCACAACCTAGAGGTGAACAACTAAGCCAATTTACAAGGGCACCAGTCTAGTTCCCTAATCCAAAACTAGGAATAAGCCTTAAGAAGTTTGGTTATGTGTTTATACCCTGAACTAGTGGGTTCTATTCGAAACTAGAACCTATAATGCCAGTTCCAAGGTAAAACATAGAAGTCAAATCTAGGTTGAAGCTAGAACTAAACCAGTTTATCTCTAACCCAAGTAAGTCCTTCACCCTTTTTTGGAACATAAAATATTTGTCAAAATTAAATATGTTGGATATATTATCCTCAAGAAGAAAGGATTCTATTCATATGTAACATATGCTTATTATATATATATACAAGAAATAAAAATGAAGGGAAAAAAAAAAAGCCTTGGCCTGTTCTTGAATTGAACTTAGAATTGGGCAAATTTAGTTCTAGGTTAGTTCCATGATCAACATGATCGGTTCTCAATTCGAAATATTAGGAACCAACCCTAACAAGACAAATTCCAAGTTTCAGGTCTAGAATCTACCCACTTTAGAACCGATCATCCCTAGTTACAACCTAGAAGAGTGATGATCAGCATAAATTATCTTTTCATTACGTTATGTTTTTTTTTTCTTTCTTTCAAGCCTTTCATTTCATTATGTTCGGTACAAAAGCTAACCACAGCCCCCAAATAGCACAAGCCCATCTCCTCTTCAAAATTAGGCCCAGCATTAGCCTAAATGGCCAGAAGAGCTAAGTCCACTTCATCTTAAAGTTGATAAACTGAGGAGTCCAGGAATCGGTTGGGTTCCAGCCAGGATATCTTCCTTTCATTGCGATTGTCTTGCTTTTCCTATATTCGCTGCATCGAGATTGGCCCAGATACGAACAAGAGCTGATCAATGGACAAGTTTGGATGAACATGGGCCACCCCTCATGAAAACTTTAGGCCCAAATGATCTGTACCTAAGCTGTCATGCCCAAATCTCTCCCGTTAGCAAAAAAGCTTTGAAATAACGTATAAATGATTGTATCTATCAAGGCCTAGTCGAGCTACTAACCACTTGTGTCTTGATTACGTGCCATCGGCAGGGAGTTCGTGAGCAACTACTGTCGCGAAGTGCGACGTCTCGGGTACAGGCTCGAAGAGCTGATCTCGGAGAGCCTGGGGTTGGAGAAGGATGCCGTAAGGAACATCCTAGGAGAACAAGGACAACACATGGCCGTCAATTTCTACCCGCCATGCCCAGAGCCAGAGCTCACTTACGGTCTCCCAGGCCACACTGACCCAAATGCACTCACCATTCTACTTCAGGATCTACATGTCGCAGGCCTTCAGGTCCTCAAAGATGGCAAGTGGGTCGCCATTGATCCTCACCCGAATGCCTTTGTCATCAACATCGGGGACCAATTACAGGTACTTCTAACTTGGTAAATTGAGTCACTCATATCATATAAATCGTGCGAACATTAGGGATCGAGTGTAGTCTCCACCATTAAAATTATGTTGACTTGGCCAATCAAAAATGGATTCGAAATCCTTATCGATTGTTATTTATATCTAACACTTTCAATATGTTGGCCACCCGACTATAGTTTTTTGTCAAGATGTTCTGTCGAAGAAGAAAACTTTAGAAATGAATGTGTACAGAGACATACCTAGGTGGGGGAGAAGGTGTGGGGGCCCCGCCTCCCCAGAGTCAATGCGTTAAAGAAGTACCTTATGATTTCTGATAATATTGTCACTATTTCTTGAAAATCCTTAGATATCTTTAATCTCAATCCCTTCGAAAGTTGGTCATAGACTCATCGATGCTGTTAATGTCGATGCTGTATCACAGGCACTGAGTAATGGGAGGTACAAGAGTGTGTGGCATCGGGCCATAGTGAATGCCGACAAGCCAAGAATGTCGATCGCATCGTTTCTTTGCCCGAGCAACGACGCGTTGATTAGCTCTCCCGTGTCGCTCCTAGACAACGGGTGTGGGCCCACTTATCGGGACTTCACATATGCGGAGTACTACAAGAAGTTCTGGAGCAGAAACTTGGATCAAGAACACTGTCTTGAGCTCTTCAAGAACCAAGCGTAAATGGCTTGAATCCATTTGTAATTTTTAGCTTTAAAAAAAAAAAAATTCTATTTGTAGTTGAATCTAAACCTGTCTCGTTAATTTTCTAAAGGTATATACCCTACTTTCCTGAGTTACGCTGTCAACAAGGTAATATTTACCCACCAATTTATTTTAAGTTTGACAGCATAACTCAGGAAAGTATGGTATATACCTTTAGGAAATTAACGAGACAGGTTTCGATATCACAAAAAGAATTTCAAGACCGCCCATTTGAGAATTAGAAAGAGTTGTTCACTTATTGCCATTTATCTTTATAGTCCTCGGTAGAAAGGGCATTTGGGGTCTGAAAATGCATTTCAGTTTATAAGATGTTGAAGCCCTTTTGGACTTTTGATACTCAAGTTGATGTGTTGTATTATGCTTAAATTCATTATGGGAGTTGACCCTACCAATCTTTTTTTGCAAGAAATAAATGTAGATGTCGAATCTTAAAGTCAAGAAATAAGATACAAACAATACGAAGAAAGGAGAGGGGAAGGAAATAGTGGGCAACAAAAAGACATGGTATTGCACGTGCAATGTGCAATGACTATAGTAGATCTAGAATGAATATTTGGTATTTGTAATTTTTAGAAGTTGGGTATTGCATGTGTGATGTGCTTTTGTATGAATGTTAATTAAGTCGTATACATTTTAATTTGGTCAATTTAATCCTAAACATTTTAACGATTTGTCAATTATAGTCGTTCCAGTCAAAATTGGCCCAAGTTCGTTAATGTGAATCTTGCTTGTTCTCTACACGACCCTGGGCTTTTGATGTGGATAACTATTTTTAAAAAAATATATTTTTTAATATTATTTTATATTCTTTGCTTTTCTTTTTTAACCTTCTTCCTCCACCAATCACTGAATCTTAATGATGACTAGTGACTCACCACAAGACAAGGCCGGTAAGGCCAAGCAATTGGCGGACAAAGAAGGAAAGAAAAGAAAAATTAAAAAAATTGACCAAATTGACGTGGGCCGCCTCTTCCAATCGAGCGATCCTCGTGGTGCCCAAAAGCAGTCTATTGTCGTTCCCAGTCAAGCATCCAACACTTCTAGTCAAGTCACCAGCATCCTTCCAACTCTTGACGCAATTAACAAAGCCTCGTCGCGCCTCCTCAGTCACCCTCACCGATCTAGCAAGCTTGGAGTTGGTGGCTTTCTTGGACTCCTTGCCAATTTTGCAAGCTTCCCAAAGGTGAATCATGCAAGGGAAAGCTAATGGACTACTAAACCCAAGACTTAACACAAACTCTCACAAGCCTTACCAATCGCAATTTAATACTCAATTTAACTTGCAATTTTCTTACCTTTTAGAGTTGCCACTAATCAATTAGAGTCCATAAGAAACCCAAGTAAAGTATGAGAGAATATTTTTAATTTTGTAAACCAAAGATTTAGTAGATTCGAGAACTTTGTTACACTAGATTAATCTAATGCTATTTCAGTACATTTTCTTTTTATTTTCAAAAAAATTCCATGCATTCTTAGCTGATTTTAAGCCTAAACCACTAATATGTAAAAGTGATTATGCAGGTGCGCAATTAATAATTTAACACTCAATAATCAAACATTAAATAAATGGCTAGATTAGGGCAATCACTTAAATACCTCAAGGTAGCAAAGCACAACCTTATCGAGGTTAATTTCAAGGTTAATTTCAAATATCTTGCAAAGTGTAAATTAAGAATGCATGTCTAGCCAATCTATTTTGTAATAATGCTACCATCATTGATTGCGTTTCTCCATGGTGTTCATAACAACACCAACCACATCGGCTGTGTTTCTCTGCTAGTACACAGATGAGCACCGTCTCTAGACTCGTCACTAGGATAGCCTCTTGCTGTGTATCTTGCATAGTAACTACGACAACACATAAAGAACACATAAGTAGAGATTACAATATCTTCCTTCGGCACACTAAACCGTTTTGGCAATCCATCGGGTCAAGTTTACTTCTATACACCTTAAGTTTGAATGCTATAGATATTTAGGATATTTTCTAAAGATATTTAAGATATTGTCCATATCTCTTGTGATTGTATATGAATCCGTGAAGTCTCCATATCTTTGATTGTGCATATTTTGATTGATCATACTTGATTTAATTACCTTAACATGGGCTTATGTACTTTTCATTAGATACACATAAATTGAACAGTTCTCTGTTCCACATATTTTTTATCTCTCTGTTTTTATTCATATTGATGAATGCACATATAAAATGCACATGCAACAAATAATCTTGCAGTGATTTATACAACTCAATGATTTAAGTTTAGCAGTGCAAAAATTCTCGCAGAAAAGTGTGAAGTCAACGTGTACAAAGGCACGCCAAAAAAAAAAAAAAAAATCATGTACGGTGGCAAAAATAATATGGTTAGTTATACTTCTCCTTTCAAAGGTAAGAAAGTTCAGTATTTGTTTATCAATGGCATAATAATCATGTGAGACGAATCTAGGGTCATGGAGAAAATAGACGTTATATACTTGTCCTCTCCTCGTTAACTTACGGCCACAAGAGGAAGAACTCCAGCTCTGCCTCCTTGCTCAACGAAAGTCACCGCCCCCCTTAAACTCTGTCCTCTTTTCTTTCTTTTATTCTGTTTTCTTCAGTCCTGGAGCTTATTGTCCATTGATCCTTTTATGTTGAAGTTGTTCTTTCCCTTCACTCTTTGTCCAATCAACTCAGCCGAAGCTGCTATAGTAAAATTTGCATTTACCTCCCGGTTCCTTGAAGCTCAGCCGCCGGTCCCTTGAAGTTTCCGCCAGTTCTTTCCTTTCCGCTGGTCCTTTGAATGGTCCAAACGTGGTTATGACTTCCTTGAGCTGTCATGATTATTGACTTCACAAGGGGGAGGTCTTTGCCCGAGTCAAAGAGTGCAGTTTTTTATCCGTTGGTTTTCTGGAATGGATAAGGACATAGAGATTGTTTTCTTGGTTTAAGATTGTTTTCATGGAAATCTAACCAATTTAGTTCAATTTCAATATTCCATTGTTACCTCACTTAGCATCCCAAATAGTCTCACTTGCAAGTTCAATTTTTCCCATTTAATCACCAATCCATGAGGGTAAAGTTACAAGCTTTTTTTTTTTTTTTTTTTTTTTTTTTTTTTTGTGTCCTACACTAACTCTCAACTCACTCTTAGATTTTTACATTTTCTTTTTGCAAAGCGTGAGAATGGAGCCTCACATTTGAAATTAAACGTCCATGTCCCCATCCCTAGCCTCCCTTGAGAGGGGGTAATCAAACTCCCTACCTCCCCCTTCCCATGTGAAAAAAATGGCCACTCAGGCAGTCCCAGTGGTTGGTAAAGTTACAAGGTTAGCAACATAAAAATGTGAGGCAAAATGAGTGATTAGAGGATGGCCATTAATTTCTATAAATTGTAAAAATGAATGATGAGAGCACACACAAAAATAAGCGACCCAAATCCGAGCCATACGGTAAGGGTTTTTTTGATTTGGAGTCAAACTACGTTATTACCAACAAATACGATTGTAATTTTTATAAAATGCATGGATGACCTACATGACGCGGAAGCTAGTTATCTATAAACCATAATGCTTCTAAGTCCCAAATGCACAAGGTACCTTAGGCGAAAATTTAGATGTTAACCATACTTATATTTTTGCACTCACTTTCATTTTATGCATCTGGATATGAATACGTTCACTAATTCTAAGTTTAATACGATAACCATTATGCACTTCAATTTATTTATGAATTTGAAATTCTATCATAACGGATGATAAATGAAAATACATATCATGTTACATATTACAACTTATTTCATGTGAGATTCTACCTACCATGTATTACATGATAAGGACACCGATGTGTAACAAGCCAATTTAAAGTGAGTGATTTCAAATTTTAAGCATCACATAGGATAAGATACATATGAATGGATTGGTCACATACAACAGCCGCACAAATGCCTAAAACACTTTTTCGTACCATTTTGCAACACATGCAAATTTGAATTACGCCAAGAGACGTCATTCTTTCTTGGCAACTTTTAAACACAAGTGTACATCCATTCATTTTGGGCATATTAAAGGTATCAAAGATGTGCAACCGACCAGTTCTATTCGGAAATCGAATCAAACTACCCGCAACTTTGATTATTGAATATTAAATTATTGATTGCGCACCCACATAATCACTCTTGTATATTCATCATTTAGGCTAAAAATCAACCAAGATTGCTCGTGAATTATTTTTGAAAATAAAGAGAAAAAGTGATGAAGAACGTTAGATTAATCTATAGTCATCAAGTCTCAAATCCCTAATTCATAGAAGTAAAGTATTCTCTCGTATTTTATTTGGGTTTCTAATTGACTTTAACTAATTAGTGGCAACTCCAAAACGTAAGAAAATTGTATGTTAAATGGAGTACCAAGTTGTGATTAAGAGGACTTAAAGAGTATGTGCTAAGTCTTTGGACTTAATAATCTTTAGTTTTTCCTTTAAGGGTTCACTTCTAAGAAGGTCTATATAGCGGTCATTGCCCATAGCTCCTGCAGTCACACTCCTCCTTGCTAGTCCCTACAAATCTTGGCTGCCCTTGCTTGCTTTGCCTGGACATCTTAGGTTAGGTTAATCAAATCAAGGTAATAAAGCTTTTTTAAATTTATGCCATAGTTTAATTTTATTGTATAGTTCCATATGATGTTATTTAGTAATAAAACCTTAGGTAATTTTATTACTCCCTTGAATTGATTAAGATATCTCAGGGCACCGGACCTTTATGCGTAAAGGTCGGATCCCTAATTATGTCCTATTTATTGTTCGTGTTTTATAATATGGTTTATTATGTATGATCGGTAAGATAAGTCTTGATTGGATAAAAATAATATCTTGTTAAATCATATCAACAAAACTCTAAGATGTATATTTAATGACTCTTAAAATTTATTAATCATTGCGTATGTATTGTGTATCATATATCGCATGCGTACTTAGAATTTAGGACACATGCATAATTCATAGTTTAGAGCTTTCATACTTAAAGCAATGTATGTTAATTTTAAATTGCATATAGATTTAAGGTAATCTAAAATTTCCATTAATAAAAATAAAAACCAAATAAAAAATGTCATCTAGGTAATATCGATCGCATTAGTTAGTCCCATAACATGCATCTCTCATATTGCACGTCTTTTTTTGTGAGTCCCATAATTTGATGTCAATATTTTAACAAAAATCTCATGTAAATAGGATTAATTAAGGGATAAGTGTATTAGAAGATCTAAAACTTATCACAAATGTAAAATTGAATATTAAAACTTTCAAAAAATACAATCAAATTATAAAACTTATCAAATTAGTACAATCAAGTGTTTCTATTAACATTATCAATTTGGCTAACAAAATACCGATATACAGTTTCTAATTATTTTTACTCATGTATTTTTCATATTATTATTTTCTTCTCCAAATTATATTTAAATTAGTTTAAAAAAACTAGAAAAGGAAAAATTTTAATTAAAAAAAAAAAAAAAAAGCTAGGGCCTCTTCAGCAAGCATCGTTGCCACCCCCATTAGCAAAGGGGCCAATGGAGCACTCCAGCCCTAGGCAAGGGTGGTGAGCTCAACCCAAATTTAGGCAAGTCAGCCACCCTCACTATGGGCGACATGGGCTTTCGTCAAGGGCCAACGACCCTTGCCAACCCCAGGCAAAGGCAAGCGTCACCCAAATTTGGACACCCTCAATCTAGATATAGGGGAGCCTCGATTAGGGTTAATGAGGCCTCGCGTTAGCCTAGTCAGGGTCTTCAGCCAACACTTAGGGCCAACGAGGCCTTAATGGGGTCAGTGACAATGTCGACCCTGGACAATAGCTAACGTTGCCTAGGGCAAGGGAGCGAGTGAGGCTCACCAAAATCTAGGCCAAACTAGCCACCCTCACCCTGTGACTAATGAAACTCAAATTAATTTTTGAGTCATCGAAAAGCATAAATTGATACACTCGTGACATATTTACCATCTATTAACTTCCGTCAAATTTTATAGTGAAATTGCTAAATTAGATAACATATGACAATAACTTAGTTGATGTGCTAAGTCCACGTGGAAATGCATCTCTCTCTCTCTCTCTCTCTCTCTCTCTCTCTTTGTTACCCTAAATAATCATTTAATAAAGCCTATATGGAAAATCCATGGTTTCCTATTCCGCATAATTCTTATCATAAGCTTGATCATACTAAGATTGCTCCCGTTGCACACCAACGTTCACACCCGAGTACAATTCTCCAATTTCATTTCATCTTCTTTTTCAATAATTACTAATATCAGTATCAATCTTCAACATTTATGTCTCGTTCAATAGACAACGCGGCATTTTCTGTTAACCTATAGTTTGCAAAACCTGTTATTTGAAGAAGTGCCCACCGAGTTTGTTTGTTTATAATGCCAGCCACATCAGCCATGTTTATTCATAGTGCTTGTAACAACAACCGCCTCACAGTGTTGAAATAACAGTAAAACTGAGTTTTGTTAACAACGCTTTAGATTCATCAATGATAGAGGACAAAAATAAATCAAGAAAGTTATGATTTTAGAGTGGTTGCATGTTTACTACGGGATTCTAGAGTGAAAGTTACTGAAGACTTATGTTACTTTGTTGTGTGTTTAATTTGTGTTTATGATAACCATGTATGGGGCTGTTTTGTTTTCTTCATTAAATCCTCGCATTGACATTTGCGGGTTGTTATGTCTTATTTATCAAAAGTTATGATTGGCGTTTGTGAGCTTGAATTTCTATACGAAGGGATGAAGTCATAAGTTGTAAATATTATTCTTTTGGTTTCAACACGCAGGCCACGTTTCTGTCCGCAGATGAACGCCTCCATCTGACTCGCTTTCTCCATGGTGTTTATAAGGACACTAGCCGTACTGGGCACATTTCTTCGCCAATCCACAAGCGAACACCATCACATCCCAAAACTACAAAGAATGGGGATGACATGGCCGTCCTTCTTTACAAAGGATGCATCCTCAAACACAACCAACAAACTTATATTAACTTATATATATATATCTCAAACCATATATATACATATCGGATAAACCAACAAATTGGTTGCAACATCAGAGTTTCTATAATCCACCAAAAAGATAAAAGAGATATACGTTTAAAACTCAGACAATCCAACCACTAGTAAGGATCATTTGCACCACTTCCTTAAACCATACCAAAAACAAAATAGAACTCCTCAAAAGTTTCCCACTGACAGCGCACTCGCTCTATTCACCGCTAACTGAGGAACCTCAAAAGATCAAAGGAGGAGTGGAATGAGCAACAACAACTCAGTGAGTAACACATATCTTCTAAGCAGATCGAACAACCACTATGCATGTATATAAAGCAATACCAAACTTCATAACGCCAACTCAATATATAAAATACATATCGAATCTTATAAGTGTTATTTCTTACCATCAAAGTTTTATACTAATATGAAAACTCATTTAAATCGCCATCAAAAGTCAAGTATTAATGGTCAAATCCATTGAACAATCTCCATCAAAAACACATCAATGGTCCATCCATCGACCAATCTTTTGCTCGATAACTAACTATAGTCACAACACAACGCCTTGTGACAAGGCGACCAAGATTCTCTTCTTGGCAAGGTCTCTACCTACAAAGCCGGTGGCTGGGCTCCAAAGAATATCCTAAACCTGGTATGCATACCCCAAAAACCCATAACTGGATTCACAGTCATATTGAGCATAAATAACCATCCTCCAATACCAGAAATCTAATCCAGAAATCAATATCTTAAACCAAATGAATAACATTTTACAGCATAACCCATCATTTGTTTCATATTCATTTCTGAAATCATCATAAACATTTTCATAAATCAGTCGCAAAGCAATTTCATATATATTTCTCCACAAACCTTGTATAACATGCTTTTCAAAAATTCACAATCAATCAAAGGGTAGCAATTGCTCGATCTAGCTTTTATGTAATAAAAATGCTCTTCTCAATTCATTATATATACATATATATACTTCAAGACATGATTTTACAAAACCAAAGAAGAAATAGTATCACTCACCTCGCCGTCTACGACCAAACGATGAACAATACCTGTATCGTCGAACTCACAACCCTATCAAATAACCGAAGAATAATGTTAAAATCTAATAAAATTCTATCTCAACTACAAAATGACTAAATTATGCCTTAACTCTAACAAAAGGACTTCTAAACGCTAACAAATCACATAACCAAAGTGATTGTTCAAGCTATTCGCAACACGGAATTTAAGCGCAAAACTTGATCGCGCCTTAACTTTCTCCTCTGAACCCTGATCCGAACGTATTTATAATCAATAGAGAGCCATTGACACATATTACAAGAATCCCAACTTGGCCGCCCCAAAATCAAGTCGAAAAATGACAAAATACAGGCCCAAAGCTGCTAGATGCGTACTGTTCACTGCGCGCGAGAAATTTTGAAATTTTGTTTCGGACAAACCATAAGCTCAAATCACGATCCGCAAAATCCCATGGCTCCATAACACCCTTAACTACCATTCCTATAAAAATACACGGCTCAACAACTCCAAAATCAGACTTCGCCACTCAATTTTCCAAAAATTCCGAATTTGAGCCCTAAATCCAAAAATTACTTCAATTGGACAAACGAGGGGCCTAATCTCTTACCAGGTGCTGCATTATGAAGTCGAGTTGGCTTGGCAAGGCATCCGAGGCGTGCACGTGCCAAAACCCCTTTCTTTTCTTCCCCTTTCTCTTCTTCTTCTTCTTCTTCTTCTTCTTCTTCTTCTTTCTTTTCTTTTCTTTCTTTTCTTTCTGGTTGAGGACCCCTCAACTTCTTTTTCTGTTTCTTTTTCTTTTTTTTGAGGCCCACCAACCTAATATTACAAACACCATCACCAAACCTGCCGTAATGTTAGCCTCCAGCCACATGGCTTTCATAGTAGCCACGAAAACACATAACAACCACGTAAGTAGCAACGTCAGCTCAACCGATTCTTTCTTCAGCACATTGAACTGCTTGGGCAATCCATCGGGATTTTTTGGATTTTGTTATCCAAACCTTGAATTTGAAAAGATGTTCGAAATACAGGATATTATATAAAGATATTTAGAATATTTTTCATATCTCTCATGATTGTACATATATCTAATCGATCATACTTGATTTGATTACTTTAGATAGTCGTCTAAGATAGTCTGTCATGTACTTTTCATTAGACACATCTAATACACAGAAATTACATAATCCTCTGTGCATATCAAATGCAAATGCAAAGAAGAATCTTGCAGTGATTGTATAAAACATTGAACAGGTAAGATACCTAGTTCACTTTATACGTCAATGATTTTAGTTTAGTAATGCAAAAAATTTCGTAGAAAAGTGTGAAGTCAACGTGTACAAAGGCACGGCCAAAAAATACAAACATGTACGGTGCCGATAATATAAATGTTAAGTCATACTTCTCCTTTCAATGACAAGAGAGTTTAGTGTTTGTTTATTAATGGCAATGATAATCATGTGAGACGAATCTTGGGTTATGGAGAAATAAACGTTATATGCATACATATACGCGCTCACCTTTGTTTTATTTTTCCAAATATAGAGACGTATACTAATTCAATGTTTAATACAATAACCATTATGCGCTCCAATTCATATCTAAAGTTAAAAGTCTATCACTGATCATGATTAGCGACAAATTGTGAGGTTCTCTACCTACCACATATTATGTGACAATATCACGTGGTGTGTGACAAGCCAATACAAAACAAGTGATTTCAAAATTTAAGCATCACATAAAATGAGATGCATGCCACGTGGATTAAATGATTGGTTGGTCACATACAACAATCATAGAGACCCTTAAAATACTTTTTCATACCATTTTTCCGATTTGCTCAGCACATGCAAATCGCAACTTTTAAACACTAATGTTCATCCATTCATTTTGGGCATATTAAATGCATGCATAATGAGCTTTCAGTCTCATTGAATAACACTAGCATGCGAAGGCATTCGGTAATATTTGACACAACTTAGGATTGGAATTTGCAATTCGGCAACTGAATTGTTCATAACATCTTTTACATTCTCCAACCACATCATCAAGTAAAATAAGTCGACATTCGGTCCATCATTTTTGTTATGCTCTTCTTAATCACAAGAAGCTAAAAATCATGCTCCATCGTCCAATACGTCTCCACATTCGGACCCATTGGCTCAATCTACCCTTAGTTCTTGAGGAATTCCATGACGTGATCAAAGGCAACGCACGCAATGTGGAAGCGCTTGAACCCCGCGGCCTTGGCCAGTGCCTCAAACTCCTTCTCCGTCCGCTCTTTCCCGCCGGGGTTGTGCGCCATCATGATCAGGTCGGCATGAAAGGCTACCTTGGTCGCGAAGCTCGTGTCCGGGAGTTCAGGAAGGATGCAGTCGGCCACTATAACCTTCCCGTGCTCAGGGAGGGCGTTGTAGCAATTCTTCAAGAACTTCAGGCAATGCTCATCGCTCCAATCGTGACATATCCACTTCATGTCGCAAACGCATCAATTTCCATGGCGAATTAGAAACAAGAAGTTATCATCATTTACATTTCAAGTAATTGGCAGATAAGAGTGGTAAAATAAGTTGAACTAACCTTCATGAAAATTGCATCTCCTGTAGGAACACTAACGAACATATCGCCTCCGACATGCTCGACGCCTAACTCAAAGATTGTAGTCATATAGTTGAAGAAGTCAATATCGATTAGCATAGGAAATAAGCTTTTCAATTATATATTACCACACACGCATTGATGATAATTTAATGTCTCTAAGGCGATTTTAGTTTTAATCATGCATACAATGTAATTAACATGAAGTGATATAGAGATGATTTGCGGAATATAATATAAGTACCGGGATAGGATGGAGCATTGGCAATGACGTGAGGCAAATCAAAGTTGATGCCCTTAATGTAGGGGTACTTGGAGACAATCATGTTCAAGACAGCGCCAGTTCCACCTCCTATGTCGACCACTGACTTGAGGCCGTTGAAGCCTTTGTACGTGTCAAGGACCTCCTTCATGGTGATGGTCGAAACATCGGACATGGCTTTGTTGAATACTTTGTTGAATCTTGGATCGGTACGGGTGTATTCGAATGCATTCATTCCATAGGCCCTGTCGAACGAGACTCCTCCTTCAAGAACTGCATCTTTCAAGTGGTACCTGCATTATTTAGGTCAAAAATCTTGGTCGATTCGGCATTTTTTCTCTTGATGTATATATAACTTCAACCGTGAATCTATTTGGTGATGATCATCGATCAAAGTTACACTGGACTTTTATGAGTAAGTGATCACTTAATAATTGCATCAATGATTGATAATATGAAGCTTAAACAAAATATTCGATTCTCATATTACGGGATAAATCATGCTTTTATGGATTTTGACATCTTAGTTACTTTTCAACATCTATATTAGGGTATTATAATATCAAGTAGGGGTGATCGGTTCCCAATTCTCTTTTTTGGGACTGGGGACGAGACCCAACCAACTAGTCCAGTTTGATTCAATGGAACCAGCCATTTAGCAAAAATAAAAATAAAAATAAAATACCAGAGTAATTATAATTTTAGGGTTTATTGATATTTTTAATAAATTAAAATATATATTTAAAAAAAATGGTCCAAATCCGGTCTAGTTCTCTCCAGGAACCAGGAACCAAACCAAATATCACCGGTTCTATTCTTATGGGACTAAACCATATCGACGTTCTTGGGAAACCGGACCAAACTAGCCAATCCAGTCTAGTCCGAGCAATTCCCGATCCGGTTGATCTGATATACTCACCATTAATACCGAGTCAATTTACCTTCTTCCATGATCGTGCATTTCGTAGGTGACGTACTGCATTATTATCTTGAAATTATTTTTACCTACCAAATGAAGTCAACGCTTCTAACCGATTATAGAGAGTTAATTTAGCGTCACCTAACGCAAAACAGGTGTAATGTCAGCGACTAGTCACATTTATTGATGAACAATCCTGCGAGGTTTTTCCGTTCAATATGTTGTCTCCCCCAATCAAACAAAACGACTAACAAAAGAAAAGATCATCAAAAGAATAGTTTAGCAGAAGATTATGTGTTGTGCGTGTGCTTTCAAAATCGTGATTGACTGAGTCCAACGCGTCAGAGATTCTAACTATTTGGTGCGGGTGCCAAATGATTAGTAGTGCAAAAATAAGGAAGAATATGATGCAGGTGTATATCTGTGCATCCAATCACTAACCAGCTTTCCATGAGGACTTTGTCGTGGTTCATGAGACACAAAGAGGCGACCGAAACACCATCCTCGTTCTTGGTCAAGAACTTGCAAACCGGAGCGATCCCGTAGAGCCTCTCGGCTCGGCCGTCTGGGAGCTTGTGCATGGTGCACGTGACAACGGAGTGGGCTGCAAGGAGGCGCAAGATCCGATCGAGCATCGTGGGCGCGTCCGGGTTCTTGGTCGGGAGTTGAGACGCGATCTCACGGGGAGAGAGGCACGCGCCGGGCCCGGCCTTGGCCATGATCTCGAGGACATCGAGCTCGAGAGCCGTCTTGAGGACCATGGGCAGCTCGGCCGCGCTAGCGAGTTGCATGGCGTATAACATAGTTTCGTACTCGTCGGGGACTTGGGTCGGAGCCACCGGTGTCTCGCTCGGAATCGAACCCATCTTGATCTCTGACCTCTTTTTTTCCTCTTTTTTGAGACGATGTCTTGATAGAATAGAGGCGTTTCGAAATTTTGGAGGGTTGAGGAAGGTTATATAGAGATGGAGGCAGGAGGAGAATCTGAGCTTTTTAGTAGGTGGTGGAATTAGGGGTCGTTAGGCACCAGAGATTAATAAATGCGGCCATTTATGATATTCCACGTTATATATATATATATTATATTATATATGTAAAGTAATGTGCATTTGGTGTTGACACTTCCATCCCCAAACTAGGGAAGAGAAGGATGTGGTGCAGGACCTACTCTCACGTTATGCCCAATATATTATTCTTAAGCTTAAAAAAAAAAAGTAATTTGTAAGGTCGAAACCATTTCATTCTATATTGGCAAGTGCATAAATCATTGGTGGCCGAGTGGCTTTTTTCCTCCTATAGTCTCTTCGACAAATGCACAGACTAAAAAGACAAAATGCTTTAAAAACATAACTGAACATTTTATGAAACTCAGAACAAGCTTTTTCGTCGAAGGTAATGGTCGGCTTGCCTCCAACCTGGTACCTTCCTCCTTCGAAAAGAGAAATGAAAATGGTCCGAATTCCTGGCTTCACCAAATTAACCAAATATAAGAGTTAAATTCGTAGATTTCTATACTATTTTTTAATGCAAATCCTCTGGAAGGCTAGGAGTAGCTGTTGAGATAGGGCCTCGCCAACTTGAAGTGTACATGCATGTGATGGAGTGAAATGTCCTTTGATCAGACGATGAATAAGTCAACGCCGTTCATACCATCTCATCCTGCCAACCCCATTCCCAGCCACATCGTAAAGTCGAGGGCCCCTCCTCAGAACCCTAGCACATCGAGGGCTAATAACTTGCCACGCACCAAATGATACAACCGGAGAACTAAGTTAATCATATTTGAATATTCTAGCACACTCAATTTTGGATTGTTCATTGGACGTGACAGGTGAACAAACTCGATATTACTTAGACCTAAGCCCTCCTCAGAACCCTAGCACTTCGGGGGCTAATAACTTGCCACACACCAAATGATACAAGTGGAGAACTAAGTTAATCATATTCGAATACTCTAGCACACTCGATATCTTGGGTTGTTCATTTGACGTGACAGGTAACAACAGACTTGATATTACTTAGACCTAAGCCTTAGCAATTATAGCTGTTAGGTTCAATCAATCAATCCCTCTCTCTCTCTCCTAGAAATCTATTGTTTGTTTATCGAAGCCAGATAATATCCATGGGACATGGTTCTTGGGTTATATATTCAGCAACCACCGTTGATTTATGGATTAGGATATGGGGAATTAGACTAATTCGAAGTTTAAGAAAGTAATAACCATCACTAATCATGATTATTGAAGTTAAGAATAATGCAACGGAAGAGAAATTGTAGAATTTTTTGTATATTTTTGTGTCTACATAAAAAGAGCATCTGGAGCTTGTTTATAGTTTTAATAGATGACTATCTAAAAAAATCAAATTAGATATGCATAATCAAAATAGATATGGAAAATCAGAGGAAATATCTTAAATATTTATAGAAGATAGAAAAATATCTCCAATATCCCCTCAAATGTTAGGTGAGTCAAAACAAATTATCAGCTTGAGTTTGAAAAATAATCGCAACAATTTCTCGAAATCTTCGATCACCATGAAATCACATAGGAAATGGTCGAAACCACACTTGCGTAGCGTCGGGCATGGTGGATTCATGGCGTGGCTACACGTGGGGTGTGTGTGTTCGCTCCAGGCTTCTGCTAATGATGAGATTTCAATATGTTGATCATCCGATGACAGCGAGTTTGGTGATGGTGTTGGCTTCTTGAAATGAGAAGTGCAAAGACGAGAATAGGAGGCTAACGGCATGCATCTTTTACGGTCAACTTTGCTGTTGGAATAGTAACATGACCAATATGAATAGCGTGCTATTTCTTTGTTGAGCAAGAGTTACCGTGGGAAGATGCATCTTAACAATGCATGTATATTTCTATGTTTATATAGAAAAGAGTACACGGAATCTATCCATAGGTTTTATTAGATGACAATCTAAGGAAATTAGCTAAACCTTGCTAAATGGATTGATATAGATTTGAGTAACAAAGTCTACTAAAATTTGGGTTTTTTAATGGTCTAAAGCCCAACCTACCTGCGGTCTCTATTGAAGGTGAGTCGCTCCTCTCTTCTCCACCTATTGGAACACCGCTGAGGATCCCAACCAATCCGCGTCGCCATCGCTGCCATCGCCTACATAGACGCACAAGCCTCCGTCATCAGCGACGACCCCAGCAAGAACCTCAGCCAGAACCAGCAGCAACAAACTCCGATTGGCAAGGAATGCGACGACAATCCCAAGTGAAAGCGTGAGATGCGAGTCAACCTTTAGGGAAATCTCCCTCAGGGACTACAACCGCGCCTTCCTGCGCGTCGATCCGTTCCAAGAGGGTGTGATATTCGGTGACAAGCACATCGGCGAGGTCAAGTTCATGACTTCAGCTGCTTAGAGCGAAGAATGGGAGATCGTCCAAACATGGAAAACTATGTGCTCTTGAGGTCTGAAAGGGAGGAGGGGGTTTTGCTTCGCTCTTCATTTGCCTGCAAGTCCAGGTTGGGGATTTTCTGGTGGGGCAACTTATTTTCTAGTTTTGTCTTCTATTTATGATCATCTTTCTTAAATTTGAGAAATAGTTAAAAGTTTTATGGTCTTTCAAGCTCTAGAAAATCGTGAAATATAGTGTATGATTCTACATATCGATATTTATTGACTTATTGATTTTAAGAAATATCAAACATTTCGTTAAGAAATTAGAATTGCAATAAAGAAAAAGTCACAAACAAGTTGAAAATCTTATTAGGAACCTTATAAAACTATTAAAAATCTTATCATTTACACAGTACGTAGCATTATTTATGTGTTTTAATAACATGGGTCAAGTTGGTCTGGTTTGGGTACGAACTTGATTAGATTTGAGTCTCTAAATTTCTAAATACACGTAGATTACTCAAAACGGATCAAATGCATCAATTTGGGTCGGATTATTTTTAATTCACGTATGTGTCGTGTCTATATTAGTGACTTAGCACAAGGTCAAAGGGCCTTGTTGCCGACTAATAAATTTTTATGCAGCTTTTCACGGTCTAGCTTGTGGGCTCTATGGACCCGCGATGGCAATTACATCTTAGGTCCACGGCATTTCTAAGCTCATACCCACGTCTCTTTAATAAAACGAAATATAAATTTGTGTAGGCTCAAATGGGTTCATCATGGGTTTGCGACGATAGGCATCAATCAAGCAACCACTTTACTAACATGCAAATCAAATAGTTTTTGTTGGAAAAATATAGTTTCGAATCAATAAACCAATCAAGTAGGACTTAGAAGTGTGATATCAATTTCTTTAAAAATTTATTTACCCCACAATATTACTAATGGTCACCGACAAATATTTTCCAGATATAACAAAGTCTCAAATGAGAAAATTAGATAGCAATTCCAGTATATATCCAGGGTTTCTCTAGGAAACAATTAAAAAGATGGCCGTAATTTTAAAAAGAAGACTTAAAAAAAAATTTCATTCTCGTTCATGCCAAAAACTGACATAGATGTATGTATGTATGTATGTATGTATGTATGTATGTATGTATGTAAATCTATCTTAAAGAACATAAATAACTCTACACAAAAGGTTGCAAAATGAATAAAGGTATCCCTTCGGAAGAAGTTACAAAATGAACAAATACAACTTTTCAGAAAAAATTGCAAACTAAACAAATATAACCTTCGGGAAATGTTGCAAATTTAATAAGTATAATTTTCAAAGGTTGTCTTGAAAGACACACATAAAAAAATTCAGAATAATAAAAATAATATTTTTTTAATAAATAAAATTCCAATTTTTCATAATTTCCAAAAATATTTAATAAACAAAAAATAATCTTTCGACTAATAAAGGTTAATAAGATTACTCTAAGAAATAAAATAAAAGTAAAGTGGTTAGTGCTAATTAAATTGTGGATGCACAAACATGTCAAGTGCTAAATGCGCTTAATAATCGCGCATCTACACGCAGTGATCGCGCATCTACATGCACGTATTGTGGGGTCTAGCCCAAACCCAATCTTTAAAAAAAAATAATAGAAAGAGACTTACACTTATAAATTGATCCATCTCCTCTCAACTTTCCTATGTGGGAAACACATTTGTTTTGTTTTACAAACGAACATCCAACAATTTTGTATTGTATATCTTTTTTTCGTTTTCCTTTATTTAAATATGCATGCCATGTGATGCAATGATGTAATAATAATAATAATAATAATAACCTAACTAACATGCATAAAATTAAATTATCATGGATACTTCAATATAAGCAAATGGCAATACCTTAGTATAAACTTCAAAGTGACGAACGACATGCATACTAAGATATATGAAATGAACATGAACATGAACCAATGCAATAATGTAATAATTAAAGATATTCAAGATATTTTGGATATCCTGGATATCTTATTGATTAATTGTAATTGATATTATAATATCTCTAACATTGGCAATGGCCATTAGAACTTAGGTCCCCTACATTTTGTGTAGGCTCAAATAGCTTCCTCTAGAGTTGCACCTAGACATTGATCGGGCAACCATTGAGGACTTAATCACAAGTCACTTCCAGTTATGGAAGGTGAAAAAATTTATATGTATGTTATCGCCGTGTAAATTCAGAACATTCAAACAAGATATTACTCAATGAGATAATTATAGGTTTTTCGTCAGTGTTGTGATATATGATGATGTAGGCAATAAGGTTCGTATTTGACGAAGGTCTGTACTAAATTTAATCAACTCAATCAATCAAACCTGATTCTTTTGGAACCCCCCAACACTACATTATACCCCAAAATTTCATAAAATTACATATTCAATGCCTTAGAAAACAAAATCATCATCTATGATTTAGCCAACGTTTTGAGTACAACATGCAATTTTTCTAATTTAATTAATCATCAAACATATCTCTTTTGATATTTATATAGCAATTCAAATTCATCTCATGTCAAGTTATAAGATCTTAGAATGTAATTGCACAGTACAGACACTGTCCAAGAGATGGGATTGTTTGAAGGCACGTTGTTAAGTAAAAGGGAAAGACCATTTGATCTGCTAACGCCACCAACCACTTTCCAGAAAGACATTTTTTTAGATTGTGTAGTAATGGCAATCTCTACAACATAGGTCAATGGTGCAACTTTCGATCTGCCCGACCTAGTGGTTTGACTTGTCCACAGATCTGAAGTCAATGAGACTTCAAAATTACATGTAGTGAAAGAATCTCAGGTCTTCAGCGAAGCCGAAGTGTTGCCAGCATACTAACCCATTGCACTAGTTGAGTTTCCCCAGGCTCAAGGATTTTAGTGTTTATGCTTCTCTTGGTGCCTTCTCAGGTGGCCCATTTCATATCTAAATTGGTTGGATAAGTGCTTCCATGTGTCGCGCGCACAGCCTTCTTCTTACCCTTAGGGACCACCTCGATTTCAAATGCGTTAGAATTCTTACCTTTAGGGAGGACCTCGATTTTAAATGTCTTCCAAACAGTGGACGTTTATCGCCATGACGTCTGCAGGACATCATTCAGGGTATATTGTTCTTGAGTTAGGCGTAGGGATTTCGCCAAGGGAGGGGTGTCAGCATCGCCCCATGGCAGGTGATAACCTACTATTACACTGCATTTTCTAATAATCATCTGGTTATTGCATCTCGTTGTTGTAGTCGTGAATTTATTGTTTTTTCTCTAGCGGCAGGAGCACAAAGAGAGTTTCCTGCATCTCAAGATAGTAAAAGAATCAAAGTGCCATTGCTAGCTGGAGGTATCGACTTGCCATCTGAGAAACGGATTGGATGGTAATTGAGGTCTATCGTAAGATTCAAAATGGTGTGGGAATCGCGAATACATAGTGAGAGTTTGTAAGAGAAGAATGAAGATGAAAACGAGAGGGAAGGGGACTCTAATTTACAGGATTTTTTTTTTTTTTAAAATATCTTTGGTCAGAGCCCGGAGTGTCAGTTGCCAACCAACGGTTGCGGCATCAAAGGCCCGATCAGTGGAAAGGCCGAGTCCAATTATCATAAGGCGTAGAATTAGACCAAGGTGAATCTCCACTCTCCAGGAGCTAATCCCTTAAATTTCACATGCAGGAGATCCAGACACAACCTCAGGGTTATACGGAAAGACGTCAAGCTTGGGTCGGGCAGTGGCCCGAAAGCAAAAGGATAACAGGTCTAATTCGATATAGGTCTGAACATATCAGATTACGACCCGTCCATTCCTAATAATGTCTTAACGTCATTTCATTATGATTAATATTACTAAAAATCTCAAACCGATACATTTATACCACATTTACCTTAAACTAATTTTTATGTTAGAAGACTCCCAAATTAGTACATCCTTACCACATTTACTTCAAATTAGTGCATGCGTGTCACATTTACCGCAAACAATTTTTTATGTCACAAACAATTCTCAACTAATATATTCGTGTCACATATATCCTAAATCGGTACATTTGTGTAGCGTTTATCCCAAAAATTTCAAATTTTTCACAATTTAAAATAAATGGATACTAGCCTTTTTCTAAAATAGATCTTATTATCCTTAACAACTCTCCTGCTTAAATATATCATCTCAAGTAGTTCAATTTATTGCTCGTGGGGGAGCCAAACGGTCACCGTATCTGCTCCCCCCAAGTTCAAAATCGATTCTCTCTCTCTCTCTCTCTCCCGATCAATCAGCGATTTTGCATATTCTTGCCTGTCTAAACCCTACTCGCGTCCCAGGAACCTCCCCCGGCCATGGCGAACTGTACGCCGTTGCCGGCGACTCCTGGCTGTGAAGAGCCGAGCCCCATCAGGCACGTCCTCTGCGTGACGCGGGACGAGGACGTCAAGCGGTTCGAAGAGACCGAGGACTGCTTCATCCTGGGTTTCGACCCGTTCGAGCGTATCTCCAGGTTCTCCCTGTCGATGACGGAGGCTGGCGCGACCGACGATCGCGGCGACGGGTCCAAGGACGTCGTCGTCATTGCTGAGAAAGGACAGGCAAGTTCGTACATTTGTCGCGCGAGCTTGTCCTTTTTTGTTCGTTTGCTTCGTTTTCGTACTAAACCGCGAATTTCTCTGTTTGGTTATGCCTTCGTCATAAGACTGTTTATGTTTTCGTGGATTTCACGTTTCGACGAAGGTGGTCTCCATGTTTGTTCTGTTTCGCTTGTGGAGGAGAACTGGGAAGCATAACGTATGTTGGAGAATCGTTGGAATACTGATCTAGCAATGGAAATACTTGAGTAAAGTAGAACTTGACATGAGTATTGCACTGTATAGTTTAACTGGAGGTGCTCATTAGATTGTAATAGCCTGTTGAACTTGTTCGGAATCAGGGATTACCGGGTGACTAATCGAAACCAATAGCACAGAAAGAAGGGAGAGGAAACTAAAAGAAGATTTTGAGAAATTTATATTAGCTATTGACTCGGATACCATTTTCATTTGAGCGCCTAATTGTCAATTTCAAAAGTTCAACTCATCAGAGAGCATTGTGGTATGTGTCTTCCGTTTCTTCTTTGTAAGGTTGAGAAAGGAGTGGTATCTTTATAATTAGTTGTTATCCCTATTAATGGAAGTCGAGAACAGATTTAATTGATCATGTAGACTGGACTTCAAGTTTGTAGTGTCGGGGAAGCAATCACAATTTTCTAAATGCAGTTATGATGATGATGATCTTATCTCGCTCCAACTATAGCTTATTTGTAAGTTGCACGTCATATTATTTGGTCCCTAGGATTCTATGCAAGTATCTTTCGAAGCAGTTTTCGTATTACTATTTCTTTTCTCAAGTCATAATGATTAAACGCTCTTGATTGCTGGTTGCTGCTGATGATTACGGACAGGTGGCTTGTAGAGACTTCCCGCACTCGAGGCATCTTTGTCAGAAATTCCCCTTTGCAACTACGCCTCATGAAAGACACTGCGAGCTGGTACTAACCGCACATGAATTTCACCACCTGATGATTGTTCTCAATATCAAGTCTCAAAATTTGTACTTTTAATTGAACTATGGAGGCAATCCTAACTAGATGCATTTTTCCTTCTCTTTCATGCAGTGTTACTGCTATGTATGCGATTCAGCTGCTCCATGTAAGAGGTGGTTCAAGAGAAACCATTATGATGCCACTGAGCACGACAGTAGGTGGAAGTCAAAGAGGAGGAGAAGATTGAGGGAAAAGAGAGAAAACAACAAGTGAAGGGCTCTTCACATTGTCTGTTTTCTTGCTAGTTCATGGTGAAACTGGTCGAAAGCATTGATGATCAATTCGTGCTCTGCACTTGTTGATCAGCTTATCATCTCCCTATTTTTGCGCTTGGTTTTGGCAACCTCCTGGAGTACAGGACAGCTTTTGGGATCAGGGAACTTGATTGTACAGTCATTTGATCCATAACAAAGTGAAAGGTCGAATTTCGTTATTTTGTGGGATCAAAATTGCTGTTAAATTCATTGTTTGCTTACAAATTTTTGAAAGTGGACATGCATGAGTTTGACTCATGAATTTGCTGAGTCGCTTCAGGTAAGCTAAATGGAGATTGGGAAAGCTAGTCATATGCTGTTATACTTGGTCCAACGGGCCCATGCCCGTCCGTGGCCTGTCTATTTGCCATGCCTAAAAACTAGAGTGCAAATATCCATAGGGAGAGCTGAGAAACTGTATGCTTGGAGAATTTAATATCATTCCGTCAAGATGGCGTAGTTGATTTCGTGCTCTCAAACTGCAAATCCTGCTGTGTTCTCAAGGTATTCTTTGCTTCCTAGTTCCTTTCGGAGCCTGTGTTAAATTTATATGCTCTCGAGTGCAGGTGAATGCAGTATATTTAGTGCGGTTTGGTGCCTGAACCAAATGAAACCACGTAAATACCATTTGAGAAAAGAAAAATCAAAACCAGATCAAAATGTGATGAATAGTTTCTCATTTGCGATTTTCATTCGATCTGAAGCCGAACTAAACCGTCCATTCTTCTTTCATCTTTTCTCTCTTTTTTTTTTTTTTTTTTTTTTTTTGGGGGGGGGCAGTAGTAGTAGTAGTTTCATGAGCTTAAACTCACTGAATGGTGCATTCATTCCATGAAATAAACCAGAGTATACCCTCACAGCAATTCATAAATTCACAATGAATATCAAATCTTCTTCTTAAAAAAAAAAAAAAAAAAAGAGAGAGAGAGAGAGCTATTTCATCTATAAATGACAAGAAAAATCAAAAGGCTATATACAGTACAGTTTTGCGGTTTGGTTTGGTTATAACTTTCTAGAAAACCAAACTAAGCCACAACATGAGTCTAGTTTTGGTTTAGCTTTTGAGCCGTTCTTAAAATGGTTTGGTTTGATTCGGCTTAACAATCTGAATCGATGTTACTAATTCTCTTGAAAGTACTTATATGTTTTCACTTTGAGCCTCCAATGATTGGCAATAACAATTCTTGCATTTGGTATTCTAGTTTGATTATGCACCTGTTTAGTTTTTTTGGGTTTTAGAGTAATGATGTGCTCTCCAGAGAGAAAAGAGAAAAAAGAGTCCATTACAGCTGACTACCTAAGGCTCAGAGTGGCATACATGTAATTTTGTGAGAATTCAAGGGTATCATATTTTTTTTTTTTTTTTGATGACTTAGGAAAACCGTAAGCCGACAGCCGGCGGGTAAACCCTGGGGCCCACGGAGGAACCCACCACCTCCGTGAAGTGGGTAAGTCCACCTGCGACGTACGTGATGGGGATTCGAACTTCTCCCCTTCGTGAGGAGAGAAAGCCCGAAACCAGCAACGCCACTTAGTATGGTAGTAAGGTATCATATTGTTGTTATACATTTTTATACCCATTTATAATAGGCTAAATTGTTACATGTGTTAGCTTAAATGAATTTAAAATAATAAAGTCTAAAATAATATGGGTGTTAAACGACTTCACAATCTATGACAAAAAATTAAGTTCACAATCTACTTGTCTCTCTCTCTCTCTCTCTTCATTCTCTCTCTCTCTTCATTCTCCCTCGCGCTCGCTCACTTCATGTTTTCACTTCAATTTGGGTATAAAGTTTCCTACATTGGCTTAAGTATCAAAGTATTTTAGTAATATTGTGCCAGGTATGAATTGAGTCAAATATAAGTCATTAAATTTGTATTGCAAGAAAATTGATTAAAACATATTAAATGGATCAATTTGGATCTGATCATTTTCGACCCAACCCACCGATTCAGTGGGTCTAATTATTATGAGTGGTCCGGAGCAAATTGGACTCCGTTTAGGAAGAATAATCACTTTCCTCCCTTTAGAATAGGAAAAAACTAAAGCACGAGCACATCCTTATTGTTGAGGTCGAAAAAGACTTTACCCTACGCGAATTAAACATATTAGTTGATTTTCACTTTTCTGCTTTTTTATGACTTATTTACATTTTTTGAAGAATGGGCAACATTTGACAGAAAAATTTCGTCATCCTGAAAGTCAAATGCACGAAAGTTGCTCACGAGGGTTACTACAAAAGTGCAAATTCAATGAATAGAATATAACAAGATATGGCGAAATTCGAGATGGAGAATGAACTTAAAAAATAAATTGTATTGTGTGTATCACGAACACGTCTTGCCTTACTAAACAGACAACTAACGAACACATATTTATCATACCAAATAAAATATCGAGAAATGAGTCCGTCAATAAAAAGAGGAATTGTTATACATTTGGCAGGCGACACAAGTCTCATTCTGCACAATATTAACTAAGCAATATAATATATGGCCGTCCACCGAGCATGGGTTCATGTGACATTAAGGGCGCATTTGATAACGTTTTTGTTCTTGGCGAACAATTTTTGAACAAAAATAATTTTTTTTGTTTCTATTCTAAGGAACAAATTCTGAGTTTAAAATCGCGTTTAGTAATTGCAAAAATTTATACTTGGGAATAAAACGCGTTTTGTAACTTGTATAATTTTTTTGTTTCTTTTAATTTTTAATATTTTTATTATATTTTCCTTTTTTTCTTCCTTCTTTTTTTTTTTTTTTTCTTTTTCTTCCTTTTGGCCAATTGCCGATCTTGGCCATGACCGGCGACAAGGGCCGACGACCTTGCCGTGGCTAAGTAAGGCTCGACCTCACCTTGGCTAGGCGAGCTCGAGCTCGCCCGTCTAGCGAGGCCACTACCAGCCAGTGAGGCGAGCCTTGCCCAACCACCACCAGGTGGCCCGCGGTGATCAATGAGACCAAGCCTCGCCAATGGTTGGGCGAGCTTGACCTCGCCAAATCGCGGTGAGCTCGAGCAAACTCAAGATCACCTCACCTCACCATCGAGGCCACCGGGAGGCACTCCCGGCAAGGTCACCCAACAAAGTCCAAGGCTAAGGACCAACTAGCAAAAGGAAAAAAGAAGGAAAAAAAAAGTGTTTCTCCAAATTATTCCCAGAAATAAGAAATAACTTTTTTCTACCTCTTGTGTCTATTTTAAATTTGTTATTGGGAACAAAAAAAAATAAATTTTTATTATGGGTTATCAAACGTGTTTTTGTTCTTTCTTTGTTCTTCGGAATAAAAGAACAGAAATTTGTGTTTCGCAAAATAGAAATAAAAATAAACAAACATGCCCTAAATACAAGAGATTGGCATGAGCTCAAGCTCAAGAAACCGTAATTTATCCTATACAAACTGAGATCCCATGTTATCACAAAAAGAGTGGGGGAAAAGATGAAACTGAATTAAGCAATTTAGTATATCGTATGTCGTTATACAACCGACCAAGCCTATGGTTTTGATTAAATGAGCACACTCACGGTACAAGACCGTCTTTTAGGTCCTGTGGCACGTTACATCAATCGAAAATCGGAACCTTGCAGAACTGAGCGGGCCGGAGTGGTTGGAAAAGGGCCGACCCGACCCGGTCGGATGAAAACCCTTATCTGGGACCGCGCGCACGAGCAGGACAACTCCCGAGCGAGTAATCTCTCTCGCGACAGCAAAACCCTATCGCTTCGCTTTCAGCTCTGTCAGGTTTCTCGCTCGCTAGATGTCGCCCGCCCCGGTCGTGGAACCCGCCGAGCCCGAGACCGAGCAGGTCCCTGAGCCCGAGAAGAGGCCTCAGGTACTTCCGGGTTGTTCTTGAGCTCCGTCCGTCTACTGGGTGTGTGCGAAAGTTCGGGGGTTGGTGGGGGGTGGGTTCGGTTCGTTCAAAGTTCGTTGCTTTTTGTTGCAGGACGACGAACCCATTGTGGAGGACGTGAAGGACGACGACAAGGACGAGGAGGACGACGACGAGGATGACGACGACGACGACGACGACGATAAGGAAGATGGGCTCAAGGTGGGTCTTTTTCTTCTTCTTTTCTTCTTTTTTTATTCATTTCGCTTTATTTTTTGGAAGCGATTGTGTGATTTCGCCTGGTTTTGGTTTTGTAGTTGTGTGAAAGTTTGCTGATTTGCATACGGGCATTCCCTATTTTTCGTTGGGAGGATTATTTTGAATCAGGAGGGATTGTCGTATGGGCAAATGGGATGGTATGGGGGAATTACGAGGTGTGACCTTTGGAGTGTGTTTAGTTTTCGTTGAGGTCGTGTTGCGGAATTGATTTTTGAGATGAAGTTCTTGAATCCCAATGGTCTACTCTAGTTTAGGTGAAGTAATGCAAGTGCTATGTCCGCGGAAATCATTTTTGGTGTAGGATAATCCTGGTCATTCTTTCATCTCCAAAAGGGTTTCAATGCTGCGTATGTTGATTCAAATTTTGCATTTTCAACAGATAGCAATAACTGTGATGCTACGTTTATCTGTTTAACTGAAGATGCGGATGTTTGCTACTTTAAGTTGTGGGAAAGACTGGGTGTGGCGATGGTCTGTTTCATTTGATATTTTGTAGTTTTAGTGTGTAATCACGTTGATAGAGAGGTTTCTGTTTTAGTTAGAACTCAACTCAGTAAACCACAGATGGATTTCATGATCTGAAACTTTTGCTTTTGGATTGGTTTGGTTAGTTCACTGTATGCAAACATACAATCACAAGTCTTGAATTCCTTTTGGGTTGGCAGAAGGCTGGTTCCTTTTGGTTTAGTATGTGAATGAGGAAGTTGTTTGTGTGGAGCATCATTGGATTTTATGTTTTGGCTCAAGTTTATTGGTGCAGTTTTTGATCTCTGCAATGCATATACTCGCAGTCTGCTTGAGCTGTGCAGGATTTTTTACTGAAGCTTCTCGAAAATTCCAACGAAAGTATATATCTATTTGATTTTGTCAGCTGCTGCTTTTGGATTTAAGAACTCAAACAACATGAATGGGCAGGTGCTAATGGGGGTTCGAAGCAGAGCAGAAGCGAGAAGAAGAGCCGCAAGGCTATGTTGAAGCTTGGCATGAAACCTGTAAGCGGTGTAAGCAGGGTCACCATCAAGAGAACCAAGAATGTGAGTGCTTTTTCTTTCAAATCTCTGTCATGCATTTGATACCTCATCCTTTATATAATTTAGCAAAAAACTAGAGCAACTCTGAATTGTGTGGGTCTCATTGATTATAGAGCACTAAATGGTGTCTAGTGGCTTTGGAAGATCCATTTATAGCTGACCTGAAAAAGTGGAGTGTCTTAGTTCATCATAGTTGAAATTGATTTGCATATATAAACAATGGCATGTTATTGAGAAATTCCTGGTGTTTCAGGTCCTATTCTTTATCTCAAATCCCGATGTCTTCAAGAGCCCTCACTCTGAGACTTATATCATATTTGGGGAGGCGAAGATCGAAGACTTGAGCTCACAACTGCAGACACAAGCTGCCCAGCAGTTCAGGATGCCCGACATGGGATCTGTGATGGGCAGGACAGACGCTTCAGCCGCAGCATCAGCAGCACAGGCTGATGAAGAAGAGGAAGAGATTGATGAGACTGGGGTTGAGCCTCGCGACATTGACTTGGTGATGACCCAGGCTGGAGTTTCGAGGAACAAGGCCGTGAAGGCTCTCAAGACGCACAATGGGGACATTGTTGGTGCTATCATGGAGCTTACTACCTAAACATGCTCCATCGGGGTTTGCTGCCTGGCCTTTTTCGGTGATGAGCTTTGAGAACTGTCTAGGTTAATCTGAGTTGGGATTATTTGCAGCATTTATTCACTTTCTATATCGGCTCTTTTATTCTTGAACTTGTAGAAGAGAAATTAAAGCGAGGGCGTTTTGTCAACAATCCACTCGTATAACATGGCCGGACCTTATGCCTTTTTCAGCTTCTTTTAAGTTTTCTGAAAGTCATAAAGCGACCAGTCTATGTTACTGAGTAACCATTGATCACGCATGGCTCACTTTTTAGTCGCAGATAGCCGGACAGGTGATTACGTCATCGCTATAGGTGATTCAAACCGAACTCAAAACTGAAACCAAAGAGGTTCTGAGTAGGAATGCTATGATATTGTAATTGGTCTAACGATCACATTCAACGGCTTGGGTGTTGTTTGCACTATGGGTTGCTCCTTCGCTTTGGACTGAATTTATGCGAGAATAGTCAAGGTCAAAGTACTGATCACAGGACTTGACTTCTCGCCTCGATAGGCAATTCCAGAGCTCTTTCTTGTCATTCTCCACGTTCAGATGAGACAAATATAAATGACAATGCATGGGTTTCTCCTACCTTATCAAGTGACTAATGGATGAAAAAACGTGCTCATCAAACTAGCGAAGATGTGGAAAAATAACAAATAGTAGCCTTAAAAGCGTCATTGGCCGCCGACCCCAACGCAAGTAGTTCTGATTTCTGTGTCTTCGACCGTCCTTAGCAGTAATTGAGCCAAGCTCACTCTTGCACAAATTAAATATGCTGCTGGGTAGACACGACGCTTGAGCATGCCCAGTGGATCTTAGTTGAAAGCTGAGCTTATTTGATGTGCATAATGCATATAAATGCAACTTGTCTTATTTGAGCTCTATAAGAAGCAAAACACATGCAAGCACGACTTGTCTTCATTTAGCTGTAACACCGACAGAGCGTTTGAAAGCTATTTACAAAGTTTGGAGATCAAAGAGTTCCACAAGAGCAATTCATGGGGTTTGACACACAGTGTTTACATATCATAGAGAGAAGCGATACAGATCCAGTAAATCATGGGTGATTATTCACATCTGAGGAACACTTACTCCTGAAGTCAAGATTTAAAATCTCTGCCCGAAATCTCCTCTTTCTGCACATACTCCCAGTCTAAGTCCTGCCAGCCTGCAGAGAGAGGGTTTTTGAGCGAATCTTTTGGTCGAAAATGGAGTATTTGACTATCTTCAGCACCAGCCCGAGACTCCATTTTCAACTTGCCACCAGAAAGGTCAGTGCTTTCCTCTATCACTCTTTCTCTAGCAACTGGAAAGCTTTCTTCTTTAAGTGCGACCCCGATATCAACTGAACCTGGAGGAATCAGTGTCTGATTTTCAGAAAGTAAGCTCTCATCCCATCGTTTCGGGATTTTCAATCTGGCCATAACAGAAGCCTGTACGTCATCAGGGCAGCAGATTGCGCCTGTTACAGGAGAATTGAGAGAGATTTCAGGTGCGAGGCTACCGTTCTCTTTGGATGATCCGGCTGTCAATTCTGCAGTCCTGCTGAGATCAGGAGAAACTTTCAGAGGCCCTTGTTCCTCCACATTTGGAGTACTTTTAGTACTTGAGTTATGAGGCCGGCAACTTGGAGCTAAAAGGTCAGTGGTAGGATTGATTGTGCTGACCACAGTCAGACTCTGAACAGGGACATTCAGCTTCTCAGGCTTTTCACAGCTCCTTGTCCCAGCCAACAATTTATCATCTTCATTTGATTGAACAGAGACTCCAATATCTGATGAGTTCTCCGCATCCAAATTATTTTCAAAAGAATCTGCAACAAAACACCATTAATTATGAGAATGTTAAAGAGTTTTTTCTCTGATAAATGAATCTGCTTGGCCATGCAAATTAGATGTGTTAAGCAACTTAAGTCCAAACCTTTCACTTCATTGGACCCGGAATTATCCATCTCGATCCTCATACGATTGAAGCGAGCCTTGTAATTCATGGAACATAGAGTAGCCTCTGCCTCAAGCCACAAATTCTTAAATAAGCGTATCTGTGGCTGCGAATCATCCTTAACCTGAAAGTTCTCACTGAGAATCTTCTTGATAGCCTGCAAGGTTATCCACAACAAATTTACTCAGTTTCTATTGATCCATTAGCTTATAGTTCCAACCTTTCCATGGCAGGGGGTTACAGAGTATTAAAAGAAGTACCTCGGTCATGGCATCATCTTTGTTTATCAGGGCATTACCCCTACAGGAGGAAAGTTCGGAAGAACTTTCAACCTCACTATCAAACCCAGCATCTTGCCTCTTCTTGTCAAAGGCACGGTGATTGTCAAGCTGACCCTTAATATTTACAGAAAATGCACTGGCAAGAGGAGGCATATTTACAGAAGATTCACTCTGTGGGAAAAGAACCCAGTTATCCTTTTTCTGCAGAAAACAACCTACCTAGAATGCTATAACTCAAAACTAGATATTCACGAATAGGCAGAAGAAAAAAAATAAATCAATAAACCAGATCAAAGAAACATGTTAAAAAAGGACTAGTAATTGTAGATGATATCCTGCCAAAGGTAGCTTCAATTCGTATTATGAATCAACATGTAGGTGTAGTTCACTTCTAACATCACAACGTGCATATTTAACTGCCACAACTTTTTAGTTATTACAGTGTTTGTTTCATCTAGCAGGTAGAAAAAGGAGATTGTACTCATACCCTACAGATAAAGCCATCTCTTCACCATGTCATCGTCTTCCTGTTTCATTGTCTATCCGATTCTTGAATAATACTCTTAAGTATATTTGTCATGATAGATCTATCTTGACAATATGCTTAATTAATCAGAAAAAGGCTACTGAGGTAGTAAATAGGCCTGTGCCACAAATCTCTTCATAGTTAAAGGCCCTTCTAGAATATGGTGCAGCACAATGTGTGAGTGAAAACATGCATTCGAATTTCCCAAGTCCCAATTATTCAGAATTCCGTCAATTGCCTCAACGACTATTACCTGTCTGAAAGCCAAAAGATCATCACCTTCATTACATGAAATTATGAAAAGGAACTAGCAAGGGGATATCAAATGCTTCAAGATATAATTCTAGATTCATGAGAAGATTATCACCTAAAGTTCAAAAGGCTAAATTATTTTCATTGGCATGTTGGTTATCATCCAATTTGAGATTATCACCATCCACATTTTGCCATTAAAAGAGTGGCTTTTCATGCTCTGGCAATTTTAACATCAACTAATGTTAGGTAAGAAACTGAAAAAGAAGCAGTGAGATAAACAAAATTACCATGTCAAGATCAGGTGATGCTCCTAAACCTTTGCATGTGTCTACCTCAGAATTATGTATTTTGGGTTGTGTGGTCATCTGCTCAACATTCTTTGATGAACATGCACAAAGATTATCGATCACCTTTTGAATGACATCAGTGTCTCTTTCCTTTAAGTCGCATGCACCACTTAAACATGAATAGAGAAGTAACTCTGACAGATTGTGCATAGTTGAAACTAGCATCTGTCCATCTATATTTGGGATTACTGGTCCCCTATCCCATTTGGCAACCCCAGGAGAATTATCTACTGCATTGGTTGATTCCAACACATGCTTCATAGAAAGGAACAACCCTTCCGGTGGATCCATTTTCAAAGAATCATTTCCATTTGTACCCACATCAGAGACATGATGGGTGGGCATGTGCCACTTGTCAGAAGTCACATCACCTTCTCCTGAACTCTGCTGCGTGGGATGAGAAGGTTTAGCACTAGAATCACCAATTGATTCTTGGCACGTCATGCAATGTCCAGTAGATTCCTCGACTTCATTAGAAAACAGAACATGTCTTGAATCACTCGAGCAAATATCCTCATTATCATTGGATCCTCCCTCTCTGCCTGAAGGATTAACAAAGGCATGCAGCACTGAGGGTGATAATGAACCTCTGTTACTACACCCACCTCTGTAGAGTACTTTTCCTGCACTTGGTTTATCAGAGGAGACCTTAGGAGGATATAAGGTATTGCCAAATATTCGAAGGTCCTGTAGCAGATTAAAACCACTTAGTTCAGGTTCCTCCCCGAGCTTTGAGCATGCAATTGCTTTTTTCCAGCAAGGAGAGTCCACAGCGTGTTCAAACTGATGTAAACCCACAGAGGGGCTCTCAGCAGAATTCAAGGCATGATTACCCTTAGATGGCAAATTAAATCTGTCTAATGTTACATGAGGATTTCTGGATCCAGATTTGGCACCAATGTGCTTTTCAGCACATTGCAGAGTACGATTATGCTCCAGTGCTAAATAGGATTGATCCGATGTCAAAGGATCTTTACATCCCAAATCTGCCCCAGCTAAATGATGAAATGCATATTTAGATTTGCTATTTGATCGGTCTTCATCTTCGAGATGGTATGGTTCCTCAAAGGTAAAATCACTTCTTCCTAGCTGGACCCCTACATCTGCACTATCAAACTGTGATTCACTTCCACAAGCTCGCACGAATGGAAGCTTGTTTACACTAGATAGCAGAATGCTAGCATAGCGCTCATTAGCACAGTCTCTACCATCCTTGTGATCTCCTGTAGAAACTTCAGCAGCTTGAGAGCTAAAGCCATCAACTGGGGATACCATGGTGTGTGCAAGCAAAGGTTTCACATCACAATTCCCATCATTCCCGCTAGAATCAGGCTGTGACACACTTTTCCCAAGAGTGGTACCATCAAGCCATGGCTTGCTTCCCAAAGCTTGCACGGACTGAGGCTCATTTACATTAGACAAAATACTGCGAGCATAGAGCTCGTTAGCACTATTCTTGTGATCTCTGATAGAAACTTCACCAGTTTGAGGGCTAAAACCATCATTTGGGAATCCCATTATGGTTGGAGGCAACAATTTGGCAACAGAGTCCCCATAATTCATGCTAGAACCATGCTGTAGCACACCTTCCCCAAGACTGGTGCCGTTAAGCTGTGGCTTGCTTCCAAAAGCTTGCACAGACCGAGGCTTATTCACATTAGACAGTAAAATGCCAGCATAGAGCTCATTAGCACAATCTCTACCATTTTCGTGATCTCCTATAGAGGCTTCACCAGTTTGAGACCTAAAACCGTCAATTGGATATCCCATTGTAGGTGCAGGCATAGATTTCACTACAGAGTTACCACCATTCACAAATGAACCACGCTGTAGCACACCTTTTCCAAGATCAGTGCCATCAAGCAGTAATTCACTACCAGAAGCTAATAGGGACTGAGGCTCATTTACACTGGACAGCATAGCGCCAGCATAGTACTCATTAACACTGTGTATACCTTTCTTATGACCTCCTAATGAAACTTCACCAGTTCCTGGGACAAATCCATCAGCTGGAGGTCCCATCTGGGGTGCAGCAAAAGATTCCGAAATCATCTTCCCACCATTCACACTTGAAACATGATTTGACACAACATTTTCATCTATATGAGCATATGGCCACTGTTTCTTCCCAAGATTCGAAGATAACTCTGGCATTGCTGCCTGAGGATATGTTTCATGAAATACTCTAGGCAAATCCAAGCTTGATGATGCTGGATGAAAAAACATATAAGGATAACGTCAGAGACTGAGTAAGCATAATCTTGGTTTGGCAAGCAAGAAATCACTTACCATCCACGTGTTTTCCACTTATAAATCCACCATGCTTTTCCCAACTCAAAAGATCATCACTATGAGAAGCTCCTGCATGTGTACTCAAACCATTAGATGTATGATGAAGTCCTCAAGAACACAAAGAGGAAAGAACATATAATCAGATCTCTCTGCTTTCTTAACTTCATTTGAGCTTCCATTAGTAATCATAGTCTGTTCACATAACTAATTCAATTCAAACCAGAGCACAGAAAAAACACTATTAAACTTTAAATGTATCAGCATATGAACAGCATGCACGAAAGAGATCAGCACATGAAGAACCGTGTGTAACAATATTATAACATTATTATCAGAAAAAGAAGAAAAGAATGAGCATGAGCATACCTCCGTTTGTACAAGTTTCAGTCATTAATGGAGCCGCAATAGGCCTCTTCAAGCAGTAACTCCCACCTATATCCTCAATTTTACCATAGTATCTAAGTGCCTGCTCATTCCAAAGGCCACTTGATTCAGCTGTACCTCCCAAACTCACACTTTTGCTTTGACCATCACGAGGCAACTTATCCAAATTCGAATCAAAAGGAGATGATATTCTGCCATAGTCGCACTGAGTAGCCAGCCCCAAGGGATCACCCTGAACTACCCCAGATGACGCATAAATGGAGTAACATGCGTCACTTTGCGTGACGGCACTTCTCGAGCCATCAGAACGCCGGCCGAACTTTTCATCCCCTCCAACATCGGCAGGGTTCCATGAAAGTAAAGGGGTACTTTCTCCATTAACAGTCTCTAAACCCGAGTAACCGTAAGTCCCAACATCGAACTCCGGGTTCGACGCGGGAAACCAATCAGTTCTTGCGTTAGGAGGGCACGGATTCGGCCAGGCGCCGTGCGAAGAATCCGCGGGCCCCTGATCGAACGGCGGCTGAACAGAATCCGCATAAAACGGCGGCAACGAATTGGAATACGGGTCCAGCTGGGGGATCGCGAAAGGCTGCGCAAACGCCGACAAGTTCGACGTCGACGAGCACGACCCTCTATTTCCAGCCCAATTACTCATCGTTTAACAGATGATCAGGGAGGGGGAGCCAACCGATCAAAACCCACAAGAAATCTGCGGCAAAGGAACGATCTTTTCACGACCAACGGAGCAAACAAAACGAACAACCATTCAAAACACGAACGCGACGCGACACCACACCGACACCATAGCGGGCGAAGTAAGTCCCGATTCTCCGGCCGAATTACCAGCTAAAAAGAGACCATGGAAACGGAGGCGAAGGGACGAAAAATACCGGAGAGAGAGGAGAGATGGAGAGCTCCCCGATGGCGGGCGGAAGCTGCGAAGGAGAAGCAAAGAGTTTGCGTCGTCTCCACTGCACCAAGAAAACGCCCTCTTCCTCCTCTTCTTCTCCGCTCGTGCCGTGTAGTGTAGGATCAGCAGCATCGCTGAGGGCGCCACCGGAATTACGAAAATGGCCCTCTGGTCTGGATGATCGAACACTTGGCGCCAGGTCGTGCCGCAGAATTTTGGCACGCTTTCCTGCCTTCGTAAGCGCGAACTAGTTTATTGTTTTAAAATCGACATCAGCTTGAGAAATGACCGTTTATTCATAATAATCTTGCAAATAAATGGCAATAAACAAAAAAATATCACCTTTTAATCCATATAATTCTTTTTTGGATTAATACCAAAAAAAAGATCTTAAACGAGTAATTTATAACAAATTTTTTCCAAATTAATTTTTTCATCACCAAAATTTCAAAATAAACACGTTTATAACAAATTCATCCTTATTAGTTTTATTAAATTGAATTAATCACGTGTCATTCAACAATTTGATGATAAAATTAAATAAAAATTAACAGATTGTAAATTTATTAGGAAAGTGCCAATTTGGGGTTTAGTTTATTATATGATATTAACCCTTATTTTAAACCTATATGAGCATGAAAATAATCGCTTATTAATAATATTCCTGAAAAAAAAAATAACAGTAAACAAAAATCATCTTTGTATCCATATTCATAAATTTTTTTTTTGGGTAAGTAAGTTACTTTATTACCCCTAAAACCAAGATCGTGATGGGTGGACTGATCTCGTGGACATGCCCTACCATTAGTCACATCTCCAATCCAACTCCATGTGCAAAAGCAAATGCAGCACAAAACGTCATAACACCAGTCCAACCACATGTTCAAGATCAAAACACAGCAGAACTCCATCTCCAATCCTGTCGAAAAAGTTCGATCTGCTACATCAGGAGAGACCCGATGCCCCCAATTTTCATCGAGCTGTGTATCGCGGCTTTCCTCCTGGCATAAGATAGACGTCGCACGGTCAACGAATTCATTCGAGAGGTGACATTAACCACAAGTGGTTTGCAATCTTTATCACTTAAATTTTCCAGAAATCAAGGGAAGACCAAGATATTTCACTGGGAAGTGGCCATTTTGGAATCCACTCAAAGCCACCACCTCTTCTGCATATTGACCTTCATGACCTGCCAAATGCAACTCAACGTTTTTGTGGATTAAGCCCTGAGGCCAGACATTTGCTTGAATCCTAGAACAAATGCTTCTCATTCAGTGAATCCTTGCCGCCCTTAAAAGTGATCTCCGAAGCATCCGCAGAATCCGACTGAGAGAGCTTGACGGGTGAGTAAAGAGGATGAAACTTGACTTTGCTTTATTCAACTGCAGCATCTGCCATTCGAGAAAGTATATCCCCCATGACAATAACAAAGAGGCATTGTCTCCAAACCCTTTTCGCCTTTAAAGAAGCCTTGAAGATGTCCATTTAGGGAGATGGAGAAATGAGGCCTGGGAATACAAGCTTAAATCTGTTTCCAAATTGATTAGGAAACTGCTAGATTTCCCTTACTGCAAGGACAGATTTCCAGCTGATAGACTCAAATGCCTTCATGAGATCAGCTTTGCTAATTTCTCTTTTGGATACAATACCCCTAGGCAAGTTCCTGTCAATTCATGAGCCAGATTAGCATTATCACAAAAGCTCCTCCCTTCAACAAAGGCTGCTTGTTTACAACTTATTATTTGATGAAGTAATACATTTGATTTATCAGCAGTTACTTTTTCTTACATTTGGCAAAATCATATCATCGAGGTCTTTTCCATAATTAATCATATTATTTCTTTTTTGCTACAAAAACATTTTATGAATATTGGAATAACTTTGTTTCTATAAGATTTTCGGATATCAATTTTCTTAAAATGGAAAATAGTAACATGCAAAGTGGGAAAAAAAATATCATTCTTTTATGATAATAATTAATAACTTGCTATTTACAGAATATCCTATGCCTTCTTGATATAAACTTGGAAATATGAATGTTATAATATGAACGCACAATGATTGTCTTGTAATAGAATTGTACTGAAAATCTTCAATGACGTGTTGATTTCAAGTTATACGAGTTGAACTCAATATCGCATTGACAATCAATTGGTTTTGCAAGGCGATACTACTTTGGCAAGGATACAGACAACTCGCAGCTAATATTATCACTCTTGTTGAGAGTGTTTGTAGAAACCTACTCTCCAATCTGATTATACACTTGACGGTCCGTCTAACCTTAGACGTGCCCCCACCAAATGGGCTTAAAGTCAAATTCGGATCATCCTAGACAATGGCATTTAATGATAAAATCTGACCCTACTTGATTCACCCATTGCAGGCTGTCTTTATTGATCGTGTTTGCTTCATTCGCAGCATCACTTGGTAGACCTACTAATCCTAATGTATTAATTATCGAAGCGTTAGGTTTAGGACACGCTAAATTAGCTTTCTGGAATAATCTCTCAATGCCAATGTACGGATTCAGCCTTTAACCTGACCAGCAGAATGTTTCGTAACGCAATGACAGCAAGTCAACACATCAGGCAAAGCAAAAGCTAATCTGAACTAGAACTATCGCGTGATCCAACAACCAAAGCAAAACGAATTTTTTCCATGGATTTTGCTGCTCCACTTAGAGTACGACAGCAGCCTCCTGAACCGACCATTTCTTGATATCCTTCCCTTAAAGATCACTCCTGCGTATACACGCAAATTGTGCAGCAGAAAAGAGCGAAAACATCGACATGAACCCAGAAGAGAACAAATGAAAATGACTAAGTATATTGATATGGAAAGAGCAGAACACGAAGCATGAATCCCAGCAAATGAGTTGCATCACAAGGGTCACAAACTGATCGATTCACTGTACATTTGGATTGTCCCGTACTCACTGCATCGCCCACTTCTTCCTCGCACACTGGCGACGGCAATGAAAGAACAAAAGAATGCCCCCTCACCCAGAAAATCTTCTTAAAATAAGCACAAAATCACTCAAAAATAAACAAGGAAAGAAGATCCCGAAGCATCTGGAAGGGATCCCCTGGCTGCACTGCCACCGCCAAGATGGCTGGCCCAACCCAGCGGCAACAGCTGCTCCGCCAGCCTCGCCACTGCCAAGGCATACTCCCCCAGCAGCTCCGCCGCAATCACCACCGTCATCATCCTCTCTCTCACTCTCTTTCTCGGTCGGTCACTGCCGTATCTCGGAAAAGTTTGAACGCATAATGTGGATGACATAGATGCAGCCATTTTTATAAGAAAACGAAGAACACCCTCTCTCTCTCTCTCTCTCTCTCTCTCTCTCTCTGTCGCTTTACGTGTGGGGTACTTCGGTTTCGGATGATATAATATATGTTATGAATTATGCGATGTATAGCTTTTGTTATAAGGTGTGCTTGTGCTTATTTAGCTTACGCGCTAACTGTCATCATTAAAGCTTCATGGAATCACGTGGTTTTTCTTCGATCCGACTTGGAAGGACACCATCCCGGCTGACGTGGCGTCCGCCGATTGGCTGTCTCGGTGGGGAATGGAGTGAGGACGACTACTAGGAGGAGCGGCTAAGGCCGAGGAGACCAAGGAAGGAAGCACGCGCATTTTCCTTGGGCGGATGTTTTGGCTTTGTCGGACCGATTCGAAGAATAATGTGACGTAATAAATTATAAGAACCAAAGAGTAAAATATGAAATCCATAAATTAATCGACCCTAATAAGAAAATTGGAAGAAATAAAAATAGAAAGGAGACGACATGTGATCTGCTATTTGAGCACTTACGAGTGTTTCTGTCTATATCTTCTTAGGTGGGACAAAGTTCAAAGTTGGTCCTTATCACCTACAAGTGGAGCAACACAATACAAAAAAGATGTAACGTGAAACACAAATTACAAAGAGGAAATCAGAATATGACATGATATGATGCGCTAATTTAGTTTATTAATTGAGATAAATTTGACATATTTTATTGTGATTTAATTACTTGGCACGTAGAATTCAATCAATACTAAGACGTTTTAGGTCGACACGAATTGACATAAATTACAAACACAATTATGACATATTAACACGAATTGTCAGCCTTGATTAGGAATTATCACATGAACATTAATTTTCTTTTGAGGAGAAAATTATGAACCGAATTTAAACAAATAGAAACTGCCGACCTTATTTTACTCGGTCAAAAGTACTTTGATTAGTAATCATTTCTCTTGTCCTATTATTCAGTCATCCTCCATGTATATCTCAAGTACTTATTATATTACCTCGAATTCATGTTTTCTGAAATATCTTCGTTCTCTTATCAAATCTAAGTAAACGGCAAGAAATTTCAATTGCAAGGTACCAACATTTTTTAGAAGTTTATATAAGTTACTTAGTCTCGTAATTTGTCTACATTAAAAAATAATTTAAGATAACTTCAAACGTCATCATTTATAAATCGTATTATACACCAATTTTTACCCCACTTTCTACAACCAATGCAAATAATACATGCACGTCCATGCCCGTATCAAATGTTTTTAATGCCATACATCACATAACAAAAAGGAACATTAGATGCATCGAATAAAGTTGAGTACAGTAAAAAAGTGATGCCGAACTTACCGTGACTATTGATTATCTAATTTATGCACGCACACAAAATGTATATAAGCGTAATTCATTCACCTAGCTTCATTTAATAAGAGGCGCAAGAACTATCAATCGGACCACAAGTCACATGCCTTCGAGCATACCTAATATTCATCACGCACCTTGCTTTATGTCATCCGTTGGCTAAAGACATTTATGCATGAAATGTAGGCCCAATATAGCCATGATTATCTGAACATGGCCAATTGCTTTTTACGAGTCTCTATGGCTACAATTTGTTGAGCTTACCCGTTGGCATTACTCGCATTTGAGGGGTCAATGCGGTGGGAGAGAAGTACCTCTTTTTGCCCATCTTGCCTAACCAATAAAATATTTATAGAAATTTGGGAAATTAGGCAGCATGAGGACCATATGATTCTAGAAAAAGAGAGTAGGAAAAAAAAAATTAGAAGTACCTTCGGGGACCAAAATGATTGAGCAAGCTTGTCATATATAATTGATGTGGGACATTCAGCACGTTGAGTTATCTATTGGATATCATGGTGTGCAAAATCGGCTCTCTCTTCATTAGAAGTGTGTAACTATATTGGTTCTATCTGAGAATAGGACTAGACCACTCGAAAAACAAGTCCACGAAGTAGTTCCTTTTGAAACCCGTCTGGGTGTAAGTTTCGAGTGTATACCCACCTAGGAATTAGATCGGACCACTTAATTTTGAAACTAGTTTTGGAACCAAATTTATAAACTAAAAAGCCAAAATTCTAATTTCTTTTTCTCCTTAATTCTAGTCTCAGCACTCATTTGTTCTTTATTTATGCTTGAACTCCTCACCAGTCTTTCCTCTTTCCCTAATTTTTTTTTTTTTTTTGGATGAATGGGGAATGGAGTTTTATAAATTATGTTTTATATTATGTGTTTGAACTTTTTATCATTAATAATTGTACATGACTATATATTCATCTTATAAATTGTTGTTTTTGGTAGATAGGGATTTATGTTTTTAATCTTTTACTTTAAATCGTTTTATTACTCATAAGCCCATATAATTTTGCTATAAAAAATGACCAAAGGAACAAAAAAAGAAAACAAGTTGCCAGGTAGACCCTAGAATCGGACCAAAAAAATAGGATAGGCTTTAGATTTAGTTTAAGCAAAGAGGATAGCTTCTAGAGGGTTCTAACTCTGGAACCTATCCATCCTTGAATCAGTCACCCCTTCTCTTCATCAAGCATACTAGCCATGATGGTCTTGTAAGTAAAATGGGTCAATTTGATTAAAGTCTTGTATCTCTAAAAGGTCATTTTCACTAATCGATCTCTTTTTCAACGTCCCTTGCTCTTATCTTCTTGTTGACCCCGTCTATTAAGATTGATGGAATAACAACAGTAAGTTAAACTTATTCTTTCAATTGAATCGGTGTCTTTGCTTATCTCTATATCTTGAAACTCAAGGAAAGTGCTTCAATCGATTGGACCCTCCCCGCCTAGACCTATATGAAAAGGCAATTTTCGAAAGGAGGAGCCATCAGATAAAAAGTAAGTAAGATTACTCGAATGTTCTTGGAAAACTCGTCCATGCGATGTACATGTATGTCCGTAGCCGGGACGAGACTCGAAAATGCCCGGTGAGAAGCCCCAAGAAGGAATTCATCGTGTCCACCCAAGCAGTTAAGGAGCGGTGGACGCTTTTGAACCTTTCGGGGAACGGACGCGTGACGTCATCGTCGGTCCAGAGCTTTGATCTTTTGCGGGCCCAATGAGCCCAAGCAATGAATGCTCAAGCCGTGGCTACAACCGAAGCCGTACAGCTGTAGTTTCGGCCCAATAACATGGGCCCAATCACGAGGGCAATGATTTGTCTCAGCCTGGGGAGTATAATTATGGCGTCACTCAAAAGTAAAGTTTGGGGACAACATCATTCGCGGCTCTTGGGTTGATTATTCCGCTGAAACGTGGAACATGACTCCCGAAACAGAGGCACCATCATGAAAATCCGAAGGCTCTTTAGGTTTCCTTAATTTCATGGGAAATTTAATATTTCTAAAAATTATTTTTAAGAAGTTATTTTTCAAAAGAAAAAAACATCAGATTTGTCGGTGTTTTGCTAAATTTAAAAATTAAATCGAAATTCCCTCATATTGAAAAGAAAAGTTAATTTTATTTTCCTAAAGACACATCTACTACTTGTATGATATAAGGAATACCTAACCACCAAAATCCCAATTGCAAGACCTAGGGTTTCTTGAGCCTAGCCACTAGGAACCTAAGCACTAGCACTAGGAGCCAAGCATAGATACTGGGATCTTAGGTCTAACCTCTAGAAACTAGGGCTTAGCCTTTGTGGACTCAAGCACAACCACTAACATACTGAGTCCAAGAGCTAGTAACATGAGTGCAGGAACTAATGACCTAGGAACGGCTATTAGCAACCTAGGCATGGTTGCCAAGGACTTTAGCACGAACACTAGGTACCTCTGTATAGCTAGCCTTGGGCCACAGTATAGGAATAGGGTACTTAGGCACAACTATCAAGGATCATACTGCAACATTGAGATTTTGGGCCTACCCTCAGTGAACTCAAGATCAAGTACTAATGACTTAGACATGAGAGCGAAGTACCCAAGCATATGTCATCTGAGACCTAGGCATGGGCACCAAGTCTTGAACTTGGCCTTTGTGGACTTGGCCCGAGCACTCAACCGAGTCCTAATCTCAGGCGCCAACGACTTAGGTGTTTGAGCTAAATACTCAAGCATGGCAATTAAAGACCATGTCACTAACACTGGGCTAAGCTTAAGTGGACCAGAGCCCAAGCATCCTTGATGTTGGCACAAGAGTTGACCACCCAGGCATGATTATTAGGACTCAAGCACAGGCATTAGGGTCTCAAGCACGACTTCTGTGGACCCAAGCCCAAGCGTCTAACTAGGGACCTAAGGTTGTGAAAGCCAGGTACTAAGGCATAGTCACCAACTAGCCAGTCACAAGTTTTAGGGTCTCATGCACAACCTTCAAGCACCTAAGCCGTTAAGACTCAAGCATGGGCATAGATCCTTAGCACAGCCTCTATAGACTTGGGCTCAAGCGTTGGATTAAGGGTCTAAGCTTAGATGCTAGTGACTTGGATGTTAAAGCCAAGTACCAAGGCACGGCCACCGGAGACCTAATCATGGGTACCAAGGTCTTGTGCATTTCCATTAGGGACCCGGGCATGCGCATTGAGGTCTTGAGCCCAACCTTTGTAGATTTAAGCCTAGTCTCGATAGATTTGGGCTTGGCCACACGTGACTTGTGCACACAAGCCAAGTACCAAGCAAGGCCATCAACTATCTTGCCACAAGCACTATAGTCCAAAGGCTGACTTTTGTTGACTTAGGTTAACCTTGAAAGACCCAAGCCCAAGAGTTAGTGACTTGGGCGCAGGAGCCAGGACTCGAGCATGGTCATCAAGGATCCAAGCACTTAACTCCTGGTTTTCAAGCCTTGCCTCCATGGACCCAATCCCCGACACTGGTGAGTTAGGCATTGGAGTCGAGAACCCAAGCACCGGAGCCGAGGTCTTCGGCTCGACCTGGAGGTACATAGGCCCAACCTTTGTGAACTTAGGCTTGCCTGACCGCCAAGGAAGTAATCATGGGCTTGATGGCTGTCAAGGATTCAGGGATGAGCACTAAGGTCTCAAGCATAGCCGACGACAACTCGAACACAAGAACCTGGGTCCCAAGCCTAGCCTGTGTGGACCCAAGTATAGGCATCAGGTTTTTGGTGCCTAAGTGCCAAGGACTCTATTCAAAGCGCTACTGTATAGTCTCATTATAAAAAATGATTTTTGATTCTTAAAAGATGAAATCATTTTTCTAAATTTAAGCATAAGTTTTTTATTGATTTATGTTTTTAAGCGATTCAAACGTTGGAAAACGAAGAAAATACTCTTTTTGACAGAAAATTTTCCCGCAAGAAAAATATACCCTCAGGAGGATCTTGGCAATTGGCTTTGTATAAGATTCCACGAAAGGAGAACCGTTTGAGGAATTTGGCTATAGACTATAGTATGGAATGATTCGTGCTCATTCGTGAAAAGCATAGATAGTGGAGACAAATAAAGAAAAGGTGATTCTACGATACGTAGGCCGGCAAATTCGGATAAAATTCATTGTCTAAATTGCTATCTCTCGTCGATACTTATTAGATCCTCAACGCTTGCTTCAAATGTGAGAAAAGTTCGTGCCAGTGAGATGAAGTCCGAGGTTGGCGGTGCTGTTATCCAGATTAAGAGGACTAATAAATGGTCAGAGCCATTCCACAGAAAGCTAGATACACATGATTCGGAAAAGCGATTTCGACCCGAATCCCTGTCTGCTGGGCGGTGCAAAAGAATAATTAACAAAATGATGGGCATAAACTCCATTCTATGGCCCCTAATAAATTGATAACTATTCAAGAAAGACCTAGGAAAATCTTGACTTTGATTCATGGCCCCTCTAGACATGCAATTTCTCTTTAGGGGGCTCATATCAAATGGCATGTTAAACCAATTATGTTAATATCAATTCAGTTTTAAATCTTTTAATTGTATCAAATTTATTCCTAGACCTATTACATTTGGGCCAATTTACTTTGTTCAGCCAATTTTAGTCGGTAACTGCTAACCTGAACATTAACCGTCTTGCGTGGCATTATTGATATTAACGTAGACAAATTTTATAATCTTTTTAATTTTCTTTTGAATTTTTTATTAGTTTTTTCTTTTGATTTTTCATCACTTTTTTCATTGTGACCTCACCAGGCCACCATCAAATGCAATGAAAAAAATATATTTAAAAATGAAAAAAATTGTAAAATTTGTCCACGTCAATACCAATTGTATATGACACGACTAATGTTAACGCAAACAAATGTTATAATTTCTTAATTTTCTTCCAATTTTTTGTTGATTTTTCTTCTTATTTTTATTATTTTTTTTCATTGTGACCACACCAAGCCACCGATGGCCACGATGAAAATATTTAAAAATAATCAAAAATAAGAAAAAATTGTAATATTTGTCTACGCGTCGGTCTTTGGTTGTATGTGATATAACTGATCTTTAACATAAAGAAATTTTTGTGATTTTTTTAATTTTCTAATGAATATTTTATCAATATTTTATTTTTTTATTATTTTTTCATTTTGACCTCATCAGGCCACTGCCAGCCATAATGAAAAACTATATTTAATTTTTTTTTAAAAAATCAGAAAAAAACTATAAAATTTGTCCATATCAACATTGATTATATCACATAAGAATGGACATAAATGCAATAGATTTATGATTAAATAAGTCTAATTAAAAAACTTAGCACAAATATAATAGATTAAGAACATTTTTAATACTTTTCCCCTGCTAATAATCGCTATTGATTCTAAACGCCTGATCGGACAAACATCTTTCGCCAAAATTCTTCTTCGAATAATTCAAGATTTATTCCTCGCAAATGTTGTCTACCACTCATTGAGCCGCACCGAAAGACGTTCGGCCTTTTTAAAGTCACGACGGCCTGTTCCCGCTTTTGAGCAAACAGACAAAAGAAGACAAATGGCATGCAAGGGATCGAGCGGTGGCGTGTCCTTTGACAATCCCAAACACGTCCACCTCCTTCCACGTCGGATCTGGGCCCCACCCGAGCTTTCTTCTGTCGCGTGACGTGGAATTATGTCCTTTTTGGGCCCCATCAAGAAACCGACTCTCCGACCCACAAAAGAATTAAAAAGTGGGTGCCCAACACGTGGCCGTCCACGATTGGGCCCTGGCAAAATGAAAAAGGTTGCCTATCGACTACAAAATTGAAAATTAGATTGCACGAATCTCTTTAAATCAGAACCTCATTTAATAATATTCGGGACGGAAATTCAAATTACACGGCACGTGATTCGAATGGATATATAAATTTTCCTAAGTATGTAAAATAAATTTGTCATTGTGACAATAAATTCTAAAAATAATGTTATCATGATTTTACATTAATTGAACTTAGGGGAGCAAAACTTGCATAATAAAAGATTACTGTAATTTGTCAATCAAATCATGGCATCCGACAATTGAATTTCATTTTTTTTTTTTGTGATATCTAATGATAAATCATAAGGATACACATTTGTTTTGTTGAATGTGGCAAGACAACCATGTCTTTGGTATGTATTTGATGATTGATTGGACACATCATTTGATCAATGAGAATATAGAAAATAAGTAGGAAGTTGAAATATTCTTTTTAGGTTAGTATAATAGGTCATGTGCTTTATACATTCACAATATGTTATATATATATAAAGGAGCATTTTCCATAAATTCAGCAATATGTAAGAGGCGAAAGTTGTAGAAAGAATAGCATATCTACCTATATTCTTTATCAAAATATGAGTATTTAACTAACAAGAACCAAGACACCTTATTCAAAGCTCGTTACTTCAAAAAACATTCAACATACTTAATATTGCTAAATAAGATATGGGTACCCTTCTTATTGCAAGTGAATAATTTTGTTAGAGGGAAATGCATGTAGTCGGCTTTTTTAAAGGATTCTTACTATGAATTAATGAATTGGAAATCCATGAAATGTCTCATTAACATGATGGATTTTGAGTAATTGTTACTCAAAATTGGATAGACGAGTCTATATATATATATATATATATATATATATATATATATATATATATATATTTCTTTTGTGTCCTTGACATGTGCCATGTAACATCATTTTGCGTACTGCAAATTAAGATGTTTGTCGCACATCATTTGTTTATTAATTTTATCCCATCTCCATGTGGGATGAAGGAAGATTGTATGAAATTGTGCGGTCTGAGTGCCTTGTTGATATATGATCATGGTTTTCTCTTCCTAGGAAATTACACCTTGCTTTTTGATTGGACGAGCCCCAACAAAAAAGTAGAAAAATAATAGGAAAATAGTGTATCTTTGAACATCTATACCCAATAACAATATCATAATCCACACCATCTTTACAACTATCAAGTGCACACAAATACAAAAAAGGATTGCGTGCCATACCCATTATTTGGGACTTGATTATTCCTCTTCCCTACACACCCAACCATAAAGAAAATCAACAATCACATATTTTAAACTCAACCTCAACATATGTTGCAGCTTATTTGAAATAATAATCGTCGTCAAGAGATGCAGCACGCATTCGGGTTCTCGTCGCTGAAGAGCTGAGGAGGTGGCGGGAGACTCTCAATAATGTAAAGTGGCTGGTGATAATACACCAGCCTCCTCGTAATATCATCGTCATAAAGGAGCACATTTTGCACTTCCTCTCCTTCATTTTTTGCCTCTTCCGCTTTCCCTTCCACGGGCTTGTCATTTCCCTCTCCCTCTTTCTTTTCTTCCTGCAGTTTCTCCCCCTCCTTTTTCTCTCCCCCGTTGTTTTCGTCCTTCTTCTCCTCCGGCTTCACTTCTCCCGGCGGTTCGCCTCCCTCCTTTTTCTCCTCTAGCTTTTCCGGCTCCGGTGGGGGGACTATTTTGGCTTGCTTTTTGGTCCGTCTATAGACATAGTCGACAAGCTTGTTGGGGTCCATAGTCCCTGTCACCATGACCTTTCCCGAGCTAAACTCTGTTGCTGCCGTTTGAACCCCTGTTGATTAATAAAGAGCAAGTGAACACATCAAATAAGTAAAAAGATATAAATTTATAATACGATAGCTTGCCCACAAAAGGTGTATAATTTGCATCGCATTATTTAAGGATGACAGACAAATTTTTGGGAAATCCAATATGAACAAATGTTTCAGATTTACCTAAGTCTCACTTCTTCTTTTTTTATCTAATCTGATCATATTGTAATGATATCTATACGCATATGCTAGATCATACCTCTCATTTTGAGTATCTTCTTCTTGAGTTGCTCAGCACAGCCTTCACAGTGCATGTTGACGCTTAGCTCCACAGTCACTAATCCATTAACCTGAAAAAAAAAAAAAAAAAAAAAAAAAATCAAAATCAAAATCAAAATCAAAATCAAAATAAAAACCAAAAAGCGTTAATTACAAAGAGAAATTACGACCCTTTTTTTCCTTTTAATTTGCATAATCTAATTTGGGTAATTAACTTTATCTTTTCACCGTCAGTATGGATTAATCATGTGGTAATTTTCAATGATTAACTATCAAATCCAATGAGACCTGTGAAGTGACAATTTGGGGAAGTGGTTCGCCCTCTGCTGCCGGTTGCGGAGAAATCACATCGACTCTTCGCTTGGTCTTTCTAGTGATTCTATTGCACACTGCTTGAGGTTCCACCGCTCCTTTTACAGTCACTTGGTTTTTGTCCATATCAATTTCAACTCTCTCGACTCCTGAAATTAAGGAAAAAAAAAGGAAATAGATAAGAAAGAAGACAATGTGAGTATTAAAAATCCATTACTAGACCATAAAAGAACTGATATACTGCGAATAAACTCATTTTATTGCTGAATCATTAATTCAAGAATTTTGAAATTTGGACTACGGAAATAATAATAATAGTCTAATTTCGGGATTTTTACCTCGAATTTTCATGATGGACCTTTGGATTTTTTTGGCACATCCAGCACAGTGTAATTCCACTGACAAAATGAGGGGAGAAGGTGGCTGTGGCTCTTCCTCCTTCTCTTCTTGTTTCTCCTCCTTTTTCTCTTCCACTTTCGCTTCCTCCTTTTCTGAGGCCTTCTCCTCTGGCTTAGCCTCTACCTTTGCTTCTTCCTGATGAAGTATTTCACCAATAATTTAATACATTGGAAAATGAACTTGTCAAAACGATTTTCCGACTTAAAAATTCAAGACTACTACGTGTGGGAAAAACAGAGGCGCAAATAGAATATTAATTAAGCTTCATAATCAAGTGATGTGTCCATAATTCAACGTACATGAGTTGAAGATAGGTGAAAAAAAAAAGACGATTAAGAATCCATACGCGCGATGAAACGAATCTATATTCATTTCAATGACCATGACAAATTGAACCCAAACCTTTTTGGTAATTTGGATTTGCTAATCAACATAAAGCAATGTTCTTAAAAAGAGTTCTATTAGACAAAGAATGACACTATGCTTCATCAAAGGCAAAAGCATGCAAAGGAAATCAAAACCCAAAATCATCATCCCATCACCTGTTTGGCCTCTTCACCCATATCTTCTCTCCGAATAATGAACCCCCTCTTGCTTGAAGTAAGTAGTATAAATACCTAGAGAGAGTAACCTAGATATAGTTTAGACTTTCGGTTGACACAACGCAATTTGCAAAAGACAGGCTTATCTGGATTCCAAGGCACATGGAATGCCACTAGCAAGAATGTGCAAAGAATATCGATCCTCCCTAGTTTAATAATTCTTTTGGGATTCTCTTCATCTCCTCAAAGGCTGAAGGAGGTAGAAGTGGAGGGAGGAGTTAGTGAAGCCATGGTTTGCAATTTATAGGCAGAGAGAGAGAGAGAGAGAGAGAGAGAGAGAGAGTTTTCCACCGATTGGTAGATCTTTCATGAAAAGGTGGTGAAGGGTCACGCACATGTGTGGGTCATGTATGGACCATGGCAAGAAAAGCTAAACCTAATCAGTTTTTCCTAGCCAAAAGAATAGAAACATATTCTTAAGTCTTAAGCAATGCAATTAGTCTGTCCCTTGGCCAAAAGAGCTTATGGTTTAGGTCACATAACATGAGAGTGCTGGACACCTCAAGTGCCAAAAACTTGGCATGAAATTATCCACTTGAGCCAAGTTTTGGCACTTGCGCTATACTTCTGCACATAACATGGGATATGGAAGGTGCAAGAGTTGAATTCATGCTTGGTGGGTGGTGCACAATGCGAAATTTCAAGACTAATAGGTGCAAAATTTGAATCTCAAATGGAGTTTGATTAGGTACAATCATACCGTTTTACACATATGTTATCAAATGGGTCCTATCGATTACACGATATAATAAATCGTCCTTTTCCTCTCTCTTCTTTTTCTTTTTTTATGTAGCAAGTATCAACGGAGTGATTAGGCAGCTAGTGTTTATAGACAAATGATTTGATAGCTTTTTAGGTGACTTCAATGTATGGTATGGTTCGTCTTTGGCCAAAGGACGTTGTATGGTTTTGTGGATCTGTCTGCCTCTCGAGCTATATAACAGGGCCCCAGCTTTGATTAAGCGTGGAGTTGAAAAATGACAAGTACATATACAGACACGTCATATGGAAGAGTGCATCATTATCATTACTACTATGTTTGCCAACTTACTCAAAATAAATTAAAATGTCGCCATCAAATACGTAAAGCTTTCTCGTTTGGTAACTTGAGCTGGGATTGTTGAAGCGTAGAGGTCGGGAAAAGCCAAGAAAGTTTGGCGTGTGAATGACTGTGCATTGAAAGTTGATACCACATGTTTCCTTAACAAAAGAAAACTTATGTCAATTAAGTAAGCATTTTTAACCCCTTTTTCCCCTTTTCAGTTCTTTCTTCGTCTGCACTTTCAGGTCATCCGAAAGCTATGGCATTGGCTTTGTTAGTCTCTACCCACTTTCTCCATCCGAATTGATTTTTCACCACCTTACCCAACTGCATTAACCCACGAAATAGATTGATTTTGATTCGGGGCACACATTTCCTTCTATTAAAATGATGGGTGATTTTAGGCGTACCAAACGCAGTTCAACAGATACGACCAATAAGACAGCGTAGTAAATTCAAGCCGATCATTTGGTTAAGTGGACATAGTGATGCATTCAAGAAGAATTTGACACAATTACTTTGTTAATCTATGGTGTAAGCGAGTCTTTGTTACCGCTAATGTCTGTTGACAAACCCCTTTTAACGAAAATCTAAAATTCATCCTCCTGCCGAATTCTTTCCTTTCTTTTTAAAGGAAAAATCGCAAGAGCAAAGAAAATGGACGTGTAAGGCCAATACAGGAAAGAGAAGGCAGACTTACAAAAGTCGAAGACAAAAAGACGTGTAAATGACTCAGCATGGGACGCCAATCAAACACTCCAACTTAGGCTGCTGAATATCCAGATCTGGTGAAGAAATATTCCAGCTGATCAGATGCAAAAGTCTCCAAAGAACGGCCACAGAAAAAGGTTGACCCTCCATTGATGGATCCTCACTTTTTCCTAATTATTTCTTTTCCAGCCTCTCGTTTTCTTAATTAAATCAAGAGATTCTAAGGAAGGTGCATACTCGCCTCTTTGGTTTGGCATGGGCGGTCTGTGGAATCTAGATGGTTGCTTAGCCACTTAAGACATTAAACCACATGCTTTTCTTTCGAAAGTGATGGCAGGAGGCAACTATAGTCAAACTTCCCATAGACAATACTCCCCCTAGTACCAAATCACTCTTGAAGTTATTGGGCAACTATGCGAGTGGCTGCTAGGTATAGTTAGTTTGAGGATCGGTTTGCTAGAATTAAGGTCACAAGAAAACCCCTCTAGGGAGAGAGGACACACGTTCAGGTGCCAAATGCAGGACCAAGCAGACTCAGGAGATCAACCTAATTTTATGAGGAATGAGGATGTCCTGCGTTAAATGTTTCTTTGCGAATTATATTCTGCAGCAGGACTAACTTCTCAATCATGGCCGAGGTGTCTTACAAGAGGATTGACAGCATATCAATCCTTTCGTTGAATGCAGGTGATACGATCAAAAGGCGACATCAATGGCAAGTCTCCAAAGCAACGACAGAACCAACATTACCCCCACGATATTCTGTTTGAGCCTTTATTTTATATGTACATTACAGGATTAGGGGTTACAAGTACGGTAAACTCCATATTTGCCTACTCACGTCATTCAATAAATTTCTTCACTGTACAGATGAATGCTGGTGCTCAGACAAATATACTTCTGCCAAAGCGGCATGTACCGCTGCTCCTATCGGGAGCACATCCTCATCGAGAAAAAAATAAGGGGAATGCGGGGAATGTACCGACCCCACATCCTCATTTCCAATCCCAATGCTAAGCATGAATCCAGGAATCCGTTCTTGATAGAAGGAGAAATCTTCGCCCGCCATGACCTTCTTACCCACCCTGACATTTTCGGGACCCAACAGAAGCCTCCCGACCCTCTCGACATGCAGTGTTAGGGCTTCATCGTTCACAACAGCTGGATACGCTGGATATTCATCATCGTTCATGTCGACATAGGCTTTACATCTGTGCACAGCCGCCTGACCTTCAATGACCTGCAAAAGTTCTTTTTAAATGGAGGGAATGCCTAATAATGTCAACATGAATCAGCTAGCTTTGTGCAATTATTTACATAGCATTGCTTTTCTTGGAGTTGGAGGTTTTGTGGTGAGGTTATGTATTCACCATATGCACTTAAAAAAGAATGAAGGAGATAACAAGTTGAGAGGTTTCTGGTTGCAACTACTGAGCGAGGCAATTTTGAAGAAGAGTGTTCGAATAAAGACTGCCTTTGCATCTGAAGTAATGAAAGTGAAAAATGTACATATTATGATGCATACCTCAATCAATCTCCTCCGGAGTTGTTGCAGGCCTTCAGTGGTTAGACTCCTGAGCGTGCCACCAAATTCGACGACTGGAGGAATTATATTCAATCCACTCCCACCTCTAACATAAGTAACAGAAAGCACCTTCAAACAAAAGAAAATGATTGCATTAAATCCCCCGAAACATACTTTGACCAAGAACGGCATACTGAGTCACAGAAATAGTAGCTCCGTGGCTGCCTCAAACAAAATGCGATCTGTCCACGAACCCAAAGCTATGGGATACGTGACTATGTAAAATAAAGCTGGTGACTGAAAGGCACTCTATGAATGAAGCTGATGCATGAGCTATAACTTACTAACTCATAATAGCAGAGTGGTTTTAAGATGAAAATGCATTGAAAATGTAGCTAGTACACAAAGTTCATGTCTGTAAAGCTCTTGTGAGGCCACATTGATGTGGAATGACGAGTAGATAAGATAAAGATGCATATGAGATAAGATTCATCAACAGTGTAGAACAGAGAAACTTGTAAAGGAAACATACTTCATGCGTTGTTATGGTACCATTTTGGAGAGGGTGCAAAACCAGCTGATGAGGCTCTGAGCAAATCCATTTTAGCTAATCAACTACTGCAAAATTCTCTATAATGTCATGATGCAGAGGCTCTGAGTCAACTACTGCAAGATTCTTTACAATGTCATGATGCAGCATGCAGTGGAGTAAGCCAAATTTTTACATAACAGAGTCTCAAAGATACATACTTGACTGAGAAGTGGATCAGCTTCTCTTGAGACAAGCTGTTGAAGTGCCAAGATGGCAAATGAAGCAGCAAGTACCGGATCCACGCTATTATGAGGCGCTGCAGCATGCCCGCCTTTTCCTTCTATTTTAACTTTGAACATGCAAACAGCAGCTAAGTTCGGGCCAGAAAGTGAAGAAATGGTTCCTGTGGGCGTTGTATAATCATTATGCATAGCAAATATTGCTTCGGCATCACCCAGCGCACCTTCTTTGATCATGTGGGAAGCACCAGCTCCAACCTCTTCAGCGGGCTGGAAAATAAGCCTTACAGTCCCCTGACCAAGGTGAAGAATTCAAATTTCTATGTCCTTCTTACATAAGTAGTTAAGAAATTTCAACATAGATGAAGATTTGAAAAGATGAAATAAATAAAGAAAAACAATTCTGTCGCTGACAAACTTATACATTTGCATCATCATCGATATGAGAGTAATTGTAATGCAATCACCGTCCATAACAAAATCTGGCTGCTGGGAACATCCTTATAGTTATAGATCACGTCATTGTGCTGAAAATTTTGCACAATTAAGAATGTTACTTCCAGGTTTATCAGAGTTCCTGAAGTCCATAAGACTAAACCCATCAAGACAGAAGATAGAGATGAGCTGAATCTGGAAAAAGGAGTCCTAGCTAGCGTCGTTGTTTGGGTATTAGGCAATTGGTTTCACCAGATCTAAGTCAGTGCCACACTAGCTTTAAGCCTAACACTTGTAACTCAGGAGAGTCTTGTAGGTCGAATTGACATTTTCAAAGTTTTCAACTGCAAACCAGCTAGTAATTGAAGGATGGCAATCTCAAGATAGTCCCCTGGCCTCTAAGTAGAGTGCTCTTAAGTTGTCTACTTAAAGAAGTCCAGTACACAGAGTAAATAGCCAAGTACCCTGTTGTTGGCTCCCTGCACAGAAATCTTACCCAATGCAGAGGCATGGACTCAATATGTGGGCTTCAATTACTGAAAATTAAGGTTTGGTTTTATGGTGAAAGGGACACTAACAAAGTGATAAAGGCTCCAAACCCTAGAGAAGCGAACAAGTTCTTTTACTTTTATAGTCTAAATGGCAAAGTAGGAAAAATGACAAGTAATGCCATTATATGCCACAAAATTTCAGTGCACACTACCGTCACAACTCTCACCAACTCTAATGAAAGACTGTCATTTGATTGACTGCAAGTAAACACTGACCTTAAGTTCATCTTTCCGTTGATTCAGTAATTTCGCAGCACCAAGAAGCATGGTCGTATGGGCATCGTGCCCGCAAGCATGCATTTTGCCATCAATTTTGCTCTTGTGTTCCCACTCAACAAGTTCCTACACTCCCACAATTGACCAAACCTTTAAACAAATCCACAGATAACACAAAAACAGAACGGCAAAAATGTAAAACGTTTGAAAGAAACAACCAGAACAAGATCTAATGAACTCGTCAAACACTTGCAGATAGTCATTATGCGGGCACCCATATAATTCATACCGTACACATTTCTTGACATACTTTCGAAGGTATCATTCACGTAATACTCGGAGACATTAGCTTTTAGGCGTTTCAAATAGACAGCCAAAGCAGGGGATTACCACAAGAACAACAAGGAGGGACATACCACAAACCAAGTTATCAAAATCTTAGCTTTTCGGCGTTGACCAGATCTCCGATACCATATTTGAATAAGAAAGTACACATCAAGCATATTTCTGGACGGGCAAAAGAACCGAGTACAGTCCTACCACGATCGATCGTGTCGGGACACCAGCGGGGCTTCCTTTTTTGTTTTACCTGCAAAGGCAAGGCGTCCATGTCGGCCCGGAGAGCGACGACGGGCCGCGACCCGGACCCGACGACGGCGACGACGCCGGTGCCGGCGAGAGGGTAGGAGTAGGGGATGCCGAGGCGATCGAGCTCGGCCCGGACGAGCGCGCTGGTGTTGTGCTCCTCGAACCGGAGCTCCGGGTACTCGTGGATTCGCCTCCGGATGGAGGTGAGCCACGGCAGGTCCCGCTTGGCGGAGCTGAGGAGCTCGTCGAAGTAAGCCCGGTCGTAGCGGCCGTCGGCGGCGGCGGCGGCGGCGCAACCGCAGCGGACGGCGAGGAGGGAAGCGGCGAGGAACAGGAGGGCGGCGAGGAGAGCGTGGCTCCTCGGCTGGCGAGCCATTGCCCGATTCGAGCTCGATGCTTCGAAGTCAGACAGCCAACAGAATGACGGGGCGTGAAAAGGCGGTGGGCGCACGAGATTTTAATGATTAAATAAGTTAAAGACGGTGCTGGTGCAGCAAAGGGGTGGTGGCGCAGTTGGCTAGCGCGTAGGTCTCATAGCTTAAAGAGTTATCCTGAGGTCGAGAGTTCGAGCCTCTCTCACCCCATACTTGTTTTTATTTTTTCACTCGCGTTAATTGGCTACATTTTATAGATAATTGGGTACTAAAATACTCCAATCCAAATTGATTAATTTCTATGTGATTCAAATTTAGTAATCTATAACCAACCTAATATAAACTCAACTCATACTCAATTTGATTTATATTTTTAAAATACTTTTTTTCTCTCACATTAATTGGCAACTTTTTATAGATAATCCTCTCCCGCTCACCTGCATCCAAACCCCTCGAAAAAGAAGGTTGGGTAGTAAAATCATTCGATCCAAATTAATCAATTTCTACATAATACAAATTTAATAATCTATAGCCAAACCTAATCTAAACCCAACTCATACTCGATTTAATTTATATTGCTTAAGTACTTTCATATTTATTCCAATTTTAGAAAACTCATACATAAATTGAGATGAGACTGCAGAGTGAACGAGCTCCCAAATGTTTACTTCAATGTCGGAAAGGGAAGAAATGTTTGGAGGTAATGCCTAAAGAGGGGCTAATGGCCCTCAATCAAGTGCAAGCTCTCCTAAACCCTAATCTCATGCAATATTGTAATCATTTAAAGTTTCCATTTAGCCTATAACGAGAGTCGTCACAAGCCTAACCAAGTGAGATACAAGAATTTCGTCGCACTTCCTATGCAACTAGAGATTAACTAGATTCATATACTTATGGTGCATATGGTAATATTTTTGTTCTCGAGAATAATTTCTATTTAGAAACAACTTTTTCAATTTATGTTCCCTAAACAAGTTTCTAAGCAAAATAACGGTAACTACACAAAATTTATATTCTTAAAATAGAAATGCATTTGGCCCAACCTCAATTTTTCTTATGATTTACAATTTTTTAAATATTTTTGAATAATTTTATTACATTTTCTATTTTTTCCTTTTTTTTTTTTTTTTTTTTCTTCTTTCTCTAGCCAGTCGCCAGCGAGGTCGCCCATCGCCAGTCATTGACCATTGCCGAAGCCAGCAACTAGCTAGAAGAAGAAGAAGAGGAGAAAGAGAAAATGAAAAGAAAATAAAATAAAATAAAATAAAAAATAGTTTGTGTTTGATTTTAAATTGTTCCCGATAACAAATAAGTCTTTTTTTTTTACTTCTTAATTCTATTCCACACTTATTCTCGGGAACAAATTTGTTTCCAAGAACAAAAAAGTACACAAACGGATTTCTATTCTAGAAAAGAAAAGGCTAATACCATAAAAAATCTCAAATTGATACACATGTGACAAATTTATTCCAAACTAATTTTTTTATCATGAAAAATCCCAAACTGGTTCACATGGGACAAATTTACTCAAACTGACTATAAAAACCCTAAAACTTGTATACTTGTGACAAATTTATCCCAAACTAATTTATTCAACTGCAAAAAACTCTAAACTGATAAATTTGTGATAAATACACCATTTGTTAAATTAGATTAATATTATAAAAAGTAACAAAAAGTGTATACCTGTGACAAACGGAGAGTAAAATCGCAAATTGATATACCGGTCAATCGTCACGTTTCATTCAATTTAGTAATTTGATAGTAAAATTTAACAAAAACTAACATAGGATAAATTTATCACATATGTACCAATTTCAGGTAAATTTGTCAAAAGTATACCAATTTGGAGTTTTTGGTGACAAAAAAAAATTAGTTTTTAGTAAATTTGTCACATGTGTACCAGTTTGGAATTTTTTAGAATATTAACTAAAAAAAAAAAAGAGAAACATAAGCATTACCAACGTACCCTTAATTATGCTAATGGTCTAATTAGACCTATATTAATTATGTGGGTTAGGTCTAAGCAAATTATGAACCCATTTAATGCTCATATTATTTTGGGTTTTATCATTCTAAATCATTTATGACTCATTTATTAAATATGTTAAATGATATAACAGCTGAACCCCTTAAATATAAATTAAGAAATTGATTTATGATCCATCTTGACATACCTACCTACATTTCAGGTTTTGTCCACCCGAACAGGAAATGTAACTCTTAATGCTAGAGCATCCAACTTAGCTCCATCGACAAACTTAGCACCATCGATAATGATTCAAGCCCACACTGAATTTGGGTACAACGAGATTCAATTATTCTAGGAAGGAAAATATCAATGCAGAAAACTATCTATCATAAAACTAATTAAAAAGTTGTCGATTCACCAAATTCCTTGTCAATATCAAAGCCAAACAACAACCACATCAATAGGAGGCTATTCTAGACAATGTCTGTAGATATTTGATGAACTCTTAAGGTGATTATTTTTTGGTCTAGGTTGGTGGACAAATTTTGACTATAGGAGGCACAAGAATCAAGAAAGCGAGTTCCCACGTCCTTAATTGCATCTCTAAGTTCCTAGGAGTAATTATTATATGTATGTAAGTTTCAAGAGTCAAAGCGCTAAGTTCCTAGGTCTTTATTATGCTTTCTAGTATCCATATCCTTTAATGTTTGGGTAGTTCCAATGTCTACTTAATTGTTTGTCTATTTCCTATGTCGCAGTCATCTTATAAATTGAGGAGAGTTCTTAATTATAAAATATACGATTTTGATGAATGAAAATATATGAGATTTTCCTTTGTGTGAGCGAATATCGTTGGAAAGTGGATAGCTCCTCTATCGGTTTCATTATCCATGGAGAGTATACTACTCCTTAGTGGTGAGCTAAAAAATACTTTATTCTCGGCTATGGTTTTCCTTTAAGTATTGGTGGTGATCTTCTCCTATCTTTAAATCATTTATCCTTGATGAGTGGCTTGTCCCTTTAAGCTCGGTGGTAAACTTCATTCATCCCGATTTTTTTCCTTAGTTGGTGGCACGTCTTTTATACCTCGGTGGTAATTGCATTCTATCCTACATTTTTGTTTACGCATCGACAACTATCTCCACACACACCATTCCCATACACTTCACCACAAAATTCCCCCCAATCTCGGATTCACTCGCCGACGCAAGCATCAACTCCAAAGAAACAAAAGACTTTTTCTTTCATTAGATTGCCCTCATTTCTCCAAATAAATATTGTGGAAAGTAAGTGAGACAAAGATTCTAGAACTTAAAAGAGGCGAATCAAGCTTACGTAGCAAATTCAAAAAGAGTACTCGACTTTTGAAACTAAGGAGCCCCTTACACAAACTAGCCTAACTTCAAGTTCAAGTCATCCTGGCTTTCGGGGCTTGTAAAGCTTTGTCAAACCATCCTTATCCTAACCATCCATTAAAAAAAGATAACGTCGCTTGTGGGCGTTTTATACTGCATCGAGCCATGAAACTGTCAGTGGCGTCTACTTGAAGTCACAAACGCCTGGTGCATGAATTAGGAATGAGGAATTGTGCTTCGTAAAATTCCCGTGAACATTTTGTATCTGTCCATGAAGACAAACGATTGAATTTACTATGAAAAGAGGCGTAGCTCCATACATCCAAATCCATGTATTCAATAATCCCCCCAGAAACCCTCTGTATATTGAGCATATCATGGCTTGTTTCTGTACAATTACAATCTGCAGTAGTCAGCCAGAAGAAAACAAAACTCTCTCGCAACATAGAAAAAATAAAAAAGAAAAAAAAAATCCCCTAAATCTCTCATGTACAGACTACGTATCACCTGTGGAATGTACAGGTATCTACTTCTCTGAATTATTCATGTATCTCTCTCTCCTTCCTTATTTCGCCGCTTCTATTGGCTTTCCCAAAATTGCATCGAGACCCATGGGAGCAAAACCCCGAAGGCTTCAAGATCCAGTATAATGACTACTCTCGAAAAATAAGTGGGTATAGGAAGTCATGGAGCAGAAATGTGACAACACACGAGGACTGATAAAGATGGTGAAGATATCTGAAAAATGGGTGAGGGAAATGATAAAACTGAAATGAGCTTCTCACTGGGTCCCCTAGTCCACTAAAGGCATGGGTCTGAGATGCTCATGGATGGCAAAGAATACCGTGATCATGTCATAATTATACCTTGGCATTAGGAGAATGTAATGATATGCCAACTCCAAGTAGTGAGCTAGACCAAGATCTTTCCACTCTCACTGGCCCTCGAGATCATATCTTATTCCTTGCATTGGACCCTAAATTCAAGGGGCCAGATGCACCAGACAAGTGTCAGGATATTAACTGTGAGCAAGGCATTTTTATAGGTGAGAACACCACAGTAAGCCGAGCATGATCGGAGAGAGAATAGTTTTCAGGCCACCTTCCTTTCTCCACTTCAGGTGGAAACAGAACTGCATTTTTCACACTGAAACCAATTGTTTGCTTCTGACACCCTTTTCCATCTTGAAACTTGCTTTTCTCTTCAGTCCTTTGCTCAGACCAAGAAGGGTTCCAGATTTGTTGCTGCATCACCACATTTATCATAAACAATACATCGGAAAACAAGGCAGGTGTATATTCATTTAGATAGGACATAGTTCTTGAGACATTAAATTCATCAAGCATAGTCATTAAGAGATCTGCTCATTGGGTGAGCTCGGCCAGACCTGGGAAAACATGGGCAGGCCAGGCCAGCCAATTGGACCACAATTCTTCTTCTTATTTTTAGATGTTGTGGTTAACAAGAATTGATAGAAGTGGAAAAAGAAAAAAAAAATGAAGAAAAATCTTAGGGATTTAGTTTTTCTCGAGTTTTTTACTATTTATCTCTATGATATTAGTATTTGAACTTTTTAAACAGTAAAGTAATTAGTAAAACGTAAATCTCTATTAACCAGCACATCGGCGGGGTGCACCTCATGGCACTTGCAGAGACCTGGTCCACCATCTAGCCCCACCGACCTAAAATTCAGCCAAGCCAATTTAGGGGCAGGCCCATGGGACACCCATCTGTTGATCAGGTCTCGTTATCAAGCAAACACTCTTGAAAGCATAAGCTGCAAATGCTTTTTCAATTATTCTCACAAGTGGACAACAATAGTGTAAAATAGTGAGATAAAAGCAAGTTCCATTAATTCTGTTTTGAGAGGGGGGAATGAAGAATAAAGTGCAGAACAGAATATGACACAAAACAGTGGCTCCTGGGAACACCAAATTGAAGAAGAAAGGAATATGTGGAGTTTGGAAATGAGAACAAGCCCAGAGGCTTGTTTCTTCAAGAAGGAATATGCCGAATATGTAGATTTGAAGAAGCATGGATGTTACTAATTCCACAAGCTAATGGGAATCTAATTTACCTGAAATTCTTCAAAATTGACAACACCATCGCCATCGATATCTACTTGGACCCATAAGTCCTTTGTCTCTTCAGCACTAAGCCCATGACTGTGGCCTGTCAAATTGAACTACCAGAAAAGTAGCCGACTATTAGACTACTATTCTCCATATTAAGGATATCATTGACATGCCAGTGAATCAGTCTAAAAGTACTAAACACCAGTTCTATTAGAAATAACAAGCCCTACCTGTTTAAGTGCTTCACAGAAACCCGAGTAGGTGATATAATCATCAGCATTATCAGCCTTGAGAATCGCAAAAGCACCATTTTCAAAAGCGCCATTTTCTGTCAGCGAAGCTTCCCTCAGTAAACACTGAGACAAAAGAAAGCTTGCGGTCAGTGACACAAAGGTAAAGGGATTAGATTTAATTCACGATGGTTGAGATCTGAAAAGGAAGATCAATCTACATTAACAAGTAATAGCTACTTTAATAGTGAAGATTCTAAACCTAAGAAAACTTACTTTTACTTGATCAGTTGATATATCAGAGTTGTTGAATATAAATAGATGGTGTTCAGTTGGCTAAGAACTGTATAAATACTTGAATATTTATTAAAAAAAAAAAAATGCCTCAACCTCTAAAATTAAATCCCTCTCCAATCACAAGGCACTGTTTGTCTTTAGACCAATCGAGGTGTGCTATGTTAACAAAAGAATATTCACGATAGCTTATGTGATTAAATACTTTGTCATTATTTCAAAAATGTATCCGCATGATCACAATCGGTAAAAAGTAAAAATAAAAAAAGTTAGGTCAAGTCAACGAGACACAAAATCAAAGTCATAAACCATTCTAAGATTGGGATCAGATGAGGATATGTGCAGCATTAGTAACAAAGAGGATGCACAGATCCTCAATAAAACAAAAATCTCCATGTGCCTATTGTTAAAATCCTGTCTCTTATGGTGAAAATGCTATCAAATTATAATTGTCAATGCCAAGCAATATATTCTCGCATGTTGAGGAAAAACGCCTTCGACATGCATCGAATTGCTGTAAGGACAGTGGCAATTCAGTTCAGTTCAGTAGGAGATACCACAGGATATGTATAAAATCGAACATCTCAAACTATTTATGAAAAAATACAATAAGCATCTAATATATGCAAGTAATTGTGAATGATTCATAGGAGTATATAGGTTAAAATTGGAAACTTACCTTGAACATGCCAAACACCGTCTCAATCCAACTAGTCTTTAGTAATTTTCTGTAGCTATTAGGATTGAGGAGCCATATAAAATCTACACCACAGATATTTCCTCGATGATTCCTGTGGCTAACCCACTGAACAACAAAAAAAATAAAAACATAAATCAATAAGCATAGAGATTGCGCTAAAATAACTAAATATACAAAAGTTAAGAGCTGAATTCGGGTCTAAAGAACCTTCTGGGCATCTGCATCAGTGTACTGATGAGCAGTATCATAGGAAGAAACAAACCCCTGAGACCTAAGGAACTTATAAACATGGCCACGTTTACTTCCATTCCAGTCGCTGTGAGAAGTGGGCACAAGATAAAGGATACAAAGATCAAGACAATTTCCAAGAAAGATGTTTAACTCTCTGGAAGTGAAACCATGAACTAATTTACCCGCAGAGTATTATCGGCAAGGAATTCAGGTTGTTTTCTTTCTGATATGATTCCACAGATTGCAAGATCTTGTACACCTGTTACCCAAGATGGTAAAGGAATCTTGAGCTGAGGCATGATTGCCAATGGGACTGGTAGAAAACCAATGAAATTATAGCAGGTGACTAGATTAGCAGAAGAAGAAAATATTTACCTGATGAAGTCGTACTATACAGAAACTAGAGTCATGAGGAAATAATAAGTGGGTGTTGACAATGAGGATTTCTTGCCGAACATCATTGCTGCGGCACTCTGGGAAGGGCGCAACTAGTTCAACATGTAATAACTGAGCAACCCGATCTCCACAATCATAGAAAAGTAGCTCCTTATATTTTATAACTCTAAAATAGTCTTTGCGAACAGCAATCAGCAATCCTGCAGACTCCAGTAATTGTATCATAAGTCAAAAGCAAATAAGAAAGTGCCAGATGAACGAATAGCCCTGTCTATATTTCCCAGCATTGTTCACCAAAATTTAACTTTGCAGAGCAGCCACTTTGCAAACTTTAACCATCCAATCTTTATTACGATTAAGGATCAATGAAATTGTTGGCCACTTTTGATCCAAGATTTATTAATTCAACAATAGAATTATTACTCAGGGAACAGATGAGAGTTGGTAGGGCCAACCACCAAACTACCCAAACATATGAAAATCTCCCAAATAATATGCATGCCTTATGCATATTTAGCCACTACCAAGACTCGAAATTACATCCAAATCCTTTTGTTTTCCAACAATGAACTTGAGAAAGATATCTGATTATGTGTAGAAAGTTAGTGATTCCTTAACATAATCCTCATCTGTCTCTTCCTGCATATTCTACAACCACCAAACTCAGACTAACCATTTATTTTCCTTAATCTTTGAAATTAAATTTTTCTCGTTGATATAAGCTTGACAATATTTGCTTTTCCAGCAACGAAGAATCTCAAGGTCATTATCAAGCATCAACAAAAGTAGGAAAGCAGTAATGTTCCTTATATGCTTTTTAGAAATTCAAGTCCCCTCCATGAAACTACACACTCACTATGGACCCTTAAGTACTTCTTCAAACTGAATGTTTAATCAATGCATTGTGGTACTACATCGAAAAAGTGCTTAAAGTTCAATCGAGGGACGGTCCGGCAGTGATATACATGAACCGAAGGAAAGTCCAATTATAACTCGTGCCGAAAGGAATCGAGAAAAGTTCCAACTTGTAAATTGAACATACCATCTCCACGGTTGTTGGTCCGGGCAAGCTTGAAACTGATGTAACCAGCATCGCCCAGCCTCTTCTCGTAAATGTTGACGAGCTCTTCATTGCCAACCCAGAACTCCTGCAGACGTTCCCAATAAAGAACACCACAAAAACAAAGTCATTATAACGCATCGTCGCCCGCATAGAATCATCACGGCCTTCCACAATCCGGATTCAATCCAATCAACAACAGAGCAATGGACGAGAAATACAACCTGAAGGCAGATAATCGATGACCTTTCATTCAACAACCAATCCAATATCCGATGATTCCTGGCGAGCCAATTAGTTCTGCAATCACTTTCACGACAACTCGGATCCTGCGTCCCCGGCATCGAGAGAAAAAAAGCACAAAAAGCAAAGCGTCACTCCAGAACTCAGCCAGAATTAGCAACGAAAATTCGAATCCCGAGCAAGCCCGCGTCGAAAAATACGAACTTAAACCAAATCGAACGGGAGAAAAACGACGCGGACGACGTTAGAATTCGAATTCCGACATCGAGCGCGCGGAGAGAAGGGGCGGACCTGAAGGTTCGAGCGCTTGTAGATAGGGGCGAGAATGTTGAAGGTCGTGCAGGTAATGCAAGGGTGCTGGCGATCGCCGACCGACGAGGCGATCGCGTAGCTCCCGATCCGGGACACCCGCCCCTCCGTCTTGCTGCTCCTCCTCCTCTCCTTCCTCATGTCAAACCGATTCGACAAAAAAAAACGAGTCCTCCGTATAAAGTACACAACACGCACACCAACCACCGAAACCAAAAGAGAGAAAAATCGCGAAAACGACAAAAACGGGGGCGGCGCCGGAACGATTCGCGCCGGGGCAATGCGGGAATCCGACAGGCCGAGGAGACGCTTTACGAAGGCGAGGTGGCGGTGGGTCAGTTGGTCGGTCGGTGGTTACGAAGGAGCAGAAGGTTCGGTGTCGTGCTATCCCTTTTTATAGAGGCGAGGAGGAGGAGGAGGAGGTGGTGGTGGTGGCGACGTCGACGACGGGGTGGGGGGTGGCGGCAACGGGGAACGGGTCATAGCCGGTGACCGGCGGGTTTAATTTTTTTTTTGGATTCGATCGGAATGGAAGGGGAAGGCGATGGTGGGGCGAAAGGGGGGAAATAACGGAATTGTACCGGACCGGCGGTTCTCCTTCCTCCCCGTTTTACGCTCCTCTTTTGCTCTGCTTTTGAGCACAAAATTGATTTATTCAATTTTTATTTTTATTTTTTTCGCCGCGGGGGGGAGAGCGCGGGGCCGAGTGGTGGTGACGCTGTCACTAGATTGCGCGGTGAATCTTCCCCGCCGTCGCATGAAGGTGCGTTTGGATGATAGAGGAGCCGAAGCCGTAAAAATAAATTGGTTCTTTTCTTTTCAGGAAAATAATAAATTGGATATATTCGATTTATCGTACATTTATTTCGTCTTTCTTCAGCTGCATGATCTGCCTTGGAGTATTCAATTTTTAGAAAATTGTATGATACGTTGGATTGGCCATCTTAAGAGGTCGTATTGCGTGATTTATTCTTTACTATCGATAGACGTTCTATCATTTCTTCATCATATATTAAAGGAAAATTTCAAAATAAGAGTTTGAAACCCACCCGCATTCAACTTTTTAAATTAAAAAAAAAAAAGACTTAAAATGGAACCCTCTCTCATTTTAAACCTTTACCTTTGGTCAAAGAAAATTTAACCATCTATGGTTTTTGCAAGTAGGAAATGGGAGAATGTTGCATTCCATATGTTCGCATTTTTTTTTTATCTACGAGATACATTTATAATTACAACAAATGAATCTTTGTTCCACGTTAAATTTGATTTTTCTTTCTTTCTAACTTTTTGTCATTTTTTTATGTTGAAAACCAAAAAAATTTCTTTCTTTTTTCCTTTTTTCCACCCGTTTTTCCACGCAATAAATGGGTGGATCTTTCAATTTTGCCGATGCCCAGGCCTTAGCGACCGATGCCTTGCCCGATCTAGTGAACCGCCCGCCCGACCATCCACACCCCTCCTATCATTTCTTCATCATATATTAAAGGAAAATTTCAAAATAAGAGAAATAAAGACTTAAAATGGTCTTATTTTAAATAAAGCCGCCATTTTCTCAAATAAGAATCTAAAGTAATTATATATGTTTTAAATAATTTGACTTTTGGTTGATCCTCTAACTTTTTCTTTCTTCTTTGCCGATGCCTCGCTGAAAAGGAAAAGAGAGAGAGAGACAGAGACAGAGAAAAGAATATAAAATAACTTAAAATTAAAATTATATCTAGACGAAGGCATAATTGATTGACCATAATATTTAGCTGGCCAGTAACCCGTGAGATAAGACCTTTATTTGAAAGTACCATTATTTAAGATTGACATTACTTTAGACCCTTATTTAAGAAAAAATGGAAATTTTTAGGTTATTATTTGGAATTTTCTTTATTGAGTGATCATTTTTATAGTAAGGAGGCATTTAAGTGGATTCATCTTGGCCCTTATATTGCTTTGTGACTTATTACATCCTTCAATCCATATTTTTGTATTGTACTTTGTTAACATTTCAATTTTTTTGCTATTATGTAAATCACAAATTCTTGAAGGGGTGAATCTTATAATAATTTTTTATTTAATTTTTTATTATTCAGAACAGATTGTTATTCTAACAATATATCAAAGACTGTCACCAAATCATTTATATATCATATTCGATCTATCATCAATCGATAATCCTATCAAAATCACACGGTTCAATTTTAAGAACATAAAAGTTCTGAAATATTCTAGGTATTTTATTGAATGAATTGATCCTATTGGAGTTTGGAAAAAAAAAACAAAGACAAATTACTAATGACGATTAGATATTGAGGAATTGTCACACACAAAATAAGATGCTTGAACAAAAATGCCATAATTTATGACAAGCTATATTAATATCTCAAAGAATTAAACTTGACATCTTCTCGAGAATACATTTCATTTACTCGATCTTAATTAAAACACGTCTAAGCAAGTAATTACCCAAGTGATTATTTTCAAAATGAAAAACAAAATATCCTTAATTTATTAAAAGCAAAAAGAACATCATTGATTGTTTTTAGCTCTATTATCTTCTTTGGCTTTATCATTAAAAGAGGAGTTGGAAAAGGCACATCGGACGGTGGGTTGGCGTGCGAAGGACGGACGGTCCCGGCTCGCCGGTTCCCCGATGCCATGACACACTCAAGCATGGCCACATCTTCAGACGGCCGGCTAAGGGTCGAGGAAATTAATATTGCTGTGGGAAATAAAACAACTGAACAAAAACGAGACAAGATGGGGACAGAGTCGAGTAAACTAAAGAGCGCACTCGCTTCCAGAAAAGATTGCTGTTAAACGAGCCGGAGATGAAAGAAGAAATGCTGTTTTGACGGGGGCGAAAGATGTTTGACTGGTGACTGGACCAGACCGGACCGGAAGGATTGGTTTCGAATCGATTCGGGAATCGGTTTTGAGTGTGCCTAACGTCGTTCAAGCAGGGAATGGAGTATTCTCGATGGATCAAGTAGGAGTCAAAGCGGGGAATTCTTCGATGAGGACGTGAGGAATTGACGGTAGGTCGGTGGGTGCCTGCACGAACGAGCGCGGATCGGCATAAGAAGAAACCAGCGGCATATCCCGCTTTCGGCTCTGTGGACGTAATTGACGGGACGCACCTCCGTTCCTTCGGCTTGCGACCAACGCCAGCCACATCTCAACTTTCATGCCAAGAACTTGTGGGCTCGTTTTTTTCTTTTTCTTTCTTCTAATTCTTTTTTTTTTTATATGATTTCTGAAGGGAATATATGTCCCTGACCGAACAATTTATCTATTTCCCATTTTTAATCTTTCTGGGCCGAAAATAATTAGGTATAATCTCGGGAATTCTCGGCCCCAAGATATGACTTGGAAAAAAAAAAAAAAAAAGGAGAGACATCTGCTTTTATGAATCTGCTTTTATGACCTCACGAAGAGGATTTAGATTTAGTGGCAGGTCAAGTTGTCGAGCTCCGATAAGATGTTTCGATTTGTATCGAATTAAACCATATTCTCCACCGCCCGTTGGTTTGCACGGTCCTGTCGAATCCTTTTTAAGGTTTTCGTTCGAATAAAGGAGAGAATCATCATGGGCCGTCGATTTGATAAAAGAGAAAGAGAACGTGGGAGGGTTCGCGAGGGTTCGATTCTTTATTGCACTATGCTTTATAGGCGGATGGAGCGTGACAACGTGAAGGCATTGCGGTCAAGTTTAAAGGATGTTACGCCCACCGATTTTCTGGTCGGAAAATAAAGAGGACGAGGAGTGCAAAACAAATATATATATATATATAAGAATAAACGGGGGATAAAGGGAAATGCGAGGGAGGAAAGGAATGGGGAACAGGGATGAACTTGAATATCGAAAAGAGCTGCGGTAGAGAGAAGGAAGAATAGAATAAAGAAGGTTTTCTCCATTCATTCATGGAGAGGAAATAACGGCACTTCAAGGTCTAAATTGCCCACCCACTTTCCCCCTTTTTTGGCGTAATTTAGGCGAACGGGTGGTGGAGAGTCAACTTCTCGAAAATTCATGAAATTCTATACAAATCTCGTAGTTTGGGCATTTGGTCTGTGTAGGTGACCCGCAATAGAGTGCCCTCATCTTCAATTTGATTGAATCAAAACCTTTTTAAAAGATTTTTCTTAATCATAAGAATGAAAAACAAGAGAACGTTTGAGATGGGTAATTTGATAATTAACATCCATGAATTTTATATCACTCCGCAAGAGAATCAGTGATTTATTAAAGTCAAAAATGAGGTTTGTCTGTCTTTTTTACTTTCTGAATTTTATCCTAACATTACTTGCTGTCTTTCAAAGAAATTCATTCATTTTATTTCTCTACCTTAATTTATTCTTCTCATTAAAAGAATTAAAGTTAAAATTGTAAAAGTGTCAAAAAGAGAAAACTATCGATTACTCAAAAAAAGAAAAAAGTACTCAAATTCATTTACAAAATACATGCGGCGCATGTTGATTCTAGCATCTCTTTAAAACAAGCCACATTAGGCATATTGAGACTCGAAACTATTTACTATTCATTAAAAAATAATAGATGTTTGTAGATTAGTGGAGAAGATGCCGTAAGAAAGGTGAAGAAGTGCTTATCAAGTTCCTTAATTACAAAAGTGGTTTTTTGGTCAAATAATTACAATTTTTTTTTTTGAACAGAAATAATTACAAAAGTTGAAGCACTTCGTTTTCACATCGGCCGTACCTCCTTTCTGCCATTCACTTTTGGCAGAAAGGCCCAAAAATGGGATGAAAGGATTGGCGGATAAGGTGGAGGCATCTTAGGAACACGTGCCTTGAAATTATCTCAAAAATGGAAATCAAAAGAAACCCAACCCAACACCCCCCGGCGGGTGGGGGTTGGGCCAAAAAAAAAAAAAAAGAATTTCCATTGTATTTTATTAAAACAAATTGGATATTCTGTTATTTTTGCCAATAAAATTAAAGCCTAGATTTTCTCCTTTTCTTTGATAATATTTAGTCCAAGACTGGAAACAAAGCGAGATTTAATTTATGAGCTCAAGGGGAAGATTAACAAAAAGGTTATAAACATATTGTAATTATATTAATTTAATTTTAAACATTTTACATTAATATCGATTTAGTTCATTCGACTAATTTTTGCTAACCAATGTTGACATTAACTTTTTTAATATATATTTTTTTAATTTTATAATTTTTTTATTTTTTTTTTGAATTTTATCTTCACTTAGGGCTACCGAGGGCTATGCATGGTAACATTCCCCAGCTCAAGAATTTCTATTCTTTTCTTCCCCAAAAAAAAAAAAAAAAAAAATAGAAACCCGTTTGATAACGGCAAGTTAGTTTTTTGTTCCCTAACAAAAAGTTAGTTCGGGAATGGTTTTGGAATAGAAATGAGAAGTAAAAAAAAGTTGCTTCTTTCCCGAATTAGTTTTAGAAATAAGTGAATTTTTTTTAAGTTTTAAGTGATTTTTTTTTTTTTTTTTTCATCTCTTGCCGCCGCCGCCGACCACCGCCCCGCCCGCCGCCCACCGCCGCCGCCGCCGCCACCCACCGCCGCCACCACCGCCGTTGTCGGCCACACGCCACCGGCCGAAAATAAAAAACAAATAAATATAAAAAAGAAACTGTTTTTTACCAAACTCATTTTTATTTTTTTTCTATTTCTAGAGTAAAAATTTTGTGTAGTTATCAAATGAGTTTTTTTTTATACAAAAATTGTTCCCCATAATAGAAATAGAAAAGAAACATTTCTGAAAAAAAAAAAAAAACTCTTCCCTAGCCAAGAAATGTTACCATTCGCACCCCTAATAACTAATGCTTTGGCATAGGCATAGGCAAGGCCCAGGACACCCTAACTAACCAAGGTGAGTATGCGTGACCCCTCACCCAAATCTGGCGAAGGTCATGACAAGCAAGGCCATACTCGCCTTAAGTGGAGGGAAAAAACTAAATAAAAGAAAATAATTATTGAAATATTATTTTAAAAATCCCAAGTCAACCCTGTAGTGACATATTAGCATTGGTTATATAAATTGAAATAACAGAAATAAAAAAAAAATAGAATTGAATTGACGCGGTTATAATAAATATGGGACTTTTTAAATAATTCTTCCCAAGTTGGAGAGCAGCGGGCATTCAAGCATCTGACGAACGTCGAAACCGAGGTGCCCGCGTTTCTCCTGTCCTTTGTTGGCCGGTCTGCGCGTTCAAGTCCACGGTTCAAAGGACTCCCAACTCCACGCGACCTCGCCGGAAGATTCACGTCCGAATCCCCAAAAAGAGAAAAGACGCGGACGTTGCACCACGACGCCGTAAACCGAGTATAACAACGCAATTGTACCTTAATTTCATCGAGCAGGAAAGGGGCAATGGAAGTACCAATTCTAAGAAAGACCTTGGCAACAACGGAAGTGAACGTGGGGATTGCTCGGAAACAACTTTTCCTTAACGATCGAACCGAAGTACAAAGCGGGGCCAAACAATGACAATGACAACGTAATTGTCCTTTAGTTGCCTTGAAATGAAAAAAGGGGTTGGCGAAGCATTAAATTATCAGAAGGTTCTTGCGCAAAAACGAAGTGATGATGGAGGAACCTACAGATTGAGCCCAAAGCAAAAATTGGGAACCTACGCCGCAATGGCTCGGAAATATCTTCAATTTGGCGTAACTCGCACTTTGCGTCGATTGTTGTATAAATAAGAATTTATATGTAAGTAATGAAAATTTTCACATAAAAACTCGAAGTGAATCTTATTTCATATAAAACCTAAAATAGTATGACTTTTTTAAATAAAAGTCTAAAGTGACTATATCAATTTTAAAGAAAGACCCGACTTTCCAATTATTCAAGATATTTTCATCCTTTATCTTTTTTTGAGTTTTTTTTTTCCTTTTTTCTTTATTTTTTTCTAGTTATTCATTTCCTCTTCACCAGTGGCTTGTCTAACCACCAGTTATCAATGATGCTTAGAAAGGGTAGGGCACCCTCGCCCTTGGTGAGGCCATCTTTGCCGATCCTCACTTGGGCTAGGTGACCCTCGCCAAGAATCTAGAACCTTACACCTTCCGAAAAAAGGGGTTATGGAAGAATTATATCTCATAATGGTCTTGTGAAAAAGCGAATTGATGATGGAGGAACCTACAACTTAAGACCTTGGAAGTATCTTCCTTATAAATTAAGCTCAAAGCAAAAATTGGGAATCTACGCTACAATGGCTCAAAATATCTTCAATTTGGCATAAACTCACACTTTACGTCGATTGTTGTATAAATAAGAATTTATATGTAAGCATTTAGAAAATTCCAATAAAGACTCGAAGTGAATCTTGTTCCATATAAGACCTGAAATACTATGACTTTTTTTAAATAAAAGTCTAAAGTGACTATGTCAATTTCAAAGAAGGACCCGACTTTCCAATTACTCAAGGTATTTTCAACTTTTATCATTTTGTTTTTCCTTTTTTCTTTATTTTTTTCTAGTTATTCCTTTTCTCTTCACCAGTGGCTTGTCTGACCACCAGTTACCAATGATGCTAGAGACTAGAGAGGGCAGGGCACCCTCGCCCTGGGTGAGGCCATCCTCACCCATCCTCACCTGGGCTAGGTGACCCTTGCCAAGAATCTAGAACTTTATACCTTCCGAAAAAAGGGGTTATGGAAGAATTACATTTCTCATAATGGTCTCGAGAAAAAGCAAAGTGATGATGGAGGAACCTACAACCTAAGACCTTGGAAGTATCTTCCTTCTAAATTAAGCCCAAAGCAAAATTTGGGAATCTACGCTACAATGGCTTGGAAATATCTTCAATTTTACGTAACTCGCACTCTGCCTGGATTATTGTATCAATAAGATTATATATATGTATTTGAGCATAAAAAAGGTTTCAAATTGACATAATATAACCTTGAAGTCATTGGTTCAAATCTTGTCAACGCAACATTTTTGTGATAAAAAAAAATTAGGTTTGGCTGATGTTACAAGAGTCTAATATCAATACGATATCCATCATTTTGAGCAACCTTTTAGAAATCAGAAAGCTAACGTGATGTTTTTTCTTGTTATGTTTCGTTTGTTCTGTACCATGCCTCAGCTCCACGTAATTTATGTGTTCGTATTGTAGTAGCTGCATTCGTATACAATGTAAATTGCAATGCCGGTACACAAAAAAAACTTATTTAATAATAAGGGGTTACAATTAGAAAATAGAGAGATAATGAAGAGCAAGGGACAAGGGTAATAAATAGGTAGTAAAATGATAGGAAATTACAAAAAAAAAAATAATCATAAATCTATTGTATGAATGCCAACTTAGTCCCAAACATTTCAATTTGACCAATTTAATTTTAAACTTTTTGACAATTTGTCAATGTAGCCCTTTCAACCATTTTGACAAAAGAAATCATTGACATAAACACCAATCATCATTCGTGACATGACCGATGCCGACATTGATGTTACAAAATTTTAAAAAAATTGTGAAATTTTATAATTTTATATTTTTTATGTGATTCTATGTTTTTTTTTTTTTCCATTGAGACTGGCGAGCGTCGATGACGCCTTGCTGGCCACTTGGCAAGGACCTACAAGCCCTTGCATAGATCCAATGAGGGCTTGTAGGCTTGATGACCATCACTAGCTATAATAAGAAAAAAAGAAAAAAATGGTTTTTTTTTTTTTAATATTTACAAAAAATTGTCTACGTTAGTGTCGGCCTTCTCATGTGCTTGTCGTGTCATGTAAAATACCCGACATTCACATTAGCAACTTTTGGACAAGATTTGTTGAAATAATTATATTGACAATTTGTTGAAATATTTATGATTAAATTGGTCAAATTGATTCCCAATAATGCAAGTGAAAAGTATGCTCCAAATCAAGAAGTCCAATAGGATTGAGGAGGAATATGGTGAGTTCATAATTTTTTGGAAGTAGTTATAGGACTCCTCTGAGTTTTGGAAGCTCTCATGTGCTAGATCTGGATTCGGGAGAAGTTACTTAGAGGCATTTCTGTGCTCATTCAATCTCTCCTAATCTATTTATGGATTTTGGAGCCCATTCAATTTTTTTTTTGTGTCTCTAGATGGTGATGGTGTTGAAAACGCTGCATTTAAGCGTGCACCACTCACTGGGCAAATTGTAGCTTTTGGAGCAGGAGATTATGAAGTGCACCTATCATGATATGAGATTTGGTAATCGGATGCGGTCCATTATGCTTTTATGTCGAGACGAATCTATTCTTGTGAGATGAGAGTGTGTGTATTAAGACATTTCATGCTTTTTCGTTCTACTTTTTTGTCTAGGGTTTGCTTTGTTTTGAACCTCTCATGTATTATCTTGAGTTCTTGATATATGAATAAAATATTTACTTTCAACCAAAAAAAAAAATTGATTAAACTAAAGAGCTTTTGACTAAATTAACATCCGTACGATAGATCTATGATTCTTTTTTAAATAATTATCCCTAAAATGAGCAGAGAGCATAAAACAAGCGGTCCTTGTCAAAAAAAAAAAAAGGACGTATGATTTCTTGTAAATTACAATAACCACGTGTCAACGTTACAAACAACTTTTAGGAAGGACATTGCTGTTGTATAAAAAAAAAAACTTTTAGGAAGGACATTGTTGTTGTATATTTGAATTGATCTTATTTGAGCCATTTGTACTAATGTTTCGTCGCATTACAATTATTTCGTCCTCGCGTCATATTATGCCTCAACTTTTTTTGCATCTTTTGCTAACATAGGTAAGGTCAATGACTCCTTTGGCTTTTATAGACAGTCCAGCTAATCGTCACGGACAAAAAGAAACCTATCTAAGTCGAATTGAAGTCCTGGTGGCTACAAGCGGTAGCTGAAATATCGCCGGCAATGCACTTTGCCTCAAATTCAACTGCCGAAATCCCTGGAAGAAAGCCACGAACGAAGAAAAAAAAAGAAAACACGAAAATCAGGAGGTGCATGTCCGAATGATATCAATCCATGACGATAGCAAATATCATCGTTTTGAAAGTGCGATGTTCCTATGTCAGGTCCTTCTAGATTTGCCAGGTAGGCGTGGGGATGTCTAATCCGTGACCAGGCCAGATATTTTTGTAAAGCTATGTGGCTTCGTTTTTCCTAATGTATCTATCTATCCATGAATTATAATTTGGTAGATTAGATATGATTAAATGGTGGTGGGGTATACCTGACCACATCCACATCATCTTCTTAATTTCTTCAAGCGTGATCTGCTCACGCGTGCCAATTGAGTTCTAATCAGGAGTTCGAAGTAATTAATCAACGCATGAGCTAGAAGAGTGCGACGGGCATGCGGCTTAATTTAAATGTGCTTATTTTCATGCTGCTCAATCACGCTATAAGGTATGAAAATGACCTTTTTGTCTTCTTCTTTTTTTTTTCATTTTTTTTTGGGCATTTGATACCATTCGATGTCAAATACTAGAAAAATACTAGCTTGTATTGGAGAATGAATAGTATCCCCTATGTCAGCTTAATAGCAACTGACATTATCTATGACTTTTGAAAGTTGGCATTTGGACACCTAATAAAAAAATCTTATCATAATTTAAAATGAGAATGAAAGAGAGAACCCATACAAACTCACATCGTGTTTATTCGTGTCGGTGAACCTTGCCGTATACTCTTGTTGTTGCCAAAATATTGTATATTTGATTCATAGTGCCAACAACTCATTTGTACAATAAATAGGTGACAACGTGTGAAGTTGGTAATCATGTTGGTTTCGAGCGAGTCGTGTTGTGTAGTGCCAAATTTGAGTTTCTTGTGCCGTTCAATTCATACTCTCATATCGTATCAATATTTAGGGCCTCTTTGTTAAAATTTGTTTCTCTTTTCTGAAACAATTATTTTTGTTCTTTTGTTCCGCGGAACGAAAAAAGAATAGAACCTCGTTTAGTAAAATGTTGTTTCCGGGAATAAAAACAAGAAATAGAAAAAAGTAATTTCTTGTTCCCGAGAACAATTTATAGAATCTATTTTTTTCTCTCTTTTCTCTTCTTCTCTTTCTTCTTCTTCTTCTTCTTCTTCTTTTTCTTCCTTTTGGCCGGTCACCGGCCCCTGAAGACATCGAGCCATGGTGAGGCTCATCAATCGGAGCCTCGTTGTGGCCACGCGAGGCTCAACTTGGCCAGATCTAGGCGAGGTCAAGCCTCACGCAGCCACGGCGAGACTCGGCCTCCCCAGTTGGCGCAAGGCTTGGCCTTGCCAAGCCAAGGCGAGGCCAATCTCACACTGCTTAGGCGAGGCCGAGGCTTGCCAAATCTTGCCCAACCAATCGCCGGCCACCACCGTGGTTGGTGATCGGCCAAAGAGAAAAAGAAAAAGGAAAAAAATATATAATAAAAGAATTAAAAAAATTAAAAGAAATAAAAAAAAATCTAAGAATCCTACCAAACGTATTTTTATCATGGGAATAGAAATTTTGGAAAGTTATCAAACGCGTTTTTTTGCTTAAAATAATTCCCGAGAACATAATTAAAAAAAAATCATTTTTTATAAAAAATTATTCCTCGGAATAAAATCATTACCAAACATGCCCTTACTAACTGCTCTAGTAAATTTTTTGCGTCGTGCGCAATTGCCCCATTGGACTTAATTGCAGTTCCAGTCAGGCCCATATTATTGAATTACCCAAGCCCAACCCCTAATCCCTGGCTCCATAATGGGCCCAACAATATTCCGGAACGAAAAGCCCGAACAGGCCCATCTCATTTCGGGCTTCACACACTTTTTCTATTTTTTTTTTTTTGCCTAAACACTCTCTTTTATAGAGATGGCAGTTGCGCATGTGCCGACCCAAGAACGGATTATGGGCCGGGACTGGCCTGGCATGAAAAGCCTTCGGGCCTGGATTTCCGGGCCGTACCCGCAGTCCGGCCCAATTTCGATCTTAAGACTTTCTCTCTCCACGCAGGTATAAAAACCAGTCACTCTCACGCTCGCTAGGGTTTCGAGGCGAAGCAACAACCTAGTCTCTCTCAGCCGCGCGGTTTTCGCAGAGCCACCCCCGCCGCCGCCGCCCGCCGCCGAAGCGAAGATGAAGACGATCCTCTCGTCGGAGACCATGGACATCCCCGATGGCGTCACCATCAAGGTGAACGCCAAGGTGATCGAGGTGGAGGGCCCCCGCGGCAAGCTCACCCGCAACTTCAAGCACCTCAACCTCGACTTCCAGCTGATCAAGGACGAGGAGACCGGCAAGAGGAAGCTCAGGATCGAGGCCTGGTTCGGCACCCGGAAGACCTCCGCCGCCATCCGGACCGCCCTCAGCCACGTCGAGAACCTCATCACCGGCGTCACCAAGGGTTACAGGTACAAGATGCGCTTCGTGTACGCTCACTTCCCCATTAACGCCAGCATCCAGAACTCGAACAAGTCCATCGAGATCCGCAACTTCTTGGGCGAGAAGAAGGTGAGAAATGCCCCTTTTTAATTTTTTTAATAATTTATTTGAAAGCGAAGAGATAGTCGCGGTGTGAATGGTAGGGTTGATTGTGAAATTTCAGTGAATCTGACGGCACGTAGATAGCTTTCTAGTATCGGATTTCGATGGTCTGTGGATTGAAGTATTTATCCTCGCCGGGAACTGAGATTTCTGTCTGTCGTTAGACTCTAGTGGTCTCTGTTCGAATGTATCAATGGAAATTCTGTCTGTCGTTAGACTCTAGTTCAAAAGTTGAATCTTCTGTCTCTGTTCAGCCTGTATCAATGGAAATTCTGGAAATTCGAAGTGAAAAGGTCTTTTTCTGAAGTGAGCAGGCTGGGCTGTTCTGATCTGTTCGTCCTCTTGATGATTGTTTATGCAGCAAGTGTGTGTGCAGGCTGGGCTGTTCTGTTCTGTTCGTCCTCTTGATGATTGTTTATGCAGTAAGTGTGTGCAGTATGCAGTAAGTGTGTGCAGTTTATTGTGCTTTCAATCGATTGAGGTCACAAGGTTGCCTTTTGTTTTGTCTATTAGCTATTAGCTATTAGGTTTCTGGATTGATGTAAAAAATGAGTTTGTAACGAATCAGTATACGCTATACTGATTCGTTACAAATTCATTCATTACATCAGTCCAGAAACAGCAGAAGCTAATAGACAAAAGACAAAAGGCCTTCTGACCTTGAAAGCCTCAATCGAACTGAAAATCGACTTGAAACTGCACATGTAAACTGCAGGCTGCCGGTCCGGTACTTTGGCTTTTCAGTTTGGACTTATATTCTGATAACAAGTTTTCCTGAAATCAAATGATTTTTGCCCACCCTTATTGTTTTTTTCACTTTACTTATCTTGTGGGTCTAGATGAAACTGAAAATAATCTTTTTCCTGCTCGTTTTGCTCAGGTGAGGAAGGTGGAAATGCTTGAAGGAGTATCTGTGGTCCGTTCCGAGAAGGTGAAGGATGAACTGGTTGTGGATGGGAATGACATCGAGCTTGTTTCCCGGTCTTGCGCCCTCATAAACCAGGTACATCCTACTTGTCATTTTCCTTACATGCGTCCTGCTGCACATGAAGAAAAGCTCTTGCTGAGATTGAATTTCTGCGTGTATTGAAACAGAAATGCCATGTGAAGAACAAGGACATCAGGAAGTTCCTCGATGGTATTTATGTCAGTGAGAAGGGAACCATCCTCACAGAAGAATGAGAAGCAAAGTATTAGCAGCGTTCGGTGTCAAGTTTTATATTATGTCTTTTTTTCGTTGGATTTGCTTCTGAAGGATGATTTAGCAGACTCTGGTGATCTTGTTGAGGATGAGATTTACAATTTTGTGCTATGGGAGTTTTTCTGCCTACAATTTGGTGTTTATTCGGTTATACATTATGTTGCAAAACCTGTTTTGGATGTGCTGGGGAGCGGTTCTGGATCGGGATTCTTCATTTGTGGTATCATTTTCAAATTAAGTCATCTTTCCACGTAATGGGGAAGCAAATGTATGTCCCAACATTGCTCAGCCAAGTGCGACGGGTTCGGCGGGATCGATAGAACTAGCGGCGGGTTTATTGTGAATTTAGACACAATCGGTAGGTTTGTTTATCTAATTCAAGCTCAAAGTTCTTTTGGATGTGGCTTCTAGTATGCATTTTCTACAATTGAGATTTCTGTGGAATCTTTCTCGTTGGAATTGACCTGGGAAGGATTGCGTAATGGGGAAGTAAATCAATCGGACCTTACTAATTGTACATACGACTGCTGGTTCGAATCTTTGAAAGTGATTAGGCCTTTTTCTTCGTAGGAAAATTTCCACTCTAGAAAGATAAGATTCCTCTTCTTATCAAAGAGATCTTATGATACAAAAACTCATTATTGGGAGTTTAAATTTATTTTTTGGATAAATGCATTGGAATTGGAAGATCTAAAATTTATTATGAAAGTACAATAAAATTTTAAAATTTTTAAAAAACGTAATTAAATTGTAAAACTTATTATTAAAATGCAATCGAATTTTAAAATTTTTAAAAAGTGGGATCAAATCAAGAAATTTATCACAAAAGTATAATCAAATAAAAAATTTTCAAAAAGTGTGATAAAAAGTGAAAATGCAATCGAATTATAAAATTTTCAAAAATTGCAGACGTAATGAAAAACTTGATTGGACGAATTTGATGAGTCTCAAGACTCGATTCACTTTCGTGACAAATTTCACGATTTTTCATCTCATTTTTTGAAAATTTTAGAACTTAAAGAAGCACATTTGACATCTCTTCATTTGCAAAGAATTCTCGATGTGAAAACACAAAGACAAAGGGATCTTTGAATAAGAAAAAGAGTGGATTTGCAGGGTTCCAAATCAATTGGCCTATTTGAAAAAAGCCTTGTTCTTTGGAATATCTATCTCGTGTCCAGTACTGTATGGTTCCAATCTGCAAGAACTCCAAATCATTCTCTTGAAACTTTTCCTTTTCATCATAAATAATCCGGTTGCCTCAAAATGACTTGGCCCAATAGGGAAATCTTCGATACAATCAAATAGAAAGCCCCAAGGACGCCATATTCTAGGAGCCCAAATTATGTGATTGAATAAGTCCAGCACATTCATGATAAATTTTAAAACTTTTAATTCAATTATCATCTTTTTGGTTTTTCATTCACATGTTGGTTTGACCCATGCGTTTCATATCATCTACAAACACTTCATATAGGAATTCACAAAGAAACGATCCAATTGATCAAGATGTACAATGAGGATCATATCAATATGATTTTGTACTTATCGACAAATATAACCTCTTTCATTATTTTAAATGGTTATTTTATTCTGGGTAATGAAGAACTTGCTATTCTTAACTCTTGGGTTCAAGAATTCCTATATAACTTAACACAATAAAAGTTTTTATATTATTTTATTAACTGATTTATGCGGATTCCATTCAACTCCATTTGAATTTTGGACATAAATCATACTACATCCATGTTAATTCTGAACGAGAGATTGCATGTATTCAGCAACACTGCATTTTTTTTTTCCTTGGTCTGAATTCCATAGTGCTACATTAGGTGGTGTCATTTCGAAGAAGAGATTGTTCCATAAATGCTACATTAGGTGGTATTACTTTGGAGGAGAAATGCTCTGACTTTGACCCCATCTCTTCGGCTTTGCTTGGGGAAGAAGAAGGAAGACGACGAGGGGGAAGAAGGACGAAGGAAGAAACGAGAAGAAAGGAGGTTTTACTAGGGCTTTACACGAGAAATCCCCCTTCTTCCCACGAAACCAGCGTGACTCCGACACCCTCTTCTTAGCTCTTCTTCCTTAAATTCCGACAACAACAGTCATCCCCAATTCGCCATCCACCAGATCAGAGCACAGAGCAGCGAGATGAATCACATGCTCAGGAGGAGCTCCGGCTCTCTCGGGCCCGCCCTGAGATCTCTCCCCCACCACCTCCTCCGCGACTCCTCCCCCGCCGCCGACGCCGCCGCCGCCGCCGCCTCGGCCCGCGCCCTCTCGACCGCCCCCTCGTTCCTCCCGCCGCGCCACCGCCCGCTGCCCCCTCTCCTCCCTCCCTCGCCGCCGTTCGCCGCCACCTCCGTCCGGCACCTCCGCGTCGGCCGCGACCCCAGCACCGGGTAATTTGCGCCCTCCGCTCCTCCTCCTCGATGAAATCCTAGGTCAGCGTAGGCGTAGTCGGTAATGCGGTGCCGTTGGCGCCGTGGAAATCGCGGGCTCGTGGCATTTTCGAATGCTGGATTCGGTGGATTTCGGAAACCGACTCGCGATTGTGAAAGTTATGCCTTTGGCGTGTGGATTAGCAGATGTGATGCTGCTTTGTGTTTTGTGCATTCGAATGTTGGAATCGTTCGGTTTCTGCTGGTGTTTGCTTTGTGAAAATGTGAACTTGGGGTTTGCAGATATGAGATAACGCCCCCGATGAATTGGGGGGTACGGATCGTGCCGCAGCAGAGGGCTTTTGTGATCGAGCGGTTCGGCAAGTATGTGAAACCCTAGCTTCGGGAATCCATTTCTTGATTCCTTTCGTTGATCGAATAGCTTACGTGCATTCGCTCAAGGAAGAGGCCATTCCTATCCCAGACCAGTCTGCTATTACCAAAGACAATGTCAGCATTTTGATTGACGGAGTGCTTTACGTTAAGGTATAGTCATGCTGCGTTTTGTGTTATCTCACGGAATGCTTCAGTTTTTTGGTATATCTAGATATAAATGAGCTGAATATGATAGGGTTTTCGCAGATTGTGGATCCTTACAACGCTTCTTATGGCGTTGAAAATCCTATATATGCAGTTATTCAGCTAGCTCAGACGACAATGCGTAGTGAGCTTGGGAAAATAACGCTTGACAAGACATTTGAGGAGCGGGACACGCTTAATGAAAAGATAGTGGTGAGTTCTGCTCCTGTGGACTCTGCCAGTGCATGGTCCTTCTGAGCTAAGTTGTAGATAGCATAGAGTACCTCAGTTTCTTTGATTCTGGCTGAGTTAAAAGCCTTTTCTGCACAACTCCATTCATCTTCCTGTTTTCCATTGATGGAGTCCTGTCTGCATCTGTCTGTTCTTCTCTATGTTTATGTCTGTCCCTGCTATGGTTGGTAGTATGTTTTCTTCTCATTGATTGGATGATGTCCATGGAGTGAATAGTCATGAAAGATTGAATCTCAAATTTGAAATTACATGATTATATACTTAGATGGTATAGCTATGAGAACAAGAATGAAGGCTGGTGCTTTATGGGTTGACTATTTTTACAGGAGTCCATTAACGTGGCTGCCTTAGACTGGGGTTTGAAATGTCTTCGTTATGAAATACGTAAGTTGCAGCCTGTCTAAAATTGTTATAATGGTCATTTAACATTTTAGAGGATCTCTTAAATGTGCTTCCCTGTGCTTTCTTCTTTAGGGGACATATCTCCTCCTCGTGGTGTGAGGCAAGCTATGGAGATGCAAGCAGAAGCTGAGCGTAAGAAACGAGCCCAAATCCTGGAGTCTGAAGGTGATGTAGTCATGTATTCTGAGTGCTTATATTCACTAGACATGTGATGATGAGCTATTAAAGTTGTTTTCTTTCTCATTGTTACTGAGTCTGTGGTCACTTTGGTTGATTCACATTCTTGGTCGGTAATTACTAGCATCCTTACTTCGTTGCCAACTGCTATTATTTACCATGATACTTCCTCTTTGGGTTGGCTCCATATTCTAACCATCCTGTTTTCGGTATATGCTTTTCCCCTGTAGCATGGAAAATCAGAGCAGATCCTCATATTGAATAACTGATACTTTTAATGTTTAACAGGAGAAAGACAGTCGAACATCAATATTGCGGATGGTAAAAAGAGTGCTGTAATCCTAGAGTCAGAAGCGGCAAAGATGGATCAAGTTAATAGAGCTCATGGTCCGTTGAAATATGTTCATAATCTTGTTAGAATTTTTCTATAATCAGAATTTTTCTATAATCTGCGGTTTGCTGGATGCAATGCTTCATTTGAAGGCTGCTGCATGTAGAGAAACTTATATTCTGTTCAGAGGAGAAATTTACTTGCAGGAACTGATGAAATTGTCAGTTAAGGGCCTTTTTTATCTTGTCATAAGCTTTGGCTTTCTAGTTGTGAAATTGATGTATCTTTTGCCTGAAATTGTTATAGGCAGAGGACATAATATCAGTAGTGCCATTTTATAAGCTCTTATTTAGCTGATTGGTAGGAAATACCTTGCACTATGCCTATATCAGCGTTATTGTGGGGTGTAGTTATATACTCAATTGCACAGGCATCTTAAGTGGTTCTCCCTATTACCGTTTGCTCCTTTTCATCTCAACAGGAGAGGCAGAAGCCATCCTTGCTAGGGCACAAGCAACAGCAAAAGGAATTGTTCTGGTATCCGATGCTCTTAAGGAGACTGGAGGTGTTGAAGTAAGCTTTTCTCTTAAATTACAGAATTCCTAGTGTTGTTGATGTAGACATGCAATGATACTACATGTAATGATAACTCTCACATACTTAGTGGCAAGTGTTTTCTCCATTCTATGAGGATTTTAAACATGGAAGGTTCTTCTTACAAACTGTTGTAGTCTTGTGCTCTATCTATGCTGTGTACTATCAACTTTCAAGAGGAAAAAACTAGTGCGGCAGGCGGATGGTCTTGAAAAGTCATGATGAGGAAAGATTTGCAATTAGCCAAAAAGGTGGGAAGAACATTGGGGTTGAAGAAAATAAGTAGCAAGTTATTTTTAAAGAAAATGAAATGTGTAACTTGCATAGTCTGATGGAATGGATCATATTGTGAGACGTTTCTCCCTTAAGATTGGGCCTTTCTTTGGATCTTTGTAGGCATTGTCATTATTCTTTCTGTGAAATAATGGAATGTATGTTCTTCGCCTTTTTATTGAGAGGATGACGCTTATCAAATAACCTGTTTGTCTTCCCACCTTTGGTGTACACCTCTACTTTGAATGCAGGCGGCTAGTTTGAGGATTGCTGAACAATATATCCAGGCCTTTGGAAACATTGCCAAAGAGGTAAATGATTTGGAGTTTTTGTCTGATTATATATTCCCTGCAAATAACTTAGTATTGCACAGGTTATGATTCTGATGTATTCTCATTATAACTTCTATTTACATCAGGGCACAACATTGTTGCTTCCTAGCTCCACTGCCAATCCAGCTAACATGATGGCACAGGCTTTGACAATGTACAAAAGCCTAATTGGCAAGGCCCCAGGGAATGCTCCAGGTGGAGGAGGCTCTTCATCTCAGTTGACTGAAAGCTCAGATGACAACACTTCTTCCTCGGGAAAGGCTGTGGACGAGATTCCTGTGATTTCTAGAAGAGATAGTATGGAACAGCGTGAGCCAACATTTTCGCTTCAAAGTCCTCTGAAGGAGAGGAGAAGTAATCGCACAGGACAATTCGAAAAGAGAACATAGTTTTTCCTGCAAAACTGTTGCGGCTGATGTTCCCTTGTTTCTGGTTTCTCATTTCCTCACAGCAAGTCAAAACCAGTTTTGAACTGTACTTTGCAAAGAAGGTTACATTGGCTTTTGGGAAATTAGGATCTTCTTCAGACGACCAACATGCACATTTCCTTTTGGAGGTGGTGGATTTTGTTCTACAAGTTGCTCTTCTATCCGTTGAGATGGACTTTAATGAAGAAATTGAAATCATTTTCCCATTAACTGTGATGCATGGCCTCATTTTGGTCAATAAAGCTCACGTTCTGCAGTGCAAGTAACTGGTGTTCATCTTTAGGTTTTTGCTCATCCAATTCCTGCAACTTTGTTCTTCTCATGCATACAATTGGGTTGAATGTGCTTCCACGGGCCACGTCGAGACCACTTTTGGAGTCAGAATGAAGCTATTTTGTCAAATTCGATTCAGTGCGAAGATGGATTTCAAATATATTCGTTTTAATAATTGAAGTTGTGTTTTACGTTTAAATGGTCATATACCGAGTAGTCTCGAGTAGAAGCAGCTACATTCTCATGAATTCATTACGATTTTTTTTTTTAAATATTTTTGGGACATATCTTTTTTATTATTATTTTTTTTTGCTAAGATAATGAATCATACAGAAATCGGTGGAGTGGGGGCATAGTAGGCTGTACGCAACAGAGATTGGCCGCTCCAAACGATTGTAGCGCATTCCGTTCCGTGCGCAAGCGAGCCCGCGAGTCATCTATGTGGTCTAACAGCGTCGATTGTGCTGTCTTTAGTCTGGCAAAGCTTCCTTAGCAATGGGAGCTGATTCTTTCTGGTTTCATGTGCTGAGTGCTCTCATAGTCCTCTCCATCACTCTTATCTGGTGCACAGGGTATTTCCTCTAATTCATCATTCCTATCTCCTATTAAGGCTCTTGACAATCCGTTCAAACTTGACTTCATGGTGACGTCGAGTCCCACAATATCACACTGACCTCGCAGCTTTGCTTTCTTCGTATAAAGGCAGAAGAGCCACGCGTTTGTTTCATAGTGTTCTTGAAAGCTCGATGCCTGAAAATCTGTTTCTTCAGGATGTTATTCAGTCGGGCTTTAAATGCTAAAATACGTTTTTCAGGGATTTTTTCTTCTTCTTTTGTCTAAATTTCAAAGGAAAAGCAACAAGAGATTTCTGAATAAACTTTAACACAATTCGTGAAACATGTCGCCCTTGTCCCTCTCGTTTCAAAGAATAACTACAATTTCTGCGTTTTGATGTGGAAGGGGAGATTCATCTGCAAAAATCCTAGACAGTTGATGTGGCAAAGCTAGAAGCAAGAAGACCGGACAAGTCGTGGAAGAAAAGCAAGTCTTGCACATGACCAATCCGTTGAACCTCTTTTGTGCCTGCAAGGAGAATTTCAACTTAGTTTTTCTCATGGACAAGAAAATGGATTCTGAGAGAGATCTTACCACCAACAGTGCCTCATCAAAGTCTCCAATTCTGGGAATTCGGAGTAAAGGAATTATAAGATGATCTATGACACCTTCTCGGCGGGCCTTTCTCGGCTATTTGACATAACGGAAAGAAATCTTGTTTTGAGTTCAGCATACAAATGCTTGTGAAATACCCAGGAACCTAAACTGCTCAGAAGCATCTGGCAGGATGCTCAGAAGCATTGTAGCATTGTATTGTGGTGAACAATATACTTGCTTTAAGGATAAAAAAAGCTTTAGTTCTAAGAAACAAGCAGAGTCAAATGCTCGGTTCAATATAGCAACAAAGCCTCTTACTTCCTCTTCCTGCTAATTGAGGACTACTTGAGATTATGCATCCAAAAGTTGACCTTTTCACCGCATTGCATTGATCCTGCAGAGACAGTAATTGATGTTTCATAGCTGTATCATGATAGGACATCTTGAGAGATTTTACATCTTGACCAATACAAGCTCTCTATCCTAAGAAATGCAGAGGTCACACTTGAAAGAAGCCAAAGCATGAAATTGCGAACCTGATCTTTTTCCAGCTGGATGCAGAAATGCTATATTTTTTAGCCTAAAAAAGCAACAAGAGGACAAGAAATATATAAATCAATGTTTACCCTTTTGTTACTATAGGAGGGGATATTTAAATCCACAGTATTTCCTGACATTGGAATTTACTCTAGAGAAATGGTCGACAAGGACGAGGAGCGACCCCGGAGTTTTATTCTATTTGTCTCAGTTCACATGTCTGAAAGCTAAAAGGAAAATACGCTGTGCAGAGTCAACTTCTCAGAAAGTTCTTTTTTGAAAGGAAGATATCATTAAAATATGCAAGCCAGCAGATCATAGCTATAAAATAATGGATTGCCTGCCGTGACTTAATGCTCCATGTGATAATTGACAATTTAGTGTTCCCCATAACTAGGACGATAACTATGACAGCCGTGATTTACTCATAAGCCACACCTATGTTCGCAGCTCTTTAGAGGGAGAGAAATACACGGGAAAGGTAACAATGTATCATTTACAACTGTTGTGTCAACAGTCACAGATTACAACTCCACTGTAGACAGGATGGGAAAACTCATAGGAGGAGACAAAGCTATTCAAAAGAATTCATCTTTTTCAGCTACTTGTCTTGCTAAGCCCGACATTAACAAAGAAGCTTCATAAGACTAAATGACATCGTGGAATATCGACTAATGAGCAAAAGAAGGAGCAACTTCCTTTTTATCTCCCTCTTCACCCTTCGCATCGTCCTTCACGGCCAACTTGACGAGAACCAGCAGCAAGGGAAAGCCAACCGTCATGAGCGACCAGTTGATGATAAGCTCCCCCAGGAACGAGACTTTGTGCTGGTCGATTTGCCATGCGACTGCTGCTCCTGCACTCTGCACTCCTTTATAAAACCCACTGTACCTGCAAGAAATAGAAGAAAACCAGATATCAGTTTCAATTACCCAAAAATGGTGTTAATCAAGAATATTATCCCCATTTCCACAGGCCTACATGCCAAAATAGAATCTCTTGTTACTAATTGTCGAGAAAATGATTCCCTACCTGCTGAGAGTTTCGGAATCATCAGCTAAAGATCCAATGACCCAGTAAACCAAGCTCTGGAACATTGCATCCAGCAATCCGTAGCTGAAATACAGCACGAATGGCCCGGCATAATCGGAGTGTGAGTTCTTGAAGTCCAACTTCTCGGGCAGTTTGTCACGAGTGTACGTTAGCTGATGAGCAAGGCCACCCCCCCAAATTGCAGTCCCGAGCAAAGCTACAAGCAAAATTCCGACATATCCCCTCACCTTCCGACTCGAAAAGCTGAAATCCAACACATAGCCGATTCCGACTGACCCCAACATCTGCGCCCCCCAGTAGAACACGTTGTTGAGCCCTCTAGTCCTCAAATTGAACAAGACGCCGTTCACATTAGTAAACTGATAGCTGTAAAAGAAGTTGCTAGCCCAGGAGGCCGGCACGATCAAGAGCATCTTCCAGTTGAGGAACAGCTTGAGAATCTCGGCCCCCTCGGTCGAGACGCTCGAGTACTGAACGTTAGTGCAAGTAGTCCCGTCGTCGCGAATCACCTTGCTCGGCGGCAAGATCGCGAAAGAAAGGAGCGCACCGACGGTCATGAAACACATAAACCCAATATAGGTCGCGTCATTCACGGAAGCAGCCTCGTTCCTATTGTAATTCAACGCGAATGGAATCAACCCACCAATGACGCCTCCCATGTTGAAAATGCTCCAGAACATGGAGATGTAAGTGCCCTTCCGGTCGCGCGGCGGGTAGGAGGTCATGATGGCGCCCTCGCCGGCCCAGAGGAGGCCCGCGCCGACGCCGAGGATGGCGCCGGCGACGATGGCGAAGGCCTGATGTTGGTAGTGGTTGTAGTAGAGGAAGGATCCGGCGTAGAGGACGTAGGTGCTGCAGCCGGCGGCGAGGGTGAGGCGGGGGCCGAGGAGGTTGTAGATCCCGCCGCCGAGGACGCCGAAGACGGCGAAGGTGGTGTAGAGGGCGGTGTTGGCGTTGTTGGCGGCGGTGGGGTCGACCTGGCCGCCGGCGCCCATGCCGGAGAGGGCGTTGAACATGCCGGGGCAGCAGAAGCAGACCAGCCCGATGAGGCCGACCTGGGTCAGGGGCGAGTTGTACCGGAACAGGGACCTCCTCGGCGCCGGCGCCGCCGCGGCCGACTCTTGATCGAGGCTGCCGTCGAGGCCCATGTTCGGGGATTCCGAGGAAAGGCGGGATTTCGGATCGAGGTCGGGGGAAAGGAGGGGAGCTTGAAGTGGGGGCCCGCCCGGTCGAAGGAAAGGACGAGATCGAGTGCGAGAGTGTGGAGCTCCGCTGCAGACGGGGACCGGTTTTTAAGGAGTGCACGGAACGGTAATCGGCGAGTTAAAAAAAACTAATGGACGACGGCAGCGGATGATGGAGAATCGAATCGCGGCGCTGATCTGGTCGGGGGGCCTCCTTCGTCTTCTTCGTCGGGACATCTATGTCATGGCAAAATGCTCATCAAGTTTGGCTCCACATGCATCGTCACTCTTGAGCTCTGACTTTGTTCCACGTGGTCCCTTCCATGAGCTTTTGATTCGTTCCGTTGATCCCCTCAGCTGTGTATAAATATTTAATGTTATCTCTGATTATAAATTAATGAAATGATTATATTGAATAAGTTTCCAAAATTCAATAATCACATTAAACATATTAAAAGTTTATGGATCACATTACACATTTAACTAAAGTTTAAAATTTTAAAAATTCATGTACCCAAAATCCAGGAGCCTCTTTCGCTTTCTTCATCAGATCTTTGTGCTAAGGAAATGGACACAAATTTTGACTTAAGTGACTTTTGAACTTTTAATTTGTTTGATGCGGTTTCTGAATTTTAATATAATATGCAATAACTTTTAATTCGTTTAATATAGTCTTTGAACTATGTATTTCCTGACATGAATTAATAAAAAGGGTTACATTGAACATTTCATATAATTGTGAAACTATATTGAACACGTATTTAAAATTTATGAATTATATTAAATAGATTAAAAATTCAGATATTATTAAAATTTAAAGTTTAATTAATAAAATATATTATATATCAGGCCAAAATTGGAATGCTATTATCTTTTTAGAGAAAGGCAAGAGAATCTGCATCGAATCAGCAAGCCCTTTCCGTCGACAATTATTGGTCCATCTTTTTCCGTTGGGGGCAAATTCTTCACACGGACAGCTTTGACAAAATGGTAAGACGGTGAGAGACAGCGACGCGCTTGGAATCTCCATTTTGGACTTTAAGATCCGGATTTTTGTTTTTCTTTTTAATTATTGGTCCTCGGCCGGCTATGACTGGGAGTCTGGGATGACAAGTGAAAGTGATGGGAACTGACAAAATGGATAGATAAATAGGTCTCAAGGAAGAAAAAATAAAAGCGCCATCCATTGTTTCCAATGAATCTAATTTTGTAAGTTCAATGAAATCTTTTTGCCTTTTCTTTTTTTTGCAGAGTTATGGATTCTTTCGATGAGTTCATTTTTCCCTTTCCGAAATCTCGAGCTATATTGGGCTTAGAGTTGCGTGCGTCGATTGATGGGTAAGTTGAGAATACTAAAAGTAGTAATTGCGTTTTGTGTTGTGTTAGATGAAAAAAAGGGTTTGAAGATAACGTAAGATTTCGGAGAGTGGAGGTGTGATACATATGAATTCCATTTGAGTGGATCGGATAGCCTTTATGGCCGTAGAAAACGTGCACCATGCAACCTCTCCCAATTCCCACTTAAAAATCAAGTAGTGTGGCTTAATTTTTGGGACTCTTATCGCCACCCCCATGCGTTACATTGACAAATATCCGCCGGCAGTCAATCAATTTGACAATTCTTTTTGGGTAAAAAAAAAAAAAAAAAAAAAAGTCAACTGATGGGTTTCATAAGACATCATTACTTTGTAGTTTTCCCACTTCAAGTTCTAGTATTAAAACGATTAGCTTTATTTAATTCCAAGCAATTCCCACTTTTAATTTTTATCATTAATTTGATTTATTTATTTTGGGTCTTGCTAATTTAGTATTACTTGACCAACAAAAGAAAAAAAAAAGGCGCCTTCTAATATTTTAAAGGTAGAACAGGGGTCAGCAAAGGCCATTTAGTGCCAACTGGAGGACAGTGCGAGACAGAACTATAAATTAAACAAGACGGATCTATAAGAGTAAACGACAATAGGAACTTTTGTGTCAATAAGGACAACTTTTGTAAGTAACTATCAAAAGAGAAGCCTTTCAAGATTCAGAATCTTTTTGAAAAGGTTATTGTAGGACGAAGAATGTCGGAATTTTTACATTGTAAAATGTGAAAGATAAACTAAAATTATGAATTTACGTAATTGTCCATCGACATAACATTTGTAATTTCGCTATATTATATACAACTCAAGATATTTAGATGAGAGAGAAGTGATTGAGATTCTTCAAAAATAGGAAGCCCATTTTGTCTTATCTAAAAGCATAGATTATATGAGGAGATTGAGATTTGGTGTCACCTTTTTGTATATATATATATAAAACTAACTTGGGGATTAAATATGTCATTAATCTCAATTATATTATTTGCATCAATAATGAATTGACTTTTTTTTTTTTTTTTTCTCGTGATGAGGAAGCAAGATAATTGCGCATTAAAGGAAGCATATTCTAAACAATAGATGAAAAAATTTCAATATATTTTGCAATTCTCCAAAAAATAATGTTCTCAATTGTCTGGCCAACGACTGACTAGTGACTGATAGTTTCATGCCTCGTTGCTTTTGCTAGAAAACAACATTCTCTTGTTTTAATGTATGCTATCACATGATCTTTGTGATAGGAAGTAATATTATCCGATTCGATTCATGAAGTTTGCATGCAAATCGCTAGATTCCAATTGCCACCGATGACACTAAATTTGGAATTTAGGGCTCGAAGCGATCGAAATGCTTTGAATTTTGCCAAATGCCAATAATGATGCTAGCTCATGCCTTGTCGCTATTTTAACAAGGTTACCATTGGTGTCGCCTCGAATTGTCCATACACAAACTAAACATTTTGTGGGTGATGTGTTGTAGATCCCACTTCACCATTCCACGACCTGAATTTGGAATTTAGGGATTGGAATGATCGGACACTTCGATATCCACTGATGTCAATGAGGAGCTTACTCTTTTTGTCTGGTTATTGTTTGTGCACCTACGATCAAACCAAGCAGAAAAGTGGCGTACACTGTGACTGATACAAGGAGCAATTGGCCATGGAGATACAATGCCTTTAGCGTAGCTGCACATAGCCTACTTGCCACGACTACGTACATCGACACGTTGATGAATTGTCTTGACCTTTTGAATGTGCTCTTTTCACGGAAAATTTAGTTATTTTTTTTCTAAAAAATGTTTGGTTATATCACTCACAAAATGAATGAATAAAAAAAATTATTATCATCCATGAAAATAATTATGCCTAAATTGTTGTTGACGGTCCCCTCCACACCCTATCACTGCACACCCTATAGGAAGTAAACTTTGCATTGGGGTTGCAATTTTGAAGATACACTTAGAGGGGAAGCTTCCATCTATGATGTCAACATAACTTCCTAATTATTCTAGCATTGAGTTTTTTGTCTTTCACATTCAACCAGAGAAATGAATAACTTTTTTTCAAAATTTTAATGCAGTTCCAAAAAAAAGTACTTCTATATCAAAAAAACGTATTCGTAAAAACATTTGGAAAAAGAAGGTATATCGGACAACCTTAGCGTTCCCCAATATCATGCTAAGAATAGCTAGGATTTCTAAGAAGATGCCATTCGTTTGATGAGAAATAAAAAGAATATCGAAAATTTGGCTGAAGCTGAAGCAGCTACTTTCGAAGTAACAGAAAGAAAAGCAACGACTGGAGTGGGAGAGTCAGAGTCGAAAAGAGATTCCTTTAACTCGATTTTTTATTTGACGAAAAAATAAATAATTTGAAAAATATTTTTATAAAAATGATTACTTATATCGTTTAGGGACCGAATGGATAAAAAAAAATATTTTCATTATTTATAAAATGTTTCAACATAAATTGATGTCGATAATGAAAATATTTTTTATTAACTAATTTATTTTAAGCGATAAAAGTAATCATTTTTGAGAAAAAAAATGTTTTGGATGATTCATTTTTTCAATGGAACCTTGCTTAAAGCAAAATGTACCAAATAAAAATGAGTAAGGGATTGCTGTTGATATCTGTTGATATTGACACCGCAGCCAATTTCTATTCTTTTCCCAATAGGGCTGATAACATTTTGGGGCAAATGCTCGGCTGGGCCCAACCCATGAATTTCCTCTGCTAGGATAGGCCCAAAAAGCCATGGTTTTCTGTCACCCTGAATTTGTAGGTATTGCTATTTGTAAATACATTGGAGTAATACAATCAGTCAATGGTGCTTCGTTTATTTTGTCCAAAATGAATCATTCAAAAAATATATTCTAAAAATTGATCACTTATTATTTACGAAAATGAATAATAAAAACATTTTCATTATCTAAAAAATATTTACACATAAGTTATTATCAATACCAAAAATAAAATACAAATTATTATTGATAATAAAAATATTTTTCATTGGTTAATTATTTTAAGTGATACAAATAATTATTTTTATGAAAATATTTTTCAAATAATACATTTTCATTAAATAAATGGAACATTAATCTTTAAATCAACCACCTCTTACGAAGCTTAAATTTAATTTAGCACGGTGACATACTTGTAAATATAAAGTCAAACCTCAAATCAAATTGTATGATCGATGATCCAATATGTTAGTTGATCCCCTTCTCAAATGACGTGCTGAAATAGAAATTTGTAAGTTGTGTATCTGATTCTAGATCTCAACGCTTCGATCATGCCTTTTGAAGCTAGTTTAATGATTAAATTCTGGAAACTCAATTGCCGACATGCATGGCAACTACCACAACAAAGCACACGAGCTGAGCAATGTGCTTTATGTACTCGCCAATACATAAATTTCATTTTGGAAAGCCGAGAATTCATCCGATGACAAAGAACTCAACACGAAGAGAGAGGCTTTGTCCAAATTTTGAGTTCGTGAGTTTAATGCGATCCGAACCATGAATCACATCAGACTTCATCTAAGACTCATAAAAGGTTTGTATGATCGACGGATGAGATTCGTGATGATTCAAAATCAAGAAAAAGCTTTTAAAAAAGAAAAAAAAGAAGAAGAGAGAAGGTAAAATCCTTTCTCCAACGCCATCGCAACGCGCCCCTCATGTCCATCCGCGCGCTCTTATCATTTTTTTCACCCTCATCATCCAGAGATCCCCCGCCATTTTCAAACGAACGGTCTCTGCTCGAGCAACCGCAACCATGGCGTCTCCCACTCTCTTCCTCAACTCCATCGCCTTCCCTCCATCTCCATCTTCTCCTTCTTCTCCTTCTTCTTCTCATCCTTCTTCGTTTCTACTCGCCGTCAGTTTCGGCAACCGAGTCCTCCTCAATCGGCGCTCCGTCTCCAGGGCCGCCTCCGTCGCTGGCCTTAGCGGCGAGTCGTCTGCTCACCTCCAGAGCCTCAGGGTCCTGGAGTGGGACAAGCTCTGCGATTCCGTCGCTTCGTTCGCCGGCACCTCGCTCGGCCGGGACGCCACTAAGGTCAGCTCGGTCGGTCGGCGGAGTCGCGTATTCGTTAGGCGATATTGATTTTCGCACGCGCGCATTCGATACTTGTGTAGCTAAGAGGAGTGGAGATCTATGTGCGGAGACGATTGGTGATTTTGCGATGTCGAATTTTGGTTTTGAATAGCTTCGATTGGATTCTGACGCTGTTGTGGACGTTGGTTTATTGTTGGTTGTTGTGAAGACTCGGTTGTGGTCTCTGGATCAGACGTACGAGGAGAGCCTGAGGCTTTTGAGCGAGACTAACGCGGCGGTGGAAATGCACCGGCACGGCGGTTTCAGCTTGGACTTGAGCGGCGTCGATACTGCTCTGGTCAGTGCTTTTACGCTAATTTCGTCCTCTTCTAGCAACGTGAAGTTTAGGAATCTCATTTACTGCGCATAGTTACTTCTCATTGGTTTCTCAGAGCCATATTGAATTTGTTAAGCATCGGTGGGTCACATTCGTTTCTGAATTATACGCACTGCAACTCTAAGTAAAGAACGATTATTCACTTCTAGCTCAGTTTTATTCATGAATTGCTACTGAGCTCTGACACATGTCACATGGATATCTGGGGTCATTTTAAGTGTTTTCGGTTTCAACAAGATGTTGAGCTTGAGGCGTCACTGACTGCTGAGTTTTGATCTTTTCAAAGGTCAAGTCTGCAATTCAGCGTGCTCGGAGGGAATTACCCATGAGTGGACATGAAGCAATAGCGGTTGCATCTCTTTTGCAATTCGCTGATGCTCTACAGCTGAATCTACGAGCAGCAATCAAGGAAGATGCGGACTGGCATAGGCGCTTCATGCCTCTGAGCAAAGTGGTATCATAACGGGACTCAAGTATATACAATTAAATAGAGTATTCGCATGTATTGTTTTGCTAATGTCATCATGGACTCATTCGATTTTTTATGTTACCTTGCAGATTATGGAATTGATAATAAATCGACCTCTAATTAGGTCGATACAGCAAGTCCTTGACGAAGATGGCTCTGTTAAAGACTCGGCTGTATGTTCTTCAATATTTGAGAGTTAGTTGTCATTACTGTGGCTCTTTGCCTACTAGAGTGTCATTTTATTGTGACAGCTTTCTTTGTAGGCTTGGATGTGATTTTTGTTTCTCTCTCTTAACCGTTTCTGTAGCTCATCTTAGCCTTTTTATTTGTTTCAGAGTCCTTTGCTCAAACGGTCACGTGAACAAGTGCAGATACTTGAAAAGAGGGTGAAGTTATCCTGCCACTTTCGTGCCATTCACTTAATTTTACCTTCAATTAGAAAGCTTCCCTTCAATGTTTCAAGGACTGTGATCCTTGAACATTAGGCACTCAGATTGGCTTATCAACTGTATTTGCTGAGGGCAGCTATAAGATGTTGGCCTCTTCCACACCAGATTATGGAAAAGTTGACACAAAGCTTCTTATATCTCTTGCATCAATATCCATCTGTACAGGCTATGTTATCACGGAGGGCAGCAATTGCCTCTTCTGCCTCTATACAGCATAACTTTTTGTTGTTATTTTATTAGATAGTCAGATAATTCATTGAACAGGCACCAAGGGGATGCCAATGTGATTTGCAAAATCGTATACGTTCTTTTTTATTAGTAACCCTTATTGTTGTTATTGGTGTAATTGTCTTGGACTTAGAGGAAGCATTTCGTCACATGAGTTGACTGCCAACTTCTTAGTCAATTTTTATTGATAAACTAATGAAAGTTTGCTACCTTTAATCAAAGGACTCTGTGTAAAAAGAAGTTCCATCTGTGGATCCTCATCACACTTCTCAGCCAGTTTCTTATTCGAACCTTTGAATTACTGAGTTGTCTCCTTATTTGATGCTAAATATTGATTCTAGTTCTTTTACATTTTCTCTGTTCAGCTACACGAGTTGATGGACAAATTAATGAGGAATGATAGGAATGAGTCATCCTCCCTGGTGAGTGCATCAGTCAGACAGATCTATGTAGTGTGTATACTTTGTATTTTTCTATTTGTCTGTTTTAACTTTTATATTTTCCTTTATTTAGGAAGTGAGTAATGTCAACGGAAGATGGTGCATAAAGTCCGGAATGGATAAGCTGATAAATTTGAATGGTCTACTGCTATCCAGGTGCTAAAATATATTACATCCTTCCATTTTTCTTTCCTTTACTTTTCTTTTTGCACTAAAAAAGGCTTTTGAGTGGCTGTAAGTGATTGTAGTCAACCAACATTATCCAGAGCTCTTTGCTTTTTTCATCTTAGCTCATTTCTGGGACTTTCTGTTACTTTGTGCCATAAGACAGTTGAACTGTTATGTAGATCTTCGCTCTACAGTTTTGCTATCAATTTTGAAAACATAATGTAGTTATTAAGCCATGTAGTCACTTCTAAACTTCTAGTAGAGCACATTTGGTTCTTTGGACAGGTATTTAGATGAGCTTGGTTGTGTAATGAGCATTTTTAAAAAAAAAATAAAGTACCATTGAGTACTTTGGGGGATTTGGTAATTGTTTTGCTTACATGGCAATGGTGATAAGTTATTTATAATTTATAGTGAACTTTAACTTTTACTCTAGAAGGAAATTTTGCTTGCCTTCTTTGGTAACTCAAACTAGAAGGCTTTTGTTTTAGAAGGCAGGATGGTGGACAATTTGCATGATGAATGCTCTCACTGAATGCAAGTAGTCAAATTTTGATGAGGAGTGTTTTTGGGATTCTTTGGTAGAAGGTCATGCATTCTCTCCTGAATCTGTCATGATGTAGTGGTTCAGGAAATGGTAATGTCATAGAGCCACTTGCTGCTGTTCCTTTAAATGATGAGCTGCAACGAGCAAGAGGATTGGTGGCAAAGGCAGAGGAAGATGTGCTTTTAATGTTAACAAAGAAGGTTGCATATTTTCCAGTTCATATTTTTTCTTGTCACTGGCTTCTTACTTTTCTATTCTCTAATTGTCATTTCTCAAGCAGATGCAAATGGATCTTGATGAAACTGAAATTTTGCTAAACAGCATAATCCAACTGGATATGGTAAGTTCCTACTGCTACTGAAGTCTCTCTCTCTCTCTCTCTCTCTGGTTTTTTCTGCAGAGTGGTCTTTTGTGTGCAGTTTCCAAGTTTCCTGAGTGTTATCCTTTTTATGTGAGGCCTGTAGGAAATGTAAATTAGACCTCATACAGTTTGAATTACCTTTTTCAACAACTTACAAGTAATTGAATATGGTTTTTTGTTGCAACAAAGATTGTCATTCAGAAGTTAAACCAGTCAAGTTACTTCATTCATAGTTGAACTACTGTCAAGTGCTTCCCTATAAAAAATATCCTTAGTAAAATCCGGAATACCAGTGAATATAATAAACTCCATATGCTGTTCCTTTTCCAACCTAACCAGAGTGTCTGCGCATTCTTTTGCTTTTCTGTATATATGCTCGATGCAGTATGCCTGTACTCCTTCCAGCAAGTTCCTGCACTCAAAAAAGGAGAGGTTCTATGGGAGATTGCGAGATTTTGCTTTCAAGAACATGAATAACCGCTAAAGCATCCTTTTCAACATGCAAATGATTAACGTTATTCGTAAGAGCAAGTCTGATTGTGTTTCTTTGCATACAAATCTCTGCTATGAAAGCTTCTTCTACCTATGTTATGTGAGAAGCCAGCTATCCAGTTTCTTGGTAATCTCTCAAAAGAACTCCTGCTTCTGCTTCTCTGTTTTACACAGACATTGCTCCATCTGAATTAACCTTAATCCACCCTTGTCCAGGTTTCCTTTGTTTCATTCCCTGCCTTAATCTTCTCCTTCCACACCCATAATTCTTCATGGTAGCATAAGATTCTCCTGCTTTAGTCAAACGAAAAGAAGTGAGTTTAGGCAAATTTGCTGATTCTTAAACAAATATTATTTCTATTTTTTCAAAGAACCCAAAGATCCATAGAAAAAACAATTCCCCACAGAATTTTGTGTCTTTGTTACCAAAACTTGCTTTTAACATTGTCTTCAATCCACTCCCGGGTAACCTCGATGAAAGACCCTGCCAGGCTGTTAGGAATAGCCAGGTCCCTCCAAAACTCTCCAGCCATGGGGCCGAATAAAAATAAATGATCTGGGCGTGCCACAAGGACTTCATCTAGAGCTATGCTATTATGGAGACTTTGCCAAAATGCTTAATTCTAGGGTTGTATCAGTTTTCCATATCCAAGACCAGTCTTTGTGTGATCCTCAGGATATCTATTAGCCACAATCTCATAGGCAGACTTGTGGCAAAATTCTCTTCCGTTGGAGAAATTCCAACAGAACTTATATTCTAAAAGCTACTGTTGATAATTCTTATTAAAGTCAGTCATAAAACTGCAAGATCAGTTGTGGTGATAACATTGTAGATTGAGTTTTATATAATAATTGAAGGTGCTCTTCTTATCATTTGGGTGCTAATATGCAGATAAATGCTCGAGCTACATATAGTCTTTCATATGGAGGCACATGTCCTGATCTGCTTCTACTAGAGGAGAAGAGTAGAATACTTGACACTGGAACATCCTTGTCAGAGCACAAAATTTCAAAATCACCGAACTCCATGGAATGGACGTTGCTTTTGCCTGAAGCTTATCATCCCTTGTTGGTCCAGCAGCATAGACTAAATCTGCGCATGGCCCGAAAGGATCTCAGTAGTGCTGCTGCGGTGAGTCATGGAATGTCTTGTAATTAAACGTTTTCATTAATTTTCTGCTTATGATAACTCTTTAAACTTCATGATGTGCTATCTGCTCTTGCACACGCTCATTAAACATCTAGATGCTATATAGGGGTTGGTGCTCACTGCATAATATGATGGCTCAGGAAATAGGAAGGAGGAAAATGCAAGCAGGAATGTCAAATAAAGGAGAGTCAGAGATTGATCTTGTAACCCTGAAAGAGCGGGTTAGTTTGAAATGTCAATGGTTAGCAATTTGAGCATAGAACTTAATTCTATATTTTGACACATTTGCTGTTAATTCAGGTTGCAGCCCTTGAACAAGCTAAGCCAGTCGCAGTTGATTTTTTCATTTCCAGTGAGACTAAGGTTTTGGTCATAACTGGCCCTAATACTGGTGGCAAAACTGTATGCCTAAAAACAATTGGCTTGGCAGCTCTGATGGCAAAATCAGGTTTAATAATTGGCTTTCCTTTGTGGTGCCTTTTCTGAGACAGGCCAATGGGTTGCCTGCGGCATTTTTTTGGTTTTTTTTTTTTTTGCTGTTGTAAATTCACTTTTCTGTTATCTCTGTCTCTCCAGTGATAAATGTCTGCTATTCCAAGCCAGATCTATCTATTAACAGCATTCCAGTTAAAACACATGTATTTTGTAGTAACTGTAGACAATCTGAGCACATGTATTTCGTGTAATGTTTAAAGTATCTCACCAGGGAAGTTTGTTATTGCAGGCCTATATATCTTGTCAGCTGAATCTGTACGGATCCCTTGGTTTGATTCTGTCTTTGCTGATATTGGTGATGAACAGTCTTTGTCGCAATCTTTATCTACCTTCTCTGGACACTTGAAACAAATCAGTGTGAGCATAGCCTTCTCGGATATTTCCGTTGTAGGGTTCCTTGAATTAGTTTGTAACCCTGGGAGTTATATAGACTCATATTTAACCTTTTCTCTAGAAACACTAGAAAATTCTAGAATAAATAGCAAAAATGGCACACACTCAAGGAGAATCAGTAGAAGATGAGAAAATATGATTTGAAGTTTTAGGAAATGAAATTAAGTTTAAAGGACATGCATTTGTGTTATCTTGATCACTAAAATGTATGGTGTTTTCTTGTTATCATGCCATCACGTAATCATGCCACTAATCATATTATTTATAGTTGATATTTTCTTATATGATATATTTGCAGGACATTCAATCAAAATCAACAAAGCAGTCATTAGTGCTTCTAGATGAAGTATGTTATTATCAGTCTTTCTTTTGCCTCTCCATAATTGTTTGACGTGACTCCTTTGAGTGACCTGTTATGCAATTACAGCTCTTCTTGTTCTTCCCTAGGTTAAAATGAAATATTATATTGGTATGTGATAATGATAGGTTGGTGCGGGAACAAACCCTCTAGAAGGAGCGGCTCTTGGAATGTCACTGCTGGAATCTTTTGCCAATGGTGCTCTTTTGACAATAGCTACAACTCATCATGGTGAACTGAAAACCCTGAAATACAGGTAGTTTCTTAACTTGAATTTTGAAGGTCCATTGCAGATACATATTCATCCTTTGAACTTTTTCTTTCCCAGTGCTTGATCGGTATGTAGGGGTAATTTCCCTTGGCTTTCCACCCCCACGTTAATCAATATTTTATTTTGGATCACGCAGTTATTGAAAAATGAAAATAAAATTATCACATCAAACTTGGACCCCTTAAGTTTATAATTCTAGATCTGTCGCTGGTGGCAGTGGTTTAGCTTGTTTAATCTAGTTGAAATCATAAAGGACATATCTGCTTTTGACATTTGCCAAAACCTACTAGATCTGATGCTCCCTTTGTGCTCTTGGGCTCTTACATATTATCAATGATTGGCAGCACTGCTGGCTTCGAAAATGCTTGTATGGAGTTTGATGAAGTAAATTTGAAGCCTACTTACAAGATTCTCTGGGGAATTCCAGGTTTTTCATTCTTCCTTAGATGACTGCCTTTGTTATGTCCTGCAGTGGTTGCGCAAAGTTTAATAATAGCTTATGCTGTCATTTGCTGTTCTTTATCTGTCAAAGTGGATATGACTTGACATTCGTTTTATCTTATAGGGCGTTCAAATGCCATCAGTATAGCTGAAAGATTGGGATTGCCTGGCACAATTGTCAATGATGCCCGAGAACTGTATGGTTCAGCAAGTGCGGAGATAAATGAGGTAACTAGTGTTAGCATAGAACTGTTCTGGGCGTCTTACAAAATCTTGATAGTAAGATAAGCAACTTCTGTGAAAGGTGTACGTGTTGTAGCATATCATACATTTGGCACTCCTTTTCCTGTACTATATGGGTTCAGTTTTTATTGCTCGACACTCCATCATGGTCTATACCAATACTGTAAGAACATGGATATGCTTCTTTATAATCTCAGTCCATGGTTTGGGGTCTATTTGAGGCTTTTTGTCATCATGTGCCTAGTGAATGTGAAGATTATGGAAGTTTGCATTATTGGGAGCGTGATCCGCAATTTCAGTTGACTAAGTTTATATTCACTTGCATTTATGGAGATTGGTTTTGTTCCCTTTTCTTTTGGTGGCATTTGAGGAGCCATTACTGATGACATATCTTTGTATGCGCTTGCAGCTCATTACTGATATGGAAAAATACAAGCAGGAATTCCGTGAGCTGCATCGTGATTCACAATCTTACCTAATGTGAGAATCATTGGCTTCTTGGAATTGCCCTCTTTCATAAGCAATCACTTTCCTTTTTGTTTTTTGCTGAGTCATAAATAGCTATTAACTGCTGAATCATAGAAGTACTGAATGGAACTATATGTTCTCCTTTATCGAGTTCAGAGGGAGTATCTACCCATTATTTCTTTAGGTATCCTTTGTGTTTGTTTCATACTCCTATGTGGATGAATGCTACTCTTGGTTATGTAAATTCCCAAAATATTATTAAACTTATATGTTGTTAAAAGGATAAGTTGAAGTCTTCATGAAAGTGTATTCGATTACTCTCTACTTAGGTTTCTCCTGTTTGACATACTCAAGTCAGTGCACTTTGAAAGTGGCCGATGAATTTCATCCTGCAATAAGTGTATAAATTCATGAAAAGATTTATTTCCTTTATAAGAAGTGGGTCTTTCTGCTTGCAAGGCATCATGTGAAATGAAACTTGTGTTTATCTAGCATCTTCCTGTTTTTGTTCTAGGCTTGCGAGGGACCTTCACAGAAAACTGTTGGCTGCCCGGAGGAGGATTGAGGAACAACGCATTACTCAAAAGAATAAGATGTTTAGAGAAATATCAGAGGCTGCTGCGGTGGCACGTTCAATGCTCCATAAGAGAGTGCGGGAGTTTCGTGCATCCCAAGTGCAGCACCAGCCAATTAGAGTAGGAACAAGCGCGAAGTCATTGGCTGCTGAGCTCCAACAAAGTTTAGATAAAGACAGCAAAGATCTTGTGCAAAGGAAAAGCACAATCCCGTCTAAAGCTCTCAAGCAATCATCTTCTGGTACTGCTTTAGAAACTCTGCCATGTTTATTTTATTTAGAAAACAGCATAAGTAATTGTCATTGAGGGAATATGGTGGGGACTCTTTGTCAGCAAGAGTACCTATCTCTAGTCTTGTTAAAATGGAAAAGGTCCATCTATAAACAGTCTTTTCCCTTCTATAATGCAGAGAAAAAATCTGAGCTTCCAGCAGTTGGTGCAATGATTCATGTTCCATCCCTTGGCAGGAAGGCAACGGTTCTGAAAGTGGACTGCTCTAAGAAAGAGATAGTAGTTCAAGCTGGCAATATGAAGATGAAATTAAAATTGGATGAGTTTCGGACATGATGTGAAGTTCAAGTCCATAGTCTCCTGGTGTGGTCTAGACTTGCTAATCTACTGAAGTAATCTGGAATGAATTTCAGTGCCCCCAAGACGTCGATTGGTGCATAGGAAAAAAGGTGGATGAAAACGATCTCTTGAAAGTTCTTAGAGAGAGAAATAACATTTTGACTTATGGGCTATTGGCTAACAATTGAAATTCTGACAAACTTTTTCCAATCTTCATGAAATGTGAATAAACAACTATTATAAAATCCTGTTACCAGTGTTTCTCTATCTAATTGTCTCTTCTATATTTGTATGTGTCCCTTCTTTACTCTGCATGAACTCAAAAAAGATTATCTTATGCATGAGCAACTTGTTTTATGCAGGTTCCCATCAACTCTTCATTTATCGTGAATGGTAGGATGTAGGACAAAGATATCAAAGCTATAAGTTGAAGAATGCGATGAAAAAGGCCGAAAGGTTCAAATGAGTGTGCTACTCTCACATCGTGTAGACTCCCTTGCCAGATTTCCACTGTAATCCAGAGAAAACTTCTTCTTTATTAATGATGAATAGGAAGATGGGGAAAGTCAGCAGTGAATTAAAGATATGGTTGTGGACTGGGGTCAACTGGAGTTTTAATGCAGTGAAGAGTCATGGGAATCTCACTGCAAATGTTCTATGGGTCCGGAGGTTATATGGTTGTGACTCAATGCTTGTTGAGCATCTCCGGCTTCCATTCAATGCTGATCTATTTATGAAGGAAAAACGGTTATCAGTTGACAAGATTGGGTGCTTCAGGCTTTTAATAGGTGAATTGCTGTTTCTCTTTGGATTTTATGTCTTAAAAGAACAGCTATAAGCTTTGAGCACTCTTATAGATCTGCTGGCTGACAATTATGTTGTATCTGAAAACATTAAATTCATAATCACCCTGTAATCATTTATAGACATCTGCCGTGTCATTTTAGATTTTATAACACCCATTTTGCAGGAGGTTTTGGACTATCTATGTTTGCATCAGAACAACTGCCGTGTCAAGATTTGGTTGAATCAACCAGGAGACAACATCCTCAAGTCTTTGCAGAAGAGGCTTCTCTAGGGATAAGTTGCATTGTTTAGAATCAGTCCAACTACACAAAATTTGAGTTATTGCAACAAGTCGTTGGATTGTGCATTTTGCGAATTCTCAGACAATCTGTGATCAATGGTTCTAATCCATTACTTTATAGGCGGGCATCTAGGTCCCTGAACCTAATTTCCAGGTTCCTTGTTGATAGGAATTTCCTAGGTAGCACATCTATTGTTCCCCTTGCTTTGCGAACCTTGGTAGACGAAAGAAGAAGCTTTTGCATACGCCTACACACTTGCACTAGATTACTCCTCTTTAGGGTAAAACACAAGGTTTTTGACCTGCTGCATCTTTGCACCCCTATCCTATACACTTCAGGGCTTGTTAAAGCTCCTCTACAATAAAGCGTTAACAGGCATCCACCTTCCCGGAGCAGAGAGACCTGAGCATATTCTCTTTGTTTACCTGAGCATATTCTCTTTCTTTACCTTAAACAGCAAATATGCCCACAAATTGGGGTAAACATATGCACCACTCTCTGCGGCCAAAAATAGATGCCCGCATTCACACACACATGCCACTGTCTACATGAAGACAAGGCGGAAGATGCTTCATCACTTCCATTTCTCAATAGATGGACTCAGTTGTGAGTGTTTCCTCCCAGCATGTCCTGCGTGCTAAGCTGCGAGTTTTGGTGCTTTGGCTATACGATGATGCTTGCAAGAGATGATCGAAATTGTGGACTTATAATGTTTTGATAAAATTTTCCACTTTCTGTCTTTGCTTTTCAAAGGATGGAAAGCTTCTTTTCTTGTGATCTCTAGTCACCACTTCTGATCTACCATTTGTTGACTTGTTGGGTTGTCAAATCTGCATAAGGAAGCAGGTTAACAGACGACAGATAACACGAAACACCCTATCTATCTATCGAGTTGAAATTCCAAAGATAGGAAATTCCAAAGATAGGCAGATGACTTGCCGATGCAAGTGATGCTCACTCTTGGTGGAATCAAAGGATCTTCTAAAGTGTCTAATTGAACGGGAGATGCGTTAACATGCGGCGATTGCTTATTATATAAACCTTCTTCAATGAATATTATAATACGCACTTGATAAAAGAAACAATTTAATATTTCAATATCTTTGTATACGGCAAAACTTATATAAGAGTTAACATGTGAAGCTCAGGCAAAGTTTAATATCAGTTGTTCAAACCAGCAATGCTTATCATCATTGCACTTCCCAGCTCCTCATCTTTCCTCTCATCATCGTCATCATCATCAGAAGCCTCCACAGCCCACCCGGACTCAAACGACACATCCAAGAAATACAGCAGGAAAACCAGCGCGAAGCAACTCAAGAACATGGGAATCGGACCGAAGATCCACAGGAAAAGAGGGAAAGAGAAGTAAAACCCCCGCAACCCCAACGACCAGAAGTAGCTCCCTCGGTTCACCGTCTTGGCCACGTAATCCGCCATCGCCTGGTGCTGTCGCTGGTGCTGCGAGATCTTCCTGTACGGCACGTTGATCAGGATGCTCGCGTGGCTGTAGTACCTTATGGACTGAACGTTCAGGAGGAAAGCCACTAAGAAGCACACGAGGATGGCGAAGAACTTCACGGAGAAGCCGAATTTGCTCCGGTCTCCGATGATGAAGAGCGAGGACTGGTTGCCGTATCCGCTGGTCATGAGGACGGCGATGAGGGAGCTGAGGGTGATCGCCGTCGAGGCCAACAGGGTCGATGCCATTATGTTGTTTCTCAGCGTTTGCACCGCGAGGACGCCGTTCTTGGAAACATCCTGCCACCCGAGCCGGACGCGACGAAAGCAAAGGGTCGAAAAGCATTTCCGGGGCACAAAAATAATAGGTAGGGAGACAAACTTACATTACCTCCATCATAGCTCGAACCCAGAATCGGCGATTAATGGCAGTGACGCCGACGACGGTCTTGTCGGGGTGCTTCACGATCCGATGAAGGAGCCATGCGTGGTAGGCCATCATGATGAACAAGCCCGAGGGGACCAACGTGTAATCAAGAACCTTCTTGTCCATGATCTATACGAACGAACGATGTACAAAACGAAAGAAGGAAAGATCACTGGAGTAAATCTGCAAGAAATCTCTCTCAACCCGAAAAGCTGGAGATGAGAAGAAGAGGGTTTTTTTTTTTTTTTGGCCGACTCAGTAAAAATTGGCAGAGGAGAGGAGGATCAGGGATCCTTTATAACAACCTGTGAACATGCACTTTTTGGCTGAGGCGACGAGGAGAGAGCATTGAATTGGCTTTTGATTGCGTGGATCGGACTCGTGGAGGCGCACCTTTCAAAACTTTTTCGTCTGGGGAAATATTAAATATCTAGCATGGTAGATGAAGTCGGTCATGATATTTAAGGGTTCTTTTTAGGGATAATTATAAAAAGAAAATCCTAGACCTATTATATGGATATCAATTCAGTCCTAAATTTTTCGATTTAACAAATTTAATCTTAAACTTTTTGACAATATGCTAATGTAATGTTTCGGTCAATTTTGATTGAAAATTATTATTGTGAACGGTTGTCTTATGTAGCACATCTAGTGCTAACATGGAATAAGTTATGTAGTTTTTTTTTTTTTTTTTTTTTTTTTTTTGACAATTTTTTTTTTAAATTTTCTTTCTTTTACTTTTGCTTTTAACAAAAATCTGACCAGGGTCACCGATTACATTGATAAAGAAAAGAAAAATTGGCTAAAATAAAAGTTTATGAAAAATCATAAAATTTCATAATTTTTTTTTTCCAATAATTTTTGTTATACAATGAGAAATGAGATGGCCATGTGTTTTCACATCAATAATTGTAGATGAAAATTTTTTTTTTCGTAGAATGACTACATTGATAAATAATCAAAATGTTCATAATTAAATTGATTAAATTAAAAATTTAATAAATGAATTGATACAGTATAAGAATATATTTATAACTTTTTTTTGTAATTTTCCCATTCTTTTTTTACAATGAGAAATGAGGGACGTGTGTGTTTTCTTAAAAGTCACCACCTATGAATGCCTCTCTCTTCTTCTTCGCCACAAAATCAATAAGGGATGAAATTACAAATTTAATAGCAACTGTATGTCATTACCTTCAATAGCATTCCCCCTCTTATGATGTCATAAGAGCTTTTAGCATATTTGATTTTTTTTCCGTCTTTTGATAAGTAAGATTTTATTTCGTCTGATAAACAATAAACAATGACGAAATCATTTTCAAATTGAGAGCAGTTCCTTTAATGTTATAAAGGAACAAATGGGCTACTTTTATTAGCTTTAACTAATTGATATTTATTTTGACTATTTATATTTCATCAATGAAAGATGTTATAGAGTTGCGAAATAAATAAAATGCATAATCGTTATTTAGACACGACAAGCATCTTCAGTGTAATCATACTAAATAAACATTAAGTGCTGACCGTAACCAAGCATTATTTTGAGCATAGAATTGCTTAAAATAAACAAAAACAAGTTACGTGATTTTAGTGGTTATAAATGGATACAAAATAAATGTGAGCAAATGGAACCTAAACATTTGGGATTTATTACTTTAATTAAAAATTACAAAATAAGGAAGATTTGGATTACAATGTGAATTTGAAAAGACGGAGGTTTAAGAAATCACATTGTTATCATCTCAATCACTTTTTGTAATATCAATTTGTCTTTAGTTTATCTCCTACGATCCGTGATTCATCTAAATCAAATACATGAGCTTTCACAAAATTTATTGGTCAAAAGTTGAGGCAAAGTTACTTTTGGATTAATATTAGTTAGTGGGAGATTAATTAGTGAGAATTTGAGAGAAGAAAGGTACCTGCTTTTGGCATGGGCAAGTCCACCAACAGAAGGCTGAAGGAGAGGGTACATGACTTGATATTTGACATGCTCTATAGAATGACATTTGCATAAAATCGGCTAGATTTTTTTATTCCTATTTGTCGACACCTGAGTTTGCTCGCGAGTCTATCAACTATCTCAGAGATGAAACTTGCTGGCAATGTCAGAATCCAACCCTAAATTGAAGACAGTCATCATTTCACCGTCTTGCACTCATTTTTTTTTTTTTTTTTACGACCGAGTTTCTTCTCCATGTTGCGACTTAGGAACATTGTTTCAGGACATCTTCATGGCGAAAGCTGCTTGCGGCGGAACAAACTCAAAACTGAAATAATTTTTCGATTCAAGAGATGGGCTTCTCTTATAGCTGCTAGCTTTCCTCGCTCTCCTGAGGCCCGACCAGAATTTGGACCTTTTGGCCCAATTCGAGCCCTTTAAGCTTAAATCTTCGGCCCATCAAGCTTTTGAACCTAACCCTCTGCCGTCGCCTTTCTCTCTTCATCACCGGCGTCTCCTCATTCCCCTTCCGGTCGTTGCTTCCATTCCATCTCGTTCTTCCTCTCGGCTGCTGCTGAGCTTCACCACCTCGCCTCCTGTGCTCGCTCTCGTCGCTCCTTCACCTCCGTCCTCGCCATCTCCATCTCGGCCCCTCACGATTAGCTCAAGTCGCTGCTCTCGCTGGTTCGTTCATCATCGCCACCTCCAGCTCGTCCTCACCGGCCCAGCATCCTCCTCCCGTCACTCGCCAACCCATGGCCACCACCTCCTTCCAGTCGCTGCGCCACAACCTCTCAGCTCCACCCTCTCGCTGGTACGTCCTCGTCGCCTTTTCCATCTCTCCATCCTCACAGCCAGCTCTCTCTACGCCCTCCTCACCACAACTCCCTCCTTCCACTCCACCATCTCCAACTCACACTATACTGGAGCTGCTCGCTTTATAGCTCTCATCTCCGCCGCTGCTCACTTTCTTGAGCGCTCACGCTCACGAAACCATAGTCTCTGGTCTCGTCATCTCCGTCATTCGCCATCTCCATGTTGTCACCATACTCTCTCGGTCACTCACTCTCCAAATCCGTCGTTCCCTCATCTCCTGTACCCTCGGTTTCTTGCTCCCTCTCGGTCTCTGTTGCACATCAAAGCTCACGGCAATTTTGCTCCCTGAAGGTATCTCCTTCACATTTCATTATGTTCGAGGTCAAAATTGTATTCCCAGATGTCGTTATGGTCGCATTTGTGTAATTGTGGTTTACTTGTGGTTAATTAGCATGTTTATAGTGAGTTGAGTGGTTAATCACATTTTCTTTAGAATAGAGATGAAAATGACCAAAAAATTGGATACAATTATGAAGTATAAAAAGTTAGTACTTTAATAACCAAGGGACATTTTAGTGATAGAATGGCATTTTAGTAGTATTTAGGTAGAATAGAAGTTAGTTCGTGTTTCAACTAAAGGACAAAAAAGTGATAAATGAAAAGTGGAATTGTTTTAAGCTTAGAATTGTATATTAGGCTAGGTTTAGTTCATGCTTGATTAATGTCTCATTGTCATCAGTTAGTTAGGAAATTTGGGTTGTTTAGTGTAAGTATTTTTATGTTTAGTTTCAGGTATCATTCACGGGAGTCTTATCCCGAGGCACAATGATAAGGCCTTGTCTAATTTTGCCTGACGCTTCTCCAGTTGTTTATTTTACACACTTCATCTACCTTCTTTTGTTTGACGTTGGATAGTTATTTTGTTATGTGATTACATGGTCTGTAGATACAATTTCTGCAAATTCGCCATGCATGTTCACCTAGATGGATGTGCCTAAAAATTAAAAAAAAACGATCAAGATTGCATGACCAAACGTTTATGAAACAATGAGAAAAGGTATCAACTCTCATTCCTGCATTTTCGTTCCCAGAAATGAGACGATCTTCAGCTTTTCATTCGAATCGAATCAATCTACAACTTAAAGAAAGAAGAAAATATTTACAAAACCAAATCCACCAACGTCCTCAGCGGTAGGGTTTGGGAGAACATAAGCTAAGTACCTTGTACGAGGAATCGTCCGCATTTACTTGGAAATTGTCACTCGCCTCGAGGCGACACTATGGCATTAATAATCAAATACATTTCTCCATGTAACCTTTAAAGGAGTACGGAGATGACGTTGATACTTGATGTCTCTTGGCTTTACAGCTTGTAAGCACCGATAAAGAACATCTAAAGGACACCGGCATTATAACATGCGACAATAAGGACATGTAACCATCATCAATTTTGGTTTTATAGCACAATGACATATTCTTGCTCTGATTGTGTTAAGTAAATGAGAAGAGTCACATTAAGCAAACCCAATCTGATCATATTTAACTCATATTTGATTATAAATTGGTTGACAGAAAATTGTCAAAAAAGTCCTAAATATATTATATGGCAGTTAATTTAGTTTTAAGCTTTTCAATTTGGTCAATTTAATCTTAATCTCTTGACTATTTGTGGGCTAAATCGAAAAATTTAAGATTGAATTAACCAGGTTTAGGATTTTTTGAATAATTATGCCAATGAATTGATGCATGAGGACGATAATGATGAATGACACCTCAATAATCTTTCTTAATAAGTACTAAGTAGTAGGGGTGAACTGGGAACCGGAGAACAGAACCGGGGTTCGGTTCGGTTCCGGTTCCCGGTTCCTTTTTTCTGGGAACCGGCGGTTCTGGAACCGATTAGGGCTCCAAAAGAAGCCTCAAATAGGAAATGGCATTTCCTAACCTCTGAGTCTCTCCCGTTCCCTGCCTCTCGCCCTAACCCTTGCTGCTTGACGCCAGTCGCTGCCCCAAATCTCTAAGTCTCTCCTGTTCTCTGCCTTTGCTTGTTGCCGATGCCGCTCGCCCTCGACGCTGCCGCCGGATGCCCAAACCCTCGACGCTACCGCCGGATGCTAGTTGCCCTGTGCTCGTCTCGCCCTTGCCTCCTGCTCCCTCGATGTCGTCACCCCTCGCTTGCCTCGCTGCTCAACCGCTTGCCGTCGACGCCGCTCGTCCCCTCAGTGGAGGCTGCTTGCCACCCCAACGCTGCTCGCTCGGTCGCCCTCGACTCTACTCCCCCCTCGACACCGCTCGGCCAGCTGCCCTCGACAATGCTCGTCGCTCGTCTAGCTGGCCCTTGACGCTGCTTGCAGCTGACGACGCTCGCTGCTTGCCCAGCCGGGCCTTGATGCTGCTCGCCAGCCGATGACGCTTGCCGCTCACCCAGCCGGGTAGAATATTACATTTTTTTGGCTTCTAAGCTGAATATCATACTTCCAACTTCCAAGTTCCAGTTAAAATGCTTTATCACAACTGTTGTGGCCAAGGGAGAACTGATGGTTTTGATTGTATGACTGTTTTGGATTTGTAGGATTCTCATTAAATTTCTTTATTCCATTTTGAAGTTCAACACTTTGGTTTTGCTTTATGATAAGTGTTGTGGTTGCAGGTGGATGATGACAATCAATCCCAATCTTCAATTCGTGGTCAGAGACGGTATTTAAAAAGAAAATCCAGGGACAATATGGTTCAATTCCAGAAAGAAGTAAAAGGTGAAGATTTGCCAAGGTTGGTTCGTTGTATTTCTGCTGCAAAATATGTTCTTGATGATGCATACGTGTTTGGTGGTCTAATCCCCTTTTTCCCTGAATTTCTGTTCTGTTGTTGACAGGTTCTTGCAAACAAACCATATATTATTAGAGAAGACTACATGAATGAACTCTTCATTCTACAAGACGATGTTCCTTCCTTCCCAAATTAGGTGAATGGCATAATTTAACAGAAAAAGAAGCATTCTAATTTAAGAGTTTAATAAGCTTTTTCACACTATCTTGGATGTTATAAGATATGAATCTTATCAATATGACAATTAGGTTGCTTTCAACATCATAGAGGAGGAGTTGGGGTGGCCTCTTGAAGCTGTGTTCAGCAAAATTTCATCTCGGATGATAGCAGCTGCCAGCTTGGGTCAAGTTTATAGAGCTATGTCACGTGATACTAGAGAGGATGTTGCAATTAAGGTTATCTTCCATGCTGTGATCTGCTTTTTCATCACTGACGTCTACAACTCTACATTTTTGAGAAAAATTGAGACTTGCAGGCCCATCTTGTTTTCACATTTCTGCTGTAGCAGATATTGATGCAGTTCTTGGATTTTATTTCATTGCTTTAGGAGCAATAGTCATGCAAGATAAATATATTTATCTGCCCATGGCATCTTTGCCACGAAGTTCTTTATATTCATTTTCTTGAGAAGCATACATGATGTAGCATTTCCTTTTGGGAGATGATATAACTTCAAATTCAACATCTACCTCTATGGTTACTGAACATTCTACTTTGTCTTTCTGTACATTGTTCTCTTTTATGCAATAATGCCTATTACTTGTTTTGTTACTTCTAACTGTTTGACTTTGTATATTTTACTATGCCATTAGCACTGAAATTCATTTCTTTCCGTCTTTTAAGAAGTTTTATATCACGTTGCTTTGCCGCAAATGATTGTTGGATTTTGATGATGAGTTTCACTGGATTACAGGTGCAAAGGCCTGAAATTCATTTCTTTTTGTCTTTTAAGAAAGGTGTTTCTTTTTTTTGGATGCTTATGCTCCCAAGGAACCATTTTTGGCAATTTATGGACATAGAAGCTTTGGTTTGTCTCTTTCCTTCTTCGTATGAAAATGGAAAAAAAAAAGAACCCGTTGGAACTTGGAACCGACCCTGGAACCTATCCAGGTTTCAGGTTCTTGGTTTTGACGGGTAGGTTCCAGGTTCCAAAAAATGAGGAACCTATACTGAGGGTAGGTTTCAGGTTCCAGACGGAATCGAATCGGAACCGGGAACCGCTCATCCCTACTAAGTAGGAACTTAATGAGGTTAGATGACTTATGATGATAATTACAACCCAACAACAATGGTGTCACGAACAATTAATACTTGAAATAGAACTTGCTGAATTCGACTCCCTTCTTTCGGCCGTGGCCAAATTGGATGGACTCACATGCACCACATCAGAGTCAAAGAACATGAACCTGCATCTTGATAAATAATCACTAATGAACTATTATTAATTTCACTTGCTGTTGAATTATTGACATGTGAAAAAATTCAATAACAAAATTAATAATGGACGCAATATCCTTCATCCAATGAATTAACGTGTAAGTTTGAAGATTATAATTGCTACATTATTAAAATGCACGTGTCCAACGTGATGCGGGAGCATCCAACGTAGCTCCATTGACCAACTTAGAACCATCGATGCTTATCCAAGCCAAGAAAGAAATTGGGCATTATCACTCGCCCCATCACGCATCACAACGTGAAACTGCAATCCGTGAATGTCGTGGGTAAGTGTATATGCAAAAAGACGGTGGATAATTCGAAATGGAAGCTGGATTTACAAAGAGTTGTGAGCATGCTCTAAATACTCGGTCACTCTCTCACCCCATTAGCGGCTACACAAAGTAACCTTCTCTAGTGTATCCATAGGAGCCTCCTGGTATGGCGACGTTGCCGACGAGGAGAGAGAGAGAAAGAGAATGATATATAGGTATGGTGATGTTGCTTGCAAGGAGATTGAGAAAGCCTCATATTCTCTCTCTCTCTCTTTCTCTCTCTAAACATCTCCGCCGATTGACCCTCCTTACATCATATCTCAACCTCGGCAACCAGATCTTGTGCAACCCTCAACAACTTTGGCAGCGAAGTTTACAGCCATTTGGGTGGTCACAACGATGTTGGCCATTGGTATGAGGTTGCGTGGGACTGTTTGAGTTTGCAGTACCCAAAAGTTGCATTTGATAATCCAGATTCGGATTGTGATAGAATAGGATAAAAGGTTATTTGAAATCCTTCGAATGTCCTCTAGATTGTAGAAATATCTTATTAAATGTTTGGTGCAACCTAAGATAGGTTTTGAAATGTTTGAATATGCAATGTAAGATAAAATTGAAAATCTTTTAAAATACTTCTTGTTGAAAATCTTTCAATATCTTTGAATATCCCAAGTCACAAACCCTCTTGACCACTGTCGTTAACAAGCAATTTTTGGGAAATTGACCTCAGAAGCTTGACGACTTTCTACAAACATGACCTCTTCCATTAAGCAAAATTGTGAACCGAAGGCGGGGAGGATCTCTCTTCGGCGTTTCATCAAATACTTGATGAATGCCTATTTCAGAGTCGACCAAGAGAGAGATTCTAAACAATGGAGGCCAAGAATGAGTAATCAAAGGTTTGTTGACACCTAATTTTTTTATCTTTCAAGTAGTTTTAAAAAAAAAAATAAAAAAATAAAAAAATCAAATCAAATAAAAAATAAAAAAATCAAAATCAAAAATTTTAATTATTAATTTCCTTTAAAAAAAAAAAAGAAGAAGTTGTGCGGGTCCGGGTCGAGCCGGTTCCGGCCTTGGCCCGACCCGGCCCCTTTTTCCTTTTATTTTTCTCCGCGTGGGCCTGGGCCCAACCCTCTCCTCTCCTTTTTCTTTTTTTTTCTTCTTTTCCCTCGCGCGGCCCAGCCTTTTCTTCCCTCCAACCCAGCCCGTCCCGTTGTCTTCTCCCTCAGCCGTCTTCTGCGCGGGGAATCAGTGAAGACGAAAGCAGAAAGTAGCCGTTCGCGTGGGGAAATGGCGAAGCTGAAAGCAGGGGTAGAGGGCAGAGGAGACAGAATCATCTCGTGGGGCAGGCGGGCGTTGGAATCGGGAAGAGAGGTCAGAGCCGGCTGGCGGAGGGGCTGGTTGGAGAGCCGATTCGCAGGGCACGCGGAGGGAAAGGAGCGAGAGGAACAGAAGAGGAAAAGGAGGGAAGCTCACCGAGACCACCGCCGCCGACGCGTCCCGATCGTTGCAACTGTCGTCGACGCGTCTCCTGATCATTACTACCGCCGCCGACGCATCTCCAGGCCGCCGTCACCGCCGCCGCCGCCGCAGACGCGTCTCCAAGCTACCATTCTCTTCGGAACTAAGGTTGGCATTTCATCGAATATCTGGTGTGCATTTTTGAGCTCGAGCTGGCCGGAGTTCGTTCCGTCCGTTTCGGGCGAGCTCCGGCCTCCGTAGGTCCCCCTTAGGTTCCTGTCTGTTGTTGGTTGCTTGCTGGTCACCGCCGTTGCCTCCTCGGGTCCGGTTTAGGTCGGAAGCCTCCTTGTTCGCCCATGCCCTCTACCTGTTTGCCATAATGCCCAAGTGGGCTCTCTCCCTTCGAAGCTCCTCCACATGGAGCCCTAGGACCCCTGACTGCCGGAGGGATGCCGTTGTAGCCAGGGAAGCCGCGCCGTTCACCCTGCCTGGCTACGGCAGCGCCGTCATCGGCGTGCGCCTTCTCGGCGCCCCTGGTCGCGACTACCCAGTCGCGACCAAAGGGAGGCCTGTCGAGTGGGCCAGATCCCAGATCTGGCCCACTCGACTCCTGTTTTCGCTTGGGCCCGACTCTCGGGCCCAAGTTGAGTTAAGTTAGGCCCGACCAGGGACGGTCGGGCCTAACTCGGTCGGGCCGGGCCCGGTTGAGTCGGACCCGGTTAGACTCGACCCGACCCGGTCCGGTCCCAAAAAAATCATTAAAAAAAAAAAAACAATTTCGAAAAATTAAAAAATATATATATATATTAAAATTATTATTTAAAAATAATAAAATTTTTTAAAAAAATTAATAAAAACATTAATAATTTTTTTTAAAAAAATTAAATTTTAATTAAAAAATTTCGAAAATTTAAAAAGATGGGGGTTTGGTTAGGAATTGCTATGTTTTGCATTTTTAGTGTAATTAGGCCTTTAGTTGCTTATGTTTTGATTATATCTTGCGTTTAATTTGCATACTTAATTATGTTTAATTGCACGTGTGTTAATTTATTGCAATTAGGATCTTGATTGTTACTTTAATGATTGCGTCTTCGCATTTATCACCTCTCACATGTTAGTGGATAAGCATAAAATCAATCCGAACTGCTTGACAAAAATTATTTTGTTAAAATGAACAAGATTAGGTACCGAAAAGGGCACTAATTGGTCAATTAGTGTAATCAAGTCCCCGACCCTAGATTCTCTGGTTGCGTAGGAAGTGAGGTACACTCCCATATCTCACTTGGTTTCTAGCCGACCCCAATAGGCTAGTGGCGACTCCTTATTGCAAAATTCTTAAAAATATCCCAACGTCACGCGGGGTATGGGCTTGGGAGAGCCCACGCCTGATCATGGGCCTTAGGCCCGTCCTTTAGGCAATACCCCTAAACCTATTCCCTCCCCTCGAGGGTAGGTCGCGACAAGGTTAAATAGAGAGAGGAACTGAGAGATGATTAGGTGATGATGGCAAAGCTGGAAAATCGATTGAGAGGGAGAGGGAGCCATGAAGGTGAGCTCTAGCCTTCCAAGTGAGCTGTGAGTAAGGACATCGACGAGGATACTCAAGGATGTCGAAGTAAGGAACCGTCACAGTGGACGGCCATCGTAGTGGTGGTGGGGTGCCGTCGGTGAGAAATGCTAAGGATGGCAAGTTTTGTCTAAGGTGGGGTTTTCCGCTACGTGGGAATTGTTAAGTTAGTTTTTAGAATTTCATATCCAATCCAGCTTTATCCTACCTCCTAAGTCGGATTTCTTATATGGTATTTTATCTGGAGACATCCAAGTTTGTCTAGTCTGGAGAACGTACTGGATAACATAATTTAATAATTCTATCTGGATTTAAATCCGAACTACCAAACGCAGCCAAAGAGCATTTAGGGGTAAAAGTGAAATTTTAGTAAGTTCTAAGGGCAAGAAAGGCAACCCAAAAAAGTTCATTAATCTTTGAAAATGGCTTTCCGAAAATGTTGCAAAGCCGAAGTGAGGAAGGACCTGCATTAGGCTTTGCTTATGCTAGCTTTCATTGAACGTAAGTTCTTTACGATACAATAACTTTTGAACTAAAGCTACGGTTGTGGTTTGAGGATGACTGACCCATAAGTTTCTATCCTCTCTAACTCTCCACGGAGGAATTAACATTATGACTAAATGTCACATGTTCAGCTTACAGACTCTCTCTCTCTCTCTCTCTCTCTCGCTCTCTCTCTCTCTCTCAGTGATCTCCAGTAGTCATTTAGAGAGCAGCTGGGATCTGTTTTGCCCTTTTTGGCCTTTGAATAGTTCTGTTTTTCTCCAGCTATCGGCGATCCTTTGCTCGTCCTCCCAACCCTCTCTGTCTCTTTTCCATTACCTCCATGATGCAAGTGGCAACACAAAAGGATAATGGACTGATTTTTTCGTGCCAAACACGCGGTTGCTGCTCTAAGTAAGGTATCTATCCTTTGTATCAAACATGTCATAACTACTTTAAATGAGGAATCCTATAACACCTAAAGTCTCACATTAAAGCAGAAAAAATTTGTGAAGTGATTCATATGTTGAAACCTACATCAAGTTGCTTCACCTCGGACAATCTTTAAAAAAAAAAAGAAAGAGAGAGAGAGAGAGAGAGAGATGTGAGATAAAAGGATAATGGACGATTTTTTTTTTCATACCAAACATGCCACTGCTACTCTAAGTAGGGAATCTATCCTTTGTACCAAACATGTCATAACTACTTTAAATGAGGAATCCTATAACACCTCAAGTCCCATATTGGAGCACAAAAGATTTGTAAAGTGATTCATAAGTTGAGACCTACATCAAGCTGCATCACCTCGAACAATCTTTAAAAAAAAAACAGAAAAGTGATGAGATGACTTTTTTTTTGGGTCTCACTTCATTCTTTTATCTACGTGTGTGTGCGGTGCTTATGGGAATTGAACCCCGAACCTAGTACTCTCTGACCCCACCCCTTTAATCCCTTTACCAGTAGGTCGCATGCCGGGGTCCACTTAAAAAGATAAAAATATGATACTACTGAAAGATATGATAGGAAGTATGAAGCATGCCCATAAGAACTTGTTTCACCTTCTCTTAAATGATATAAACCCCCCGTTCTACAACTATGTTAAAAACCATCTTTGGCCTTAGAAATTGTCCTGTCAACCTAATACATCCATTAAGCTAAATTTGAACCATAAGATTCGATGTGAATTATAGAGTCTACCACTTTTGGTGGTTTAGATTTTGGATGTGTCTATGTCTAAATAAACATTTGCTTTTTGCTTAATTTGAATGTTGCGGTTTGACATGTTTTCAAAATTTTAAACATTAGAAACTTTCACAATATTAAGATTGAGACGTAAGTTTGTATATATTTTTGGTACATTTTTCTACTGTTTTAAAATTGTACAAAAACAAATTATTGCTATTATTATTTATTTTTCTTTTTACAAAAACGTAATTCTAACAAACAAGTCCATACGGTTATGTAACGGTTTTTCCCCAGATACAGGCTTAAGCCTTAAGGGACGTTTCACGTTGTAAAAAAGACAAAGAAGCATGAATGGACCGCTGCTTCAAGCTTTTTCTTTTCAAGTGTTTAACAAGGGAATCGATTGTTTGGGTGAAAAAATCCCGTCTTTTTACTCTTTTTGTTGCTTTGCAATTTGATTTTTATTCATTGTGAAATATCTAAAACCTTTTAAAATATATGAATATCGATGCATACAAGGACAACTTTTTTTATCTATTTTTTTTTTCCATTTTGAAAATATATTGGAAACTTTGACGAGAAAGTGGACGAGTAACCTTATTCTCAATTGGAAGGTGACCAACACGGATGTAATAATTCACCATGTCAATAGCGTACTTGTTCCTAATCTCTTTTACTATATTCGATCACTTCTTGGGAAAAAAATATTTCTTTATTATTATTATTATTATTATTATTATTATTTTGGTTTCTTATTAGTGATCGTCCTAGGAAATATAATAACGGCAGAAGGTGGACCCGTCGCTGTTGAAGGACATGGCGGGATCATCAGTTGTGGTGTATCCATCCAAAAAGAAGAAAAACAGAGATGAATACGTGAACAGGAGACCCGACTTAACCCGACGGTAAAGTGGGGGTTTGAGAGGAGGTTCAGCAAAGCCAATTACTCGTGGCTTTAAATATGGTAAATTCGAGTCCCTAGGACACCACGGCAATTCACGCAAAGTAGAGAGATGGATGTGAAGCTGTCTGTTGGTGACCAGGACGAGATTTGGGAGCGGAGAAGGCATAAACTGGAAGCGTTAACGCGGGCCGATCCGAGCCAGCGACAGGACGATCCTGCACAACCTGACAAGTTTATAGATCCCCTGCTATTCTCGGCCGCGAAGGAACAGGACGTCGACAAGTTCATCAAAGCCCTGGAGGATCATTGCGCCAAGGAAAGAGTGTCTTTGCAAGTCCTTCTCAAGCGACGCAGCCCCTCCGAGAGCACATTGCTTCACGCTGCAGCAGGTATATTAAAAAGGGTGCGACTATATATTTCAAAATTCTTGTATCTTTCGCGCCCAAATTAACCTGACATGAATGGAATACAGAGACTGATGATAATGTTAAAGCGGTCATCCATTTCTTCCCCGAGCACTTGATCTACTGTGCGAACTCCAGAGGAGAGACGCCGCTTCACATTGCAGCTAGAGCCGGGAAAGCTGTTGCGGTGGAGCTTCTCCTTCGCCAAGGGGTGCCGATAGACCCTGACCGCTGCGGCAACTCTGCTCTGCATGAGGCCGTGAGGAATCGCCATCACAAGGTGATCGGTCAGCTGGTGAGAGAAGACCCCAGCCTGCTATATTATGAAAATAACGAAAGCAAGTCTCCATTGTGCATAGCAATCGAAACAGGGGACTTGGAGGTTCTCACGCTCTTGTTGGAAGCGCCAAACAATTGCGAAGACTGGAGGAGATCAAAGGGCGAAAGGATCTTCCGCATGCCACCTGTTCATGTGGTCATTTTACATAAGGAAAAGGGTAAATCCTACTTCTGTGCTCTCGCTTATTCTTTGATCTTCTTGGTCACTCTCTTGCGTTCTTCATTTTGGTTTCCACTGGTGGTGGAAAAATCAAGCGTCACAAGCAAAAGTCTAGACTATGGTATGATAACTTGCTATCCTACGGGGTAAAATTGTGAATCAACTCCCGATATTTTGGATCGTCTTAAACGGGATCAACTTTGATTAAAGAATTACAGACATTTTATCCATCCCAATGATTAACTCCCTATGTTGTATTTAGATATGCTGATCAAGATGTGGGAGAAAAAACCGTGGCTATTTCAATTGAGAGATGCGGGAGACGGAACTCCCCTCCACTTCGCAGCATACAAAAATTATCTCGATGGAGTCAAGTTCTTGATCGACAAGTTCCCAGCAAGTGCCTTGGAGAAAGACAGCGCCGGCCATCTCCCTATCCATGTTGCCTGCAGGGAGGATAACGTCAAGATCATTGAGGAGCTACTTCAGAAGTGGTCAGACCCCGCAGAGCTTCCAGCTGAGCTGGGACGAAACATTCTTCACTTGTCGGCGATGCATGGAAGCATTGCAACTGTCGAATACATATTGAAAAGTCCTAAATTTAATCACCTCATAAATGCAAGAGATTTTGAAGGGCGTACACCTCTGCATCTGGCTGCGTCGCACTGCCAACCTTCGGTTGTGCTTCTTGCCCGAGACAGGAGAGTTGATATGAAGCTGGTCAATAACGATAACATGACGGCTCTTGACGTCGCATCAGAGAAAATAGTTCAGGGCGTGAAAGTGAGATTTCCTTCACCAGGGGAGGTACAACCCTTTACACTTTTCTCACGGTTAATCATTTGGTGGGACAAAACTAGAACATAAATTAGTGAGGCATGTCATTTAGTGTGCTCTCGCCCACACCTTTAATTTAGTTGCCAAAATCATAATTTATTTGGTCTCTTTTTTTATTCTTTAACTCGCTGCTTGCAGTTTTTTACGGCGATAACTCTAGAAATTGCTAGAGCACCGAGAAGTGAAGAGTTAGCTATTCGCAAGCCAACCGGTCAGAGACCACCTAAACGACGTGTACTGCGTTGGGAGGGACGTATGGACGCGGCGAATTTTCGTGCAGTCGTGTTGGCGCTTGTGGCCTCTGTCACTTATACTTCTGGTTTTTCCGTTTCGGGACGATATAATGGTTCTGAAGCAGATGCTGGAATTTCCGTATTGCTCCACAAAGTCATGTATAATGTCTTTGTGATTAGCAACTCCATGGCCATGTATAGCTCGATCACGTCACTCATGATCCTCCACTGGTCCTTTATTGATGATCCTTACGCGGGGCTATATGCCATTTACCTATCAGATCTCCCATTCTCGGTAACTCTTGGCACAATGCCTCTGGCATTCATGGCGGGCGTCTACGTGACCGTAACCAAATTTACTTGGCTTTCTATTTTTGTCATTGTCATGGGATCCGTCCCCCTCTTCATTTTCTTGAATTTCTTCATGTTGAGTTCTATAGTTTTGTTTTGTAAGTGCAAGCCTCCTCTCATTGGTCGCTTCTTCGACCAACAGGTTATTTTAGTCCTTCGATATTTTGGGGGAGACATTGCAGAGAGAGGGACTGCAGGACCTGCACCTACATCCGTCCGGGGCACTCGCGACGCTTCCGCCCCCACTTGAACGGATGATTTGAGCTTACATGTTTCAGAAAGATGGCGTCTGATCCAGCCTCGAATCTATCTTATCTTCTAGCTAATTATGTACCGATGTCCGTACCATTAGCTCCTTCTAGGTTACATTAGCTGCCGCTGTTTCGATTTAACTAGCCTGCCTGTCAGCGGTGAGAACCAATGATGTCTGCAATTTTAGTGTATCCAAAATGCTTTGTGATTAGCTCTACTCGATTATATCTATAAATAACAGCACAGTTTGGTAGAATGGAGGTTTGTAATTGGATCGCATCATCACAAAGTTCCATTCCCTTTCACTTTCCTTAACATTACTTAGACGCATACCTTTACATTAATTAGAAAGGAAAATTGAATCATCTCATTCAATTTAATATAATGTTTCCAGGAGAATATATTAGCATCGGTGTGTCTTACTTTTTAATTCCGATGTAATAATGATATAAATCTAAACTCACCAATTAATAATTTTATCTGTTTTTCTCTTTTATATTATTGATGTATAATGCTACTAGTTATAAGAAAATAAGATCTAAGAGAATTATGCAGGGTAATATCTACTCTCTCTCTCTTCTCAAGGTATCTATTTTCCTATAAATTTATTGATGTACACTTATGATATATGATCTCGTATACTTATAACATATATATTTATATATAGGAAAGAGGGTTTTGTTCACTAAATGAGGTTCGTTAATTGGTTAATTTCTATAGCTGTCTTATGGGTGCAATTTTTATGTTTAATTTGCTTTGCTAGACTAAGAATTGAGAGGTCAAATGAGTTATGAGAACAACTCATCACGTGTTGTGGTCATGATGACTATTAGTCTACATTGCTAAATAGTTACAGTGAGATTCCTCAAACTGTTTTGAGGAGATATCTTCCATTTATCTGTATTTGGTTTTTATACTCCATTTCATTCGGATGCTAACAGTGTTTTGCATGATCCGAGGAACATCTGCACCTTTTGCACGTGCTTAGTAGTTTGCAACTCCGCATAGCATACCAGAGACCATCATCGACAGCAGTAAACGTAGCGTCAGCACGAATTCTGTCTAGCATTCTCGTAATTACTTGATTTGGTTTTAAGTCGTTACCTCATAAAAACAAATGAAACACAAAAATTCTAAAGATAACACAATAAAATACTAGGCACGTGGGCTATAAACGGAAAGCGCACGGAAGCGAAAAAGCTTGTTGCAAAAGAGAATAACCTGATAAATTATATATAGAGTATAATTCAAAAACAGAAAGAAATTTCTTAGCATATTGTCTAAAGTCTAACTGGATAACTAATAAAATCAAACAAAACTATCTAAGATTCTGATTTAATCTAATTTAATCCTAAAATCAAGTTAACACAAAGAAAGATTACATTATATAATTAATTTAAAATTTATCAAATAGCACATGAAAACCAAATCTTGATATTCCCTATATCAGGGATCAACCCCATGGCCGAATGTTTTTCGGTACACAGGTTTCAGCAATGTGGAATGTCGGAAGTCGAGTCTACCGAAGAAATACCATTCAAACGGGAATAGGCAAGACCGATATCGGATAAAATGTCATTGGATTCAATGAAATGAGAGCTGGCTCAGATAGCTACGTGTTTCAAGTGATTCTTGGTACCTGTGGCTCAAACTCTGTATGTGCAAGGTAGGTGTGTACTTTGTGTAGCTACAGCGTCTCTCTGTTTATGGAAAGAAGCATTAGGACGGGAATGTTTGGCTACTGGTCGAGACATAACGTCCAAAAACATCTAAATCATGGAATTCAAGGAATCTCGATGCAATTGGAAGCATCCGGAGCGCACAAAACAGATGCAGGCTTGCAATCGTTGAGTGGTAAAGCTTCAATCCAAAAGTTAAACTCTTGCTAGACTTAGCAGCATCTCGTCTAAACGAGTCCACTATTTATTCAGTTACTGAAACTCGACTATTGACATAAAAATTAGCTGCTTTATTAATTCCTATTACATTATAAAACAAATACTTTATTCTATGAGCTTAAGGGCGTACAAAATGACGTCGACACTTGATGTCTCCTAGCTTTATAGCCCGAACGTAAGCACAATAAAAAAATATGTAAATGATATCACAGCATTACAACATGCCCTGGTCAAGAGATGTGTTGAATCATCATCCATGTTACTTTCGAGCGTGCCTTTTCATTATTACCTGAGGCAATCCACACCCGCACCTGCCCATGGGTTGGGTAATTGGGGAAATGCGAGTCTATCACTGGGATAATAATATGAGTTCTGAGCTTCTGCCCAAGATGGGAATGTAACACTTGGTTTCCTAGTGTGATAATAGATTCTTGCTCCGACTGTGTTGCTTAAATGACAGAGATCACATTAAGGAAACCCAATCTGACTATCATTAACTCATATCTAATTATAATTGACTTGACTCATGACGACAACAAAGGTGAATCACACCTTCATCACCTTTTTTACTAGATAGAGCCAATTGCCGCCAACGGTCCAATGGGCTTTTCACGGTGATATCCAATTGGACCTTTTGGCCTAATCCAGCCTGTTAAACCTAATTTCTCAGCCCATCAGGATAATCAAGGGAAAGGAAGAAGGCCAATGCAAGCTCGGCTTCGCACTGGAGACCGGCACCCTCGCCACCCGGCCGCCTTCTATCTTGTCTCTTTCCCAACCGTCACTTTCTTATTTTGTTTTCTTTCATTTTTATCTGGAAAATGATTGACTAACGGTGCTGTCATTTTATGGAGATTGACGGTCTAACTCTCGACCACAAAAGCATTTCCTGGGAATAGGATGACTTTTTCATCCGATTTCCACTGAAGTGGCGTTCTTTAAAATAACGTTTTAAGGATTATTTACCCAATATTAGGCATAATTAAACGAAAAGAAAAAAAAAAATTACTAGATTATAGCCAATCATCTTGTGAGTAAAAAAAAAATATTATTTTTGCTTAATAATTGTTAGATTAGAATTCTCGAGGTTTATCTCATTATTCTTGAATCATTATAATGGGGAAATTTGTCAAAAATTTTCTCAATTTATTACACTTTTGCAAATTTAGACTTTTTAGTCTTGCCAACTAAGTTTTGAACATTTTCACATTTTGTTAATTGAGTCTATTCAGTCAATTTTAATTAAGAATCACTAATGCGGACGTCTTTTGTTGTACGTGGTAAGACCAACTCTAACGTGGATAGTTTTCAATAATATTTTAATATTACTTTCGCAATTTTTATTACTTTTTTGTTTATTTTCTTTATTTTTTTCCCTTCATTCTTCCTCCTTTTATTGGTGATCGGCCACAGATGATGGCTAGGTGGGCTGGCCTCGCTTGGTCAATGGTTGTCGTCACTCATGAGTAGCTAAGGCGGCTTCGCCAGGTGTCACCTTGCCTAGGTGATGCCTAGCGAGGGCCGGCTTTGCTTAGACTAGATTTGGTAAGGCCACCTTGGCCTGAGTGAGGGCCAACTTTGCTGGTAGTGGGTGTACAGTGACCCTTGCCCAAGGGAGGTCACCTCACTTGGCCATCGACGGTGGACAGAAGTATGAAAATATAATATTACATGAATTTCTTGTTCTTTTAATTTTATACATCCGTCGCTAGTTTTTTTTTTTTTTTGGCAATGGAAACATATTATTTTCACTGCTCATTGAACCCACGAGGCGATTATTTAATTCATAGTCGCTAGGGGGCTTTAAAAAAATTCAGAAGCTAAGTAAGGGCTTGTTTGGTAACCATCCAAATAGCCCCTGATCTGATTTTTTGTTTCTAATAGTAGTTTTGGAATAGAATCGTGTTTGGTGAAATTTTTGTTCTCGGGAACAAATTTCTATATTTTTGTTCTTGGAAGTAGATTTGAAACAGAATCAAGATAAAAAAAAAAGTTGATTCTTGTTCCCAGGAACAAATCTAAGAATAAAGCCATTTTCTTCCTTTTCTTCTTCTTCATCTACCACCATTGCCGCGGTTGCCGTCCGTCACCGTTCATCGTCCGTCACCCACCGCCACCGGTCGCCGGAGGATCGCTAGGCCAGGGTGAGGTTCGGCGAGGCTCGCCTAGCCTCGCCAGTGGCCAGGCGGGCCTTGCCCAGCCCCGGCGAGGCCTGCCTAGCCACAGGCGAGGCTGGGTGCGCCTAGCCACTGGTGAGGCTCGGTAGTAGGTGTGCTTCGCCCTCGCCGGTGGCCAAGCGAGCCTCACCCAGCCCTAGTGAGGTCGCCTAGCCACCGGCGAGGCTTGGCTGACGAGGGCTAGCCTCGCCGAGGACCAGCGATGCTCTGGTGAGGTTGCCAGCCCTCGTCTAGCCGGTCGTCGGTTGTCCCAAGGTCGGCGACCAACCACCTTGAAGAAGAAGAAGAGAGGGAGGAAGAAAGGAAAAAAAATAAAATAAAATAATTTAAAAAATAAAACAATGATTTGAAGTATGAATTGAAATTTTGCTATCTATAGAATACCTACTTAATTTTGTATTTTAATTTATTATTTAGTATTTATATTTATAGTTTATACTATAGTTTATTATTTACTATTTAATAAAAATTTGATTAGTTAATATGTTTATTACTTAATATAAATATAATTAATCAATATAATTTCTATAATTTGATAAAGTTTTAGAATTAGAATAGAAATTTTATGTAGTTACCAAACGCATTTCTGTTCTTTTTCTATTTCGAATCATAAATTTTGTTCGGTTATCAAATGTGTTCTTTTTTAGAAATTAAATTATTCCTAGGAACAATAAAAAGAATCATTTCTTATCGAATCTGTTTCCTAAACAATCATTATCAAACGCGCCCTCATTGTCCGCAAGAGACCACGTTCTTCTAGTTTTACCAAAAAAAAAAAGACGATTTAGTCTTGAATTGCACCCAACCCATTCAGTGTCATCAAATATTCATTTCACACGAATTTCACTTGCATTTGCTTCGGTCCAACTTATTAGTTTTCTGTGTCCGGGGTGAAAACGTTTTTAGGCTAAAAGGTTTTGATGGAATGCAAAAAGCATTTGGGAAACACTATGAAGTTGTATTGCCCTTTTTTGGAGCTTCGAATGGTTCCGTTATCTGCCGCTGTCTTTTTTCTGTTACCTCCATGATTGTCCATATTATTCTTTGATGGATGAACAGAAATCTGAGATGCGTTGCTTTTGCGGAACACAGTGATGATGCTAATGGCAACATAATGGACTGATTCCTTCGTATCAAACACATCATGACTACTTTAACTGAGGAATTTATACCACCAATCCTGGCTGGAGCAGAGAATTTGTACAATGATACAGAAGTCGGAGACCTGCATTAAATTGCATCGCCTTGAGCAATCTTTCTTCGAGCACTAATGAACAAACCGCTCCTTCAAGCTTTTTCTTTTGTGAGTTTTATGAGGGAATCGGTTGTTTGGATGAACGAACACTGGTCTTTTTACTTCTTTCTTAATTGTTGCTTCGCAATTTGATTTTTATTGCTGAATTTGATTCCAAGGACACACCAGGGCATTTTACTCGAAGTCAGAGGGCATAGTCACCCACGGAGAGATGGCTGAGCGTCTGCACCAGGAGATGTGGAGGCAGAGGAGGCAGAGACTGGAACCATTATTAATCAGGGCGGACCTGCTCCGGCAACAACACAATCCTCCACAACCCGGCAATATTTTGGATCCCCAGCTATTCTCGGCCGCAAAGGAAGGGGTCGTGGACAAGTTCATCGAAGCGCTGGAGGATCATTGTGTCAAGGAAAGAGTGTCCTTGCCTGTCCTTCTCGCGCGACGCAGCCCCTTAGGAAATACACTGCTTCACGCTGCGGCAGGTATATTAAAAACGGTGGGACGATGCGTTTTTTAAAATTACCGAACTCTTGCGCTCAAATTAACCTGACATGAATGGAATACAGAGAGTGATGATAATGTCAGGGCGCTCATCGAATTCGTCCCTGAGCACTTGATCTACTGTGAGAACTCCAGAGGAGAGATGCCGCTTCGCATTTCAGCTAGAGCCGGGAAAGCTGTTGCGGTGGAGCTTCTCCTTCGCCAAGGGGTGCCGATACACCCTGATCGCTGCGGCAACTCTGCTCTGCGTGAGGCCGTGAGAAAATGCCGTCACAAGGTGATCGATCAGCTGGTGAGAGAAGACCCCAGTCAGCTGTATTGTGAAAATAAGGAAAACAAGTCTCCGTTGTGCATAGCAATCGAAACAGGGGACTTGGAGGTTCTCACGCTGTTGTTGGAAGCGCCAAACAATGGCGAAGACTGGAGGAGATCAATGGGTGAAAGGATCTTCCGCATGCCACCTGTTCACGTGGCCATCATGTACAGGAAAATGGGTAAACCCTACTTTTGTGCTCTCGCTTATTCTTTGATCTTCTTGGTCACTCTCTTGCGTTCTTCATTTTGGTTTCCACTGGTGGTGGAAAAATCAAGGGTCACAAGCAAAAGTCTAGACTATGGTATGATAGCTTGCTATCCTACGGGATAAAATTGTGAATCAACTCCCGATACTTTGGATTGTCTTAAACGGAATCAACTTTGATTAAAGAATTACAGACATTTTATTCATCCCAATGATTAACTACCTATGTTGTATTTAGATATGCTGATCAAGATGTGGGAAAAAAAGCCGTGGCTATTTCAATTGAGAGATGCGGGGGGCGGAACTCCCCTCCACTTCGCAGCATACAAAAATTATCTCGATGGAGTCAAGTTCTTGATCGAGAAGTTCCCAACAAGTGTCTTGGAGCAAGACAACATGGGCTATCTCCCTATCCATGTCGCCTGCATAAAAGATAACGTCAGGATGGTCGAGGAGCTACTTCAGCAGTGGCCAGACCCCGCAGAGTTTCCAACTGAGCTAGGACAAAATATTCTTCACGTGTCAGCGACGTACGGAAGCATTAAAATTGTCAAATACATACTGAAAAATCCTAAATTTGGTCACCTCATAAATGCAAGAGATTTCAACGGGAATACCCCACTACATCTGGCTGCGTTGCACTACCAACCTTCGGTCGTGCTTCTTGCACGAGACCAGAGAGTTGATCTTAAGCTGGTCAATAAAAATAACATGGCGGCTCTCGATGTGGTAGAGCAGGACATTAAAGGGTTTTCTTTCGGGAAGGTACGACCTTTTACACTTTTTTCACGGCTAATTATTTGTAATGCCAATTAGGGACATAACTAGATCATAAATTAGTGAGGCATCTCATTTGGTGAGATCTGTAATTTAGTTGCCAAAATCATAATATTTTTTTTTATCTCTCTCTCTCTCTCTTTTTTTTTTTTTTTTACTTTGACTCACCGCTTGCAGACATATACGTGGATAACTATGCAATGTGCTGGAGCACTGAGAAGTGGAGATTTAGCTATCTGCAAGTCAACCGATCGGGAGAAAATATTGGCTGCAGCTCTGACGCCAACGTGTCTTCGTCCGAGTCCATTCACTGGGCGACACCTGTCCAACGGCAGCCACGCCGGAGTCCGAGCTCGTCGCGGTTACTTTCGAACGGAACGGAGCAAAGTTGACGGAAACTTTATTTCTCTCTCCTCCTGCACGTGTTGTCCCGTCATTCAGCTATGCAAGGAACGGAACTATTCTGGAAAGGAAATATTTGGTGGAACCCACCAAATATTTCCGAGACATCTTCGCATTCCATGAAAATTTCGAACGCAGCTCTCTTTCCCTCTCTCCATCAACCGAACTCCTCTGTCCATTGCCGCTCTTCCTCCGACGAACGAGGGAGGCCGCCGTCCGACGAACCACGGGCTTGAATCTCTGGCTTTTGTGCTCGGCGGTGCGGGTGGTGAGGGTGGTCTCGGCCATTTCGAGCTCGGTGGTGAGCCCGTCGAGATCCTCGGTGCGCTCCATTGCCGCTCTTCCTCCGACGGACGAGGGAGGCCGCCGTCCGACGAACCACGGGCTTGAATCTCTGGCTTTTGTGCTCGGCGGTGCGGGTGGTGAGGGTGGTCTCGGCCATTTCGAGCTCGGTGGTGAGCCCGTCGAGATCCTCGGTGCGCTCCATTGCCGCTCTTCCTCCGACGGACGAGGGAGGCCGCCGTCCGACGAACCACGGGCTTGAATCTCTGGCTTTTGTGCTCGGCGGGTGCGGGTGGTGAGGGTGGTCTTGGCCATTTCGAGCTCGGTGGTGAACCCGTCGTGATCCTTGGCGCGCTCTATTGCCGCTCTTCCTCGACGGACGAGGGAGGCCGCCGTCCGACGAACCACGGGCTTGAATCTCGGCTTTTGTGCTCGGCGGGTGCGGGTGGTGAGGGTGGTCTTGGCCATTTCGAGCTCGGTGGTGAACCCGTCGTGATCCTTGGCGCGCTCTATTGCCGCTCTTCCTCCGACAGACGAGGGAGGCCGCCGTCCGACGAACCACGGGCTTGAATCTCCGGCTTTTGTGCTCGGCGGGTGCGGGTGGTGTTGCACGTATTTGCCCGTTCAGACACTGAGGGTCGTGCACTCTTTTGTCCGCGCGTGGCAGAGCGCGGTCATCTTTCCGATCGCGGAGCGGGCGAGCGGGTGAGCAGAGACCACCTGCTCGATCTCGTCTGCTGGTTCGCTTTTTTGGAGCTTTGGATTGCTATTGCTCCACTTGCACGATTTTGTTTCACTAAAGTTAGTGATAGATTATCACATTTTAGCAAGTATTTTCTCTATTAATGCAAATATATGGCGTGCGTTACATGATGTTTTCCCTTCGTTATGCTTATTTTCCTGTTATTCTAGTAAAACTGCAGGCTCTGTTGCTTCTGTTTCTTTTGTTTTCCGTTGGGTTGCATATGTCATGTTTGAAGATACTGCACTTGAATACACCATACATGTTCTTTTGAATGCTATATCTAATACAACTCATATGGTGATATCATGTTGGCAGGTATAATTTGGGTACAAATTTCCACGTACAAATTATCGAATGGCAAAATCACAGGTAATTCATCGATAATACTATGTTTAGAAACATATTTTGCTTTCTAAAGTAATGGATGATATTTTATTATGCTTGTAAAACACCATGTTAATTATTTTTTGTTATTTTAATTGCAGCATGAATCTTCACATCTTTCACATGTAGTACGTGATATGGAAAAAGAATTTGAATTCGCAGTAGGAATGGTGTTTTCAAATGAACTTGAAGCATATCATAAATATGTGGCATATGCAATCGGCAAAGGATTTGGAGTCAGGAAGGGTAATATGTTTAGAAATAGTAAAGGAGAACTAACTCGACGAACCTTTGTATGTAATTGTGAGGGGTATTCTGAAAGCTCAGATGGTAAGGAAAAGAAATATCAGAGATATGAAGTTAGATGTGGCTGTCTTGCTCATATCAAATATAAGGTTGATCATGGTATCTATGAAGTCATAGAGTATGTTTCTGAGCATAACCATCCATTTATTCCAGAAGATCAAAAGCATATGATTAGATGTGGAAGATTGATATCTGATACTTGCAAAAGTGTTTTAGTTGATATGAATAAAGCTGGTATTGGAGGGACTACAGCATATAAGTTTTTAGCAAATGAAGCTGGAGGAAGCCAAAACTTGGGTTTTAATTTGTGTGATTGTCAAAATTATTTGCAGATAAGAAGATCTGAGGTTATAAGTGGGGGAGATTGTCAAAATCTTCTAAATCATTTTCATTGCCTGCAAATGCAAAATCCTATGTTTTTCTATGCTGTACAGTTGATCAAGATGGTAGATTGACAAATTTGTTTTGGAGAGATAGCTTGTCCAAATTTGATTACGATTGTTTTGGTGATGTCCTAGTATTTGACACTACATATAGGACCAACAGATATGAAATGATATGTGCACCTTTTGTTGGGGTTAATCACCATTGGAAGAATACTCTATTCGGGTGTGCATTTTTGATGGATGAGACTGCAGAATCATTTATTTGGTTATTTGAGGTGTTTTTGAAGTCTATGGGAAATAAGGCTCTAAAAACAATGTTTACTGATCAAGACGCAGCCATGGCAAAAGCCATTAGAACGGTGTTTCCAAATACACAACACCGTTTATGCACTTGGCACATTGGAAAAAATGCCAATAAAAACATCCCACATCTTTACAACAATCCAGGTTTTAAGGATAAATATTTCTTCAGGCTTATGTATAGATGCAGATCGGAAGATGAATTTGAATCCACTTGGAAGGAAATGGAAGAGGAGTGGCATACTGAGAATAACAATTGGCTTCGGAGATTATACGACATTAGACATAAATGGAGTTTAGCTTTTGATCGTGATACCTTTACTTGTGGTATAACATCAAGCCAAAGGAGTGAAAGTACCAATAATGTCTTTCAACGTATGGCGAAGAAGACATTACGTCTTATAGAATTTGTCCCATACTATGAAGAACAACTAAAGCACATAAGAGAAGTGGAAAGTCAAGATGATTATGCCTCTCGTGGGAAACCCAAATTACAGGTTTCGAGTAATGGGATTTTGAACCATGCCGCTTCGGTGTATACACGCACCATTTTTAACAAGTTCAATGCAGAATTTTTGGAAATTCTCTCTAAGAAAATTTCAAGTGTTACATTTGATGGATCGATTTATTTATATACTCTGAAGTGTATGGGAAATCGACGTGAAAATATTGTCGATTTGACCCTGCGGACTTTTCAATATCTTGTGAATGCAAATTATTTGAAGCAAAAGGATGGTTGTGCCGTCATGCCTTGAAAGTGTTGACTGAGAATATGTCGGTTATGAGCATTCCATCTGCTTATATTTTGAAAAGATGGACTAAAGAGGCCAAACAAGGGATTATAGGTGATGAATTTCATCCAATGTCACCAGATTCATCTAAATTTAATCGATTCTCCACGTTAATGCAACAATCTTTTGAACTGATGAATTTGGGAGCCGAAAGCGTAAACACTATGGAAATAGTGTCGAAGAACATGAAAAATACAAAGGCTGAACTATTATCATACCAATCAAGTGTGGGTATGACTGATGAGGCTAGTAATGATGATAATGAGGCCTCTTTGTGTGATGTCTCGGTGTTGGACCCCATTCAAAGAAAAGGAAAGGGAATAGCTTATGGAAGGCTTAAAAGTTCAAGTGAGAAGAAGAAAAAAAAATCTAAGAAAGAAACACTCCCAATGCATATAGAAAGTCAAGGTGAATGAAATATTATTTTAGTAAAATTTTTCACTTATGTTATATGATGTCGATTAATATATTTATTACTTTGTAATGTAGAGTTGGCTGTCCAAGCAACACCCGATGATACTCATTTTCCAAATATTTCTAGTAATTCAAATCAATTTCTACATGCCTTTTATCCTAGCGGCATTGGTGGTCCAACGGTAAATTTAAATTTTCATAAGTATGTATATTATTCTTAGTCCTCCATTTGTATTTATATGTAACTAATTTGGTCAATTTTTATATAGATGCAACAGCCACCATACATTATGCCACCAGGAACTATGAGTGGATTTTGTTCACTCCATAATCAGGTACTTAATAATTTAGTGTATTAATTTAGTTATGATAGATTGTGCCTTTCTACAATTATAAAAAAGTCATTATTTGCAAAAGTTACAACCATTACAATAATCTAATTACATTATGCTAATTGAGTTATTTATTATATATAGATACAATCACCATATGTCATGCCGCCGGGGATTATGAATAGATTTTCACCATTTACTAATCAGGTACTTAATATGAAATCATATTTAATCTTAGTTTTATTTCATTTTTTTGTTAGTGTAATCTTGTCAATGATTTCTTCTAAATAGATGTTGGAGTACCATAATATATCTCACGGAACTATTTTGAGTCGTGTACGACTTGTCTTGCATTTTGTTTCATAAGATTACTTGAGACATATTTAGCAACTTATTTAGTAAAAATAAATTGGTTATTCGTTTGTACAGGAGTCATCAAACTCTTTTCAACATCTTGGGGTGAATGAATTGAACAATTCTGAAGAAGCGCGTATCAATTTGCCGAAGTAGTTATTTCATGCAAAAAACTAAATAGGTATTTTTTGAGCACTTGCTAGCTCTACAATAGCTTCTTTTTATGTGCTTGGGTGCGGTGTATTTATTAAATCTCCTAGGTTTAATGTCTTTTACTCCTAAGTAGTATTACTTGAGAATCTGACTAATTGTCTAACATTTTTCAAAAATCTTGAATATATGGCAACATCAAATTTATTAATTGTTTTTTCTGTGTTTATTAATTGTTCACCGGTTCGGGTGGTAACAAAGGTGGGAGGACTTGACGAGGTTACACTAGACAGTTTTATATGCACATCTTCAAGTCCAAATGGCAATAATGCTCCAATAGTGAGCCTTCATGTTGCAGTAACAAATGATGAAGATCAGCCCAAAGACACAACAACCATTTCGATGACAGAACTTGATGCTGGAGAATTAGTTCAACAGTTCTTTCATATTCTCATCATGTTGAGATTAGAGCAGACTTTGGCCTCACTATCACCACTTATTTCATTTGCGTTGTATCGATAATTGGATACCCATGCAAAGGTCTTGACCTTTATGTAGAAATCCCAAAGTTCAAGTGAATTAATCTGGTCAAGTGAGAAGTTACACAAGATGTACTATATTTCTCTCTCACAAAATGCATCTTCATGGAAAAAAAAAATGGCTTTTTATAATATATAAAGCTTCCAGTTTTCTAACTTGATCAGGTGTTTATTTTTTTGTATTGCCATGCATTATCTATGTTGGTTGATTTGCAAGAACCCGTGCTTCAATTTTTCGTCATTGTGAAATGTCATATGTAATTGCGCAACAAAACCTATTCCATAACGTCAAAGATGTCAAGGGGAGGAGCCAAAAATTTCCAAAATAGCGATATTATCTTTGCAAAAGGCTATAGCAACTCCCAAGTTTCTCAAAACCACCAACTTAAAGTGAGTAGCTATTAGATATGTTGCTATCGTATTAGCTTTATTCTAAAAAATAAAGCATTGTTCCTTAGGATAGACGTAAATTGCAATTAGGGAGAATCACATCTCTTTATCTGCCTGACTTCTTCACAATGAACTAGCATCAATAAATATAACATTAGATACCACATTTAATCCACCAAGCCATTTCAAGGTCATTGAACCACTAGCATCAACAAGAAAAATAAAAGTTGGACATAGTCACAAATCGAGTTTACTTATAATAACCATACACAATATAAAAGCCCACATCTAAAGGTAATTAAACCACAATACAAGTTGCCATGCTCTCCCCCCCTCCTCCAGGCGCAGTCATCTTCATTCTCCAAAAAGAACAAAATTAGAGGGCCATCAAAAAACAACATAAAAAGTTCCTAGCCCAAATCAATTAGGCTAGAAAACAGGCGTGCGTTCACATGTCTAAAGGCAAATAAAATTACCTAAGCTAGCAACATTACAATTTCAACCACCTACTTTCTCTGGATAAGTAGTGCTAATAAAATAAGAAATAATAAACAAACAAAAAGTAGCGAGGCATTTAGCTTCTCCAACAAATGCTTAATGTCTTTCATGTCATCTTCAAGTTTTATGCGGGCGAAGCCTTCGTGATAGAAGGCACATCATTTGTAGGGTGACACCAGGCAAATAATTCACATTTTTTATCCTCACAATTGTAGTAGAGCTTCTCTTTGTTGCTTGTAGACTCCGAAATTCTCACGGCAGCACGCTTGCCACAATCACACCTTTTATTTTGAAAGGTGAGTCTGCTCGAAATACCCTTACCCTTATTCACACTGGATGACGACATGATATACCTGCAATATGAAATCATTCATATTGTGCTTCATCTATGTTAGCCGCACACAACACTATAAGTCACTTAAACTGCAAAGATCACTTCATGGGACTATAAATTGGAATAGCTTAATAGACAATGCAGGAGATAAGGTCACCCGAAAAGGTGCAGCTTCATCATACCCAATTTTTTTTAATCATTCAAGCAAGTTAATGATGTTCTTTTTCCTTTTTTATGCTTAACTAACATCAACATTTTAGAATTTACGATGAAAAGTATCTGAGATTGTCGAATTCCTGTATTCTGGATTAAGCAAATTGAGACAGGCAGCAAACCACAAAATCGACCTCAAACCTAATTTTTGAATGCAAAAATTCGCAGCTAAAAAATTCTATGCAAGTTGAAATAAAATTAAACTCAGCAATATTTTTGTTGCAAGCAATGGCCAGAGGAAGCCTAGGTAGATGTAGACAATGGAGGCGATAAAGGTGCAGTTTCATCGGATTTTATTTATTCTTGATGATGATATTCTTCATCCTTTTAGAGCAGGGTTTTATAACATCGATATTGGTATAAAGCAGGAATGCTACGTATAGTGCGTGACCTGATGATACTTTGTAATGTAGAGTGCGCGACCCTCAGTATCTGAATGGGCAAATACGTGCAACACCCTTTTATGGCAATAATAAAGGAAGAAAGAAACACTTACGTTCAAAAGAAAAGGATCTAGACGAGCTCGCCACCGAGCTCAAAATAGCCGAGACCCCACTCACCACACGCACCCGCCGAGCACAAAAGCCAGAGGGCATATGCTATTAAATCGGCGACCAAAAGCAGTAGCCAAACAACCTGAAAATCAAGCCAATGTCAAATTATCATTCAAATATATAGAGATGCATATGTGAAAATGGAGGTGGTCGCTCGTAGTTCCCTATAATAACAAGGAAAGGTAAAATTTGAGAGCATAATGTGAAAATGTAGAGATGCAAAGCTGGAAAGAAAGCAGTCCTGCCATTAAAATGGAAAGTATGACCTCAACTATAATGGGGAGTGTGAAAGTATAATTCCAAAATGTAATTGGACTTAAAAAATGACATCCTGTTTCGAACTTTTTTTTCCATTTTGAAACAAATATGCAAAATAATCTACGTAAGGTTTTTCAGATTTAATACTAAAAGCATGTCAAACCAGCTGATTTAAAGAAACATTGTGGAAATAACTCATACCGTATGTTCATGATGAAAAAGATAACTCTAACATAAGGTGCTGCTCTAAAAGGAAGATAATCAAGGGCCACTTTGCAGGGATAAGCCGAGGGCATATGCTATTAAATCGGCGACCAAAAGCAGTAGGCAAACAACCTGAAAATCAAGCCAAGGTCAATGTATCATTCAAATATATAAACAGCAAAAGGAATTTCGACATGCGAGATTTGAACAGCCTATCGATATTGCAGAAATCAACCCCAATTAGGAGAAGGTATTAGCCGCATAAACAATGCAACTAAGAACATGTGCTTCCACTTAATATCATAAAAGTGCAAGATCACTACACGTATTATCATAAGCACAAGATAGTTTCCCTTAGTTGGCGGCTTCATGATGAGATGCTATAAGTCTTAAAGCAATGGAAAATTTACAATAAGACTAAAGCCACCATTCTCCCACACGAAAGTAATCGAGATAGCACTTTCAAGCAGTTTTTTCTATCAGACTGTTGAATAATGCTCCCAGACACAATACATTCAACATTGCCTTTCATGTGCCTAGGAAATATCTGCTTGAAAGACAACTCAAAGGATAAAGAGCCCGTCCCTTATTATGACTTAAATGGAGAAATTACACATGAAAACTTATTTTCTCTCATGGTGCACCTTCGACCCTTCTGTTCACTTATCTCAGTACTTGCACAGTTCACGTGTCCAAGGTTACTAGAAACTCCAAAAAAGCGAACCAACTCCAAAAAAGCGAACCAGCAGACGAGATATCACCATGATATGATATCACCATATGAGTTGTATTAGATATAGCATTCAAAAGAACATGTATGGTGTATTCAAGTGCAATATCTTCAAACATGACATATGCTACCCAACTGGAAAACAAAAGAAACAGAAGCAACAGAGCCTGCAGTTTTACTAGAATAACAGGAAAATAAGCATAACGAAGGGAAAACATCATGTAACGCACGCCATATATTGGCATTAATAGAGAAAATACTTGCTAAAATGTGATAATCTATCACTAACTTTAGTGAAACAAAATCGTGCAAGTGGAGCAATAGCAATCCAAAGCTCCAAAAAGCGAACCAGCGAGACGAGATCGAGCGGTGGTCGTTGCTCACCCGCTCGCCCGCTCCGCGATCGGAAAGATGACCGCGCTCTGCCACGCGCGGACAGAAGAGTGCGCGACCCTCAGTATCTGAACGGGCAAATACGTGCAACACCACCCGCACCCGCCGAGCACAAAAGCCGGAGATTCAAGCCCGTGGTTCGTCGGACGGCGGCCTCCCTCGTCCGTCGGAGGAAGAGCGGCAATAGAGCGCGCCAAGGATCACGACGGGCGATAAAGGTGCAGTTTCATCGGATTTTATTTATTCTTGATGATGATATTCTTCATCCTTTTAGAGCAGGGTTTTATAACATCGATATTGGTATAAAGCGGGAATGCTACGTATAGTGCGTGACCCGATGATACTTTGTAATGTAGAGTGCGCGACCCTCAGTATCTGAATGGGCAAATACGTGCAACACCCTTTTATGGCAATAATAAAGGAAGAAAGAAACACTTACGTTCAAAAGAAAAGGATCTAGACGAGCTCGCCACCGAGCTCAAAATAGCCGAGACCCCACTCACCACACGCACCCGCCGAGCACAAAAGCCGAGGGCATATGCTATTAAATCGGCGACCAAAAGCGTAGCCAAACAACCTGAAAATCAAGCCAATGTCAAATTATCATTCAAATATATAGAGATGCATATGTGAAAATGGAGGTGGTCGCTCGTAGTTCCCTATAATAACAAGGAAAGGTAAAATTTGAGAGCATAATGTGAAAATGTAGAGATGCAAAGCTGGAAAGAAAGCGATCCTGCCATTAAAATGGAAAGTATGACCTCAACTATAATGGGGAGTGTGAAAGTATAATTCCAAAATGTAATTGGACTTAAAAAATGACATCCTGTTTCGAACTTTTTTTTCCATTTTGAAACAAATATGCAAAATAATCTACGTAAGGTTTTTCAGATTTAATACTAAAAGCATGTCAAACCAGCTGATTTAAAGAAACATTGTGGAAATAACTCATACCGTATGTTCATGATGAAAAAGATAACTCTAACATAAGGTGCTGCTCTAAAAGGAAGATAATCAAGGGCCACTTTGCAGGATAAGCCGAGAGGGCATATGCTATTAAATCGGCGACCAAAAGCAGTAGGCAAACAACCTGAAAATCAAGCCAAGGTCAATGTATCATTCAAATATATAAACAGCAAAAGGAATTTCGACATGCGAGATTTGAACAGCCTATCGATATTGCAGAAATCAACCCCAATTAGGAGAAGGTATTAGCCGCATAAACAATGCAACTAAGAACATGTGCTTCCACTTAATATCATAAAAGTGCAAGATCACTACACGTATTATCATAAGCACAAGATAGTTTCCCTTAGTTGGCGGCTTCATGATGAGATGCTATAAGTCTTAAAGCAATGGAAAATTTACAATAAGACTAAAGCCACCATTCTCCCACACGAAAGTAATCGAGATAGCACTTTCAAGCAGTTTTTTCTATCGACCGTTGAATAATGCTCCCGGACACAATACATTCAACATTGCCTTTCATGTGCCTAGGAAATATCTGCTTGAAAGACAACTCAAAGGATAAAGAGCCCGTCCCTTATTATGACTTAAATGGAGAAATTACACATGAAAACTTATTTTCTCTCATGGTGCACCTTCGACCCTTCGTTCACTTATCTCGGTACTTGCACGCTTCACGTGTCCAAGGTTACTAGAAACTCCAAAAAAGCGAACCAACTCCAAAAAAGCGAACCAGCGAGACGAGATATCACCATGATATGATATCACCATATGAGTTGTATTAGATATAGCATTCAAAAGAACATGTATGGTGTATTCAAGTGCGTATCTTCAAACATGACATATGCTACCCAACTGGAAAACAAAAGAAACAAGCAACAGAGCCTGCAGGTTTTACTAGAATAACAGGAAAATAAGCATAACGAAGGGAAAACATCATGTAACGCACGCCATATATTGGCATTAATAGAGAAAATACTTGCTAAAATGTGATAATCTATCACTAACTTTAGTGAAACAAAATCGTGCAAGTGGAGCAATAGCAATCCAAAGCTCCAAAAAAGCGAACCAGCAGACGAGATCGAGCAGGTGGTCGTTGCTCACCCGCTCGCCCGCTCCGCGATCGGAAAGATGACCGCGCTCTGCCACGCGCGGACAGAAGAGTGCGCGACCCTCAGTATCTGAACGGGCAAATACGTGCAACACCACCCGCACCCGCCGAGCACAAAAGCCGGAGATTCAAGCCCGTGGTTCGTCGGACGGCGGCCTCCCTCGTCCGTCGGAGGAAGAGCGGCAATAGAGCGCGCCAAGGATCACGACGGGTTCACCACCGAGCTCGAAATGGCCAAGACCACCCTCACCACCCGCACCCGCCGAGCACAAAAGCCAGAGATTCAAGCCCGTGGTTCGTCGGACGGCGGCCTCCCTCGTCCGTCGGAGGAAGAGCGGCAATAGAGCGCGCCAAGGATCACGACGGGTTCACCACCGAGCTCGAAATGGCCAAGACCACCCTCACCACCCGCACCCGCCGAGCACAAAAGCCGAGATTCAAGCCCGTGGTTCGTCGGACGGCGGCCTCCCTCGTCCGTCGGAGGAAGAGCGGCAATAGAGCGCGCCAAGGATCACGACGGGTTCACCACCGAGCTCGAAATGGCCAAGACCACCCTCACCACCCGCACCCGCCGAGCACAAAAGCCAGAGATTCAAGCCCGTGGTTCGTCGGACGGCGGCCTCCCTCGTCCGTCGGAGGAAGAGCGGCAATGGAGCGCACCGAGGATCTCGACGGGCTCACCACCGAGCTCGAAATGGCCGAGACCACCCTCACCACCCGCACCGCCGAGCACAAAAGCCGAGATTCAAGCCCGTGGTTCGTCGGACGGCGGCCTCCCTCGTTCGTCGGAGGAAGAGCGGCAATGGACAGAGGAGTTCGGTTGATGGAGAGAGGGAAAGAGAGCTGCGTTCGAAATTTTCATGGAACGCGAAGATGTCTCGGAAATATTTGGTGGGTTCCACCAAATATTTCCTTTCCAGAATAGTTCCGTTCCTTGCAGAGCTGAATGACGGGACAACATGTGCAGGAGGAGAGAGAAATAAAGTTTCCGTCAACTTTGCTCCGTTCCGTTCGAAAGGAACCGCGACGAGCTCGGACTCCAGCGTGGCTGCCGTTGGACAGGTGTCGCCCGGTGAATGGACTCGGACGAAGACACGTTGGCGTCAGAGCTGCAGCCAATATTTTCTCACCGATCGGAGCCCACTGAAACGTAGAAAATATTGGGTGGGTTTAACCCTCCACGTAGGCGAAATGTATCACCATACAAAATTCGACACGTGGCAATTTTGGGCCCACCTGTCAGGGTCCACTCTCCCCCATTAACTCCGTCTCTCTCCCGTTTACCCTCTCTCCTCCCCTCCATTTCTGGGAGAAACGATGTCGATTGTCCTCTCTCCCTCCCTCTTTCTCTCTCTTCCCTCTTTCTCTCTCTTCTGCTCCCGATTTTGTATAAGGAAGAAACCAACGTCCTCTCACGAACGGAGAAGGAATTTCGCCAGTGCCCATCTGCGTGCTCTGCAAGGGTTGATCCTTCACTTCATCCAGTGCCCACATTCTAGAGAGAGAGGGTGCAGTGCGAACGAACAAAAGGGAGCTTTTTGCGCCGTTCCTAGGGAGAGAAAAATGCGTGGGGGCTAAGCCTGGAGCCGCTGGACATGGTGGGCGTCCAGATCCCGCACCACTTCCAGTGCCCCATCTCGCTGGAGCTGATGCAGGACCCGGTGACGGTGTCGACGGGGCAGACCTACAACCGGTCCAGCATCGAGCCCTGGGTCGCCGCCGGCAACACTACCTACCCCGTCACCCGCGCCTCGCTCCTCGACTCCGCCCTCATCCCCAACCACACCCTCCGCCGCCTCATCCAGTCCTAGTGCGTCGCCAACCGCCGCTCCGGCGTGGAGCATATCCCCACCCCGAAGCAGCCCGCCGACCCCTCCCACGTCTGCGCCCTCCTCTCCCAGGCCGCCTCCACGTCGTCCGCCGCCGCCGCCCCTCGGCTCTCCTCCTCCTTCCGTAATAGACTCGCTCCAAGCGCCGCCGCCGGACTCGTCATCTTCCTCAAGCAAGACGATCATCAAGGCAGTGGCGGCCACTGTGGCCAGCCATGGACAACACTTGCTCAACCTCAAACTCGGAGCTTTGGTTAGCGCTCGAGTTTCGAGCTTGGCCTCAAGCTATCTCACCGCAAACGAAGCTCAACGCAGTCTCCATCCAGTGGCACGCCGTCCCTCCTTGACCTGAAGCGGCCATGAGTCAACTCGAGCTCGAGCCATGGCAGACGCAAGAAAAAAGAAAAGAGAAGTGGAGAGAGAAGAGGGGGAGAAACAGTTGTGGGCAGAAATGGAGGGGAGGAGAGAGGGTAAACGGGAGAGAGACGGAGTTAATGGGGGAGAGTGGGGCGCTGACAAGTGGGCCCAAAATTGCCACGTGTTGAATTTTGTATGGTGATACATTTCGCCTACGTGGAGGGTTAAACCCACCCAATATTTTCTCAACCCTGTAGCGGTGTAGGTGAGGGACTGGGAGGGATATAGGAGCCTAGCAGATTCTCACGCAGTCGTGCTGGCGCTTGTGGCTTCTGTCACATACACATCTGGTTTTTCCGTTCCAGGAGGATATAATGGCGCCGAAAGAGATGCTGGTATCCCCATATTACTCCACAAAGCCATGTATAATGTCTTTGTGATTAACAACTCCCTCGCCATGTACAGCTCCATCACGTCACTCGGGATCCTCCTCTGGTCCTATGTTCCTGATCTTTACGTGGGGCCATTTGCCTTTTTCCTATCAAATGTCCCACTCCTCGTAACTTGTGCCACGATGCCTCTGGCATTTATGGCGGGCGTCTATGTGACCGTATCCAAACTCGTTTGGCTTTCTATTTTTGTCTTGCTCTTGGGATGCGTCCCCCTCTTCATCCTCTGGAGTATCTTCATGTTTAATATGGTTGTGCTGCTTGGGTACAAACTTCCTCTCATTGGTCGCTTCGCCGACCAACTACTTATTTGCTTTCTTCGATTAGTAGGGGGAGGCACTGCAGGGAGTGGGACTACGGGGCCTGCAGCTACATCTGACGCCACCGCCCCCACTTGAACAGATGATTTTAAGCCTACATGTTACAGAAAGATGGCGTCAGTTCCAGTCTTGAATCTATATTATCTTCTCGCTAATTATGTACCGATATTCCTACCATTAGCTCGTTCTAAGTCACATTACCTGCCGTTGTTTCGATTTAACTAGCCTGCCTGTCAGTTGTGAGAATCAGTGGTCTCCAATTAATTTTGTGTATCCAAAATGCTTTGTGATTAGCTCTCCTCGATTATATCTATAAATAATAGCACAGTTTGGCAGAATGAAGTTTTGTAATTGTATTTCATCATCACAAAGTTCCATACCCTTTCACTTTCCTTAACATTACTTAGATGCATACCTTTGCATTAATTAATTGAATCGTCTCATTCAATTTATTATAATGTTTCCGGGAGAATATATCAGTATTGGTGTGCCTTACTTATTAATTCGGATGTAATAATGATATAAATCTAAACTCAGCAATTAATGATTTTATCTATTTTTCTCTTTTATATTATTGATATATAATGCTACTGGTTATAATAAAAAATAAGAGTCAAAAGAATTGTGCAGGGTAATATCTTCTCTCTCTCTCTAAAGAATTGTGCAAAGTAACATCTACTCTCTCTCTCTCTCTCAAGCTATCAATTTACCTATAAATTTATCGATGTACACCTATGATATATGATCTCATATACAATTATACATATAACATATGTAAATTTATATATACAAAAGAGGGTTTTGTTCACTAAGTATATATTAATTAATTTCTATAGCTGTCTTATGGGTGCTATTTTTATTTTCAATTTGCTTTTGTGGACTGACAATTTAGAGGTCAAATGAGTTAAGCAAACTATTCATAAGGCATTGTGGTCCACTTATCATGTTGACTATTAGTCTACACTGCTATATTATTTCACCGAGATTTCTCAAACTGTTTTGAGGAGATATCTTGCATATATGTATTTGGTTTTTATACTCCATTTCATTTTGATGCTGATAGTATATTCCGTAATTCGACGAACATTTGCATCTTTTGCATGTGCTTAGTAGTTTACAATTCTGTGCGCCAAAGACCATCATCGAGAGCAGCAAATGTACAGTTGGCTCCAATTGTCATATAGCATTCCCATAATTACTTGATTTGGTTTTTAAGTCATTTCATCATAAAAACAAATGAAACACAAAAATTCTAAATATAACCTAAAAAAATACTAAGCGCGTGCAGTATACACGGAAAGCGTATGGAGGCGCAAAAGCTTGTTGCAAACGAGAATAATACAAATATAAATAACCCAAAATTTCTAAAGATATCCTAATAAATATAAATAGAGAATTATTCGGAAACACAAAGAAATTTCTTAGGATATTGTCTAAAGTCCAACAATTTAATACTAAAATCAAGTTAACACAAAGAAGTATTACATGATATAATTAATTCATAGGTTTATCAAAATAGAGTATGAAAACCAAATCTTGAAATTCTCTATATCAGGAATTGATCCCATGGCCAAACCTTCTCCACACCGGTTTTGGCAATGTGGAATACCGGAAGTCCAGTCTACTGAAGAAAAACCATTCAAACGGGAATAGGCAAGATTTATATCAAAAAAGTATCATCGAATTCAATGAAATGAGAGCTAGTTCAGCTAGCTAGCTATGTGTTTCAAGTGATTCTAGGTGTCTGTAGCTCAAACTCTGTTTGTGCAAAGTGTGCAGCTACAGCCTCTCTCTGTTTATAGAAAGGGGGATTGAGACGGGAAGGTTCGGCTAGTGGCCGAGGCATGACGTCTTGAAACATCTACCTAAACCATGGAATTCAAGGGATCTTGATGCAATTGGAAGCATATTGAGTGCACAAAACAGATGCATGCTTGCAATTGTTGAGCGGTAAGCTTCCATCCAAAAGTTAAAACTTTTACTAGACTTGGCAGTATCTCCTCATACTATCTAAACAAGTCAGCCATTTATTCAGCTTCTGAGACACGACCATAAGCAAAAAAAAAAAAAAAAAAATAGTTGTTTTATTAATTCCTTTTTGCATTAGAAATCAAATACATTTCTCCATGAGCTTTATAGGCCTACACAGATGACGTTGACACTTGTGTCTTAGCTTCATAGCCCGTGCGTAAGCACAGTAAAAAGATATGTAGAGGATATTACAGCATTGCAACATGTAAATCCAATCGGACCTTTCGGCCCAATTCGAGCCTGTTAAACCTAATTTCGCGGCCCATCAAGATAATCAAGAGAGAAAGAAGAAGACCCACGGAAGCTCGGCCTCACGCAAAACCGGCACCCTCTCCACATGGCCGCCTCCTAGAACTTCCTATTTTGTCTCTTTTTTTTTTTTTGCTAAATTCCTATTTTGTCTCTTCCCCGACCAATTTTGTCACTTTTTAAACAACTTTGAATAATTATCTAAATGTAAAACGCAATTTTTTCATATTGTACTTGCGACAATATTTTCATATTATTGATATAAAGAAAGTCATATTAGTAACCCACACGTGCGTTTCACTAATTGAAAGAGATTTCAAAACATTATCGAACAAGTGAAAAATTTTGTACACTACAATGAGTCTTGTTGTGCTATTTGTAGAAGTTAGACACGATATATACGTATCTAGTTAAGATGCATTAAATTAAAATTTCACTAGCATGGTGAAAAATTGGGCTATACAAAATATAAAAAAGGGAAGTGAGGCAAAAAATTTAATCAAACAAATTCAATATACTATAGATTTTTAAATATATTTCAATTTGGATAGTTACAAAATGATCATAATTTTGGTTTTTGAGTTAACTTGGATTGATTTGACTCAAGTTGAATTTATCGATATTTTAAGTTGTATAAATAAAGATTCGGATGTTAATTTTGGTAATTGTATTCATTTTGCTAAATGATAAATACTTTTTTTTTCATGACTGTAAGTGTGAAAAATGTTTCACATAATAATGTTGTCAATAGAAATAAAAAAATTCATCTGTCTTATATTAAAAATGTTTGAATTGATCTTTCTACATGGAATGTAAGATATTTCATGTTGATAATGCTTTTAATAAAACTCTTTTCCATTCCTTAAGATTTGGAAAAAAATAATTTGAGTTTACCTTAAAATTTTTCTATTTTCTATTTTATTTAATTTATTTTTTAATCTAGAGAATCCCATTGAGTGGGATTCACGGTTTTCTTAAGGTTTCCTTGAAAATCTTGTCGTTGGGGAGCACCCCATCATTATTCTAAACCCCTAAACCAGTCAATGTCATCAATTAATTTCACTCCTTTAATTTCTACCTACTTGTCTCCTTCTTATTGGTCCTCTCTCTCTCTCTCTCTCTCTTCTTCTTCGTCAACGTCGCAAAAAGAAAAAGAAGCCTCTTCCTTCTTGGCCTAGCTTTCAAGCTAGACAGAGCGAGCGTGGAGAGAGAGAGAGAGAGAGAGACGATTTGTGTTGGTTCCTAGGAGAGGCCGGAGCGTTCCGTGGCTAGACGTGCTGGCGAGTGGCTTTGTTTTGGTTTGATCAACCTGCTTTCCATGCAGTTTATGTTTTTATTTTCCTAGTCGTGGTGATGTAGTTCAGCTGTAGAATTTGTTGCTACTGGTCTTGTTTTGCATGAAAGTGGTCTTTATTTTTGTCATGTATCTTGACCGTGCTGGGCATCATTTGCTATTTGCCATGGAATGATTCTGTTCTTTCAGTTGCATGCTCCTGATAGTAAAGATCTAGCGGAGAAATGACTAGCGTCTCTGATTATGGGCTAGTGAGAGACGAGGATCAAATGCTTCATGAGACCCGGTCTTTGCAGACCCCGTCTCATAACTGTTGAACTGAAGCTGAAATTCCGACCCTAAAAAACAAAGAAAAAGAAAACTGAAGCTGCGATTGTGATTTGAGGAGGCATGGCATATCTGCTTTTTTGCATCTCTGAGTCTTCATCGGAGATTGTGGCCACATGTTATGTGTTCAGGGTCTCCCTCGCGCACGTAATGGTCTATATGATAGAATATTTAAATAATAAATCACGTTTTATTTAATAACTTAAGTTTTTAAAACAGTTGGTAATGATCTTACCAAATATCACATAATATTTCACTTGTTTCTCTAACTAAATATGTCCACGCTTAATATTAGACAAAAAGACTAAACTAAATGTAAGCGGGAGTGATAAAATATTTAAATAATGAGAAAAAACCACAAATGAACCCCAAATTTGCCATTTGTGACATATTCATCATAAACTAATTTTTCGTGATACAAAAGACTCGAAACTTGTATTCTATACTTGTGACACCGATTTTTTTTTATTTATTTATATGTACATGTGTCATACATATACAATTTTAGGGTTTTTGGTGTTGTAAAAAAGCTTTTGGCAAATGTGTCATATTTTACAAGTTTGGGGTAACTATGTCATATAGGTACAAATTTAGGGTATGAGGTAGATGTGAGCATAGTTTAGAGTTCTTGGTGACTTTTATTCTTAAATTAAGAGTCACCCATTCATCTAATAGCTTAAGAGTCTATATGTTTTGTCGAAAATGTGTCATTTCTAGAAAATATTGTCCAAGAAATTATTTTACGGGAAAATGACTTTATTTTCTGGTATTTGATTGAAACTTGAAAAAGACCCTGAAAGCATTTTTTATCATTTGGTAAGGAAAATCTAATATGGAAAATTATCAAAAAATTTGTATTTTTTAAAAATATTTATTTTGAAGTATTTTTCATTCATATGTATTTTCCCTTTTTTCTTTTTCCTTGGTCAATTGTTGGCCCCAATAAGCTCAAGCCTTGACCAAGTTTGGCAAGGCTCGAGCTTGCTAGATTCCTGCAAGATCGAGGCTTGTCGCTAAAGGCCACGAGCTTGCTAGCCTTAGGCAAGCTCGAGCCTTGCCACTAGAGGCGAGACCGTGAGCTTGTTCGATCTAGTGAGGCTTGAGCCTCAATGCTAGAGGTTGTGAGCTCGCTAGCCGTTGTTGTGGCTAGCAACCTATCGAGGAAGAAGCAAAAAGGAAAAAGAAGAAAAGAAAAAATTTAAAATAATAAAACTTGAGTTTTCAAAATAATTAAAAATTCAAACTTTTTTTTTCCGTTGAGGATCAGAACTTGCGCATGGCTTTTGTGGACTCGGGTTTGAGGTTCAAGACCAAAGCTTGACGGTAGGGGACTTGAGCACAGCCCTTATAGACCCAAGTTTGGGTGTGGAAGCATCGGGTGTGATATTTTTGGATCATTTCACTTGGAATATTATTCGCTTTGGCTTGTCCCATACTGAGCCTTATGGTTTTGTCATTTGACTTATAGATAGGCACTTTTGGAGGAAGTCACCCATCTTGAAATTTGTCTATCATGTCACTTTGGTCCAGTGAAGTTCATCGTGTCAAATGCATTACTTTCTTCCAATTCTCTTTTACTATTCAATCAATTTTAGGCAGAAAAAGAAATTCAGATGTACATTTTTTATTAAAGAGAAAAAGAGATGAATATGTGAATCGATGACCCAACTTAACGCAACGGTAAAATGTGGGCTAGGGAGGTTCATCAAAGCCAATCCGGTTGAACTCGACTTGGTCTCTACAACTCTGTTGAATTAGATTCTTAGGACAGAGGGCATTTCACTCAAAAGTCACAGGCAGACTCACCCACGGAGAGATGGATGTGAAGGTGTCTATAAATGACCAGGAGATCTGGAAGCAGAGAAAGCGGCGATTGGAGGCGTTAATCAGGGCCGACCGGGGCCAGCGACAGCACGATCCTGCGCAACCTGACAAGTTTGTAAGTCCTCTGCTATACCAGGCCCCGAAGGAAGGGGGCGTCGACCAGTTCATCAAAGCCCTAGAGGATCATTGTGTCATGGAAGAAGTGTCGTTGCCCGTCCTTCTCGGGCTACGCAGCCCTGCCAAGAATACATTGCTTCACACTGCGGCAGGTATATATATTGAAAAGGGTGGGACCGTAACATATTATTTTTTGTTCTGCACCTTTTAAAAATGTACAAACTTGCGTGCTCAAATTAACCTGACATGAATGGAAAACAGAGAGTGATGATATTGTCAGAGCAGTCATCGATTTCGTCCCTGAGAACTTGATCTCATGTAAGAACTCCAGACGAGAGACACCGCTACACATTGCAGCTAGAGCTGGAAAATCCGGTGAGGTAGAGCTTCTCCTTCCCAAAGGGAAGCCAAGATGCATTGACCGCACCGGCAACTCCGCTCTTCATGAGGCCGTGAGGAATCGTCATTACGAGGTGATCCGCATGCTGGTGAGTGAAGATCCCAATCCACTGTATCGTCAGAACAAGGAAAGCAAGCCTCCATGGTGCATAGCTGTCGAAACAGGCGATGTGGAGGTTCTCAAGCTCTTGTTGGAAGCGCCAAACGATGGCGAAGACCAAAGGAGATCAGAGAGTCAAAGGGTTTTCGGCATGTCACCTGTTCATCTCGCCATTATGTACCAGAAAACGGGTAATCCCTGCTTTCATGCTCCTGCTTATTCTTTGATCTTCTTGGCCAGTCTTCTGTTTTCTTCATATCGGTTTCCCTTAGAGGTGCAAAAATCACGTTTGACAAGTAAAGTCTAATTTACTGAGGCTCATGCACATATGGGATGATAGCTTACCATCCTAAGGCGCAATATTGTGAGTCACCTGCATCAACCCCTACTGGAGAATCCCAGCTATTGTGTTCATCCCAAATGATTAGACTCTTGCCTTGGATATAGATATGCTGAGAGAGATGTGGAAAAAGAAGCCGTGGCTATTTCAATTGAAAGATGCAGGATACGGCACTCCACTTCACTTTGCAGTGTACACGAATTATCTTGATGGAGTCAAGTTCTTGCTCGAGAAGCTCCCAACAAGCGCCCTAGAGCAAGACAACAAGGACAGCTATCTTCCTATCCATGTTGCTTGCATGATGAATCATGTAAGGATCGTCAAGGAGCTACTTCAGCAATGGCCAGGCCCCGCAGAGTTTCTAGCTAGGCTAGGACAAAATATTCTCCATGTGTCAGCTAGGCACGGAAGCATTGCAACGGTCGGTAGTGCTTCTTGCACGACATAGAAGAGTTGATCTTAAGTTGGTAAACATGAATAACATGACGGTCCATATTATCCCAAGAAAACGCATATGTACAATTAGAGGAACTCAAGCTTTATATGATAGGTCATGACTCCCTCTCTAGGCGATGTGGGACAAGAGATGTGCCACCTTTCTGCGATGTCCGGAGACCGAGGAACCGAGGTGCGTACGCATCGCCATCCCTCCTCCCCGCACACCATCGCCAGGGCCGTCACACTCTGCCCTCCTTGGGAGCACAGCGTCCTCACTGTGGCCCCACACGAGATCGGGAGTCGGCTCTGATACCACTTGTGACATCCCGGGTCTTCACTGTACATATATTGTCCGCTTTGGACACTAAGTCCTTATGGTTTTGTTCCTCTCGGGACAATCCAAGGGAAGGGGTCCCTCTAATCTGTGTGACGCGTTTTAAAGCCGTGAGGACTCAAGTGTCCAAAGCGGACAATATATGTACAGTGGAGACCTGGGATGTTACAGGCTATTTGTAAGCCAACCGGTTGGAGCCTAAGGAAACGACTGGAACCATTGGAATTGAATAGATACAAGGACCAAGCTAATACTCGCACTGTCGTGGCGGCACTTGTGGCCTCTGTCACTTTCACTTCTGTTTTTTCCGTTCCTGGAGGATTTAATGGTTTTGACCTAGATGCAGGAATCCACATATTGCTCCACAAAGCCATGTACAAAGTCTTCATGACGTGCAACTCCATCGCCATGTATAGCTCGATCATGGCGATCATGATCCTCCTCTGGTCACATGTTAATGATCCTTACACGATGCTATTGGCCATTCTCCTATCAAATGTCCCATTGTTCGTCACTCTTTTTGCAATGCCTCTGGCATTCATGGCGGGCGTCGACGTGACCATATCCAACCTCACTTGGTTATCAATTATTGTCTTGGTTTTGGGATCCGTCGCCCTCTTCATCACCTTGGGTCTCTTCATTTTGCTGTATCTGCCGCTTGGGTGCAGACATCCCCTCATCCGCGGCTTCATTGATAGAATTATTTTTGTGGGCCTTTTGATAGCGAGGAGGGAGGCTGCAGGGAGTAGGACTGCGGGACGCGCAGCTACATCCTCCACCCCCGCTTGAATGGATGATATAAACCTATATGTTCCAGAAAGATGGCGTCTGATCCAGCCTTGAATTTACTATCTTCTCGCTAATTATGTATCGATTTCCGTACCTTTGGCTCCTTCTTAGATCATTAGTTGCTGCTGTTTCGGTTTAGTGATCCGAAATATTTTGTCGTTAGCTACTCAATGATATCCATAAACAATAGCAAAAGAGTTCAGTAATTGAGTCACATCATCACAAAGCTGTATTCCCTCTCACTTCCATCATAAGCTAGAAGTTTGCATTCCCTCTCTTCGTTTATATAAAGGGGAATTGAGATGGGAGTGTTCGGCTACCGGCAGAGACATGACGCCAAGAAACATCTAATCCCGTCGAATTTAAGGGATCTCGATGCAATTAAGAAGCAACCGGAGTGCACAAATTTTATGTCGTTATCAAATGGGTATTTTTGCTTAGAAACTCATCTAGAAATAGAAATAGAAAAATCTATTTCTTTTCAAGAAATCAATTTCTGCACCTAAACATTTGGGATTTATTACTTCAATTAAAAAAATACAAAATAAGGAAGATTTGGATTACAATGTGAATTTGAAAAGACGGAGGTTTAAGAAATCACATCGTTATCATCTCAATCACTTTTTGCAATATCAATCTGTCTTTAGTTTATCTCCTACGATCGTGATTCATCTAAATAAAATACATGAGCTTTTCACAAAATTTATTGGTCAAAAGTTGAGGCGAAGTTACTTTTGGATTAATATTAGTTAGTGGGAGATTAATTAATGAGAATTTGAGAGCAGAAAGGTACCTGCTTTTGCATGTGCAAGTCCACCAACAGAAGGCTGAAGGAAAGTGTACATGACTCGATATTTGACATCCTATATAGAATGACATTAGCATAAAATCGGCTACCTTTTTTCATTCCTATTTGTCGACACCCGAGTTTGCTCACGAGTCTGTCAACTATCTTAGGGATGAAACTTGCTGGCAATGTCGGAATCCAACCCTAAATCGAAGACGGTCATCATTTCACCGTCTTGCACTCATTTTTTTTTACCACCGAGTTTCTTCTCCATGTTGCGAATAAGGAACATTGTAGTTGCAGGACCTCTAGGACTCTATCCGATCCATGTGGTGAAAGCTATTTTTGGCGGAACAAACTCAAATCGAAATATACTTTCCGATACAAGAGATGGGCGCCGAAGCTCGGTATGAAGTGTCCTCTATGATCGCTGCTAGCTTTCCTCGCTCTCCTGAGGGTCGCTCTTCTCTTATAGGCTTCTCTGGAGGCCCGACCAGAATTTGGACCTTTTGGCCCAATTCGAGCCCTTTAAGCTTAAATCTTCAGCCCATCAAGCTTTTGACCCTAATCCTCTGCCCGTCGCGTTTCTCTCTTCATTACCGGCGTCTTCTCGTTCGCCTTCCGGTCGTTGCTTCCATCTCGTTCTTCCTCTCGGCTGCTGCTGAGCTTCGCCACCTCGCCTCCTGTGCTCGCTCTCGTCTCACCTTCACCTCCGTCCCCGCCATCTCCATCTCGTCCCCTCACCATTAGCTCAAGTCGCTGCTCTCGCTGGTTCATCGTCGCCACCTCCAGCTTGTCTTCACCGGCCCAGCATCCTCCTCCCGTCACTCGCCAACCCACAGCCACCACCTCCTTCCAGTCGCTGCGCCACTACCTCTCAGCTCCACCCTCTCGCTGGTACGTCCTCATCGCCTTTTCCATCTCTCCATCCTCACAGCCAGCTCTCTCTACGCCCTCCTCACCACAACTCCCTCCTTCGACTCCACCATCTCCAACTCACACTATACTGTAGCTGCTCGCTCTATCGCTCTCGTCTCCGCCGCTGCTCACTTTCTTGAAACCATAGTCTCTGGTCTCGTCATCTCGGTCATTCGCCATCTCCATGTTGTCACCATACTCTCTCGGTCACTCACTCTCCAAATCCGTCGTTCCCTCGTCTCCTTTACCCTCGGTTTCTTGCTCCCTCTCGGTTTCTGTTGCACATCATCGCTCACGGCAATCTTGCTCCCTGAAGGTATCTCCTTCACATTTTATTATGTTCAAGGTCAAAATTGTATTCCCAGACGATTTGTGTAATTGTGGTTTACTTGTGGTTAATTAGCATGTTTTTTTTTTTTTTTGGTAACCGAAGACTCCACCACGGACCCCGTGCCCAAATGGCTCCTGAGAGCCGGGTCCCTATACCTCGGAGGAGACTAGCTTAGCAACCCATCGTCAGGGCCCCCCACTTAAATCGTTAGTAATTGCGGGTTTTGAATTCTCTATCTCTGCGATGAGGGAGGGACTCTCAATCAACGCAACTATTCACTAATGGATTGCTTAATTAGCATGTTTATAGTGAGTTGAGTGTTTAATCACATTTTCTTTAGAATAGAGATGAAAATGACCAAAAAATTGGATACAATTATGAAGTATAATAAGTTAGTACTTTAATAACCAAGTGACATTTTAGTGATAGAATGACATTTTAGCAGTATTTAGGTAGAATAGAAGTTAGCTCATGTTTCAACTAAAAGACAAAAAAGTGATAAATTAAAAATTGGAATTGTTTTAAGCTTAGAATTGTATATTAGAAGTTGACATTTTAGTAGTATTTAGGTAGAATAGAAGTTTTTGCAGTGCGTGGGAATTGTTAAGTCAATTTTTAGAATTCTATATCCAATCCAGCTTTATCCAACTTTAGGTTGGATCTTTATCCAGCATTTTATCTGAATATATTTAATCTAGAGAACGCCATCAAATAGCATATAACATTATTTAATATCCTATCTGGACTCAAATCTAAACCACCTAACGTAGTTCAAGAGTAAAAGTGAAATTTTAGTAAGTTCTAAGGCCAAGAAAGGCAACTGAAAAAAATTCATTAATCTTTGAACATGGCTTTCTGAAATGTTGCAAAGCCCAAACGAGGAAGGACCTGCCCAGGACTTTGCTTATGCTAGCTTTCATTCAACGTAAGTTCTTTACGAGACAATAACTATTGAACAAAAGCTGCGATTGTGGTTTGAGTAGGACTGAACCATCTGCTTTTTACCCACTCTAAGTCTCCACGGAGGAATTAACAATTAACATGTTGACTAAATGTTACATGTTCAGGTTACAGACTCTCTCCTCCCTCTTCACCCTCCACCAGCCCCCCCCCCCCCAAAAAAAAAAATCCCCTCTCGCATTGGTCTCCAGTAGACATCTAGAGAACAACTAGGACCCGCTTTGCACTTTTTGGGCCTTTGAATAGTTCTGTTTTTTCTCCAGCTATTGTTTATAATTTGCGATCCTTTGCTCATCCTCCCACCCTCTCTGTCTCTTTTCCATTACCTCCCTAATTGCCTTGCTTTGCGGAAGGCGGTGATGACACAAGTGGCAAGACAAAAGGATATGAACTGATTTCTTTCGTACCAAATATGCCATTACTTCTCTAAGTAAGGTATCTATCCTTCCTACCAGTCATAACTACTTTAAATGAGGAATCAAATAACACCTCTCTCTCCTCTTCACCCCCCACTCCCCACCCCCAAAAATCGCCTCTCGCATTGGTCTCTAGTAGACATCTAGAGAACAGCTAGGACCTGCTTTGCCCTTTTTTGGCTTTTGAATAGTTCTGTTTTTTCTCCAGCTATTGTTTATAATTTGCGATCCTTTGCTCATCCTCCCACCCTCTCTGTCTCTTTTCCATTACCTTCCTAATTGCCTTGCTTTGCGGAAGGCGATGATGATGCAAGGGGCAACACAAAAGGAGAATGGACTGATTTATCCGTATCAAACATGCGATTACTGCTCTAAGTAAGGTATTTGTCCTTTGTATTAAATAAGTAAACATGTCATAACTACTATAAATGAGGAATCCTATAACATCTAAAGTCTCACATTAGAGTAGAAAAAATTTGTGAAGTGATTCATAAGTTGAGACCTACATCAAGTTGCATCACCTCGGAGAATCTTAAAAAAAAAAATGCGAGACAAAAGGATAATGGACCTTTTTTTTTTCATTTCATACCAAACATGACACTGCTACGCTAAGTAGGGGATCTATCCTTTGTACCAAACATGTCATAACTACTTTAAATGAGGAATCCTTTAACACCTCAAGTCTCACATTGAAGCACAAAAGATTTGTAAAGCGATTCATAAGTTGAGACCTACCACTTCGATCCCTTTACCAGTAGGGTCGCATGCCCATTGGCATGCGGGGTCCACTTAAAAAGACAAAAATATGATACTAGTGAAAGATATGATATGAAGTATGAAACATGCCCATAAGAACTTGTTTCAATTTCTTTTAAATGTTATAATGCCCCCTCTCTACAACTATGTTAAAAACCATCTTTGGGGGTAGATGTTAAGGTTTGACGCCTTAGAAATTGTCCTGTCAACCTAATGCATCCATTAAGAAAAATTTGAACCATAACATTCGATGCGAAATATAGAGTCTACGACTTTTAGTGGTTTAGATTTTGGATGTATCTATAGAGTCTACCACTTTTAGTGGTTTAGATTTTGAATGTGTCTATGTCTAAATAAAATTTTGCTTTTTGCTTAATTTGAATGTTGCAGTTTGACATGTTTTAAAAATTTTAAACATCAGAAACTTTCACAATATGCAAAGGTTGAGATGTAAGTTTGTATATATTTTTGGCACCTTTTTCTAATGTTTTAAAATTGTACAGAAAAGTAAAAATTAATTACTATTATTTTTTTTTATTACAAAAACGTAATTCTAACAAATAAGTCCATACAATTATGTAACAGTTTTTCCCCAGATACAGGCTTAAGCCTTAAGGGACGTTTCGCGTTGTAAAAAAGACAAAGAAGCATGAATGGACCGCTGCTTCAAGCTTTTTCTTTTCAAGAGTTTAATGAGGGAATCGATTGTTTGGGTGAAAAACTGTGGTTCTTTTACTCTTTTTCTTGCTTTGCAATTTGATTTTTATTCATTGTGAAATATCTAAAACCTTTCAAAATATACGAATATTGATGCATACAATGACAACTTTTTTTATCTAATTTTTTTTTTCCATTTTTGAAAATATATTGGAAACTTTGACGAGAAAGTGGACGAGTAACCTTATTCTCAATTGGAAGGTGACCGACACGCATGTAATAATTCACCATGTCAATAGCGCACTTGTTCCAAATCTCTTTCACTATAATCAATCACTTCTTGGGGAAAAAAAATTCTTTATTTTTTTATTTTTCTTGGTTTCTTATTACTGATCGTCCTAGGAAATATAATTATGGCAAAAGGTGGACCCGTCGCCGTTGAAGGACTTGGCGGGGTCATCAGTTGTGGTGTATCCATCCAAAAAGAAGAAAAACAGAGATGAATACGTGAATAGGAGACCCAACTTAACCTAAAGTATGGGTATGAGGGGAGGTTCAGCAAAGCCAATCACTCGTGGCTATAAATATGGCAAATTTGAGTCCCTAGGACACCAGGGCAAATTCATTCGAAAGTCAGAGACATGGTCATAGTCACACGCAGAGAGACGGATGTGAAGCTGTCTATAGATGATCAGGAGGAGATTTGGGAGCGGAGAAGGCAGAAACTGGAAGCGTTAACGGGGGTCGATCCGAGCCAGCGACAGGCCGATCCTGCACAACCTGACAAGTGTATAGATCCCCTGCTATTCTCGGCCGCGAAGGAAGCGGACGTCGACAAGTTCATCAAAGCCCTGGAGGATCATTGCGCCAAGCAAAGAGTGTCTTTGCACGTCCTTCTCAAGCGACGCAGCCCCTCCGAGAGCACATTGCTTCACGCTGCGGCAGGTATGTTAAAAAGGGTGCCACTATACATTTCAAAATTCTTGTATCTTTCGCGCCCAAATTAACCTGACATGAATGGAATACAGAGACTATGATAATGTTAAAGCGGTCATCCATTTCTTCCCCGAGCACCTGATCTACTGTGCGAACTCCAGAGGAGAGACGCCGCTTCACATTGCAGCTAGAGCCGGGAAAGCTGTTGCGGTGGAGCTTCTCGTTCGCCAAGGGGTGCTGATAGACCCTGACCGCTGCGGCAACTCTGCTCTGCATGAGGCCGTGAGGAATCGCCATCGCAAGGTGATCGGTCAGCTGGTGAGAGAAGACCCCAGCCTGCTGTATTGTGAAAATAACGAAAGCAAGTCTCCGTTGTGCATAGCAATCGAAACAGGGGACTTGGAGGTTCTCACGCTCTTGTTGGAAGCGCCAAACAATGGCGAAGACTGGAGGAGATCAAAGGGCGAAAGGATCTTCCGCATGCCACCTGTTCATGTGGCCATTTTACTTAAGAAAAAGGGTAAATCCTACTTTTGTGCTCTCGCTTATTCTTTGATCTTCTCGGTCACTCTCTTGCGTTCTTCATTTTGGTTTCCACTAGGGGTGGAAAAATCAAGCGTCACAAGCAAAAGTCTAGATTATGGTATGATAGCTTGCTATCCTACGGGGTAAAATTGTGAATCAACTCCCGATACTTTGGATCGTCTTAAACGGGATCAACTTTTATTAAAGAATTACAGACATTTTATTCATCCCAATGATTAACTACCTATGTTGTATTTAGATATGCTGATCAAGATGTGGGAAAAAAAGCCGTGGCTATTTCAATTGAGAGATGCGGGGACGGAACTCCCTCCACTTCGCAGCATACAAAAATTATCTCGATGGAGTCAAGTTCTTGATCGAGAAGTTCCCAACAAGTGTCTTGGAGCAAGACAACATGGGCTATCTCCCTATCCATGTCGCCTGCATAAAAGATAACGTCAGGATCGTCAAGGAGCTACTTCAGCAGTGGCCAGACCCCGCAGAGTTTCCAACTGAGCTAGGACAAAATATTCTTCACGTGTCGGAAAGGTACGGAAGCATTAAAATTGTCAAAGACATACTGAAAAGTCCCGAATTTGGTCACCTCATAAATGCAAGAGATTTCAACGGGAATACCCCACTACATCTAGCTGCGTTGCACTACCAACCTTCGGTCGTGCTTCTTGCACGAGACCGGAGAGTTGATCTTAAGCTGGTCAATAAAAATAACATGGCGGCTCTCGACGTAGTAGAGCAGGACATTAAAGGGTTTTCTTTTGGGAAGGTACGACCTTTTACACTTTTCTCACGGCTAATTATTTGTAATGCTAATTAGGGACATAACTAGATCATAAATTAGTGAGGCATGTCATTTGGTGAGATTTGTAATTTAGTTGCCAAAATCATAGTATTTTTTTTTTTTATCTCTCTCTCTCTTTTTTTTTTTTTTTACTTTGATTCGCCGCTTGCAGTTATATACACGGATAACTATGCAATGTGCTGGAGCACTGAGAAGTGGAGATTTAGCTATCTGCAAGTCAACCGGTCGGAGCCCACAGAAACGACCTGTAGTGGTGAGGGACTAGGAGGGACATAGGAGCCTAGCAGATTCTCACGTAGTCGTGTTGGCGCTTGTGGCTTCTGTCACTTACACATCTGATTTTTCCATTCCAGGAGGATATAATGGCGCCGAAAGAGATGCTGGTATCCCCATATTACTCCACAAAGCCATGTACAATGTCTTTGTGATTAACAACTCCCTCGCCATGTACAGCTCCATCACGTCACTCGGGATCCTCCTCTGGTCCTATGTTAATGATCCTTACGTGGCGCCATTTGCCTTTCTCCTATCAATTGTCCCACTCCTCGTAACTTGTGCCACGATGCCTCTGGCATTTGTGGCGGGCGTCTATGTGACCGTATCCAAACTCGTTTGGCTTTCTATTTTTGTCTTGCTCTTGGGGTCCGTCCCCCTCTTCATCCTCTGGAGTGTCTTCATGTTTGATACGGTTGTGCTGCTTGGATACAGACTTCCTCTCATTAGTCGCTTCGCCGACCTACTGTTTATTTGCTTTCTTCGAGCAGTAGGGGGAGGCACTGCAGGGAGTGGGACTACGGGGCCTGCAGCTACATCAGTTCGGGGCGCTCGTGACGCCACCGCCCCCACTTGAACAGATGATTTTAAGCCTACATGTTACAGAAAGATGGCGTCTCTTCCAGTCTTGAATCTATATTATCTTCTCGGTAATTATGTACTGATATTCCTGCCGTTAGCTCGTTCTAAGTTACATTACCCGCCGCTGTTTCGATTTAACTAACCTGCCTGTCAGCTGTGAGAATCAGTGGTCTCCAATTTTCTGTCTCCAAAATATTTTTGTAATTGTATCTCATCATTACAAAGTTCCATACCCTTTCACTTTCCTTAACATTACTTAGACGCATACCTTTACATTAATTAGAAAGGAAAACTGAATCGTCTCATTCAATTTAATATAATGTTTCCAGGATAATATATTAGCATCGGTGTGTCTTACTTATTAATTCGGATGTAATAATGATATAAATCTAAACTCACCAATTAATGATTGTATCTGTTTTCTCTTTTATATTATTGATGTATAATGCTACTAGTTATAAGAAAATAAGGTATAAGAGAATTGTGCAGGGTAATATCTACTCTCTCTCTCTCTCTCTCTTCTCAAGGTATCTATTTTCCTATAAATTTATTGATGTACACTTATGATATATGATCTTGTATACTTATAACATATACATTTATATAGGAAAGAGGTTTTTGTTCACTAAATGAGGTTCTTTAATTAGTTAATTTCTATAGCTGTCTTATGGGTGCAATTTTTATGTTTAATTTGCTTTGCTGGACTAAGAATTGAGAGGTCAAATAAGTTATGAGAACTACTCATCACGTGTTGTTGTCATGATGACTCTTAGTCTACATTGCTAATTAGTTACAGTGCGATTCCTCAAACTGTTTTGAGGAGATATCTTCCATTTATCTGTATTTGGTTTTTATACTCCATTTCATTCGGATGCTACCAGTGTTTTGCATGATCCGAGGAACATCTGCACCTTTTGCACGTGCTTAGTAGTTTGCGACTCCCCATACCAGAGACCATCATCGACAGCAATAAACGTACCGTCGGCAAGAATTCTATCTAGCATTCTCATAATTACTCGATTTGGTTTTAAGTCGTTACGTCATAAAAACAAATGAAACACAAAAATTCTAAAGATAACATAATAAAATACTAGGCACGTGGGCTATAAATGGAAAGCGCATGGAAGCAAAAAAGCTTGTTGCAAAAGAGAATAACCTCATAAATTATATATAGAGAATAATTCGAAAACAAAAAGAAATTTCTTAGCATATTGTCTAAAGTCTAACTGGATAACTAATAAAATCAAACAAAACTATCTAAGATTCTGATTTAATCTAATTTAATCCTAAAATCAAGTTAACACAAAGAAAGATTACATTATATAATTAATTTCTAAATTTATCAAATAGCACATGAAAATCAAATCTTGATATTCCCTATATCAGGGATCAACCCTGTGGCTGAATGTTCTTCAGTACACTGGTTTCAGCAATGTGGAATGTTGGAAGCCTAGTCTACCGAAGAAATACCATTTAAACGGGAATAGGCAAGACCGATATCGAAGAAAATGTCATTGGATTCAATGAAATGAGAGCTGGCTCAACTAGCTATGTGTTTCAAGTGATTCTTGGCGCCTGTGGCTCAAACTCTGTATGTGCAAGGTAGGTGTGTACTTTGTGCAGCTACAACGTCTCTTTGCTTATAGAAAGAAGCATTAGGACGGGAATGTTTGGTTACTGGTCGAGACATAACGTCCAAAAACATCTAAACCATGGAATTCAAGGAATCTCGATGCAATTGGAAGCATCCGGAGCGCACAAAATAGATGCAGCCTTGCTATCATCGAGTGGTAAAGCTTCCATCCAAAAGATAAACTTTTGCTAGACTGGGCATCATCCCATCTAAATGAGGCCACTATTTATTCAGTTACTGAAACTCGACTATTGACATAAAAATTAGTTACTTTATTAATTCCTATTACATTAGAAAACAAATACTTTTCTCTATGAGCTTAAGGGCGTACAAAATGACATCGACACTTGATGTCTCCTAGCTTTATAGCCCGAACGTAAGCACAATAAAAAAAATATGTAAATGATATCACAGCATTACAACATGCCCTGGTCAAGAGATGTGTTGAATCATCATCCATGTTACTTTCGAGCGTGCCTTTTCATTATTACCTGAGGCAATCCACACCCGCACCTGCCCATGGGTTGGGTAATTGGGGAAATGCGAGTCTATCACTGGGATAATAATATGAGTTCTGAGCTTCTGCCCAAGATGGGAATGTAACACTTGGTTTCCTAGTGCGATAATAGATTCTTGCTCCGACTGTGTTGCTTAAATGACAGAGATCACATTAAGGAAACCCAATCTGACTATCATTAACTCATATCTAATTATAATTGACTTGACTCATGACGACAACAAAGGTGAATCACACCTTCATCACCTTTTCTACTAGATAGAGCCGACTGATGCCAACGGTCCAATGGGCTTTTCACGGTGATATCCAATTGGACCTTTCGGCCTAATCCAGCCTGTTAAACCTAATTTCTCGGCCCATCAGGATAATCAAGAGAAAGGAAGAAGGCCAATGCAAGCTCGGCTTCGCACTCGAGACCCGCACCCTCGCCACCCGGCCGCCTTCTATCTTGTCTCTTCCCCAACCGTCACTTTCTTATTTTGTTTTCTTTCATTTTTATCTGGAAAATGATTGACTAACGGTGCCGTCATTTTATGGAGATTGACGGTCTAACTCTCGACCACAAAAGCATTTCCTGGGAATAGGATAACTTTGACATCCGATTTCCACTGAAGTGGCGCTCTTTAAAATAACGTTTTAAGGATTATTTACCCAATAATAGGCACAATTAAACGAAAAGAAAAAAAAAAAAAAATTACTAGATTATAGCCAATCATCTTGTGAGTCAAAATATATATTATTTTGCTTAATAATTGTTAGATTAGAATTCTCGAGGTTTATCTCATTATTCTTAAATCATTATAATGGGGAAAATTGACAAAAACTTTCTCAATTTATTACACTTTTGCTAATTTAGGCTTTTAAGTTTTGCCAACTAAGTTTTGAACATTTTAATATTTTATCAATTGAATCTATCCAGTCAATTTTAATTAAGAATCACTAATGCGGATAGCTTTCGTTGTACACGACAAGACCAACTCTAACGTAGATAATTTTCAATAATATTTTAATACTACTTTCACAATTTTTATTACTTTTTATTACTTTTTTTTAATTTTCTTTTTTCCCCCTTAATTCTTCTTCCTTTTATCGGTGATTGGCCACAAATGATGGCTAGGTGGGCTGGCCTCGTTTGGTCAATGGTTGCCGTCACTCACGAGTAGCTAAGGCGGCTTCGCCAGGTGTCACCTTGCCTAGGTGATGACTAGTGAGGACCGGCCTTGCTTAGGCTAGATTTGGTAAGGCCACCTTGGCCTGAGTGAGGGCCAACTTTGCTAGTAGTGGGCGTACAATGACCCTTGCCCAAGGGAGGTCACCTCACCTAGCCATAGATGGTGGATAGAAGTATGAAAATATAATATTACATTAATTTCTTGTTCTTTTTATTTTATACATCCGTCGCTAGTTTTTTTTTTTTTTTTTGGCAACGGAAACATATTATTTTCACTGCTCATTGAACCCACAAGGCAATTATTTAATTCATAGTCGCTAGGGGGCTTTAAAAATTCAGAAGCCAAGTAAGGGCTTGTTTGGTAACCATTCAAACAAGCCTTGATTCTAATTTTTTGTTTCCAGAAGTAGTTTTGGAATAGAATCATGTTTGGTAAAATTTTTGTTCTCTGGTAAAATTTTTGTTCTCGGAAACAAATTTCTATTTTTTTTGTTTCCGGATGTAGATTTGGAATAGAATCAAGATTAAAAAAAAAAAAAAAAGTTGATTCTTGTTCCCAGGAACAAATCTAAGAATCAAGCCATTTTCTTCCTTTTCTTCTTCATCTACCACCACCGTCGTGGTTGCCATTCGCCGCCGTCTGCCGTCCGTTGCCCACCGCCACCAGTCGCCGAAGGCTCGCTAGGCCAAGGCAAGGTTCGGCAAGGCTCGCCTAGCCCCACCGGTGGCCAAGCGGGCCTCGCCCAGCCCGCGAGGTCGCCCGGCCACCGGCGAGGCTCGGCCGATGAGGGCCGGCGATGCTCCAATGAGGTTGCCGGCCCTCATCTAGCCGGTTCTTCCGGTCGTCCCAAGGTCGGTGACCAGCCACCTTGAAGAAGAAGAAGAGGGGGAAAAATAAAACAATGATTTGAAGTATGAATTAAACTTTTGCTATTTATATAATACATACTTAATTTTGTATTTTAATTTATTATTTAGTATTTATATTTATAGTTTATACTATAGTTTATTATTTACTATTTAATAAAAAATTGATTAGTTAATATGTTAATTACTTAGTATAGATATAATTAATCAATAGAATTTCTATAATTTGATAAAATTTTAGAATTGGAATAGAAATTTTATATAGTTCTTACCAAACGTATTTCGTTTTTTTTTTTATTCCATAATCGAAATTGTGTACAGTTATTAAACGAATTCTTTTGCTCAAAATTAAATTATTCCTAGGAACAAAATAAAAAGAATAATTTCTGATCGAATATGTTTCGGAACATAATTATTACTAAACGTGCCCTAATTGCCCGCAAGAGACCACGTTCTTCTGGTTCTACCAAAAAAAAAAGACGATTTAGTCTTGAGTCACGCCCAACCCATTCAGTGTCATCAAATATTCATTTCACACGAATTTCACTTGCATTTGCTTCGGTCCAACTTATTAGTTTTCTGTGTCCGGGGTGAAAACGTTTTTAGGCTAAAAGGTTTTGATGGAATGCAAAAAGCATTTGGGAAACACTATGAAGTTGTATTGCCCTTTTTTGGCCTTCGAATGGTTCCGTTATCTGCCGCTATGTCTTTTTTCTGTTACCCCCATGATTGTCCATATTATTCTTTGATGGATGAACAGAAATCTGAGATGCGTTGCTTTGATTGTCCATACAACTATGAAGTTGTATTGCCCTGTTTTGGCCTTCGAATGGTTCCGTTATCTGCCGCTATGTCTTTTTTCTGTTACCTCCATGATTGTCCATATTATTCTTTGATGAATGAACAGAAATCTGAGATGCGTTGCTTTTGCGGAACACAGTGATGATGCTAATGGCAACATAATGGACTGATTCCTTCGTATCAAACACATCATGACTACTTTAACTGAGGAATTTATACCACCAATCCTGGCTGGAGCAGAGAATTTGTACAATGATACAGAAGTCGGAGACCTGCATTAAATTGCATCGCCTTGAGCAATCTTTCTTCGAGCACTAATGAACAAACCGCTCCTTCAAGCTTTTTCTTTTGTGAGTTTTATGTGGGAATCGGTTGTTTGGTTGAACGAACACTGGTCCTTTTACATTTTTCTTAATTGTTGCTTCGCAATTTGATTTTTATTGCTGAATTTGATTCCTAGGACACACCAGGGCATTTTACTCGAAGTCAGAGGGCATAGTCACCCCCGGAGAGATGGCTGAGCGTCTGCACCAGGAGACGTGGAGGCAGAGAAAGCAGAGACTGGAAGCATTATTAAGCAGGGCGGACCTGATCCAGCAACAGCACGATCCTCCACAACCCGACAATTTTTTGGATCCCCAGCTATTCTCGGCCGCAAAGGAAGGGGCCGTGGACAAGTTCGTCGAAGCGCTGGAGGATCATTGTGTCAAGGAAAGAGTGTCCTTGCCTGTCCTTCTCGGGCGACGCAGTCCCTTAAGAAATACACTGCTTCACGCTGCGGCAGGTACATTAAGAACGGTGGGACGATGCGTTTTTTAAAATTACCGATCTTTCGCGCTCAAATTAACCTGTCATGAACGGAATACAGAGAGAGATGATAATGTCAGAGCAATCATCGAATTCGTCCCTGAGCACTTGATCTACTGTGAGAACTTCAGAGGAGAGACGCCGCTTCACGTTGCAGCTAGAGCTGGGAAAGCTGGTGCAGTGGAGCTTCTCCTTCCCCAAGGGGCGCCAGCATACCCTGACCACTGCGGCAACTCTGCTCTGCATGAGGCTGTGAGGAATTGCCACCTCGAGGTGATAGGTCATCTGGTGAGTAAAGACCCTAGCCTACTGTATTGTCAAAATAACGAAAGCAAGTCTCCATTGTGCGTAGCAGTCGAAACAGGGGACTCGAAGGTTCTCCAGCTCTTGCTAGATGCGCTAGACGATGGTGAAGACTGGAGGAGATTAGAGAGTCAAAGGATCTTCGGCATGTCGCCCGTTCATGTCGCCCTTATACACCGGAAAAAGGGTAAGCCCTGCTTTTGTGCTCTCTTGCTTATTCTTTGATCTTCTTGGTCACTCTCGTGTTCTTCATTTTGATTTCCACTGGTGGTGGAAAAATCAAGTATCACAAGCAAAGTCTAGATTAATGGGGCACGTGGAACATATGGTATGATAGCTTGCTATCCTATGGGACAAAATTGTGAGTCAACTCTTGATAATTCGGATCTTCTTGAGTAAGATAAACTACCGTTTAAGAATTACAGACATCATATTCATCCCAATAGATAACTTCTCACGTTATATTTAGATATGCTGATTGAGATGTGGGAAAAGAAGCCATGGCTATTTCAATTGAGAGATGCGGGACACGGTACTCCACTCCACTTGGCAGTGTATGACAATTATCTCGATGGAGTCGAGTTCTTGATGGAGAAGTGCCCAACAAGCGCCTTGGAGCAAGACAGCATGGGCTATCTCCCTATCCATGTCGCTTGCATGATGAATAGTGTCAAGATTGTCGAGATTGTCAAGATTGTCGAGTCGTTGCTTAGTCAATGGCAAGACCCTGCAGAGTTCTTAACTAGGCTGGGACAAAATATTCTTCACGTGTCAGCAAGGCACGGATGCACTGCAACTGTCAAATACATACTAGAAAATCCCAAATTCGGTCACCTCATAAATGCAAGAGATTTCGATGGGAATACATCTCTGCATCTTGCTGCATTGCATTGCCAACCTTTGGTCTTGCTTCTTGCACGAGACGGAAGAGTTAATCTTAAGTTGGTCAATAAGAATAACATGACCGCTCGTGACGTGGTAGAGCAGGAAATTAAAACAGTTTTTACTCCACTTGGGAAGGTATGACCTTTTACACTTTTCTCACAGGTAATCATTTGTTATACCAATCAGGGGTCGAACTAGAACATAAAATAGGGAGGCATGTCATTTAGTGTGCTCTCACCCACATCTGCAATTTAGTTGCCAAAATCATAATATGTTCGTTTCTTTGTTTATTCTTCGACTCACTACTTGCAGGGGTTAACGTGGACAGCTGTGGCACGTGCCAGAACACCGGCAAGTAAAGAATTAGCTATCTGCCAGCCAACCGGTCGAAATCCACCGAAACGATTGGAACCGCCGGAATTTGAAAGATTTAGTGACCAAGTGAATACTTGCTCAGTCATATTGGCGCTTGTGGCCTCTGTCACTTTCACTTCTGGTTTATCCGTTCCTGGAGGATATAATGGTTCTGACGGAGGTGCTGGAATTTCCGTATTACTTCACAAAGCCATGTACAAAGTCTTTGTGACTTGCAACGCCATCGCCCTATATAGCTCAATCATGGCACTCGTCCTCCTCTTCGGGTCAAATATTAATGATCCTTATGCGAGGTTCCTTGCCATTCAGCTATCATATTTCCCGTTGACGATAACTATTATCACAATGCCTCTCGCATTCATGGCGGGCGTCTACGTGACCGAAACCGAAGTTGCTTGGTTCTCTATTTTTCTCCTGGTCTTGGGATCCGTCGCCCTCTTCGGTATCTGGAGTCTCCTCATTTTGCCTTGTCTTCCATATGGGAGCACAAATCCTCTCATTCGTTTCTTCACCGACAAAATACTTTTTATGGCTCTTGTGATAGCGAAGAAAAATGCTGCAGGGAGTGAGATTGCAGGCAGCGAGGCTGCATCCGTCCGGGCCACGCGGGGTGATACCCTCCCGCCCCAACTTGAATAGATCATTTAGCGCCTAGATTCTAGAAAGATGGCGCCTGATCTAGCCTTGAATCTATTAATCTCTCGCTAATTGTGTAACGATGTTCGTACCTTTAGCGTCCTTTTAGTTACATTAGCTGCTGCTGTTTCAATTTGGCTTGCCCACCTGTCTGCAGTCAGAATTAGTGTTGTCTGCAATATTAGTGTGATCCAAAAATACTTTGTAATCAGCTACTCAATTATATCTATAAATAATAGCAAAAGTTTGGCAGAATGGAGTTTTGTAGTTAAATTGCATCATCACAAAGTTCCATTTCCTTAACATTAGTTAGGCACGTACTTTTACATTAATTAGAAAAGAAAATTGAATCATCTCATTCAATTTAATATAGTGTTTGCGGGAGAATATATCATCATCAGTTTGCCTTACTTGTTAATTCAAATGTAATAATGATGTATTGGTCAATAAATGTAAACTCACCAATTAATGCTTTTATCTGTTTCTCTCTTTACATGTATGTTGCTTCTAGTTATAAAAAAATGCAGTTTAAGAGAATTGTGTAAGGTAATATCTTCTCTCTCTCTCTTTTTCTTTCCTCAAGCTATCAATTCACCTATAAATTTATTGATGTACACCTATGATATATGATGTCATATACATATAACATATGTATTTATATACATTTTCATATAGGAAAGAGGGTTTTGTTCACTAAATGAGGATCATTAATTAGTTCATTTCTATAGCTGTCTTATAGGTGCTATTTGTACTTTTAATTTGCTTTTGTGGACTGAAAACTGAGGGGTCAAATCAGTTACGAGAAGTTTTCATAACGTGCTGTGGTCCTGTTATCATGATGACTATGGTCAACATTACTATATAGTTTCACTGAGATTTCTAAAACTGTTTTGAGGAGATATCTTGCATTTTCTTGAATTTGGTTTTTATACTCCTTTTTCCTTCTGATGCTGATAATCTTTTCCATAATTCAAGGAACGACTGCATTTTTTGCGCGTGCTTAGTAGTTTGCAACTCCGTGCATCCAAGGCCGTCATTGAGAGCAGCAGATGTACGACCAGCATGAACTCTTTCTAGCATTTTCATGTTCTGACTTCTATTACTGAATCATATCGATATAGACAACGGACTATTCAGCTCTAAAAGATTAGTTCACCTATGCCAGTTTAGTAGTTGAAACGCAAGAAGAAATTTCGATGACATGGTATAAACAATGACACTAAGAAACCCTTCATTAGCCCCAATCATGGATCGTTACTTGCATTGTATTCAATGAAAAGAGAGCCGCTTCAGCTAGCTATGCGTTTCAAGAAATTCTTGTTGCCTGTGGTGTGGCTCAACCCTTATGTGTGCAAAGGAAGTTGTGTCCTGTAACATCTAAACCATTGGATTCAAGGGATCTCAATGCAATTGGGAAGCGTCTGGAGTGCCCAAAACAGATGCAGGCTTGCAAACGTCATTTATTTAGATTCTGAGACTCACAATTAACATAGAAATTAGCTCCTTCATTAGTTCCTATTGCATTAGAAATCAAATATATTTCTCCACGGACATTAAAGGCGTACAAACATGTCATTGACACTCGGTGTCTCTTAGCTTTACAGTTCAGACGCAAGCACAATAAAAAAACATTTAGGGTACCGGCATTCTCGCTCTTAAGATCACATTAACCAAAGCCAATCTAACTATCATCAACTCACACCTGATTATGAATGACTCAACTCATGAGGACAATATATATGAATGACACCTTTATAAACTTTTCTTAATAGAACCCAACCCAACCACGGACAGCACAGTTGGTGTACGTTCTCTCCCTTATCGCCGAGGTCGAGAGTTTGAACTCTCTCGTTACTAAAGTGTCTTAAGTGGAGAGCCCTGGTGTTGGGGTCTAGGGCTAATCCCCGAGGTACTGACGTCTAAATAGTGCTTGGCACGACATCATCTATGCCATGCGCGATTGGAGGGTGGTGTGACCCTGATTAGCGTAAGCAAAAGGGGGCTTCGGCGGATCTTTTTTTTTTTTTTTTCTTTTTTGGTGATCCAGGGAACGCCACACGGCTGCCATAAACCGGGAGGCGAAACCACCACCCACGCACCCGGGCAAGGCACCACGCGGGTGGTGTGCCTCGCACCCCACCTCCATGGTGGAGTCCAAGCCCTACCATCCACGCCGTAACGATGGGTGGTGGTCTTCGGCGGATCTTTGGTTATCAAAAAAAAAAAAACTTTTCTTAATAGATACCGTCTTTATCCAGTGTCATGAATTATGATGATATTTACCACACGAGCATGGTGATATTATATGAAATTAATACTTGAAATAGACCTTGCCAAATTTGACCCTATTTTTCTGAAGTGCCACATCAATAGACTCGCATACAACATGTCAAAGTTAGAAAACACGGACGCACCCAAACAAATCAAAAAAAGAGGAAATAAATACATAAATAAAAACAAGAAAAAGATGGTTGTTTGAAGATACCCCAAAATTGTCCCATGCAGTAGAGCGCAATCAGACTCTGGTGCACACTGCCTGCAACAGGCATAAACTGTACCGGCAATTCTTTTGTACTTGCGCTCAAACTATATTCTCTCAGCTTCATATTCCACATTGCATCTTGAACCTTGGTGTAAATCTAATCACATGAATCGACCAAACCCATATGATCATCTGGCTATGGGATCAATTACTTTCAGTAATGGAGATTTAACCCAAGGACAAGAGTAGGCATGTAGGCATGCATTTCAAGTCATGGCAGTCGAAGCCGTAAAGCTCACCTGGCATGTCTGATATACAGGATATCAACTCCAGTGAGAAGATGGTTGAGGGGGCTTGGGAAAGAAGAGGAAAGTTATGATCCTTAAGGTGAAAGTTGAAAAGGGTTTCTCAATTGCCCTGCTTCGGTAGACCTGCAAAGACCGTGACGTCAAGATCAAATTAGACATAAAGCCTAGAAGATATAGTAACATCGACAAACAAAAGATGCAATGAGAAGAATCGTATATAAAAAATTTATGAGACATAATACATACGCATACAGCTAGATTTCTGTTGCCAATCAGCAGATTCTGTAAGAAGTGGGAATACCAAATTCAACTGCTTTTGAAACCTCAGTCACCATACCGTAGTTTAATTTGGAATATCAAGTGTGTGTGCTGTCCAGTGATAATTCATGACATTTATAACCACTCCAAAGAAACAAGGACAAGATTCTTGCCAACAGCCAACGTATACACCACTTAGAGATTCAGCTCAGGCACTTGAATTACACGCTACTGCATTGAAACTTGCAAGATCATATAAAAGGAAAAAAGAATACAACAATTGCACAAGATCATACCAGCCAAAGGTGTGTACACTATACAAGGGCAGCGCTCCTAGTGCTCCAAAATTTTAATCTTTTCTTGGCAGTTGTGCATCTGCTGAACCACCTCGGGTGAGAGACGAGACCTGGAGACAAGCTTGTACTGCTCAAACTTCAACTCATCACACTTCAAGGCAGCTTTTTTACAGGCCTTGATGCTTCCTGGCACCAATAGAAATCTCATTCAATTAGCTTCCAGGAAAAGATCTCACTCTTTCCACCAAATAATTTTGCACACCATGGTCAGACGAAAAAAAATATGAACTAATAACCTCATGAAATTTTTCCCAGTCTGCCAGAAAATCATGCTAGTATCACAATAACAGCACTGCAAATTCAGCACCCATTATGCTTTCAAAGTTCAAGCTTCAGTTAATGCGACTCGTGCAAAAAAAAAAAAAAAGGTAAAAGAAAAAGATAAAAACACAGTTCAAGAAACCAGGCGGTATTATTCTTTTGTTAAGACGGATTGAGACAAGATATTTTTACAAAAGCCGATCCCACTAAGCTAACCCACTCACAATCGCCAGTAGGAGAATACAGCGTTAATTTCATGATTCAATTTCAACGAGTAAAGGATGAATTTTTGTGCTATTCAGCATCCCCCTCGACAATCGCTCGACTCACCGCTCAAGTCGAGTAAATTAAACAGCACGGGGCAATTTCCGACGCTCGTGACCAAGGTGATCGCAGCCCAAACCTTCTGGTGCTCCTCCCTAGAAGCTCTGATGATGCAAAGCTTCGTGACGGGATTTACATACTTCACTGCACGAAAGATCGCAACCACAGGGGTTGACCATGACTGAATCACAGAACTTGGTAGCGAAATAACAAGAGAATTTAACCTCCAAACACCTATTGATTCCAGGATAGGACTAATCCCATAAAGAAGGAAGAGTACCTTGAAAGGATCCGAGAGACGAAGCGAGGCCGCACTCGCCGAAGTTCACGAGGATGCTGTCCCGTATCGCTTTGGATACGTTGAATTGAGTGAGTATGATGGGGTCATCCACCCCGAGCTCTCGATTCGGATCCAGGAAAACTTCCATCACTATGTACCGGTTCTTGAATCCCACCATGATCTTCGGCCCCACCGCGACGGCCGCCTCCGCCGTTTCAAAACCCTAGCTACGCAGAGAGTCTTCGGAGAAGAAGGAGGGGGCGTTTGACTGTCCTATGACTATGAGCAAGAAGAACCGGACCGAACCGGAGCCGGTAAGTATCGGTCTGGTCCCGGTTCAAGGTGTGGACCCATCCACCGGACCGGACCGATAGCTTCTTTTATTTTTTTCCTTAATCTTTATTATTAGAAAAATGAAAACCCAAATTAGTTATATTTTATCCGAACAACCCTAATGACTCGATGCGACAAGCAAAGAACCTGTTTTTCAACAAAGCAGAAGACGGCCAAGTTGCGAATCGAAGCGTGGACGCAGTGGATTTAAAACCGAGCAACAGAAGAATGGAGAACAGTGGAGGTTGAGGGAGACGAGAGAATTGGAGAAAACCCCAAATCGGCAGGGCAGGCGACGACAGGTTCCGAAACCTCCAAGCCACTCATCCGGACTGCTCAACCAGTACGCAACGGAGAAAGATCAAGGACTGAGTCGGTGAGAGATTCAGCAGATCGAAGGCTGGGTGGAGGGGTGCGATGAGAGATTGAGAGAGGTAACCTTGAGCATGAGCAATGGAGATGGAGATGGAAGGGAGTCGCAAACGATCTCTCAACACCTCTCGCGCCAATCGAACTCGCCGTCCATATCCTGCTGATTCTCGCCCGCAGTTCTCTCCTTCACCATCACGGATGGAATCGTCTTTTCTCCTCTTCTCTTTCGAAATGGAAAACGGGAAGAAACAGAGTAAGAAAAACGCCAGATCCCGGACCCACTAGGGAGCCGAAATGGACCGGCGTTTTCCCGGCCACCAGGGAACCGGACAGGACCGATTCCGGTCCGGTTCGGATCAGGACCAGGTGGGCCTTTCACGGTTAAACCGGCTCACCACCCTTAATTTTTATGGCCCATTGGGCCTTTTACAGAAAAGCTCAATTGGGCGAAGCGAGTTTGGGCCTGACTTTCCCCCGAGCGAGCGAGCGAGCCCTCGAAGGCCCACCGACCATCTCGGCGCCCGTTCAATAAGTCCAGTTGACCGGGCGCGCTTTTCTCTCCGTCCACGACGCGGACGGCGACGCGCGGAGGGCGCGGATAGGGTGAGACCGTTCAAAAGTCCACGCACGCCCCCCTTCATTTCCGCCCTATCAGGACGCAAAACGAAAAAAGAAAGAAAAACAAGAAAAACACGTTGGAATAAAGCGGGGGAGAGACGTTAGACACGTCACTGTGAACGCCGGTTGATATTTCCCCTTTATATTATTATCCACTATCTTTTTCCTTTTCGCTTTTCTTTTTATTTTATTTTATTATTGATTTTTTTTTGGGGGAGGGAAAGGCATTATTCCCACTAAATGGGGGTGGTATCCGATCTGACAAATTCACCCCTTCATTTCGCACGCATTTCACTCGCATTTCATTTCTATCTACTTCTCTCCTAATCTCGTCTGTTGTCTCTCTCTCTCTCTCTCTCTCTCAGTTCTTCGTCAACGTCACGAGAAGAAAGAGAGGGACGAGCCTTCCCCCTGGGGCCCCTCCTCCCCCCCCCTCCTCCCTCTATAAATACTCCGTTCACTCCTCGTCCCCTCGCTGCTTTGCTTTCAGGTTAGAGAGAGAAAGAGGTTAGAGAGAGAGAGAGAGAGGGGGAGAGGGGGGAAGAAGAGGAAGGCGCTGTCCTTGTTGGGTTCCGAGGAGGAGGCCGAGGCGTTCCGTGGCTCGACGAGCTGGTGAGTGGCTTCTCGTTTCTGGGTTCGGACGGATTTTTTCATGTGATTTCTGGGTCTTCTTTCTTTCTGGTCATGGTGACGTGGGTTCGGCCGTTGAATTTGTTGGGTTCTGGTCGTGTTGCCCTGAAGAGGGTCTTCGTTTCCGTCGTGTGTCTTGTCCGTGCGATGCTTTTTGGGCATCTTTTGCCTTGGAACGATTCTGTTCTGCCAGTTGCGCGCTCGTGTGGCGTAGATCTGGTGGGGAAATCTTAGCTGGTGTTTCTAATTATGGGTTGGTGATGGAGGAGAGGATAAAATTGCCTTTTTTGAGACCGGGTCTGCGAGGATTAGCCATTTGAGTTGGCGCTGCGATTGTGGTTCGAGGAGAAATTGACCAATCTCTGCTTTTTATTACCCCCCTCTGAGTCTCCATGGAGAAATTTGAGATTTTGGCTAAATTTTGTCTGTTCAGCTTTCAGGGTCTCTCTCTCTCTCTCTCTCTCTCTCTCTCTCTCTCTCTCTCTCTCGGGATGGTGTCCAGTATAAATAAAGAGAGCAGCTGGGACCTGTATTTGCCTTTTTTTAGCCTTTGAATAGCTCTGTCGTCTCCAGCTATTGCTTATAATCTGCGACCCTTTGAGCTTTCCCTGCTCATTCTCCCACCCTCTCGGTCTCTCTTTCATTTCCTCCATTATTGCCCATATTATGTTTTATTAGATGACAAAAAGCACTCGGATGCCTTGAGGTCGTGGAAGGCGATGATGATGATGCGAGTGGTGAAAGATAAAACGATAATAGACCTGAGAATTTGACAGCTTTCTACGCCATTTAGCCTTTTGTGGAGAGTTTGATCATTTTTTCGTGATTTGTTGGGCTCTGCAGAACATTTCCGGGGGAAGGTGTTAACGTTTGGGATATAGTCTTGGAGTTAAGAAGTTTCTAGTCGAAGGAAGCAATGGAGGTATGTGGCAAATCCATCGTAGCAGGGGCTGGAAATATTATTTATCTGTCAACTATTTTAGGCCGGGATGGGCCTATTCCAGTCCACAAATGCGATCGGAAATGCCAAAACGAACATGTTTGTGGAAACATGTACCTTTGTAAACTGACAGGACTGACACACATCTGTGACAAGAATTGTAACCAGAGGATTTTGTATGATAACCATAGTTCACTTTGCCTAGCAAGCGGCAAGATTTTCCCCCTAACACCAACTGAGGAACAGGCTGTGAGAGGCGTCCGTAGGAAGCTTGATGCTGAAAGTTCTTCCTCCGAAAGCTGCGCATTTAAGCGCAGGCGTGATGCACAGCTTCATCCTTCTCCATTTGAGAGATCCTTCTCTGCTGTCAGTCCTATCTGCAGCCAAGTTGGAGACGGGATGGACATGAGCTAGATTATAAATAATTGTCTTTATGCTATGTTGCTTTGGGAACATTTTGTCCTTTCATTGAACTTATGTCGAAGAACTTAATGCGGATACTTAAAAAATGGCAGGCTTGATATATCCTGCCTTTTGTAGGAGGACTTTATTTCTACGGTTGTTTAATGCAATCTTACCTAACTATTTCTAGATAAATTCTCTCTTCTGTAGTCCGACTTTGATACCAATATTGTAGCTGAACTCTCTCTCTCTCTCATTGTACTACAGTTTCTGAACTGTAACTATCGCATGGTGCCTCTGGTCAATGCGGCAATCGTTGTAGCATCTTTAATCGTTATTCACTCTTTTCCGTTACTCCCTCTTCTTTTCTTGATGATGTTTTCCCTTTCTTTTCCAGATTGAGTGGGTACAGGGAGGAAGGTTATATGTAATGTAAAAAGTGTAGAAGAGATTATTAACTGATAGCTCTTACCTCTTATTTTAATTTTATCTGTTGTATTTCAGATGTGTAATGGTTATAATCCTTTGGTTTGTCAAATTTGACCACTGTTCACCCATGCAGGGCTGCTTTTCCGAGTTCTCAGATCAAGGGCAATATAGAATTGGTGTATGGTTGAAACTTGGCTTTATTATTTAATGCATATTATGTGTACTCTATGAGTGTGTGGGAGGAGGGAGGGAGAGAGAGAGAGAGAGAGAGAGAGAGAGCGATGAGTGAGCATTAATTTGTCTTTTAAGTCTTTTCTTTCAGTTGCATTTCATGTTTATCCTTGGCTGTTTTTTCTTGGGTGTTGATGTTCTACATGGTAATTTTGCAGGGTTGAAGCATGTGCACTTTCAGGAGAGTTTTAACTAATCTGTTGAATATTGATGAATGATCTATTTTCCTCTAAATTTTCTGAAGTTTAAAGGTCTGGAGCTTTTAGTTTATTTGTGTTCATTTCTCGTGTGTAGGTAATTGATTCCCCAGTGGCAGTCATGCAGAGTTTTCACTCAGGAAGATGGGCGAGGACAGTGCAGATTGTGGTGTCCTGATATCCAAATACCGGGTGGACTTAATGGAGACGAATGGAAATGTGTATGATCTTTTTCCGGGTGGCTTCTAAAGCTTTGAATCATGTGTGGCAACCGAGAAATGCTGGGAATTGTTCTGGAGTTTGTATTTTTCAGCACAAATAATTCCAAATGCTTGAGAACGGAAACTTCAAGGTTCCTACTTGGCTGCTTTTGGACATCTCTGCTTGTGTTGCAAACATTTTCTCTGGTGGACTATTGACAGTTTGGTTAAGGTCGGTGCCCCATCTTTGGGAAGCCAGAGAAGTGTACGTCCCGAGAAATCCAGTGGAGAGTTAGGTTACTTTCTAACAGCAACAGCAACGCTACTGGAACCCATCTATCTGTATATGCACATAAATAGTTACTTTTGCCTTCATTTGAGTTCAAGAGTTGCTGAATCTTTGTGGGTTCCTTGCTCTGCTGACTTGTATTTAATTCGCAAAAGTTTGGTTTGCGCTGGGGTATTGCTCGACCAAGCTTCTGCTGACCCTGGAAAATCAACTGTGAAAGTCAAACCAAGCTCAATTTGTACATGCACATAAAGAGTTACTTTTGCCTTCATTTGAGTTCAAGAGTTGCTGAATCTTCGCAGCAGTTTGGCTTGCACTGGGGTCTTTGCTCAACCAAGCTTCGGCTGACCCTGGAAAATTAACTGTGAAAGTCAACCAAGCGCAATTTGTTGTGTTACGAAAACAACCACCCCCATACCCCCAAAACGAAAAACAATCCCAAGCAAAATCTTGTATCAGTTCTCTGTTCAATCTGTATTTGTTCTTAAAACTATCTGGTCTGATCTATGCAGGCGCAAGATGGGATTGCTTTCTGCGGTTGTTCTAGCCTTTCAGTTTATGCAATACAAAGACAGGCTGTTATTATGTTACTTCTTTTTCTTGTCTCTGGTCTTTCTTCACAGTTGCTTGTTGAATTATGAAGCGACAGGCCCAAGATGGGATTGCTTTCTGCAGTTTTTTAAGCCTTTAAATTTATTCAATACAAAGAAAGGCAATTATTATTGTCACTTCTTTGTCTTGTCTCTTCTTTCTTCATGGTTGCTTGTTGAATTATGAAGTGACGATGCATTTGCAATTTTGCATGTACCAACAGGTGCTCTGCTGGTGTGAAAGACTTGGTTAGTATTTATGATGGTGGGTAACACGGGTTTTCTTGATTTGAAAGATGGTTGGGAAGATGGTTGAAACTAGTGCATTGTTGTGGTGGTGGTTGATTTTTTAGTCATTAGGAATGACTAATGACATTTTAGTAACGATTACATTAGGAGTAGATTCTAATCGAAATGATTCTTTTTATTCTATTCTTAACCGATTCTAAGATTTTAAGGCGTTTGGTAGAATATTCAAAATTTCGATTACGGAATATAATTGCGTTTGATACAGTCTTCATTAATTCCGTTCACAAAATCAATTTCTTTTAATTTTTAAATAAATTTTTTATTTGTTTCCTTTTTTTTTTTTTTTTTTTATCTTTTTTTTATCTTTTTTTTCCTTTTTTTTTTTTTTTCCTTTTTTTTATTTTTTTTTTTTTCTCATCTTCTTCTTCTCGCCAAACCGGCAACCCCAGCTAGACGAGGGCCGGCGACCTCATCGGAGCGTCGCCGGCCCTCGGCGGCGAGCCGCCCTCGTCGACCGAGCCTCACTTGGCGGAACTGGGCGAGGCTCGCCTAGCCTCGCCGGGGCTAGGCGAGGCTGCCCGAGTGCCACCGGGGGCCGGGCGAGCCTCACCCTAGCCATGGGGGTTTGTGAGGCTTGCCTAGCCCGGCGAGGCTCGGCCTTGCTAGATCTGGGGAGACCGAGCCTCGCCGGTGGGCAGGGCAAGCCTCCCGCGAGCTGCCGGTGGTTGGGCTTGCCCCGGCGAGCTCGCCGGACCTCGCCAAGGCGAGCCTCCGGCGAGCTTTTGGAGGGCGGTGGTGGAGCGGTGGATGGCCGAAGGAAGAAGAAGAGTTCGGGATTCCAATTCGTTAAAACAAAAATTAATTTTTTTATTTGAAAGATGGTTGGAAAGATGGTTGAAACTTAATTTTTTTTTTCTTGATTTGTTGTGGTGGTGGTTGATTTTTTAGTCATTAGGAATGACTAAACATTATGGCAGTGTTGCCTGATCTATTACATAAAAATAGTTACCGTATATCTGGAGCTAGGCTCTTGTAGTTCTTTTTAGGAATAAATGCAATAAAAGTTCTAAAATTTGTCCAAAAAATGCAATCAAATCTCGAAATTTGCAAAAACTAAAATCAAAATCTTAAAATTTGTCAAATTGGTTCAATTGGATGCTAAAGTTAATACTGTAAACTTATTAATGAAAAATGTTGATGTGACTTAAACATGGTATTTTAAATGAATTTTTATCTTCCACGTGACATTTTTAAATCAAATTTTATTTCCAACAGGGCTTTTTAAAATTTTTTATTATTCTTTTTTAAAAATTAGATTTAAAAACTAAAAAGGAAAAACTAAAGTTTATTTTAAAAAAAAAAAAACAAAAATGTTAAAAAAATGGCATCGATGGGAGCTTTTGCCATAATCGCCATTGTTGGAGGGACTGGCAATGGTTGTTGACCATAGGCAATGGTGGCTGGTCCTCGCTTGGCCAAGGCGAGGCCTCACCAGCCCCAGGCGAGAGCGAACAACCCTTGTTAGGTTGAGCGAGGATGCCTAGATTTGGGCATGTTAGCCCTCACAGGAGCAGCAACCATCACCTGCCTTGCCCTTGGCAAGACCTTGTCGACCCTCACGGGAGGTCGGCCCTTGCTTAGGGACAACGAGGCTTGCCTAGATCTAATGAGCCTTGCTAGCCTTGAGCCAGGGCAGACAAGGCCTCACCCATGGTAGGCAATGGTTGTCGACCTCCTGTGAGAGTCAGCATGCCCAGATATGGGTGCCTACTCTCACTTGAAGGCGAGGGTCAACCACCCCTACCTAGGGCGGGCGACTATCGCTAGCCCTTCTAGTGATGGGTGGCGGTGATGGATGCGCTCACTGGTGCCATTTTTTTTTTTTTGAATAGTTCTGTTTTTAAAATAAATTTCAGCTTTTTTTTTTATTTTTTAAATCTAACTTTAAAGATTTTGAATAAAAATAGTGAAAAAAGACATGTGGAAAATAAAAACATTTAAAATGTCACGTCCGCATCATATCGGTGTTTTCCGTTAGTAAGTCTAATGGTATTAACTTTAGGACTAAATTGAATCAGCAAATTAAGTTTTAATACTTAATTACACTTTTTTAACAAATTTTAAGACTTCTATTGCATTTATCCTTTCTTTTTATTAGAAAGTGCGCATCCATGTAGTAATTAGTTGAACAGCCCAGAGAGATGGGACTCTGTTATTCTCAGAATCTGTAAAATTTTGGGAACTTCTGTGATATTGCAACCGCCGGATGGCATCTGTTTAGACAATTTCTGGGTTGGCAACATAACATTCAGGGTCACTTCCGTGTTCTAACCTTCTGCCAATTTGATTGAGTGGTTGATGCTTTTTCAGGTGATGGATGGTAGATTGAAGTAGAGGACTCCTAAAACAAATAGGTAGCTTTAGCAGGAGAAAACATTCCGATTCGTTCCAAAATCAATCTTAAGATCCAAGCGTACATACTTTTGTTAAGCTCAAATGTATCTTCGTGAAGGCAGAAATTCACTTTAGTACAGAATAATGTTCGCTGCCGAGAAAGAATACGAATCGCCTTTTTAAAATGAAATCTTACTTACAGTAGCATCTAATCAATCCAGCTGATTCGTTACTTGGGGATTCGAAGATGATTCCAAAGGAGGGAGAGAACGTTACATGACATACGTCCCCATCCTACGCAAACGCCGAAGGAAGGAATTGCTTCTTCATGAGGCCTATCAGGCTAGAAGGAAATGCTAAACCCAATAGGGTCATATTGCGGCTGAGAAATTCATGGAAGCAACGTAATCCTATGTACACAATTTTCCCTCGTACTTCCAAGAATCTTAGAAATTGCCATATCTAGGGGCTTGCTAAAGCCTCATCAACCAATCAGCCAAACCCACCCTTTCAAGAAAATCTCTTGAAAGTTAAGAACTTAGCAAGTACAATGCAAACAAAGTCATCCGACCTCTCGAAAGGTCTCTTCCTTGTCTTCTTCTGTTTCCTCTTTCCTCGCTCCAACTCTTGCACATTCACTGTAACAAACAACTGCCCCCAAACCATATGGCCCGGGACCCTCGCAGGATCTGGGACACCGCAACTTCCGACGACTGGGTTCAGGCTAGACCCTGGCCAAAGCATCCGGATCCCATCGGTTCCAGGATGGTCCGGGAGGATCTGGGCAAGGACCGGTTGCACATTTGACGAGTTGGGTGCAGGGACATGCCAAACCGGAGATTGTGGGGGAAGGTTGCAGTGCGACGGTAGTGGCGCAGCACCTCCAGCTTCGCTATTCGAGATCACGCTTGGTTTAGGCAATGACAAGGACTACTATGACGTAAGCATAGTCGACGGCTATAATTTGCCCCTTCTTGCGGTGCCACAGGCAGTATACGGCTCATGTAATGCCACAGGCTGCGCTTCAGATATAAACATGGGTAAGTTTATCTATGATGGTGCGCTTCATTTGGCTAGAACGAAGGATAAGATGTTTGGTTGCTTCGCTCTGGAATGAGTGCGTTGAGAAAAAAACGAAAATTTGATTTGGCAACAGGTTGTCCGAAAGAGCTTCAGGTAGTCGGCGGCGAGGGAGGAGACGGGGTAGTCGCATGCAAGAGCGCATGCGGGGCATTCAGGCTAGATGAGTATTGCTGCAGCGGGCAATTCGCTAACCCGACGACCTGTCGCCCCTCCTTCTATTCAGGCATCTTCAAGAGAGCTTGCCCGAGGGCCTATAGCTACGCTTTTGATGATGGCACGAGTACCTTCACCTGCAAGGCTTATAACTACGCGATCACTTTCTGCCCCAATTCCAATGGGTACGTTTCTCTGTAAAACCTCTTTCATTCATTCTGCAATTTTGCTTTTAAACTCTTTACTCAAGTTCCGCCTTACAACAGATCCTCGACGTGGACGCTGCAGGGTAAAGAGACCTGATAGCGCGGCGACTCCCCCCAGCGCTTCGACACCCCCAGCAGTACAAAGCGCTAAAAGTGGCAAGACTGTGGCTATGACTTCCAGCTCTAGCATCCTCCTGCCATTCGCAATATTGATTTTCTTCCCAATTGTCGTTCAACTTTATCTGAATCTACCTGATCAGAGTATAGTCTAGATGATCATAGCATAGCATACCTGCCGAGAACTTTTATAGCAGGGACAATAACCGAATTGGTGAACAAACCGATTATACACCAAATAGTGGGAAGAGAGGTAATAAAGAAAAATTTCGACAAGAAAATAGGGATTGCAGAAGAAAGTGTTTACTGCAGGGGACCAGGATAGCCTATTCTGTAGGCAGAAAAGAAGAAAAGATCTCCACAGTCTATTATTTGTAAAGCATATTGCCATAAGCCCTCGTGCCAATTCTTCACTATTACAGCTTTTAATTAGAACACGGAAGCTTAGACAAGCTATGTAAAGCTTCTTGTGGAGTATTTGGCATGTATATTACAAAAACAAGTTCCTCCTATCATTCCGGATTTGTCATTCAGTTGAAATGCATGGGACTTGTCCGGGACAAAATTATGGAAATAAGAAATTTAAATTGACCGGATTGACATTTAGAAAAGAATCAGAGAAACTACAACTTTCTGGTATAAAGGCTCTTGCTGTTCTGCAAGGCAACCTCTTTTACAAGATTCAATGCAATCTTAGTTTCTGTCACTATGTTAAACTACGTGTCCAAGATTTTCAGCTGTCAAATAATCTATCGAGGTAAAAATGTTATAACTCTATGTAGGTTTCATTTCTTGCCCGCGCCTTTCTTGGAAACTTGACTCTTCTTCCGAGCTTTCTTGGCAGGCTGTGGCTTGCTCCCCGTAGTTTTACCTTTCTTCCGAGGCAATCCCTATAACCACACTTACTGATTATAAACACAGACAATAACAAATCTTCAAAGATAACTCAGTTTGAATGCAGAAAATTCATACTGATGTTTTCTCAGATTTCCTCTTGGCCTTCCCAACAGTCTCTCCTTCTGCGACATCTTTTTGATCAATTTGATAGGCAGTGGCTTTTGATACCTTATCAGGCTCCTCATCCGAATCAAATGAGAAGCCATCAAGTGTTCCTATTTAAGTTACAGAGTACATGTTGATCAGACGTTAAGTGAACATCACACAGAGAACATAACATTTTGCAATATAACATGAAGAAACCTGACCTTCAACCATGGTTTCAGCTTCGCTGATGTTGGACTGTGCACTCAGCTGAACAAAGTCATCCATAATTGCTTCTATCTGTCAAAAAGCAGGGTCTCAGCAAGGTATATCTTGTGTTGCACTGCAACTCATCACGCAACACCTATAACATAGTAAATATGACAAGAAGCATATCTATGAATGAGATGGAAGAGTTTTCTTCCAGAGAAAGAGATTTTATGATGCAAAGAACCTGATTGTTAAGGGGAATAATTAACAAGAAACAAAACCCGAAAAAATTTGAAATGCTAGACAAACCGAAACAGAGACCAACCATACCTTTGCCTCTGACTGACCAAAGCTAACCTAAAAGAAGAAAACATAAAAGATGTCACATCAAAGCAACAAAAAGAATTTGAAGAATACACAATCTATTCATGAACATGACCAGCTTTTCATGTCAGTGTGCCATGTGCCTGTGTGTCCATGCGTGTGGAAAGGGGAAACAGAGAGAGAGAGAGAGAGATTTTAAGACTTACAACACAAAATGTCCTGCAAGGAACTATGGTTGTTTTGTATATGGTTCCTGACACAAACCCATCATCTCTAAGTCAAAGTATACAATTAAGATGCTCAAGACACACAATTGTGGTACAGAACTACTCAAGAAAATGGACCAAAACCCAAGACAGACATGAATGCAACTAGACAGAATGCCTGACAAGGAAACCAGCAGAAGGATATATTTACAATTACTGGGGGAACGTAACTTTTCATTAGAGCTACCTTAGTGCACAACTTAGTCAGTAATAGCAAAAACTTCTCAAGACAAGTCAAAATAATATAAGCTTGCAAGGGAGGCCCAGCAACTCTACAGATGAACCAGATGGGTCACTCAGATATCTATAAACCGCAGAACTAGGGTCAAGGTGTTGGTATGTACCTTTCAAATCTAAGAACATGTCTTGATTTCCAGATGGAGTATCTGAAATTACTACTCGACCCACGGAGCCCATATCACCACTCAAATCTATGGAATCCCTTCACATTCAACAAGTGCCTGCACCGGCCAAAAGGGTTTTTTCTCAATTTAATTTGTTCTATTTCCTGTACTCTGTAACCTAATATGATAAATCAATTCCAAAAGTCATGTCAGAGGAAAGAATGCAACCTCAGGTAATCCTTGGCCAAAAACAATGTGCTAAATTATGCACAAGATTTGAGAAGTAGGAGGTGACTTCAAAGCATAAATTTGTGATTTTACTCATCAAAGAGCAAGAAACTAAATCAAAGGACAAGAAGTGGGTAGACTACTTCCACTCCCTGCATGAAAAATCTCTGCATTGTAGTTTTCTAACAAATCCAAACTGAGAGATGTTCTTGAAGTGGATTTTACACTGCTCAGCATTGTTTTGGTCCAGGACTACTGTTACAATATGCATTCCCAGACTGAAAGACAAGAAAAAGTTGATAAACATAAAGCTTTTTCCTCCACCTTGCAACGTTGAACCTTCTCCGAAAGCACCAGAGGCAATCTTGAAGAGCCCGCCTGAAAAAATAACTATCAAGTCAATGAATTGATTTAAGATTAGACAGAGTATCAACTTAAAGTGTTGGCAAGCCTTCTCACATGCAGTTCTCTATGCTTCTCAGATGTTTCTTCCTCTGCAACTTCAACATCTCTTCCATCCCCTGCACAAATTTTAAATTTGTATATATATTCCGACCCCTGTACATGCAAGTGTGGAATAGAAAGAGGGTAGATTGATAATGCTCCCCAAAGCTTTTCATAGCTCCCATCCACGTTTATACATTTTTATATTATATGTTACCTGTTTTATTCTCCGTATCCAGTGTATCCTCCAACTTCAGCTGTTTTCTCAAACCTTTTCCTTTTAAAGACTTTTTTGATGGAGACTTTTCATTAGCATCAGTAAGAGATGCCTCTTTTTCCTGTTCTTCCTCTTGGAAACTAGATGCTTTTAGCTCATGAAGTTCTTCATGATTTGCAATACCTTCTTTTCTAACATGATTGGCAGGAGATGACTCCGAATCCGATGACAATGTCAAAATTGAATGACTCGGTGCCTACTCAACCAAAAGGTGAGCTTATAAGCAACACAAAATTGGTTCAAGAATGAATTTACTCGAAAAGACTAACTCAGTTCATCCAAAAAATAGAGCCATATTGTGATGGTTTTGAGCAAACACCTAATTAAACATGACTGGGTTAAGGTAACAGATTCCATCCATTAAGTTTTATCTCTCATGTGCAAACGTTAAATACCACAGAACTCATAAATAACTTCAGGGCATTCCTGGAAGGGAATTTTCTGTATTATTAGTTGTCAAAGATATTATTCTCAACACTCCAAGCTCTACTATTTCTCATTTAACTTGAAAAATTATCATCTGAAAAAGATGTCCTCATCTCCAAACAATTCCTTTAATTAATACTAAGATCAGTGCAAGCATCACTGAAGATTTCTATGTGAATGATTCTTACCTGTTTTTTAGCCGATACTTTATCCCTAACCTTCCCAAGTCTCTGATCTCCTGTAAAGAAGTTGCCAGCCATAAAAATTTTATACAAAAATTGTTGACAAAATTTAGATTTCTATTTAAGTGACAAAATTGGATTTAAACTCCAGATGGAACCACAAATTAATCTTGCTATCCAAAGTTTTAATAATTTTTATAGCAAGCCCTTATATAATCATGTCCTGCTCTCCACATTACCTTCACTTTTCTTTCGATTAGTTGATTTCTTAGTTTTGGAGAATCCTGGCTCGTCTACTCCAAGTCTTTGTTCAGGAGACTCCTCTTTTAGAATCTTCTCAGCTGAATGTGCACCAGTCTCTTTTACAGATAAATCTTGAGATTTGCTCTTACTCGAGACTTCAATGAACTTACGTAAAGGCAGTTTATCAGTATCGACATCATCCTCCCTTTTAGGACTGTCATTTTGAGAATAATCAGAATCAGAGGACAGTGAGACAGTTGAATTTGGAGGCGCCTGTGAAGAAAAGAAAATCCTAATTATAAGCATACAGTTAAGACAAGAGCAGAAATAAGTCTAATAATGCCATTGTGAAAGTCACGTGCACAAAGAAGAGTCTAATAATGCCATCTTGATAAGAATCAAAGTGAGGAAATCACTCAAAACATTGTAACACATTGGTCAATACATATGAAACAAGTCTCAGCTCTGATGTTTTAAGGAGACAGAAGATTGCCGATGCTCAAATCATTTTGACCTAAAGAAAAAGGAGAAGTGACTCTGTAATCTCTTGACTAACATAAGGTGAATACAATATTTGATCAACATAAAAATTTAAACAAATATGACAGAGAACCATAAAATTCTTATGAAAATAATATTGGAATCATTCCTAGAGGGCACCTTGAAAGCGCGGAGCCAGTCGGGTGAATTCTCCCTTGAGCTGCTCATCTGGACATCGAGCTCCTGGAAACCAATGCTATGCTCTCTAATCGAACAATCAATCTAATTCAACATTAACACAAAGAAAGCTCATTCTCCTCCTAGAAAATTACAATACAGCAAAAGCAGAGTTATAAGTCCTGAAAGTAATCAGCATACATGGATGTGCACGCACGGCAAGCGCAAATGTCTACATTGGCATTAGTCATGTTGGAAAGACCCAGCAACTCTCAAACGCATATAAACAAACAGGTGATGCACAAAATGAGCTGATCACACTTCCGCATGGAAATTCAATCTAAGGATGGAGGGAGGGAGGGGGGCAGCATCTTTGAAACATTGAACTAAATTCGCCAACATTATCCAATTCCAAAAGACCAGCAAGGCTAATTCACACGAACACAGCCTATACTTACCGATAACGCAACGGGGCATCCCCCACTTCTCAAAGTATGCGCACGGAAACTTTAATTCGAAAATGCACCCGTAATGCGACGAACATGCACGCAGAAACTCTAAAGCGACAAATGCCCCAATCCAGACTCCAGAAAATGAAGGACGCCGCGCAATTTCGCCGAATCTCGGGAGGCGTTGGTGCGATTAGCCGTTTAGCCGTTTCAGTCGACAAGTCCCATAAAATCAGCTTAAGACTAGCTGCAGAGAACGAGGAGACGTGTCCCCGGAGTTCTCATCGAGCGCCGACGGGAGAAACGACGTCCGTCAGAAAACGAAATTCAAAAAAAGCCCTAAGCTAATGCCGTTACACCAGCTGGAATTTTACACTTACCGAGAGGAATTCGAGGAAGCCGAGGCCAGCAGAGAAGCGAGCCCGACGAGGAAGACGGAGTCGAAGCTCGTGCTGGAGAGAGGGACGAGCGCCGCGGCGGGTCGAGTGGATGCGGCGAGAGCGGGAGATTCCGGCGAGCGGAAGAAGGCGGGAGTTTTGGAGGAGGAGGAGGAGGAGATGGGGAATCGGGTTTTGGGTTCGGGTTTGAGTTTGGGCGTGTTTGGTTGCGGGAACTCTGTGTCCTGATTTTTACTCCGGTTATAATCCTCTCTCCACCGAACCAAACAACATCTCCTAAACAAAGGAGAGAAAAAGTAGAGAAAAGCACCAGAGACCATTTGGGCCGAGGGACCTGTTCGTTTGTGCTTTTTGGAAAGCTGAAAAGCCTTTCCTTCTATTCCGGTCAAAATTTAAAATACTAAAATTTTAGGAAATTATTATAAAAAAAACTTTATGTGAATCTACAATTTTAAAAGTTTCGGGTGCTTCGGGTTGAGAAAAAGTTAAAGTGATCTTTGAGGTAAAATATAGATGAAGCAAATAATCATAAATAAAAATTTATCCAGACAAGCACTTAAAAAAATATGTAGGTAGACTAATGAATACATTTTAGGATTGCTCACTTTTGGTGTATTATATGGCCAAACGAATAGTTTCATTTCAATTTGTTAGGTGAATTGTCATGTAAATACTTACAATATGAATTGGTTAATGTAGGATGGAAACATTAAAAAATTCAGGTGACCCCATGTAAAAAATTTAGATGAGGCAAATTATCGTAAGTAAAAAATATATCTAGACAAGCAATTAAAAAAAACAAGTAGGTAGGCTGATGAAAACATTTTGGGATTGGTCACTTTGATGTATTATATATCAAAACAAATAGATATGCTATTGTTGTATAAGTTTTTGCAATATGAATTGATTGATGTTGGATGGAAACATTAAAAAATTCAGGTGAGCCTACATGAAACTTGATTATAGTTTAACATCCCACACTACGCTCATGAGGCCTTGATCTCAACAAGGGTCGCCATCTCTTGCCAAACATGGTGGGCCAATATCGAGGGGAACGTTTCAATCATAGCCCTTCCCTCACTTCAAGAGTGAGTATTGGATGATTATCATCAAGATGTCACTTCGAGCCATTATTTTGGATCTAGGTGATATCAATATTTACTGCTATATTAGCTTTTCATGCATATTTTACCTGAAAGACTCATAGATAATTGTATTTGAAAGTATTTTAGATATTTAGCAGGGCATTAACAAAAAACCATAATAAATATTCCGTTAAAATATTTCTTACATAAAATAATTTCTGTAGACGCACGCGCATCGAGCAGGTACGAAGGTGGGCAGCAGTTTGAGCGGAAATTACGAAAATGCACCCGAGCTTCTTCATGTTGCTGCCTATCCACAATTCCACGCCCCACCTAAAACCCCTGCAGCCTCCTCCGCCTTCCTCCGCCGCTAACGCCGACGCCGGAAATCGCTCTCCGCCCCCGCCGCCGACCTCGAGAGATGGAGCAAGGCAAGCACGGGATCGTCGTCTCCAAGCTCCTGCCCCCTAACAACCCCATCGAGCAGCTCCAGTCCCGGTTCAAGGAGATCGAGGCCGGCTTCAAGGACTGGCTCTCCAAGCAGTCCCTCCCCGTCGAGGCCGCCGTCGTCACCGCCACCGGCGCCACCCAGGGCGCCGCTATCGGCGCCATCATGGGCACCCTCACCAACGACGTCTCCGCCTCCCTCGGCCCTCCCCCCGGGGCCAACCTCAACCCCCAGGCCATGGCCTCGCTCAAGCAAGCTCAGGTCAGTTCGGTTTTTCCGATTTTCCTACTGATTCCTTGTCCGTTCTCTCATTAGGTCATGTCAAATCCTTAAGCCACGTTTTGGTATTGATGTGGAGGTTGGGGAAGTCTGAATCGTAGCTTGTTTGTAATTGAATTTTGGAACCTTGCTTGAGAACCTGGTGAGAGAATGAGCGGTGATAATTGCTATATGTCCTGCTGGAGTAAGTGCGGCTATACTGAACCAAGTTACCAAATCGAAGGATGATAATGCGATTATCGCTCGAACGTTGACTGCTGTGAGTTTTGTCATCAGTTTCAATGTTGCCGGTGCATGAAGTGCCTACTGAGTCAGTTGAACTCTTGAGATGCTCTATTTTGTCTGAAAGAGGTGTTGAGGTACTCTAGAAATTGAGAATCTATGGAGGGAGTTGGTGAAGTACTTTCAATATCAGGGTCGACTGCTGTAAAGTAGAGCAAGTTGCTTTAGTTTGTCCAGAAGGACAGAGAACAGTGGAACGTGACAAATGGGTTTTCTTTTCTACAGGCTCTATCCGGTGGTCCCTTGATACAAGCTCGTAATTTTGCTGTCATGACGGGCGTCAATGCTGGCATCTCCTGTGTGATGAAGAGGTTGAGGGGGAAGGAAGATGTCCAGTCCAGGTGATTTTTGTTGATAATTTGCCTCCTCTCATATCATTTCCATCTCACAATACAAAAAAATTATAAAATTAATTGCAAAAGACAATTGGGGAACCTAGAGTGGCGAGTTATATGAGGAAGAGACACTGATTTGGCTTGCAACCCTATTTGATGAAGTATTACCAAGCTCAACCTTGATTCAATTTGATAATTAAGCTTCTTGAAGTCGTGAACAATCAAGTCAAGCTCAAGGAGTGAGGATTTAGAAGTGAATCCAAGTAGCTCAGCAAGTTTGCACTTATATCATGGATATCTTTTTAATGCATTTGCAAACATTGTATCTTCTTATTGCAAGACAGGAAAATTGAAATGAGTACATTTAATTCTACTGCTTTATCTTGTAATTTGAGCTGTTCAAAATCTACTTAGGTTGGATTTATGGTGTTTAATAGTATTGGGAGTCAAAACTCATAATAGTATCAGATTGATGCCTAACTAAAGAATCTATACATGCTGTAGGAAAAATCAATAATTTCGGTGGGGTCAATCGGCCCCTTCTCTCACATACAGGCATGGTCCTTGTCTCCATGTTAGCTACTTCTAATGTCTGATAGTGAATTTTTTTGTCCAGGTACTTAGTTACTTAAAAATTTCTCCTCTATAAATTTAGTGTAGTATAAAGTATTTGAAGAGTGCAGCTGCAACTTGAGGTGCTTTTTAGTTCTGTTTAAATTATTTGTGCGCATCGTAGGACTTGATGAAGTAAACCCTAAAAACTGGTTTTGTGTTGCCCTAAGAGATTTGAAAGTATTATTTTGGATCTCAGCTTTTGTCTTACTTTGGACATTATTGACCATTGATAGCGGGAGCTGGATTTCATGTGTTTGTGATTTTCTCTTTGCTCTTACTTGAACTATTGTATTGTCACTGCAGTATGGTAGCAGCTTTTGGTTCTGGAGCCATGTTCTCTTTGGTCAGTGGCATGGGTGGCCCAAATCAGGCGGCAAATGCAGTTACTTCGGGGTTTTTCTTTGCACTTGTTCAGGGTGGTCTTTTCAAGGTGAAGATCCAATATTTGGAACCTGGAATTCTGAATAGTATATCAGCATTGTTACTCTATACATGGTTTATGACAATTTGTTGCAGCTTTTCAAGCATAATGTCAGTCATATGGATATCCTAAGGGGGTCCCTTTGTATGGATACATTGGCCTATGTATTATTTGGAAATAGACTCACGGGTTTTTGAGTTTTGGCCCTTTGATGATGATTATGAGTCATTTTGATGGATCTAATAACATTTAAAGGAGCAAGCTAAACAGATCAAATTTTGGTGGCTTGTGCAGCTAGGGCAGAAATTCTCTCAGCCTCCTGTCGAAGATGTCTACTACTCTCAAACAAGAAGCATGTTGTCGAACCTTGGTCTTCAGAATTATGAGAAAAACTTCAAGAAAGGCCTTCTAACAGATACAACATTGCCTCTACTCACTGATAGGCAAGTTGTTTCTTGTTTTCTCTTATTTCTTTTGCTGCATTCAATTCAGGATCATATTGTGATGCATATTTGTGTTGAATGCTTTCATTATCGATGTTGGCTATCTTTGGCCTTTTATTGATCTTTTTTGTGTATTGCAGTGCTCTAAGAGATGTGAACATTCCTCCAGGACCGAGGCTGCTCATTCTCGATCACATTCAAAGGTCTGAATCAACATAAATGCATAATATGACTAACTATTTTATTTATTAACCAATTGATTTGGATGTATTTTGTGGTACAGAGATCCTCAGCTGAAAGGTGCAAGGAAGCTGTAGACCACATTTGCCACCAAACTGATTGGCATTTTGAAAGATTCTAAAGTAAGAGGAACTTAATTCATTTTATTTTGCACCGTCTACTTTCTCCAGGGATGTCGTATAAGCAAAGTCATGGTTGAGGGCTATGAACTTTGATGACCATACCTCTAGTGGGGAAGGAACCTTTATCTGGGTGATCTGAAAGGGGTCTAGTACTTCTCGGATACTTTGCCTTCTTTTGATATTTTAGTTAGACAGTACTTCAGCAAGAGTACAAGGTATAAACTAGGGAACATTGAGAAAGGGAAGCCCATGCTGTCATCGGAGGCTTCTTGGTTTAAGGTGCATCTCATTAGATGTTGAAGAGTGATTCCTAGAGCTTAGTTCTCCTGAGATTAATTTTGCTTCATTAGGTTGTTAGACATCGGGGCATCAAGCATTTGGCTTCTATCTGATTGCAAGCTGCTTTGGTACAGGCAGCTTTTCTTTGTACTGTTTACACTGAAATGGCTGGAGGATGGTTTCTTTTCAGATATCTCGAGTGACCTTTTTTTTTGTGTCGGCCAGCACATTGGAAACTGTTGGTCAGCTCATTTCTACTTAAACTTTACGACTAAGGTAGAAAGAAATCATGTAGGCTTTCTGCTTCCATAGGCTATCTTTCATTTATTATCTAAAATGCGATGGTTTTGCCCACTGTAATGCCAAAAACCATGTTTTAGACTGTTTGCTTTGCGATGGTTACCATGAAAGCTTCGTAGTTTGGCCCAAGCCAACGGGGAAAAGAAAATTCCAATCATCTTTGTCAATAACCAACGTGGAAATGTTTTACCTTTTCTGCTTGAGAGGCATCGAAATGGCTTACTGTAATGCCAAAAACCATGTTTTAGACTGTTTGCTTTGCGATGGTTACCATGAAAGCTAAAAAAAGAAAATTCTCATCTTTGTCAATAACCAACGTGGAAATGTTTTACCTTTTCTGCTTGAAAGGCATTCGAAATGGCTTGGAGAGACGTGTTTCTCTTTGGAAAATTGTCTCTAAAAAATTCTAACACGATGCTATAGCAATCTCAGAAATTTGTGTCATAAAGGGGAAAAAAACGTTTTTGGGATGCCAATATACACAAATGTTGAATTAAGAAAATTTGCAATCTTGAAATTTTGCTGTGATTGATGGTTCATACTAATTCGAGGACTATATCATGTGATTTCGTTGCACAATTAGACCCTGTTCTACTGTGATGTGCTTTGAAGGGCTTTAAGCCACATTCCAGTTTTCCTTTAAAAAAACTAAACATAGTTTAGTTCATCAAAATTACGGAAAAATCTAGGTTAATTTGATTGTTGATATATATTGTTTTAGGAATTTTTCACGCGTTTAACATAAAAATAAAACTCAAAATCCAAAAGTCAAAGCAGATACCTATACCTTTTCTCTCTAGGAGACAATGTCATAAGTTCAGGATATAACTCGTACGAATCTGGGTTAAATTAGCCAATGAATTCAACGTGCTTGCGGCTTACTAATTTTGTCTCAGAAGACCAAAGTATTCAACGCGGTGATTAATCAAAGTTTCAAGAGCTATCTCTCTTTTCTTGCTTCTCCTTTGTTGTCTTTTCTTTTGGGTTGACATTTGCTCACCAAAGAGTTATCCGAGGCGATCGACTTGACCAGTCTTTCATAACACTGCGTCCATGCCTGTTGCGAAATATTTTAACTTGAATCAAACAGATGTTCAACACTACCTGTGGTCGGCGCTCCAAAGATTCGAGATCGGCAAACTTGTAATGTCGTCTTGTCATGGTGTCGCAGGTCTAGAATTCAAAACCTAGCTATGCTGCAAGCAACTAGCTCTTACCATTAGGCGTCGGCCATCGAGGTTGCGTCATTAATTGATTGTCTTTCTTTTTCAAAACCTAGCTATGCTGTAAGCAAGACAAGAGGATGTCGACCCATCGCCAAAGTCGCGGGGCTACCCAATAAATGGCAATCCTCACAATGTGCTTTTCGAGGAGGGGGCTCGTATCATCTGATATCTGTTATTTTTTCTCCATCTTTCTGATTAGGAAATTCTTGCCGTACCAAATGGAAAGGTCCAATCTTTCTTGCTTTTCTTCATCAGATTGCGAAAGGGGCATCACCATCCTGATGAAGCAACTGCCAATTTGACAAAGTGCGCATTGCTTTGATTTCGTTGTTATGGGCCCTTATAATACGTGCAGATCCACATCTCTAATGAGAAACAATTTTCAATTGATCGTCCCGCTCGTGAGCACCAGTTCATCTCCTAGTTCTCTGGCCGGAAATAGGCTTACCGCCTAGCATCCTCTCCCTTTTCCCCTTTTTCTCTTGCTTCTATTTCGTATATAAAAGTTAGGTGCTATGCTTGGCTAGCTTTCATTCCTCATATTTTAACCAATCGGAACCAGGGCCAAACGCCACGAAAATTGGGGATTTGCGAAAAATTACTGTAATCACGGGCTTTACTGTTAAAGGTTGGCCGTGTCGGGTTCTTTACAATTTATCTTTTCGCTGTTCAGATGTTTTTTATACCCTGTAATCCAATAATAGCTGAGTGAACAAAATGGGAATAATCTCTATACTTGAAGGAAAAAGGTCATTCTCATCACATTCGCACTTTTGGTAGAGAAGGACTTCTTTTTGCCCTCTTGTCATTTATTTTGCCCCGGGACCAAATGTTATCCTTGAATTCTGGCTAGGAACAACCTGGGTGTCGTTTTCCATTGAGAAGAGGCAGTGTGGGATGCTGCAAGTCCCCGCAACTTCCTTCTTCAACCTCTATGGCATGGAGGGTTTGAGTTAGATCTCTCCCTTTCCTCCCTTTTGGTTGACTGATCCTATTCTCTGTTTTCTTTCTTTCTTTCCTCCCATTTGGGGATCATTTCTCTTATGATCTTATCTAGGTTTAGAAGCTTCTCTTTCCTGTTTTGGTGAGGTTTCTATCCATTCAACAGGAGATTGGAGGAGCTTTGTGAAGGTTTTGTTCTCACTGTTAGATGTGTGCTTGGTCAACTTAATTACTTTGAATGGCGATAGTGTTGAGGATGTTGAACTTAGGTGTGCATCATTGAAAGGCAAAGCTGTATTAATAGATGGAGTTCTTGGTGTGTATTCATTACTGAATATAGATTCGATAATCGCTTGCCAATTTTGGTTTAAAGAAGTTAAAGATCTACTCTCTGAAACATGTAATCCCTAACTTTATTCTAATAATTAATCTTGTTATTTGGAACTTGTTTTACTTTGAAACTATCTGAAATTTGTTTTGGTTTGCAATTGAACTGCCGTGGTTCTTTTTTTTTTTTTTGAAAGAAATGAGATGTTACTCTTGACAAAAAAAAGAGTATCTCATAGACTCACCTTCTCTAGAGAGGGAGAGGATGGAGATTCTTGCCAGTAGACCCAATGCAATTGCAGTCGTTGATCAAGTGAGGCCCACGTGAATTATGGCCAGATCGATCAGGTTGATGACGGTCGAGGAAGAGGAGGCTTACATGATCGACGGCTCAATGGATTCGGTTGATGCACACCAAGACCCTGGCGAGACGTTACCATGGAAGAGGGGCTGGCGTGATCTAAATGCGAGAAATTCTTTCTTTTATGTCCTAATGATCACTAAGTTTTAAAATCTTTCCGCTAATCTTCACAAGATGACCAGAAAAAGAAGATGAAGATTCCATGGAGGAGACCGAAATCCCATCAAACTACACAGACGCTCAGATCTCCTCCTCTTCCTCCTTGTCTGACGTTCCCAAACCTGACCATATTTACTGACTTCATACGACAACAAGGGCAAGAAGCCACTCCTACAACCGTAGAAAGCAGGGGAAAAAACACTGGAAAAAAAAAAGGAACGGAAGAACGATATGTTCACAGTATGGATGTTTTGTCAAGCGCCGGCTTGATCTTTGTTGGCGGGGAGGGAGATGGAGGCGGCCTCGAGGAGCTGGTGGGCCTGTGACAGCTTCTCCATGAGGAGCACCACCTGCGCTCGGTTCTCGCGTGCCTGCATGACGGCCTCTGCCTCCAGCTCCCCGAGCTGCGAGCAGAGCCGCTCCTCCGCCTCCTCCGCCACCCTTAGCCGCTCCGCCGTCCTCCGCAGCTCGTCCTGCGCCCTCTCCTGTCTCTCCCGGCTCTCCCGCAGCTCCCTCTCAAGCTCCTCGTTCCTCCTCATCAGCGCATTCTCTGGCTCAGCGCGGCTCGGCGTGGCGGCCATGGCTGGAGCCATGGGCGACTGAAGATCCTTGGACCTCAGCCTGAGTATAGAGACAGAGAATTTGGTGGTTGAGTGGTGCAACGGAAGGCTGCAAGAACGGTGGTTTATATACAGAGAAGTCCTTGGATGCGATGCATGATTTGTACAATATTAGGAAAATTTCAACCTGCGAAGCGTGTTAACGAGAAATGGAGGAATCAACGTGCTTGCCGCCTTACAATTTAGTCTCAGAAGACCAAAATATTCCACGAGGTGATTAATTTCAAAGTTTTCAAGAGCTATTTCTCTTCCCTTACTTTTCCTTTGTTTTCATCCTTTCGGGTAGACATTTGCTCACCAAGGAGCGATCGGAAGCAATCGACTTGACCAGTCTCTCATAACATTGCGTTCACATCCGTTGCAAAACATTTAGATTTGAATCATAACTGTTCAATGCCACCTGTGGTCAGCGGTCCAAAGGTTCGAGATCGACAAACTTGTAATGTTGTCTCGTTGGGGTGTAGGAGGTCTAGGATTCATTTGCTTACAGCTCAATACATGCATTATTCCCGGAATAGATATCATGGAACACTAGTTCCTACCATTAGGCGTCAGATGTCGAGGTTACGCCATTAATTGACGTGTCTTTCTTTTCAAAACCTAATTTTATTATATGCAAGACGAGAGGACATTGACCCGTCGCCAAGGTCGCGGGGCTAGCCAATAAATGGCAATTCTCACTGGCGTGCTTTTCAAAGGGGACTCGGACCGTCGTCATCAACTATCTTTTTCTCCATCTTTCTGATTAGGAAATTCTTGGCGTCCCAATTGGGAAGGTCCAATCTTTCTTGCTTTTCTTCACCAGATTGTCAAAGGAGGGGGCATCACCATCCTGATGAAGCAACTGCCATTTTGACGAAGTGCGCATTGCTTTGATTTCGTTGCCATGGGCCCTCAATACGTGTAGATCCATCTCTAATGAGAAACAGTTTTCAATTGATGGTCCTCCTCGTGTGCAACACAGTTCATCTCCCAGGTCTCAGTCCGGAAATAGGTTTGCCGCCTAGCATCCTCTTCCCTTTCTCTTTTCCCTAATTTTCTTTTATTCCGTATTTTATAAAAGATGGGTGCTATATGCTTGGCTGGCTTTCATTCCTCATTTAAACCTATCGGAGGGAATTCGCAAGAATTTACTTCAATCGCGGCTTTGCCATTAAAGTTCAGCCTTATCTAGCAAGAATCGAATCTAGTTCTCCATACTTTATTTTTCGCCGTTCAGATGCTTTTTTATACACCGTAGTAATTGGGAATAATCTCCTCGTTAAGAGGGGGAAAGGAGCCAGTCTCATCACATTGACATCCCACTTTTGGTAGAGTTGGAATTTTTTATTTTTTTTTTCGCTTGTCTGTTATTTTGGCCTGGGACCAAATGCTATCCTTGGATTCTGGTTAGGAAGCGACATGGGCGTCGTTTTCCATGGAAAAGAGGATAGTGTGGGAAAGCTACAAGTTGCCCCTCACCCTTATTTCCCTGCGGTTTTATGGTAAGAGCGTGCGTCATGATGAAACGATACCTTTCTTTTTGCGGGGTATCGATCGACGTGGAGAGGTTGCGTGCCTCGCTTTCTTGGTCGACCCCTTGTGGGATTTGTGGTAATTTTATAAACCTTAGGGAGAAACTCTCCACCAATCGATTCGATGCAACCGGGGTCGTCGATCAGGACACGTCCTCGTGAATCACGGCCAGATCGATCCGGTCGGTCGATGTGGGGATTGCGGTCCAGGAAGAGTGGGGCCCACGTGATCGACGGCTCGGCGGAGTTCTTTCTTTTTTTGTCCTAACGAACGCTCAACGAAGAAGTGATTTCTTCTCTCGTTTTCCTCACTTACTAAAAACGAAAGATGCAGCGACTGGGAAACTTACCCAAGGTAAAAGAAAATGGAACGGAAAAGAGAACTTGCACCGCGTACAATCGTCACTAGGTCAAATCTTTCTACAAATCTTCACAAAACGACCCAACAACAAGAAGAAGATCAAGATTTCATGGAGGAGAGCCGAAATCCCATCAAGCCACACGGACACTCAAGATCTCCTCCTCGCAGGACGATCCCACACCCGACCATATTTACTGACTTCATACAACAAAAAAACGGCAAGAAGCCACTGCCGACAACCTTCGAGAGCAGGTGAAATAAGGGAACAGGAGAGAGATGTGCATGTTCAGGGTATGCATGTTCTGTCAAGCGCAGGCCTGATCTTTGGCGGCGGCGGCGGGGAGGGAGATGGAGGCGGCCTGGAGGAGGCGGTGGGCCTGCGACAGCTGCTCCATCAGGAGCACCATCCGGGCCCGGTCCTCCCGCGCCTGCACGACGGCCTCCGCCTCCAGCTCCCCGAGCTGCGAGCAGAGCCGCTCCTCCGCCTCCTCCGCCACCCTCAGCCGCTCCGCCGTCCTCCGCAGCTCGTCCCGGGCCCGCTCCTCCGGCCCGGCTCTCCCGCAGCTCCCTCTCCAGCTCCTCGTTCTTCCTCATCAGCGCCTTCTCCGGCTCGGCGCGGGTCGGCGCGGCTGGTGCCATGGTTGGGGCGGCCCGAGATCCTTGGAGCTCGGCGCGAGCCGAGTGTGCTCGAGAGAGATAGAGAGAGAGAGGGAGAGAGATTGGTGGCTGGGTGCAATTGAAGGTCTGCGAGAAGGGCGGTTAAATAAAGAAAGGTCTTGGTTTCCAGTGCGCGTGTGCATGTCCAGGTTCAATGAATCTAACGGTCTTGCGTTTTTCTTGATTATATATATTTTTGGCCAGGGTATTTGGTGATAAAACTGAGTGAAATAAAAATAAAAATAAAAACTTTTTTTTTTTTTTAAAGATATTCACATCTGGATTCGGCAGGTTGCGTGACGATGTATCTTCGCTACGGCCCATTGGACGGGCGACATGAACACGTGGATGCTCCGCGGCGGTAGCTTGGCTTGGAGGTGTTTCTGTTCCTGCGTTTTATATATATATATTTTTTAAGCCCGTTCCTTTCGTCTCGCCGTGCCATCCACAACGAAATTAACACGATTGGAAAAAAGGACTTGGGAAGGATGACGAGATCGATTTACGAAGAGGCCGGCCTCGAAAGGCGAAGTCGGATTTATAATTATTCGACTTAGGCTAACGTGACGGGACATCGGTTGGAGCGATCGAGAGGAACCACTTAAATTCCAGGCGACCCCACCTTTTTTGACAATGAAGTTAGATCCAATAAAATCTCATAGAGTGATATTATTCTTTCCTTCAATCTAGTCATGAATAAAGAAATCGATTGGACACCCACGATGCTTGTCTAGCTATATCAGCACTTAAAAATTAAAATATATGTTCGGAACAAAATCGATGCACGAAGCGCAATCAAATCATGCACATCCTACCTGAGATCCATCGTGACCAATGATCGTCCACATTATTCCGTATGACTACCCTACGGATCTGGTGCACCAATTGGTGGATTCATACCGGATTGGCGATGCTTTCTATGCTCTAATCATGGTGCACCCAACTTTTCTCAAGCAACGACTTTATGCTTTGTAATTTAAACCACGCGAGTTTCCACTTCTCCGAGCATATGCCCAAGTCTTTGCAATAATTTTTGGGACACCGGCCGGACCCATGTACTGTCGGATCGGATGATGGGGTCGGGTTCCTACTAATGGTTATGGACTCGGACCTTTAAAATTGGTCCAGTCGATGTGCGTGGGGTGGCATGCCATAAAAGCCTACGTCCTTTCCATCTCTCGATTGCCCGAAAAGGGTCCCTCCGAGGCGGTTTTGACCGTCGGATAGGAGATGAAGTGATGCGAGGCCGTCGGATCGGATGGATGGAACGATTGATTGGATCGTAGCTTTAACTGTTAGTGGCTTTCATATGCAGAAGTCACTATCACCGATGCGTTAAATCTCTCTTTATTTTATTTTTTTTGGAGCAATCCGATATTTCGGAACTTATTATTTGACTGGGAAAGTTGTTATATGAAAATCGAGAAAAGAAATTACTGATAAAAATAAGGGAACGGCCACTTTTTTTTTTTTCCAATTTGAAAAGCAAAAAAAAAAAAAAAAAAAACATATTATGATTAGTAAGTTTTGATTAATAAAAGTGAAGAATTGCGAGGTGGTGGGTAACTTATTGATGAGATTAGTAGGTTTACTATATCTAAAATTGGCATTCGACTAATAACTTTGCCATCATCTCGAATATGTCTTCAATTAAAAAAGGCTTACATGACTAATGTAAGGACGATCGTTCAAAAGTTCTAAATATGTTGTGTTTTTGTTAATTCAATTGTAAACTTTTTAATTTTATTAATTCAATCTTTTTTTTTTTATCAATCGAATAATCCAATCAATTTTGATCGGAAATCACCGACGTGAACATGCGGGAGCACCGTCACGTAGGACAACCGACACCGATATGAACAATTTTAAAAATATTTTTTATTTTATAAATTTTTTATTTTTTATTTTTTATTTTTCCGAACTTTTACTTCTTCTTCCCTTTGTTGATGACTGGAGGTTTGGCAAGGTGCGGCTGGACGAGGCAAGCCACCATGAGACCCAAGGAATGTCAGCCTTGCCTTTGTCTAATGGTTGGTTACCTGTAAAAAGAAGAACAAACCAAAAAAAAAAAAATCATTGGCTACCGGTTGTCCAATGTGGCATTGCTAGCGTTTATGTTTGTAAAATTCCAATCAAAATTGTTTGAACGGGTTGAATCGGCAAAATATGACAATGCTTGATACTAATTTGGTAAAACTATAATAGGTTTACGCTTTTTTTGAATGATTTCCGTCATTGTGGTAACTATAAATGAAGTACTGATGTATAGCCACTTACTGGAATGGAGGATTGGTTTCGGATTGGTCCCACTGCTCTGCTTCTGTCTCCATCCCCTGCACCACTCATTTCTCCATACGGTCTCTCTAGGCAGGAGCTAACCCAGTGATCATCGTGATTTGCCTTTTCTTATGCAAACCTTTGACTGAGCTCTGATTGCTTGGGATCGATCCGGTTCAGCCGGCTCGGTTCGGGTTATATCGACTCGGCGGCAGTATCTCGTGACCCCGTACCCGGTTAGTGGATTAGTGCTGGTTACTCCGCTTTTTGGACTAAATTGAATCTGGTCCAGTTTGTACAAACGATCGAGTTTAGAAAGTCTTGCATCAGCTAAAACGATGATTCGAGGAGTTTCCGGAGCGAAGTCGGTGGATGGTTTTATGACTGACTGGATCTTTCACTGCGATTTTGTGATTTGAGAGCTCTCTATCATCACCTTGTACGAAATTCGGAACTGCATTCTGCTGTTATGAGGTGCTAATGCTCAGTCGTGTTCGAAGGAAGTTTCATGAATTAGCGGGAAAGCTTCGACGTAACGTTTGGATTGCATTTCGCATTAACTCGGACGATGACATGAATACAATCGACCGGCGACGACAGTTTCCAATCTTAACTTATCAAGAAAACTTCAGGAATAGATAGCAAACGTTCATTTCATTTTCTGTGAATGATAAAATTCTTGACGTGGGACTCGACGAAACACATTCGGAGTCCAGTGTGCACCTTCCGGGTGTTATTCGACCATTCCTAGTTCTACTGCTTTTCCATCTTCCCGTCTGAACTTCTTGATTCGATTCTCACGATAGAGCTAATAGCTAGGTACCCGATCATTGTTTCAAGCTCTGGAGCCTATACAGTCGAGAATACACTCCACTGCCTGATCTGATCAGGGTCGAATGGGAACCGATCTCCATGATCTCGTCTTTGTCCATGACGATGATGCTGTCTGATTTGACTATGGTGGAGAGCCGATGTGCTACCGTAATTACGGTGGTCTGGGAAAAGAGGCCACCGTTATTGGACTCGTTTGCCGCCTCCAGAGCACTCACGATACTCCTTTCGGATTCGGCATCGAGGGCGCTTGTGGCTTCGTCCAGGAGCAGCATTGCCGGCTTCTTCAGCAGTGTTCTTGCTATGGCTATTCTTTGCTTTTGTCCCCCAGAAAGTTGGCAGCCCTTCTCCCCGACTAGAGTGTCGTAGCCATCCGGCAAACTGCTGATGAATTCGTGTATGTTGGCTTGCCTCGTCGCCTCCATTATTTCAGCTTCCGAAGCCCCGCAATATCCGTAACAGATGTTCTCTCTGATGGAGGAGCTAAAGAGGATGGGCTCTTGCTGCACAAATCCTATTTGCGTCCTCAACCATCTCAGGTTGTATTCCTTTATGTCCTTCCCATCAATGAGCACCTTTCCTTCGATAGGATCGTAGAACCTCAGCAGAAGGGCCAGAATAGAGGACTTTCCGGCACCACTTGGCCCGACAAGAGCCACCTTCGTCCCAGCTTCAATTTTCAACGTGAAGTTCTTGAGAACGGTAACTTCTGGTCGTGATGGGTACTTGAATTTGACGTTCTGGAACTCAGCAGTTCCTTCGATCCTCCCCTGATGTGTATTTTCCAGCACACCTAGTTCGATTTCAGTTTTTCGGTCGAGGGTCTGGAATGCAGGAGTGAGTATGCTCATGGCCGATAAAACGGTGGGGATCAGCGTCCACAGCTCTGTAATAGAAGGTACCGTGAGAGAGAAAATCTGGTACGATCTTATGCCGTTTTCAAATGTGGCTTGGCCTCTATCGATCAAGACCGCGGTGTACCACAAGGCGATTGCATGTGCAATGTTCCATAAGCAAAGAGAGAATCCTTGGATTATTCCATACTTGATACTGGTTCTTCTGCTTTCTTTCATTGGGACTTCCAACGCTAACTTGGCTTTCCTCAGAATTTGCTCTTCATAGCAAAAAGATGCTACAGTTCTTATGTTCGTTGCCGACTCAGAAGTTAGGGAAACGACTTTGCCATGTGCTGCAGAAGAGTCACCGGCAAATCCTTTGGCTGACTTGGCTTGAATGAGCCCGCCAATGAAGTGGCAAGGCATCACAGCCCAAGCCACTAGACCCATTCTCCAGTTTACAATCATGCTAACTACTGTAGCAATCAGTATAGAAGTGATGCATTGGACAATGACGGACATGCGATCAGAAATTATCACTTTCACCATGGATGTATCATTGATGATTCGTGAAGTAACCATCCCAATGCTGTTCTCGGGTTTCTCAAACCAAGTGAATTCATTGCGCAGGACACCTGCAAGATTTTAGAACAATCAATGCAAATTGAACTCTATAAATGATTCACAACTTGGGCAGAATCTCAAATTCGGAGCTAGTAGATTCTGCATTAAACTGTAAAGGACTGCTAGCAAAAAAGAGTGACAGCTACCTGAAAAGAGAGCTTTTCTAAGGTTTGTCATGGCCTTCTCACCGACCACACCAAAGTAGTAATGCTGCAAGATGTGAGAGACTAATGATAGCAACCCTATTAGGGAGAATGCGATCGAGTACCATCCAACTTCCCGCTTTGCATGTTTATGGTAATATGCTACGCCTATTTTTATGATGAAGAACCCAAAAACAGGCCTTGAGATTCCAGAGAAACCGGCTGCAATGGAGCCGATGGCTATCTTGACAAGTTCCATCCTCCTCAACCCAAACCAGATTCTAAAGAAGTGGACTGCTTCTAATCTTTTCTTGTGCTCCTCTTGCTCAGGATCTTCTCTGAGGCTTTCTTCTATCTCTGCGCCTTTTTCACTTAAAACTCTGCTTTTAGGTGAGCCCTGGGGTTGGTCTATTTCATAATCTTGCGAAAATATTTCGGTTCTGTCATTCAATCAACATCATGGGCCAGTGAGAACCTGTTTCTTTTTCTATCAAAATAATTGTCATGCGCAAACAGTAGGAAATAATTATTATGAGGCAGCCAACCTTTCATCACGAACAACACTGATGTTCTGCATGTTGAATAGGCTGTTGTAAAATTTGCTGGTATCCAATAGGGTGCTGTGCGTTCCTGTCTCCTTAACCTGTCCATTCTCTACGACTGCAATTTCATCTGCATTAACGATGGTTGACAATCTGTGTGCAATCAAGATCACCGTTCTTCCCTGCATGGCCTTCTCCAATGCCTCTTGAACCAGCTTCTCAGATTGCGAATCAAGAGCACTTGTAGCCTCATCCAGCAGAAGTATTGGAGGATTCTTGAGAACAGCTCTGGCTATTGCAATTCTTTGTTTTTGTCCTCCTGACAGCTGGAAGCCCCTCTGCCCCACCTAGTCCATCATCATGGCGCCAAAATTTAACTTAGGATCCTTGTTTTTTGTCTAATGAGAGCTTGCGAACTTTCAGAAGAGACATCGTTTATTTACATCTGTTGCTAGGAGATTGCATATTACCTCTGTCGAGTACTTATCTGGAAGCTGTGAAATGAAATTATGTGCATTTGCCATCATTGCTGCATTCTCTATTTGTTGGTCATCTGCATCCAAATTTCCTACTTTAAGGTTGTCCTTGATAGTGCCAGCAAACAGTGATGGTTCTTGGGAAACTGCTCCAATATTTTGGCGGAGGCACTTCAAATCAAGATCCTTGATGTTATGGTTATCTATGAGAATGACCCCTGAAAACATGCAATATTACCCAATCATCAGCAACCTATGCAATATTATTCAATGATCAGCAATCTTTTTGCACAAAAAATGTATGAGCAATAGAAGCATGAAACCGTGGGAATAATAAGGAGAGGATAACAAATTTCAGCTCAAGAGCATGGAGGATAAAGGTTTTAGACCTTTCGATGGATCGTAGAATCTTGCAACTAGGGATATGACTGTGCTTTTCCCGCACCCACTGCTACCAACTAACGCCACCGTCTTTCCTGCTGGAATTGACAGCGTAAAACCTTGAAGAATCACCTTATCTTCTCGGGATGGGTAAGCAAAGTGAATGTTCCTTATGTCAATGTTTCCCTCGATTTCCTTCAATACGATCCCCCCTAAAGCGTTGCTAATAGTTGGTTGTCTCCCGATCACCTTGAAAACTTCATTTCCTGCTGCTTTTGCTTGGTTAAATACTTGCATGTCTGGGGCAGCATAAGTGATTGAGCTGGAATGCAAAAGAAGTCACAGTCCATAATTAAGGTTATATCTTCTTCACTTCATTATATGAAGATTCTTAAAGGCATCTGATATCTTCTTAAGAGGCTCAAAATGAAATGCATCACAATCACACAAAACTTTAGAAACCCAAGTAGGACGATGTTATTTCTCATGTTATGTGCAGATTAACTAGCTTGATGATCATCATTGGATTGCTTATCTAGTCGCTGTAAGACAAAACAATCTCATCCAAAAACTCTAACAAGAAAGGTAAACTTTTCTTACATAGCTCCAAAGAGGATGCTCATGACTGCTGCTATGACGTTCCCTCCACTAGATCTTCCGGCAGTGACCACGATTGCTCCGATCCATATGATTAGTGCCCAAGAGGAGTTGGTCACTGCTTGAAACATTCCTGTTCCAACTCCCTTAATCAGTGCCTCTCCTCTGCTAATGACAGACTGCTTGTCCATGCAGTCTGAGAATGACTTGATGGCATCATCCTCTCCGACAAATGCAAAGACCGTTTTTATATGAGATATGGTCTGTACGTTGTCAAACATTAACCCATGAATTTCCAGATGATTCCGCTTTTCTTAGATATTTTATAACTAAAAAAAAAAAAAAACGTGAAGTTTTTTCACCTGTTCCACAACAGTAGTAGCTTCGGATAGGTAAATCATTTTGGCAGCTGAGATGGCATTCATTTTCTTGGTGTAGGTGGCTCCAATCAGTAGAATCAAGGGAACTACAAACAAGGTGACCAGTGAAACTTCCCAACTGCAAATGAAGGCAATCAAGACTCCAGAAAAGAATGTGGCAAAGCACGAAAGGAAATGCCCCAGCTGCTAGCAAAAAGTTATGTTAGCATGATCGGCAAACTTTGGTGGGGAAATCTAAAGAGCAGTCAACTTGAGGGAAAGATTGCTACCTTCTCTCCGATAGCATCCTGGATTACGCTCATGTGAGTACTTATTCCCGCAATGACTTTTCCACTTGACAATTCAGTATCAAAAGCTCCAATCTCCTGTCTGAGGACCGATCTCAGGAATTCTAATCTAATCCGTGCTGTTTGTCTTTCGCTCGTGTACATCCAGCATCCAATCTCTGCAGAAAATTGGAAGCCATGCGAATGCTTTGTTACTGCGTACTTTCTATACTATTAGTTTTCTCTCCTGTAGTTAATCCAGTCCTTCTTGCTAACTTTATCGGTAGTAGTCCAATATGACAAATGATTATATGATACTTCCGATCCCACAAAACTTGATGCGATGTTCAGGAGTGGCACACAAAAATAAGCAATCTCTATTGGAGCCTCGGAAACAGTGACTTTCGAATGGCAATTAGGTGCGAAACAAGTGTGCATGTCAACAAAAAACTGTTCTGCGATTTAGTAAAAACATATGCATCTCCATCATCTTAGTAAACCAAAAGAAGCCAACCTAGGATTCCGGCAGGGAAGGTTGCAAAGGCCATGTACCACACATATGGAACAACCTGAAAGAGGTAAGAAGAAAAACACGAATGAAAAGCTCCACTGACACTGTGTGTGAATCAGCCATAATTAATAAGTTGGTACTCAAGGCACACTATGAATAAATATAGCCACCAGTTGACAGTAAGTGCAGTTATCTACCTTTTTCAGAGCATGAACCATGCCGTCTTTGTTGTTGATATGACTTCCGAAAGCATTGAGTGCTTGGCCGAGCAACAAATATCCAACTGGTTGAGCCATCCCATGGACGACAGATCCTATGGTCCCTAAAGCCATTAAAATCCAATCGAGCGTGTCTGCATACTTCAAAAGCTTATAAAATGGCAAGCCTGTCGGGTCACTCTTCTTCTTCACGTCCTCCAGTACTTCTGTTTCCTTCCTCTCCACCTGCGTGGGCTGTTCCGGCTGGGTAGACGTCTGCACCATTTTTATTTTTTCACATGCGGAGAGGACTGAGTGATGTGTTGAGAAAGGACGCAGTCTCTTGAAGATTATATATAATTTATGACTACTATGCTGTGCGAGGAATATATGGAGCATATCCTTTGAGCTTCGGGAAAAATAAAAGCGGGGAAGTCTTTTCCTTCTCAGCATTTACGTTGATGTTTATGAGCCTGCTGCCACAGACAAAACATACAGAAACAGACATTGTCTGAGCGAGCAATTCTTAGTCTTATCACCCTAGATTAATCGCATTCTGGTCTAAGAATACTCCGTATACACCAAAAGTGCTGATTTAGAAAAAACTATACCGAATCAACAAATGCCAGAAAGTTCAGCATTGCTCGTGGAGATTCTTTGGGGCGTATATTTTCCTCAAAACATCGTGCATGTCCATTTAGGAAACATCTCACAAGATGCCTAACTAGCTAGCTAGAGTCTGTCCGTCTTGCGATATCCTTAGATGCACGACGGACATGTTTTTTCCATTACTCGGGGATTCACCAACCTAGAAGTATCTCGGGTTTAAGCTCTTGTTAAAGCTGTTCACATTTACTGCATAGGGACTCGTTTTGCTCAGCATTTGTCACTTCTCTAACTCATTCCTCATCTAATCTCATATCTATCCTGGTCTGTGATTATTTGTTCTGCTCAAACCCGTAACTTGGTGATCTAAGGAGTAAGAAACCCATTTCCCTCAGCTTTTCTCATCCCCTTCTCTCTCTATTTCGGCGAGAAAATATTTAGCAGTTCTCTCACTGTGATGGTTTCAACCGTACGCCAAAATGAATTCAACTGTTGGGTTGATTTTAAGTAAAGTTGGGTTCTCGGGGATCAAGCTTACGGTCCATTCATCCCCGAAAAGAATGCGATATTCCTCCACTGGATTCTGGGGAGACGTTGCGATCGGACAACGTCCCTGTCCGGCAGTTAAACTAATGACATCAATAGACGGCAGTTTCTCTTGTTCCATCTATGGTGGATTAGGATACTCTGATTTGACGCATTCAAGGTTCTGTTTCAACAAATATGAATTATGAAACTTGGCCTACGAAGTAGCTTGTAGATTTGATATTAGTTTTCTCTAAGATGGCAATAAAAAAGTAAAAGGAAAAAAGGAATAGAGCCGCATATGCCGGTTCGAATTACCCGGGGATGATATATTTCTAGCTATTGCATCATCACAATGACTCTTGTTCTCTTAACGTGGATGCAACAGACATTCCTTGCTTTTCTGCATGGTCATTTTGGAAGTTTCAAGGCTCTGAGATCAGCTAAGAAGCTATCATTGGTACTAGGGTTGAGGTGATTGGCGCTGGATTTCGAAGGGGAAGTTTGCATGTCCGATATTCGGTTCGTTACTCAATACGCTCAATATGCATTTAACTTCATGAAACAGATGATTCGAGAGGATATGCTTGACAGTGACCAAAATTTTTTATATGCGTGACAGTGACCAAAATTTTTATTCCTCGAACCCCATCTGAGCCTTTGTAACTATCAATACATAGTCAAACGAAGCGCCTAGGCCGCTGGAAAAGGATGAAGTAGATGACATATTTTTACTCGACATTGAGAACTTATGAAATCAAGAGTACAGAAGATGAAGATGAAGAATGACTGTAGATGATCTGTGAAGAAGTTTTCGATACTGTATTTCCATTCATTTGAAAAGAAGATTGAAGAATACAGCAGAAACTTTCTAAATTGTTATATTCTTCTTCAACTATCAACTGATTACAATGCATCTCTGTATATATACGGAAAACAGAGGACTTACAACTAGAAAAGCGAACTAACTAACTTTTAACTAACAAACTTTACAGCTAAACAAAACAGACAAAACAGAACAGTCATCTTGAGAATTTGGCAATCCGTGTCTTTGACTTTTGTATGATCTCCACCGTTGATGAAACTCGTTATCCATGAGATATCAATTCCTTCAGCTCTTTTTAATTCTTGACTGCCTTCCGGTGATCCATATCTATAATAGTCGAGGACTTCACCTCCCGTGGTTGACTTCTCAAGTCAAGAACCTCCCCGTGATCGATTTCTCAATATTGCGTACTTGACTTCGATCTTGATTCTCTAACATTCCCCCTCAAATTGGGAAGAGTAAAAGATTCGATTCCCAATTTGGTTCGGAGAGTAAGATGAGATAAGCGGGATAGAGACTTGGTAAATATATCAGCTAATTGTAGATGAGTAGAGATATACTTGAATGCGAATAGAACCAGAAGAGACTTTCTCACGGACAAAGTGAAAGTCAACTTCAATGTGCTTGGTTCGAGCATGTAATATTGGATTGGCGGTGAGAGAAATTGCTGATTTGTTGTCACAATATAGAGTGGTAGGTGGCTGAAGAGAAATCCCTATATCTCGTAGCACAAACGTGATCCAGTGAGTTCAGGTGGTCGAAGCAAGTGCACGATACTCGCTTCGCCTGAGGATCTAGAAACAGTAGGTTGTTTCTTGGCAGACCCGGGACAGAGATTGGATCCAAGAAACGTGCAAAAACCCGTTGTGGAACGTCGTGTTGTTGGACAACCAGCCCAATCCGCATCGGAGAAACCATAGAGATGTATTGAACTTTGAGAATGGATATAGATTCCAAGATGTATAGTACCTTTGACATATCTAAGTACTCTTTTAAGCGATGGAAATCTCCTACGGTAGGCTGTTGCATTTTTGACAGAGAAGATTAGTAGCAAATGCCGTGTCTGTCGAGTAATGGTTAAGTATTGAAGAGCACCAACTAAGCTTCTGTATTCCATAGGATCTGTAAGTAGATTTGCAGTGTCAGCCACGGAGATTGATCGAAGAGGCAGAGGTGTTGAGACTGGTTTACAGTCAGCCATATAAGCTCGTTTCAACAAATCAGTAGCATATTTAGTTTGACACGAAAGAGATTCTCATGAAGTTCGTTTGGCCTCAATGCCCAAAAAATAGTGAATAAACCCAAGGTCTTTCATATGAAACGAAGACTAAGTTTCGAATAAGTGCGTCAAGAGATGTGGTGAACTCCCAGTCAAGATGATATCATCAACATATAGAAGCAAGAGAACTGTATGTGAGTTTGTATGCGGAACAAATAACGATGGATCACCAATGTCTTTGCGAAGAAACCATTTTCGATTAAAAACTTGCTGAATTTATCAAACCAAGCTCTTGGTGCTTGTCGAAGGCCATATAGAGACTTGTGGAGTAAACAAACATGGTTTGGCTGATGAGGATTGATAAAGCCAGGTGGCTGTTCCATGTACACTGTCTCGTTCAAATCTCCATGAAGAAAAGCATTCTTAACATCAAGCTGGTGTATTGGCCAATGTCTTATCATAGCAAGAGATAACACTATTCGAATTGTTGTGTGCTTTACAACTGGACTGAAAGTCTCAGTGAAGTCTAGTCCTTCTTCTTGGTGAAAGCCTTTGGCGACTAGACGAGCTTTGAGTCTGTCAAGACCGCCATCTGGTGTGAGTTTGGTTTTATAGACCCATCTGCAGCCTATTACATTCATCTGGTTAGTTCTAGGAATCAATGTCCATGTTTGATTTTCAGCAAGTGCATCCATCTCTTCTTTCATAGCCCTATACCAGGCTTGATTAGATAAAGCTGACTTGATAGACTTTGGTTCCATAGGAACTGGATAATCACTAAATAAGCATACTTTGGATTTGGTTTTGAATTCCAGACTTTAGTCGAGTTTGCATATGATGAGTATTACTTGTACCTTGAGAGGAAGACGAATGGAATTGGAATTGGAGTGCCTTTCATTAGAACTACCTTCAGCTAGTAGATCATTGTGTGAAGACAAAGAACTGGTAGTATTTTGTCCTTGAGTCATAGAAGAATTTTGAGGCACAGCATCTATAGATTGTCCTTCTGTCATTGTCTCATCTTGCATATTCCTCGAGGAGATGATCTGAGATTGTTGTCTGTGATATGGATGATAGGTACAGCAATCATGGAAATCAGGATGGATCTGGTTTGTGGCTAACTGATGAGTGGACCTAGTAGCTGGTGACTTGGTGCTTGATGACTCAGGGAAATGTATGCCTTCACTCCATTGTTTGTATAAGTTTGTATAATGTCCATATTCATTGATCAGCTTCTTTGAAAAAGGATAGGAATACTCATCAAAGACAACATGCCTACTGATGTAAACACGATTATTAGTTGGGACCAAACATCTATACCCTTTGTGCTGATTGCTATAACCCAAGAAGATACGGGGAAGAGATCGAGGATCAAGTTTATGACTTGCATATGGTCTTAAGCAAGGATAGCACGCACAGCCAAATACTCTTAAATGATCATACCTTGGCTGTCTATTATGAAGTTTGCTATAGGGTGTGTCCATCTGCAACTTTGGTGTGGGAAGACTGTTGATGATGTAATTAGCTGTTACAAATGCATCCACCCAAAATTTCAGTGGAACTTTTGAGTGATAGAGCATGGCTAATCCAAGTTCAACGATGTGTCGATGCTTTCTTTCAGAGACCCCATTCTGTTCTGGAGTGTGAGGACATGATATGAACTGTCTTATTCCATGATGACTCAGAAATTTTTGAAATCTAAAGCTTACGAACTCTCCACCTCCATCACTCTGGAAGATTTTAATCTGATGATTATATTGTCGTTCAACTAGCTTCTGAAATTGAACAAATATATCATAAAACTCAGATTTCAACTTCATGGGATATAGCCAGCAATATCGAGAGAAATTGTCAACAAAAATCACATAATATCTAAACTTTTGAAAAGAACAGACTGGTGAAGGTCCCCATATGTCACAATGAATTCTCTCTAATGGAGAACTTGATATAGAATCCGAAAGAGGAAACGATAGAGCTGAACTTTTGGCTATTTGACAAACTCTTGCAAACAACTTGAGATGAAGAAACACATTGTATAAGCTTCTGTTTTTGTAGATGCTTAACGATTTGAGCATTTGTATGAGCCAAACGCTGATGCCATATGTCTTCACTGACTGTCTTTTGTCGTTGAGTAAAGAAAGCTTCTGTGGTTTGTGGATTAGCTTGATAAAGACCCCTAACTTTCCTTCCGAGCTTCACCATTGTGTTGGTATTGTTGTCCTTTACATAAACACCAGTTTTGTCAAAAATAAAAGAACAAGGGAAGTCATCTGTGAGTTTAGATACTGAAAGGAGGTTCTTCTTTATCTCTGGGACAATTAGAACATCATTAAGAGGTAATGTATTGTTCTTTGTTTTGAGCCAGGTGTTGCCAATGTGAGTTACAGGTAAACATGATCCGTTGCCTATCATAACGATCATGTCCTTGATATTTAGAAAGAGTTTGGAGCATACCAGGGATCGCACTAATGTGAGCTGTAGCTCCAGAGTCAGGATACCACTCACTGCCTGTTGAGTCTTCAATATGCATTGCTGTCAAGGCTGCTGGAATATCCTCTGCTTGATAAGAATTGTCAAACCGATACCAGCAGCGAAGAGCATCATGTCCAGATTTTTTACATATCTGACACTCTAATCGAATGCTACTTGTTTCTTTTTCATTCTGCAAATTTTTACTTGAGTTTGCGAAGGATAAGTCTTGACATTTTGGTACCTTTGTGAGTAAGTAGTATAGGGTCTAAACCCCCGGTTTGTTGTAGGGATAACATTTCTCTGTCACGTCCGAAGACATCCGTTGCATAATTCGATATCTTTCAAAACCACGACCCCTATTGTTACCGGTTACGCCACGACCATAGCTTCGACCACCTCTGTATCCTCCTCTTTCGATATAAATCCGAAGCTTGAGAAAAGTAGTTTTCATTTGTGACATCTTTAGACCGATCCCGAAACTGTCTTTGTCCAAAATACGCCAAATTCGGGTTGAACCGACTCCTAGAAAGTTTTTGAGTCTTGATTCAAATCTTTCTAATTGAGCAATAACCTCATCATACTCTGGCTGAGGCTTCAAACAGTATATAGTAGTCCGAAAATTCTCATATTCTGGACCTAAACCTTCCAATACACCAAACATCTTGGTTATATCATCCACAGGTTTGCCTATTGAATTCAACTGATCACATATGGATTTATATTCCCTGAGATAATCAGCAAGGGTTTGTTCATGCTTATGACATGTTTGCAATTTCCCCCTTAATTCGAACTCTCTAGCAATTGATTTCTGTGTGAACCTTTTCAGAAGAGTTTGCCATACTTCAGATGACGTTTCTAAACCAATGATTAGGCTCGAATGTTTTCGAATGCTCCAGAGATCCATGATGAAATCAACTGATCTGTTCTAGTCCAGTCAGTATACTCTGGATTAATAAGATCAGTTTCACAACCTTCATCCTCTGTTTGCATCATTCGAGAAGGTGAAGGAATATCTCCATTAACAAAACCAAATAGATCTTGGCTTTTCAAAAACCTTTGGATCTGAGCTTGCCACAGTAGGAAGTTGTCCTCAGCAAGTTTGATTGTGACGAAGTTTGTGATATTCACATGTATCGGAAAAGGATATTTTGGAGTTCTAATCGCCATTATTATGATTCTTTGAAGAAGATGATAACAGTAGAGCTTATGAGCTCTAAACCTGTATGAGTTTACCTTGATCCAGAGATCTTCAGTCTTCGTTTACTTCTTCTGACTTGATGCACGAACTGATTACTTGATAGATTCTATTCTGATGCATGTTGATCTTCCTGCTCTGATACCATGAGAACTTATGAAATCAAGAGTACAGAAGATGAAGATGAAGAATGACTGTAGATGATCTGTGAAGAAGTTTTCGATCTTGTATTTCCATTCATTTGAAAAGAAGATTGAAGAATACAGCAGAAACTTTCTAAATTGTTATATTCTTCTTCAACTATCAACTGATTACAATGCATCTCTGTATATATACGGAAAACAGAGGACTTACAACTAGAAAAGCGAACTAACTAACTTTTAACTAACAAACTTTACAGCTAAACAAAACAGAACAAAACAGAACAGTCATCTTGAGAATTTGGCAATCCGTGTCTTTGACTTTTGTATGATCTCCACCGTTGATGAAACTCGTTATCCATGAGATATCAATTCCTTCAGCTCTTTTTAATTCTTGACTGCCTTCTGGTGATCCATATCTATAATAGTCGAGGACTTCACCTCCTGTGGTTGACTTCTCAAGTCAAGAACCTCCTGTGATCGATTTCTCAATATTGCAGACTTGACTTCTGATCTTGATTCTCTAACAGACATGTTTTCCTGTCCATCATCAAGAGCGACTGCAACCTTTCACCGAATCATTGCAGAAGGTCGGGGATCGGTCTCTTCATTTAGGGAACTTCGACATTTACCATGAAGTTTTACCAATCGCTATTACCCAGTAGGATATGAGCTGTGATTTGATCGCCCATGTTTTGTTCTTGCTAGCTAGCTAGCAGCTCTTTCGATTTGCCCGTGATCAAAACTCCTGTTTAGTCCAGTTTATAGCATATACAGACTAGAAAACGAATCCAGACCTCTCTCCTTCATCTCTAACTCAACCACCACAATTTTTTTTTTTTTTTCAGCCAAAGAGAGAAAAACAAAAAACAAAAAGGGGGAGAACTCACGGAATTTTTGTAAATGTTTAGCATGTGTCTACAAATGTGAAAATTTGTTAAATTTTCTCCATAAATATCTTTCCAGCTTTATTAATTAATGGGGAATTCTATGGTCTAATCCAACAACTTATGGAATTGATCTTATATATAATCAGACAGTCGGATCAAAAGGAAAAAAAAAAAAATTCAACTATGAATTATTTTGAAAAGATAGTAACTTAAGAATATTTAAGGAAAATTAATGATTGCTTCGTTCATTTCACGGAAAATAACTTCCAGAAAAATGTTTTTCAGATTTTCCAATATTCGTTTAACGGAGAACCAAATTAGAAAACGTTTTCCGCTATTGAAAAAAACAATTTCAAAAATGAGAACAATATTTTCCATTTCTTAGAAATAGAAAACATTTTCTACAACTTCTTCCACCTCACTTTCTTTCACTAAATACATTTTCCTTTTATTATTATGTTTTCCTTTTATTTTTTATTTTTAAAAATTGAGATTTTAATTCTTTTTCTTTCCTTTTCTTTTTCTTCTTCCTTGGTCGATCATCGGTCTTGGTGGCAGCCGACAGTTGGCCATAGCCTAGCTTGAGCCTCGTCGTAGACTAATAAGGTTGAGCTCACTTGAGGCTAGATTTGGCAAGGGCAAGGCTTGAGCTTGCCGGCCTTGGTGGAGCTTTGGCTCACCTAAATCGACAGAGCTCGAGCTCAAGCTTGCTTGTATCTAGTGAGCTTTGAGCTTGCCAATTTTAGTGGAGCTTGGGCTCACTTGGATTGGCCAAGCCTTGAGCTTGTCGATCCGTGTCTTGGTTGATTTCCAAGCGCCGGCCATCGTCGAGGTAGGCATTGGCAGAGGAGGAAAGATGAAGAGGAAGGAAAAGAAAAAGGAAAAGGAAAAAGGAAAAGGAAAGAAAAAGAAAAAAAAAAAAAATAATTTTTAAAAATAATATAAAATTAAAATTAATTTTTTTGGTCAACTAAAAAAATAAAAATTCAATTTTTTGGTAATTATTTCCATAAAATTAAATAAGATACCGAACAATGGAATATATATCTTATTTTATTTTCAGGTTTTACCAAATACCAAAAAGTATCGTCATTTTCTTGTAAAATAGCTTCCTAGAAAACATTTTCCGGAAACGTGATATTTTTCACGAAACAAATAAAGTCTAGATTGCCAACTTTATTGTTTTTTCCCCCATTGCCTAGGTCACGGTTGATTAAGGAATTATGATATACAAGGACAATTACAATCATGGAGGTATGTCATTAAGAATAAGAAAAAAAAAAGATTTATCAAAATATATCATTTTAATAACACTAAAGATGAACAAAGAATTCTCAAATCATTCTTGAATCACATTTCATTTATGCACATCTTCGAGAAAAAGGTTTGATCTCAATGCATGCAACATTTATGACAATATACCGCTATATAAGAAAATGCATACATCGTGTCGCATTCAAAAATACAATTTTAAAATTAGAAAAGCTAAGGTTTATTATAGATAGAATAAACATGTGAAAATTATCATTTTATTAAGATTTTTTTAACATCTATATGATGGAAAAACAAAACATTTTCAAACAAATCAGATCGAATTTCCAATAATTGAAAAATGAACTCCCATGGACTTTTCCCTCGTCTTGGGAGTCGAATTCTAATCTTTTAATCTATGTTCCTCATTCCAACCCCTAGCCATTGGGCCGGGCCGTGGCATAGTTTGCTCCGACCTCCCTGCACGCGGCCGCGTCTGGTGGCTTGGGTGGAGCCGAGGTCGATTGAACTTCAGATTCGTCGTCGCGGTGCGCAAAGTCTCCCTCGGTCGCTTGTCCCGTACTCTTCGACCTGCTTCGACGTTTCAGTCGATCATTCCCACGCTTTTGCTTGTCTCGCACGTCTCGTTTCTGGTCGCTACACCCCAAATCATTCACTTCCACACGATCAGCTTTAAAGTCGGAGTTTTTTTTTTTTTTTTTCCTTTCTCTCGTCATAATCATCATCTCGGGAAACAGAGCAACCAAGAGTGTTCCTCTCATCCCAATCTTTCTTCCTTCTACATCTCAACACTAAACGCGAAGACTCGCTTGATCGATTCGTGCTCTCAGCCATTGCATAACCAATGCACAAATATCAGCTCCTCCTCCTCCTCCATTGTTGTTTTAGCATCGCCGCCCAGAAAAATGAGTGCACTACCTTTTGCGGCTAGGTCAACATAAGGCCCCCGTTTCAATTGAAGGGCAAAAAGGGTTGCGGCGACCAAAACTATGAGCTGACCTGCAGAAATAACCGCACCATTCTGGATTTGTACTCGAGGGAGTACTATGTACAGTACATCAACTACATCAACTTCACGATTAGGCTCGCCGATGTTGGGCTGCAAAAGGGCAACTGCTCGTCTCTTCCTCACCGCTCTTTGTCATGCAGTGACATTATCCAAGACTCTGGCGATTGTGGACTGCATGGAGGTCGTCAATTCTCAGTTTTACATTGACTCTTCATCATGCCTCAATGAAATCAAGTTTTCGGATTCCTCTAGTACGAGAAGGCGAGTGTATGCTACGGTCGATGTGAGTGTCTCGTACGTGGAAGCTACATGCACTATAGAGCATATGACAATGATACCTTGGTGGGTTGATGGCAATTGCCTCTGGACGGAATTGTAATTGGTGCAACATCAGCGACACGTACAAAATTCATTGCGCAGACAAGAAAAGTAAGGGCCTTTGAGTTTGTTCTGTTTCTTAAAAAACAAAAAAATAAGAAGAATTTCGAGATATATATGTTCAAAGTCTCAGAAAATTAAGCTCGCTCATCTACATATCTTTGCAGAGCCCGTGTGATTTGAAAATGCCCGTTAAGATAAAGTAGTTAGGTAAATGCTGTTGTGGTATTTTGTACCTATAATAATAGATAATTAATTATTTAATTCGAATTCTGCCAACAATTCTTAGTGGGTTGAACCGATATACTAACTGCTTGATGATGATCCAAACAAGTGTCCCTTAAATTCCTTCAGCCTCTAATTGTCATGTATTCAACCTCTACATCTCTTGCAGGTTACCGCTTGTTTATCGGCTGGGTAATTCAAATGCCCTGGCAACATGGCATCGGTAACATTACTACAATCTTCTCATTGTGAAATTGATTTTAAGTTACTTAACGCAAACATTTAACACACCCACAATTTTCTTGCACTTATCCCAATGTACAACACCATTCATAGTTTTGAAATTCGTCTTGGGAGCCCCATGGGTGATGATCTTGCTCCTATATGTATGGAGGAGAAAGACACTTAGCAATGGTTCAAAATGTTGAAGAATTTTTGCAATCTACAATAACTCCTTGCCGATAGGATACTCTTACTCGGAATTCAAGAAAATCATAGGCGGTCTTAAGGACAAACTAGGCGAGGGAGGGTATGGTTCTGTGTTCAAAGGAAGACTCTGGAGTGGCCGTGAGGTGGCAGTGAAGATTCTAAAGAAGGGGGAATCGGACGGGCAAGACTTCATAAGTGAAGTGGCTACAATTGGAAGAATTCATCATGTTAATGTGGTTGAACTCATTGGTTTTTGCTTTGATGGCTCAAAACAAGCTCTTGTCTATGATTTCATGCACAATGGGTCTTTAGATAAGCACATTTTTTCACAAGGACAAGGGATGTCTCTTGATTGCAAGAAATTGTACGAGATTGCTCTGGGAATAGCTAGAGGGATTGAGTATCTTCATTGAGGATGCGACATGCAAATTTTACACTTTGATATTAAACCTGACAACATTCTTCTTGACAAGGATTTCACCCCAAAAGTTTCCGGTTTTGGGCTCACGAGATTGTATCACATGGAGTACAATATCATGTCTCTAATTGCTGCAAGAGGAACCTTGGGATATATGGCTCTAGAGTTGGTCTACAAGAATCTTGGGGATGTCTCTTACAAAGCCGATGTCTATAGTTTTGGCAAATTGTTGATGGGAATGGCCACTAGAAGGAAGAATGAGGACAAGGTTACGGGTTCGAGTCACACTTACTTTCCTTTATGGGTTCATGACCAACTTAGTAAAGGATTGGAGATTCCAGTGGAATATATTAGGGAGGAGGATAGGAGAATAGTAAAGAAGATGATAATAGTTGCCTTATAGTGTATACAATGGATTCCAAGTGAGCACCATTGATGTGCAAGGTCTTGGAAATGTTGGAAGGGGATGTACATGATCTACAAATATCTCCCAAGCCACTCTTCTATCCACCAGAGGTAGAAATGTCAACAAGGGAGTAGGGAACTTGGACTGACCAAGGCAATAATACTATGTCTACTTCATCAACTAGCGCAATAACTTGTGAAGATTCTGTTGAGTATGCTAGTAGTAGTGTTCCACAAGTATAGAGACGTGTCAAAACCAATCGATCCAACGACACACGCGATAGATAGAAGCTGATCACATTGACGATGTTCCTTTGTGCATCTCCCTTCATGGCCATCATCAAATTGTATATGTTTATGAATATGCTTATAAATCTCAATTACGACTCTGTCGTCTTTGGTATTTTCATATTAAAGTTTTTATTAATTATAATTTGGACTTTCTCCATTTCAAAAGCTAGGGACGACTTTCAGCGTGATATATCGAGTGCAAGTTTGGGTTTCGAAGTCTTTGCACAGATAGTGGAGATTTTATCAACTTTTTATTTTACCGAAAATTAGTTAAAAATCAAAGTACGGAATACTAAGTGACATCAAAAGACGACCTCTCCCTTAATAGAAGAGATCAATAAAATTCTTATTTCTTTTTACTAGGTTGCTAAGGTTATTTAGTGGTAAATGTGCACCTGAGAATGATGGAAGTTCCTCTTTTCAGATTAGTTAGTTATTTTGGATCGTGTTCCATCTCGCAGCTTGTCACTTGAAATTGCCATCGGTCGCATACTTCAATCTTCTCATTACGAAATCAATCAATTTCGCTAAATGATAACATTCAGCCTTATCATTTCGTATGTTTACCAAAGAGTACAGGTGCAATAAGCTTAATTAAATTCGTCTGAGGAGCCCCATGTGTGGTGATACTATTAAGACGCAAATGGAGAAGGAGACAATTAGCGATGGACAAATACATTCAAGAGTTTTTGCAATCTAACAACTGTTTAGCCATCAAGAAGATCCACCGGCGGCCGTTAGCATGTACCGACAAAAGTTAAATTTTGTTCAATTTTCTCCATTAATCTTTTCCCAGCTCTATTGTTAAATTTTGTTTCATTTTATTCCCAGGGAGAATTCTTGAATTTTATTAGAATTAAATCGGTTCAATAATTAATGGGAAATTCTATGGTGTAGTCCAACAACTTAGGGAATCAATCTTGTATGTAATTGGGACTGTTGGATCAAAAGGGGAAAAAAAAATCAGCCGTGGATTATTTTGAAAAGATATTAGATTACGAATATTTAAGGAAAACTAATGACTATAAGATTGCCAACTTTATTTTTTTCTCCACTGTTTATTTTATCGTTGGTTAAGGAAAATTACAACATAGGAGCATAATTACTTATTGATAAGACCGTTAAGTTAATAAGCTATGAAAAAAATGTTACAGTTATGGAGTTATGCCACTAACAATAGGAAAAAAAAAGAAGATTTATCGATATATATATCGTTTATTTAATAACACTAAAGATGAACAAAGAATCCTTAAATCATACTGATATCACATTTGATTTATGCATGTCTTCAAGAAGAGGTTTGACCTCCAAGTGTACAACGTACATGACATTATACTAGTACATGAGAGTAGGGATACATCATGTCACATCTAAAACGCAATTTTAAAATTCGAAAAGTTGAGGTTTTGTTGTAGATAGAATAAACATGGGAAAAATATTATTTTACTAAGATTTTTTAACGTCTACATGATGGAAAAAGTAAAATATTTTCAAACCAATCTGGGCAAATTTCTAATGATTAGAAAATGAACTCACATGAACTTTTCGGTCTTGTCTCAAGAGTCGAACTCTGATCTTCTAGTCTACACCCCTCACCCCAATCCTTAGCCATTAAGCCGGGCTGCGCCGAGTTTTGGTCTGCGCTTGCTGCGCGGCTGTGCCGGGTGGCCCGGGCTGGGGCAAAGTCGATTGAACTTCAGATTCGTGCTGTGTATGGAGTCTCCCTTGGGTGCTCGTCTGGTACGTCGACCGGCCTTGACTTTTCAGCCGGCCATTCCCAAACTTTTGCTTATCAAATACGTCTCATTTTGTGGTCGCAACACCCCAAATCATTCACCTCCACACAATTAGTCTATCGTTGGAGATTTTACAGAGCAACTAAAATTATTCCTCTCATCTTTCTTTCTTCTACATCTCAACACTCAACACTCAAGACTTGCTCGATTGATTCGTGCTTCCTGAGATTGCATAACCAATGCATAAAGATCAACTCCTTGTTCTTCTTCTTCTTCATTGATCTTTTAGTGTCGTCATCGAGAATAATTAATGCACCACCTCTTGCAGCAAAGTCAACATATGCTAATTGAAAGGCAACTCGAAAGGTTGCGATGACTATAATTATGAGTTGGCCTACATAAATAACCACACCATTTTGGATTTGTACTTGAGCAAATACTTTGTACGGTGCATCGACTACACCAACTTAACAATTAGGATTACAGAGGAAAAAGTGTCAAAATAGTTATAAACCTATTATATTTGTGTTAATTTAATTCAAACATTTTAAACTAATGCAAATTTAATCATAAACCTTATAACTTGGTATTTTAATTTTCTATTTTTTTCATCTGATTTATATATTTATTTATTTAAATTTAAAGGGTGAAAGCTATCATGAATGCCACACCGTTACTCTCATTTAACGTTGCTGTCATCTTCTTATTTTCTAAATTCAAATTCGTCAGTAGTCAAGTAGAGTTGTTAGTGCCGTGACGTGCGGGTGTTGTCCAAGGAGAAGACATCGTGCACAAAGGGAAGTTTCATGAAGGCTTTCCGTGGAAATTCTATGGCACTAGGTGTAACATCCCGGGCCCCACTTAATATTAAGAAGACCTTGTCCGACTTTGGGTCACCCGCACTGCGCGATGACGCACCATTTTCAAGCCATCCCAGCCACCGTCTTTTCCAAGACACGGCTTTAAAACGCGTTACACAGGGTTAGAGGCCCACCGTTACTCTCATTTAAAGCATTGCTGACATCTTATAAGTCAAATTCGTTAGTAGTCAAGACCTTATTGCCGTGACTCCCTAGTTGTCCATGGGGACAAGAGAGGAGGCTGTCACACTAGGAATTTCCCACGCCCCATTAACCCCACAAGCCCTGTCGCTTCAAGAAGACTTTGACTTTGACCTTCTAGGAGTTGGAGAACTCTCCACCACCAATAAACTCACTAGCAACTAAATTGCAAGATGAGGGTGGCATGGCATTTGATTTGTTACATTTTCAAGACGGTATGAAATCTTTACATGGGCAACACGCCTAAAATGTACCGGGACAAATGGAACCGCATATGTCATGTTACATCTAAAAAAGAATTCAAAATTAGAAAAGTTGGGATTCATAAGTAAAAAACAATAATCATGGGAGAAACACTGGGCTGGGTTCACTTCAAGATGAGCTTACCAAATTAAATGCATTGCGATTGGGCCGGGCCTGTTCGACGTTGATTGCAGTTTGGATTCGTCGCGGGGCACTAATTGGCCCCTTGTGCTTGTGCCGTGCATTGACCGGCTTTTGACTTTTCAGCCGACCATTCCCACACTGTTGCTTTCCTTGCACGTCCCAAATTTTGTGGTCGCTAGGCCACAATCGCTCGCCTCCACACAATTGAGTCTGTAGTCGGAGATTTTTCCTTCTCTCGTTATTACTTCAAGAATAGTTTTTGAAGTAATGGAGACGGAGACATTTGGCAATGGATGAAAACATGGAATAGTTTTTGCATATTTGTTATTTAAATAAAGTGGGTTATAAAATATACAATGGGATCGAAGTTGAGAAAAATTGATGCAAACACAACAAAATGCACTACTATTATAAAGTGGGAGGTGTTTCTCCTATTTTCATATTTCCAAATTATCCCTTTCAATTGTGAGAAGTCATGTCTAAAATTCAAACTTCTTGTTGTAAAATATCGCGTGGCGAATATATAATAGAGAAGAGATTAAAGAAGAGAAAGCAAGTGAACACTAGAGATAGTAGAGAAAGCCAGATATTTCACTGTATTGTGATTGTGTATTGTACATCAAAACTAAACTCCTATTTATAGGAGAACAAGAATGTACTTAACATTAATATCAATGTATCGAATGATACATGTACGGATAAGGAGACGAACGTTCATTGTATAGGAGATGTACTTAGAACATTTGATACAAATGTACCATAATAAGTACATTGGATAAGATGAATATAATGAATATTCATTCATGTATTCTATCCATTCATGTATTTTATAACACTCCCCTTGAATATTCATCATATTCATTATGAATGTGCATCGAATAATACTGCCTCATTAAAAACCTTAAGCCGGAAAAACCCAGTGGGATAAAAACCGGACAAAAGGGAAAAAGAGTGCAGAGCACACATGTTATGATCTCTCCCTTTTATGGATGCATTAATTGCCTCGTTAAAAACTTTAAGCCGGAAAAACCCTGTGGGAAAAAAACCGGACATAAAGAAAAAAGAGTGCAATGCATATATAGCCACTCCTGGGGCTAATCAATATTTCATCTTGTGAACTCGCCGCATATCAATGCTGCAATATATAGTTCATAATATCTCCCCCTCAATAGAGCCATATAGCCACTTCGGGGCTAATTAATCTTACATCTTATGAACTCGCCTCATACCAATGCCATATACTAATTTCTCAAAACTTGATGTTGGCAATGATTTGGTAAAAAGATCTGCAAGATTATTTATGGATCGAATCTGTTTAACGTCAATTTGTCGACTTTCTTGGAGTTCATGAGTATAGAAAAATTTTGGCGAGATATGCTTGGTCCTATCACCTTTGATATATCCTCCCCTGACTTGTGCAACACAAGCAGCATTATCTTCATAAATTATAGTGGGAGAATTGGTAACCGGTATTAAGCAACAAGAATTATGAATATGTGTTATAACGGATCTTAACCAAACACACTCTCTTCTAGCTTCATATAAAGCAATAATCTCAGAGTGGTTAGAAGATGTAGCTACTAGCGATTGCTTCGTAGAACGCCAAGAAATAGCGGTGCCGTTATAACAAAATAAATACCCGGTTTGAGAGCGAGCCTTATGTGGATCGGATCTATATCCAAAGCATCGCATATCCAACTAAACCAGAGTTAGTGGAATCCTTGGAATAATATAATCCCAAATCTATGGTTCCTCGGAGATAACGGAAAATATGTTTAACTCCATTCCAATGTCTCCGAGTTGGCTCGAACTAAAACGTGCCAATAAATTTACCGCAAAAGCGATATATGGTCTCGTACATTGTGCCAAGTACATCAAAGCCCCAATTGCATTAAGATATGGTACTTCAGGGACCAAGTATCTCTTCATCAAATTCTCTAGGACGAAATGGGTCCTTTTGGGGATCTAGAGACCTTACAACCATAGGGGTGCTCAATGGGTGAGCTTTGTCCATGTTGAAACGTTTAAGCAATCTTTCAACATATGCTTGATTGATGGACGATTATTCCATTTGCTTTATGCTCAAGCTCTAGACCAAGACAAAGTTTGGTTTTACCCAAATCTTTAACTTCAAACTCCCTTTTCAAATATTCAGCGAGTTTCAGCTAACTCTTCGGAGTTCCAATTAAATTTATATCGTCGACATAAACTGCTATAATAGCAAATCCGGTTTCTGATTTCTTAATAAACACGCATGGGCAGATAGGATCATTTTTGTACCTTTCCTTAATTAGGTACTCACTTAGGCGTTGATACCACATGCGACCGGATTGCTTTAACCCGTACAAGGATCTTTGCAATTTTATTGAGAATAAATTGCGGGGAGTGCATGCTTCGTGCAATTTGAATCCCTCGGGAATTTTCATATAAATATCGAGTCTAATGAGCCATATAGATATGCCGTCACAACGTCCATAAGACGCATTTCCAATCTTTCAAAGATTGCTAGGCTAATGAGAAAGCGAAATGTAATCATATCCATCACGGTGAATATGTCTCATTATAATCAATCCCGTGTCTCTGGGAGAATCCTTGGGCAACGAGTCGGGCTTTATACCTAACAACCTCATTTTTCTTATTTCGTTTCCAGACAAATACCCATTTATATCCAATGGGATTTACATTATCGAGGATACGAGTTACGGGTCCAAAAACTTTTCGTTTAGCTAGAAAAGCTAATTCAGTCTTAATTGCTTCCTCCCACTTAAGCCAATCTTGCCTTTGACGGCATTCAATAATAGATTGCGGCTCACAATCATCATTCATAATTTTATAAACAACTGAGAATGCAAAAGTATCATCAATGATGATTTCATTTCGATCACAAATCTCATTACAATATGTAATGGAATTCTCGCATTCCGGGCTAATGCTCCTTTCATGGGTTTGCGCCTCTTCGGGGGCAATAAGCTCTTTGGGAGCAAGCACAACGCCGAGCTCTTACGGAGCGGATTCCTGATTCTTTCCCCTTCGTTTTCGAAGAATAATACTTTTTGATGCTATCGATATACCACACTTCAAGTGCGCAAGTAAACGTGCAAATGTGACATTGCGCGTAGATAATAGGCAATCATGGGACCATCTACAGGATGCGTCCACTAATACCATAAAATATCTAAATGGTCCACTTGGTGGTTGTATTGGTCCACAAATATCACCCTGAATTCTTTGCAAGAATAAAGGAGATTCAAAATTAACCTTTGTTATAGAAGGTTTGATAATGAGCTTTCCTTGTGAGCAAGCCTCACAATTATAATCTTTGGACAACAATACCTTTATATCCTTTAAAGGGTGCCCTTTTGTATTTTGAATTATCCTACGCATCATTGAAGCGCCCGGGATGACCAAGGCGATCATGCCACGAGTCAAACTGATCGGGGCTTACCAATCTCCAGGGATGTGGTAGCGTAGGTTTCAACAGCTTTAATCGGGACACAATACAAACCCATAGAAGAAGCTTCTAGCTTCTCATGGATGGTCTTCGAGCCCATCTTATAAGAGGAAATGCCAATATATTCCTTATCTTGCTCATAAATAGTCTCAATATGGTACCCATTACGGCGTACATCTTTGAAACTGAGCAGATTCCTTTTTGATCGAATGCTTAGAAACGCATTCTCAATATGCAGGATTGTGCCATTTGGCAAAATAATTGTAGCATTCCCAAAACCATCAATAATCGGAACAGGACCTGATATTGTATGGATTTGTGCCTTACGCAATGTCATACTCGAGAAAAGCGTCTACTACAAAATATAGTATGTGTTGTTGCACTATCAAGCAAACAAACATCTTCCTTTTTCTCGGTATTTTCCATTTGCATTTATATTGACAACTTCAGGTGTCAAGTATCATAAAAGTTGCATATTAGTTATATAGTCGAATAAAATTTCAAAGATAAATATTTATATAAGGTTCATAAGTATTTCATAAAGAACAATAAAAAAAAAAAAAAAGTAATACATTTAAAGCGAAATAACATAAAATTCAAAGTTCAAATTATCATCCACCAATCGATTCATCAAAGTAATCGAGGTCCTCAAAGAAATCAGAGACATCCAATGATGCATTTGCTACTTCAGGAGCAAAAGGAGTCCCACCAACGGAGATATTGTTGGCCTCAACAGTGGTTATGGCAGTAGGATTGATTTCAATGGCATGAGATTCACCACGCTTGCCCGTATGCTTTAAAGATGCCTGGTATAGGTCAACAAAATGTTTTGGCGTACGGCAGTACGTGACCAATGCCCGATCATGCCACAAACGATGACAAATACTTTCATTAATCACCTTCTTTTGCTTCTTTTCTTTGCCATGATTCAGGCCAAAGTTTGATTTCTTAGGGCGGTTAAATTTCTTGCCATCCCTTCTAGGATTATATTCTTGCTCGCGCTTATAGGCCTTAAAATGGCCAGTATTAGCATGTGCTTCGAGCAATGCTTTTGAGCCAAAGGGTCTAAGATCATGATTTTTGAGCAGCAATTCATTAGTTTGCTCAGCGAAGAAGCACAGAAATTAATTCAGAATATGTGGCAACCGACGTTGCCGGTATTGCTGTTGCAATACAATATTTGAAGCATGAAAGGTGGAGAAAGTTTTCTCAAGCAATTCTGCATCAGTGAGTTTGATACCGCATAACTCAAGTCGAGAAACGATATCAAATAAAGCAGAATTATAGTCAGACACTGATTTAAAATCTTGCAGTCGAGATTTTGCCAATCATATTGTGCTTGAGGGAGGATAACGGTTTTTGTATGATCATACCTATCCTTCAACCTCGTCCACAAGATATGCGGGTCTCGAACGGATAAATATTGAGTCTGCGAGGCTCTCATGCAAATGACGACGAATAAAAATCAGCGCATTTGCTTTATCCTTTTCATTTGAGGTTCCATCCTCTGTAATTGTATTAGCGAGACCTTGCCCTTGGAGGTGCATTTCCATGTCAAGGCGCCAGGATAGATAATTCTTTCCACTCACTTCCGGGATGTGGAATTTGGGCTTTTCAATATTTGCCATAATCCTTGCAAAAATAAATCCTTAAATTAATTAAAAGGATTTCCAAATATCCACCGCTACTTCGGGAGCAGAATGATACTTTTAGATTTAAAAGTTTGGCTTCGGGCCAAGAAAAATAAGAATGAAGAATTGATAGAAGAAGATGAAGTATAAGTTGATCAATAATAAGAATACCCACCTTGCAAAAATTACTTACTCGTCGATAGATCTTCGTGCTTGCAAAAGTTACTTACTCAATCGGTAGATCCTCGTGCTGATAACGTGTTGTAAAATATCGCGTGGCGAATATATAATAGAGAAGAGATTAAAGAAGAGAAAGCAAGTGAACACTAGAGATAGTAGAGAAAGCCAGATATTTCACTGTATTGTGATTGTGTATTGTACATCAAAACTAAACTCCTATTTATAGGAGAACAAGAATGTACTTAACATTAATATCAATGTATCGAATGATACATGTACAGGATAAGGGAGACGAACGTTCATTGCATAGGGAGATGTACTTAGAACATTTGATACAAATGTACCATAATAAGTACATTGGATAAGATGAATATAATGAATATTCATTCATGTATTCTATCCATTCATGTATTTTATAACACTTCTCAAATTTTTAATGATCTTTTCTTTATAGTTTCTTTGTTGTTGTTGTTATTATTATTATTATTATTATTATTATTATTATTATTATTATTATTATTATTATTATGCCCTAAGAGTATTCCTTATTTCATGTTGAGAAATTTCAAATGATCACACGAAAGACATGGCCCATGATTGATTGTTGTGTTATGCATGATTAACATAAAAAAAATATTAGTCTCCTTCTTTTTCATCATCCTCTTCTAAATTAAATATATATCATTTTTTTTATATCTAGGATCCAGCTTGGCACACCTTACGGATGCTCACGGCCACCGCTAGCCTAACCGGTCTAACGGAGACCACCAACTATACCTGAAGGGAGGTTAGCACATGATCCCACCACGATGGCCCCCCACTTAAGACTTGTATGGCAACGCGAAGATTCGACCTTTCGACCTTTCGACCTTTGCGTAAAGTCTAGTCAACCTCCTCTACCAACGTAGCCACCTACCAGTGGGTTCATTTCTTTAGTAACACTCACAGTTGAATAACAAATCCTTCAATTGTCAATTAATCACATTTTTATTTTTGCACATCTTCAAGAAAAGAGCTTTGCTAACATAGCAATTTTTTTTTTCACTACGAGAGTAACGGTATATTGTAAGTTACAAATTCTCAAATGATTAGACTCCATAATAATTTATAATAATTTATTATTCATTTTTTGTGATCCAAAATAAGCTATTAATATCACAATAAATTAAGAACAATTATATAAGCATTATGCAACGCACATGACATTGCATGGTACAAATGGAAAGGCGAGAATTAAGTTACATCCGAAAATGCAATTGCAAAATTAGAAAAGTTGAGGCCTGTAGTAAAGAAGAATAGACAAGGACAAAATCATTATTTTAAAAAGAATTTTTTTAACACCTTGAAGATAAAAAGAAAAAAAGAAAAAATATGTTTAAATCAAATGCATCACACGAGTCTTCAGTTACAAAAGCAAGTCAGGTTGATCGTGTGCTAAAATCTGCTAAAGATTATGGAGAACGTCTATACGTGTCATTTTCTGACAAAAAAGTAAAAAACGACTCCACGCGTAGAAAAGGACTCCACGCGTCATCAAACTTCATGACGAAAAAGTAAAAAAAGACTTCTCGCGTAAAAACAGACTTCACGCGTCATTGAACTTTCTTTTTGGCGACCATTCCCACTGCTTTCCGTGTCTGATGCGTCCTTTTGTTTGTCGCTATACCTCGTAAGTCACTCGCTTCCTCCACACTCAAAGAGGAGTCGTCGGAGATATTTCCTGCTCTCTTCATCGTTTTAAGGAGGGAGCAACTCATAGTATTCCTCTCGTCTTTGTCTATCTCTCCTTTACATATCGACACTAAATACTAGATCTGCTTAACCATCGTGCTCTCCGCTACTGCATAAGCTATGCACCAAGATCAATCCCTTCTTCTTCTCCTCCTCCTCCTTCTACATCGGTCTTTTAGCGTTGCCATCGAAAATAATAACTGCACAACCTCTTGCGGTGAAGTCACAAACATAAAGTACCCGTTTCGGTTGATGGGAGACCCGAATTTTTGCGGCCACAGTGATTTTGAGCTAGCCTGCATAGATAACCGCACCATTCTGGATTTTAACTCGAGCAGGTACTTTGTACACAACATCGACTACACCAACCAAACGATTAGGGTCACTGATGTCAAGCTGCAGAAGGGCAATTGCTCATCCCTTCCTCTCCGGTCTTTATGGGGCCTTAATGAATCGCCCATGTATTATTATCCTTATTATCCTTATTATTATTCTCATTATTATATATCCAAGGCTGTTTCGATCGTGAGTTGTGTGAAGGCCGTGGATTTTCCATTTTACATTGATGCTTCGTCATGCCTTGATGGGCCTCCATTACTTAATTTCTCTGGTGCGAGAAGGCGAGTGTATGCCCTGGTCAATGCAAGTGTCTCATCTATGGAAACTGCATGCACTATAGAGTTTATGGTAATACTGTCACCGTGGGTTGATGAATCTAATCTCCGTTCCTATGCGAAAATTCACGAACATATGGTTTATGGATTCGAGCTTTACTGGTTGCATCCTCAACACTCCAAGATAGGTAAGGACTTTTGAGTTTGTTCAATTTCTTATAAAGAATAGCAAGGGTGTCGTAACTTTTATACGATTCTCATTTAAGTGTTATCACTTTTTTTTTTTTTTATTTATTTATTTATTTAAATGCCACATTGAAGTAAAATCGATCATTTAAATGTTGTTTTTGACAAATCGTCCTACTAAATTTTTTATTAATTTTTCATTTCGACGTGGATTCTTTTTATTTAATTGTCCAAATCAACGATGGCAATGTCAAATAGGACGATCGGCATTCATGTTGGATTTTCTAATGAGACAAATCACTAATGACTTTTAAGTGATTGAATTCAAATTTGTGATACTCAAGTGAATAAAAAAAAATGTTATGACACTCAAGTAAGCGTCGTACGAAAGTTATGGTACTTTTAATATACTTATCCCAAAATATTGTTAGGATATATTTGGTCAAAGACATGTGAAATGGAGCTAAGATCATGTAGCTAGTTCGATGTTGTTGTGGTATTTTGTAAGTACAACAACGAATACATTTTTATTCATTTATTAATTTAAATAATTAGAATTCCGCCAGTAAATCTTAGTGGATTGAACTTGATATACACAAATATCATTGTTTGATTATGATCTAAATAAGTGTCTTTTATTTTCTTCAGATTTCACTTGTTACATATTCTATCTCTTTTGCAGATATCGCCTATGTCCTCGCCTGTCTCCGGGGTATTGTACAGTTCTTGGTCGTTCCCATCGGTAAACATCAATACAATCTTCATTGTGAAATTAAGTTAGTGTTCCTAAATAAAAACATTCAACACACGCACAAATTGGTTATTCATATAACAATAAATACATTATCTATTCAATTGTTTATCTATTTAGTTCAAATTTTGCCCACAAATCTTAGTGGACTGAACCGATATACACATGGCTTGATTATGGTCTAAATAAGTGTCTTTTACATGTTCTTCAGCTCTCATTAATTACAAACTCAATCTCTATTGGGATACATCAAGCTACCCTTACCTTGAACCTTACCTTGATTGGATGCTCCCGCTCTTCGGCATCGGTAACATTACTATAGTCTTCTCATTGTGAAATAGATTTCAAATCTCTAAATGCAAACATTTAACACATCCTCAAATTGGTTAAAATATACAGTGTTTCAATGCATGGTTGTGAAATTCATCTTGGGGCCCCATGCGTGATGACATTACTAATACGCAAATGGAGGAGAAGACACTTAGCAATGGATCAAAATGTTGAAGAATTTTTGCAATCTAACAATTTCTTGCCGATAAGGTATTCTTACTCGGACATCAAGAAAATCACAAGTGGCCTTAAGGATAAACTAGGCGAGGGAGGGTTCGGGGTCGTGTTTAAAGGAAGACTCCGGAGCGGCCGTGAGGTAGCGGTCAAGATTTTGAAGAAGGGAAAAACGAATGGGCAGGACTTCATCAGTGAAGTAGCTACCATTGGCAGAATTCATCATGTTAATGTTGTTGGACTCATTGGTTATTGCTTTGAGGGCTCTAAACAAGCTCTTGTCTACGATTTCATGCACAATGGATCTTTGGATAAGCACATTTTCTCACAAGGACAAGGGATTTCTCTTGAATGCAAGGAAGTGTATGGGATTGCTCTCGGAGTGGCTAGAGGGATTGAATATCTTCATCGAGGATGCGATATCCAAATTTTACACTTTGATATTAAGCCTCATAACATTCTTTTGGACAGAGATTTCACCCCAAAAGTTTCTGACTTTGGGCTTGCAAGATTGTATCCCACAGATTACAACACCGTGTCTTTGACTGCCGCAAGAGGAACCTTAGGATACATGGCTCCAGAGCTCGTCTTCAAGAACCTTGGAGGCGTCTCTTACAAAGCCGATATCTATAGTTTCGGAAAATTGTTGATGGAAATGGCCACTAGAAGGAAGAATGAGGACACGGTTACAGGGTGTTCGAGTCACACTTACCTTCCTTTATGGGTTCATGACCAACTTAGTAAAGAATTGGATATTCCAATGGAAGTTAGTGAGGACGAGAGGAAAATAATAAAGAAGATGATAATAGCTGCTCTTTGGTGCATACAATGGAATCCTAACGATCGGCCTTCGATGCAGAAAGTCTTGGAAATGCTGGAAGGAGAAGTAGATGATCTACAAATATCTCCCAAGCCACTCTTTTATGCAACGGAAATGTCAAGAATGAATGATGGAACTTGGACCGACGAAGGCAATAATACCATATCCACTACATCAACTAGTGCAATAACTTACGAAGATTCTCATCTTGAGTGTACTAGTATTAGTATTACACAAGCATAGACACATATCAAAACCATTTGATCTAGTCACATATGTGGCGAATTGAAACATGGTATTGATGATGCTTCATGTGTAGCTTCCCTTTCTTGGCCATCATTATATTATAGATGTTTATGACTATATTTATGATCTTAATTGCGCCCAATTCATCTTTTAGCATTATCATATTGAAGATGTCATTGGTTATAGTTTGGACTCTTGAATCCAATAGAAAATCTAGTGACTACTTTCAGCATAGTGCTATGAGGAGCAAGTTTGGGTTTCAAAGTCTTTGCTTGAAAGTCTAGTCAGCACAGAACCTGCTTTACGCATGGCTTAACAACACTTCGCTGATCGCTGTGTATGTATTGCTTCATTGCATACCACTCGTCGCTACAAATAATGTTGAAAATGATGGATGAAGAGGGATAATAAACAACTTCGATTAATGGCGGGGGATTGCGAGATAGCAGGAGATATCAAAAGATGATGTCTCCTTGAATAACAATAATACATGAGATTAATTAAATTCTTATTATATTTACTAGATTGCTAAAGTTATCTTAGTGGTAAATGTGCACATAAAAAATATTATTAATTTTCCTTTTAGGGTTCGTTGTCCAAAACTATCACGTGAGGAGGAAATTTTATTGGAGGGGGAGATATATGTCATCTTTATTACAATGGTTTGAGTATTCTATTTGAGTCTAAATTCATTTTGAAAGCGAATGAGTATTATCATGTTCATGTTTCAAGACCGTGTTAACTATTCTGAACCCTTTCTGCTATCACTTTTAAGCAATACATCAGTCTTCATATCACATTGAATGAACTTGAGATAGGCTAGGGCAAACAAAATCAGACTTCAAGAGTGGATGCAAAATTTTACAAATTTTTTTATAATTTAATTTCGCCATTATTGAGATTGACTATTCTTTAGCCGGTCAACGTGCTCGGTGACTTTCTTTCGGCCAAAAAAAAAAGTGCTCGTTGACTCCAAGCCCAATAATCATACGGATTTCAGGTGAGTATTGGATATAGTTTCATTTGCATTTTTCTGATTAAGAAGTGAGGGAAAAAGAATCGAACGGTGCGTTTGCATCATTTACAATTTCAATGCTTTTTTTTTCTTGGCCGGAATACAATATTTCTGTTTTTGGGCCACCCGAAAATCCGAACAACTCTTTCCGGTAACAGGTCCCTTGATTCGGGATACAGGGCGAAATGACAAAATGTTCAGGGGACCAAATCCGAAATAACAGAAAGGTTGCGTCCTTGGATGCAAAAAAGTCGTCTGGCTACTCGCTCCTTGCTTCCTTCCAGAAGTTTTTTTGCTTTAGCAAGGGAGGTCGCTTCTAAACTCAAACGCTCAAACGCACTCAACCGTTAATTCAAAAATTAAGCAACCAAAAAAAGAAAAAAAAAATCGCCACATTCTAATTCTGATTCTGATTCTGGTTTACCGTTCTCTCCCGCGATCTAGATCTCTCTGCCGTTTTCTAGATTCCCATCTCCACTCTCTTTTCTCGTGCGATAAGTTCCTCGAATCGGCAGTCCCGATCGAAGACGAAGACGAGGGCGAAGAAGGCGATGGGCGGCGGAGGTGAATCGGAGGGGACGCCGGTGGAGCCGCGGAATCACCCCGCGAACCAGCACGCCACCACCTGGGTCCCCGGGGAGGTCCGCGGCGGCGGCGGCGGCGAGAACCCGTACGTGCACGTCGCTCCGCTGAATGCCCCCGCGCCGTCCGGCAGGAGTGAGTCCATCGAGGCGTATACTTCGCGCTGGGAGTTAATGATTGGTGATTAGAGGCTTTTGAGAATGGTTTTGATGGGGCCGACGCTTTGCTGGTGTTTGCGGGTCCGATGGATGCGGCGCGTTGAACCGGTGTGGGAAGAGGTTCGAAGATGCTACAAGAAAAGCACCAATGAGGCAATGAAGTACCGCAGTTTCCGTAACTGATATTCTCTCTAATGGAGGAGCTAATGAGGATGGGCTCTTGCTGCACAAATCCTATTTACGTCCTCAGCCATCTCAGGTTGTATTCCATTAAGTCCTTCCCATCAATGACCACCTTTCCATCCATCGGATCGTAGGACCTCAGCAGAGGGGCCAGATAGAGGACTTTCCGGTACCACTTGGCCCGACAAGAGCTACCTTCGTCCCAGCTTCAATTTTCAACGTGAAGTTCTTCAGAACGGTAACTTCTGGTCCTGATGGGTACTTGAATTTGATGTTTTGGAACTCAGCAGTTCCTTCGATTTCAGTTTTTCGGTCGAGGGTGTGGAATGCAGGGGTGAGTATGCTCATGGCCGATATCACGGTGGGGATCATCGTCCCCAGCTCTGTAATAGAAAGTACCGTGAGAGAGAAAATCTGGTACGATCTTATGCCATTTTCGAATGTGGCTTGGCCTCTATCGATCAAGACCGCGGTGTACCACAAGGCGACTGCATGTGCAATGTTCCATAAGCAAAGAGAAAATCCTTGGATTATTCCATACTTGATACTGGTTCTCCTGCTCTCTTTCATTGGGACTTCCAACGTTAACTCAGCTTTCCTCAGGATTTGCTCTTCATAGCAAAAAGATGCTACAGTTCTTATGTTTGTTGCCGACACAGAAGTTAGGGAAAAGACTTTGCCATGTGCTGCAGAAGAGTCGCCGGCAAATCCTTTGGCTGACTTGGCTTGAATGAGCCCACCAATGAAGTGGCAAGGCATCACAGCCCAAGCCACTAGACCCATTCTCCAGTTTACAATCATGCTAACTACTGCAGCAATCAGTATAGAAGCGATGCGATCAGAAATTATCACTTTCGCCTAGAAGAATCGCTTTATCTTCTCGGGATGGGTAAGCAAAGTGAATGTTCCTTATGTCAATGTTTCCCTCGATTTCCTTCAATACAATCCCCCCTGAAGCGTTGCTAATATTTGGTTTTCTCCGGATCACCTTGAAAACTTCATTTCCCGCTGCTTTTGCTTGGTGAAATACTTGCATGTCTGGGGGCAGCATAATTGATTGAGCTGGAATGCAAAAGAAGCCACGGTCCATAATTAAGGTCATATCTTCTTCACTTCATTATATGAAGATTCTTAAAGGCATCTGACATCTTCTTAAGAGGCTCAAAATGAAATGCATCATACACGCATTCATACAAAATTTTTGAGAAACCAAGTAGGACGATGTTATTTCCCATGTTATGTGCAGATTAACTAGCTTGATGATCATCATTGGATTGCTTATCCAGTCGCTGTAAGACAAAACAATCTCATCCTAAAGCTCTTACAAGAAAGGTAAACTTTTCTTACATAGCTCCAAGGAGGATGCTCATGACTGCTGCTATGACATTCCCTCCACTAGATCTTCTGGCAGTGACCACGATTGCTCCGATCCATATGATTAGTTCCCAAGAGGAGTTGGTCACTGCTTGAAACATTCCTGTTCCAACTCCCTTAATCAGCGCCTCTCCTCTGCTAATGACAGACTGCTTGTCCGTGCAGTCTGAGAATGATTTGATTGCGAGATCCTCTCCAACAAATGCAAAGACCGTTTTTATATGAGATATGGTCTGTACGTTGTCAAACATTCCTGTTCCAACAAATGCAAAGACCGTTTTTTTTTCTTACCAAAAAAAAAAGGTGAAGTTTTTTCACCTTTTCCACAACAGTAGTAGCTTCGGATAGGTAAATCATTTTGGCAGCTGAGATGGCATTCATTTTCTTGGTGTAGGTGGCTCCAACCAGTAGAATCAAAGGAACTACAAACAAGGTGACCAGTGAAACTTCCCAACTGCAAATGAAGGCAACCAAGACTCCAGAAAAGAATGTGGTGAAGCACGAAAGGAAGTGCCCCAGCTGCTAGCAAAAAGTTTTGTTAGCATGATCGGCAAACTTCAGTGGGGAAATCTCAAGAGCAGTCAACTTGAGGGAGAGATTGCTACCTGCTGTCCTATAGCATCCTGGATTACGCTCATGTGAGTACTTATTCCGGCAATGACTTTTCCACTCGACAATTCAGTATCGAAAGCTCCAATCTCCTGTCTGAGGAGCGATCTTGGGAATTCTAATCTGATCCGTGCTGTTTGTCTTTCGCTCACAAACATCCAGCATCCAATCTCTGCAGAAAATTGGAAGCCACACGAATGCTTTATTACTGCATATTTTCTATACTACTAGTTTTCTCTCCTGTAGTTAATCCATTGCTTCTTACTAACTTTGTTGCTAATAGTCCAATATGATAAATGATTATACGATACTTCTGATCTCAGAAAACTTGATGCCACGTTTGGGAGTGGCACGCCAAAATAAGCAATCTCTAGTGGACCCTAGGAAACAGTGACTTTCGAAGGGCGATTATGTGCGAAATGAGTGTGCATGTCAATAAAAAAACTGAAATTCTGCAACTGAATAAAAACATATGCATCTCCATCATCCAAGAAAACCAAAAGAAGCCAACCTAGGATTCCAGCAGGGAAGGTAGCAAAGGCCATGTACCACACATATGGAACAACCTGAAAGAGCAAAGAAGAAAAACACGAATGAAAAGCTCCAATGACACTGTGTGTGAATCATCCATATTTAGTAAGTTGGAACTCAAAGGCGCGCTAGGAATAAATATAGCCACCAGTTGACAGTAAGCTAGGAATTCAAGTGAAGTGCAATTATCTACCTTTTTCAAAGCATGAACCATGCCATCTTTGTCGTCAATATGACTCCCGAAAGCATAACAAATATCCAACAGGTTGAGCCATCCCGTGGACGACGGATCCTATGGTCCCTAGAGCCATTAAAATCCAATCAAGTGCGTCTGCATACTTCAAAAGCTTATAAAATGGCAAGCCTGTCGGGTCACTCTTCTTCTTCACTTCCTCCAGTACTTCTGTTTCCTTCCCTTCTACCTGCATGGGCTGTTCTGGCTGGGTAGACGTCTGCACCATTTTTCTTTTTTCCATTGCACAGAGGACCGACTGATGTGTTGACTCTTGAAGATTATATATTTATGAATACTATGCTGTGCAAGGAATATATGGAGCATATCCTTTGAGGTTCGGGAAAAATAATAGCCGGAAAGTCTTTTCCTTCTCAGCATTTCCGTCGATGTTTATGAGCCTGCTGCCACAGACAAAACATACAGAAACAGACATTGTCTGAGCAAGCAATTCTTGGTTTTATTCCCCTAGATTAATTGCATTCTGGTTTAAGAGTACCTCGTTTACACCAAAAATGCTGGTTTAGAAAAATCGGTACCAGATCAATGAGATGCCAGAAAGGTCAGCATTGTTCGTCGAGATTCTTTGGGGTGTGTATTTTCCTCAAAACATCGTGCATGTCCATTTAGGAAACATCTCACAAGATGCCTAACTAGCTAGCTAGAGTCTGTCCGTCTTGCGATCTCCTTAGATGCACGACGGACATTTTTTTTTACATTACTTGGGGATTCACCAACCTAGAAGTATCTTGGGTTTAAGCTCTTCTTAAAGCTGTTCACATTTACTGCATAGGGACTCGTTTTGCTCAGCATTTGTCACTTCTCTAACTCATTCCCCATCTAATCTTATATCTATCCTAGTCTGTGATTATTTGTTCTGCTCAAACCTGTAACTTGGTGATCTAAGGAGTAGGAAACCCATTTTCCTCAGCCTTTCTCATCCCTTTCTCTCTCTATTTTGGCAAGAAAATATTTAACAGTTCTCTCACTGTGATAGTTGCAACTGTACGCCGAAATGAATTCCATTGTTGAGTTGATTCAAGTAAAGTTGGGTTCTTGAAGATCAAGCTTACAGTCCATTCATTCCCGAAAAGAATGCGGTATTCCTCCACTAGACTCTGGAGAAACTTTGTGATCGGACAACGTCCCTGTCCGGCACTTAAATTAATGACATCATTAGATGGCAGTTTCTCTTGTTCCATTCTATGGTGGATAAGGATACTCTGATTTGACGCATTGAAGGGATAACTTTATTCTGTTTCAGCAAAATGCAAACAAATATGAAGTATGAAACAGCCAAGACTTGGCCAACGAAGTAGCTTGTAAAATTGATATTAGTTTTCTCTGATATGGCAGTAAAAAAAGGAATAGAGCCACATCTGCCGGTTTCGAATTACCCGGGGATGATATATCTCCACCTATTGCATCATCACAATGACTCTTGTTCTCTTAACATGGAAGCAAGAGACATTTCTTGCTTTTCTGCATGGTCATTTGGAAGTTTCAAGGCGCTAAGATCAGCTAACAAGCTATCATTGGTACTAGGGTTGAGGTGATTCGCGCTGAATTTCAAAAGGGACGTTTGCATGTTGGATATTCGGTTCGTTACTCAATACGCTCAATATGCATTTAACTTCAAGAAACAGATGAGGATCTGCTTGACAGTGACCAAAATGTTTTCTTCCATGAATCCCATCTAGGCAGAAGGTCGGAGATCCGTCTCTTCAGATGATATTTAGGAACTTCGACATTTACCATGAAAGTTTTACCAGTCGCGATTTATGCAGTAGGATATGAGCTGTGAATTGATCGCCCATGTTTTGTCCTTGCTAGCTAGCTAGCAACTCTTTCGATTTGCTCGTGATCAAAACTCTTGTTTAGTCCAGTTTATAGCATATACAGACTAGAAAACGAATCCAGACCTCTCTCCTTCATCTCTAACTCAACTACCACAAATCTCTTTTAGTTTCAGCCAAAGAGGGAACAAAAACGAAAAGGGAGAGAACTCACGGAATTTTTGTGAATGTTTAGCATGTGTCTACAAATGTGAAAATTTGTTAAATTTTCTCCATTAATCTCTTCCCAACTTCATTAATTAATGGGGAATTCTATGGTCTAGTCCAACAACTTATGGAATCGATCTTATATATAATCAGGACAGTCGGATCAAAAGGAAAAAAAAAAAAGAATTATTTTGAAAAGATATTAACTTAAGAATATTTAAGGAAAATTAATGATTGTTTTCATTTCACGAAAATAACTTTCAAAAAAATGTTTTTCAGATTTTCCGATGTTCATTTCATGAAAATGAACTAGTCTAGAAAAATATTTTCCACTATTGAAAAAAGTTTTTAAAAAATGAGGAAAATATTTTCCATTTTCATAAATAGAAAACATTTTCCATAACTTCTTCCACCTCACTTTCTTTCACCAAATACATTTTCCTTTTATTCTTATGTTTTCTTTTTATTTTTTTTTTTAAAAATTAAGTTTTAATTTTTTTCTTTCCTTTTTTTCTTCTTCTTTTTCATTTTCTTGGTGGATCACTGATTGGACATGGCGGCTGAGCCTAGCCACAGATTGGCTTGAGCTCACAAGCTAGATTTGGCAAGGGAGCTCACTAGCCTCGGGTAGAGCTTGGGGTTGCCTAGATCAACGAGCTCGAGCTCACCTAGATCTAGTGAGCCATGAGCTCATAGGTCTCGGTGGAAGCTTGGGCTCAGCTTGGATTGGCTAGGCCTCGAGCTCACCAATCCATGTCTTGGTTGATTGCCGAGCAATCGGCCATCACTCGAGGCATGTGGTGGCAAAGGAGGAAAGGGAAGAAGGAAAAGGAAAAAAAAAAAAGAAAGAAAAAAAATTTTAAAAAAAAAAATAAAAATAAAAAATTTAAATTTTTAAAAATATATAAAAAACTAAAATTAATTTTTTTGGTCGACTAAAAAAATCAAATTCAATTTTTGGTGAATTTTTCTAGAAAATTAAATAAGATACCGAAAAGTGGAATATATCTCTTACTTCATTTTCGGGTTTCAGCCAAATATAAAAAATATCGTCATTTTCTTGTAAAATAGCTTCCTAGAAAACATTTTCCCAAACACATGATATTTTCTACTAAACAAATAGAGTCTAAGATTGCCAACTTTATTTTATTTTTTTTCCCATTGCCTAGGTCATGGTTGATTAAGGAATTATGACATACAAGGATAATTACTTGTTGATAGGACCATTAAGTTTACGAACTCTGAAAAAATGTTACAATCATGGAGGTATGTCACTAAGAATAAGAAAAAAAAAATCAATGTATATCATTTATTTAATAATACTAAAGATGAATAAAGAATTCTCAAATCATTCTTGAATCACATTTCATTTATACACATCTTCGAGAAAAGGTTTGATCTTAATGCATGCAACGTATGTAACGATATATCAACATATAAGAAAAGGCATACATCGTGTTGCATTTAAAAATACAATTTTAAAATTAGAAAAGCTGAGGTTTATTATAGATAGAATAAACATGTGAAATTATTATTTTACTAAGATTTTTTAACATCTACATAATGAAAACACAAAACATTTTTCCTTACCAAAAAAAAAAACATTTTCAAACCAATCGGATCAAATTTCAAATAATTGAAAAATGAACTCACATGAGATTTTCGCTCGTCTCGAGAGTCGAATTCTAATCTTTTAATCTATGCTCCTCATTCCAACCCCTAGCCATTGGGCCGGGCCGTGCCACAGTTCGCTCCGAGCTCGCTGCACACACGGCCACGTCGGTGGCTTGGGTGGAGCCAAGGTCGATTGAACTTCAGATTCGTCGCGGTGCACGAAATCTCCCTCGGTCGCTTGTCCCTTACTCTTCGACCAGGCTTCGACGTTTCAGTCGACCATTCCCACGCTTTTGCGGGTCTCGCACGTCTCGTTTTCTGGTCGCTACACCCCAAATCATTCACTTCCACACGATCAGCTTTAAAGTCGGAGATTTTTCCCTTTCTCATATCATCATCGTCATCTCGAGAATCAGAGCAATCAAGAGTGGTTCTTGATCCCATTTTTTCCTTCTACATCTCAACACTAAACGCGAAGACTGCATAACGATTCGTGCTCTCAGCCATTGCATCAACCCCCTCCTCCTTCTTCATGGGTCTTTCAAAATCGCCATGGAGAATAATCACTGCAACGTCTTTTGCGCTGTTGTCAACATAAGCTCCCCATTTCAATTGAAGGGCTACTCGAAAGACTACGGCCACTCTAACTATGAGCTGGACTGCAAATATAACTGCCCTATTTTGGATTTGTACTCTAGTAAATACTTTGTACAGTACATTGACTATAACAACTACACACGATTAGGCTTGTTGATGTCAGGCTGCGAAAGGGCGACTGCTAGTCTCTTTCTCGCTCTTTGTTATGCAGCAACCTCAGCTACAACCCGGATCGGTATAGATGTGGGAAATACATGATCAAAAAGGGTCCAGCGTTATCCAAGACTATGGCGATCGTGGATTGTATGAAGGCCTTCGATTCTCGGATTTACATTGACAATTCATCGTGCCTCGATGGAGTCAAGTTTTTGGATTAATCTAGTACGAGAAGGCGAGTGTACGCCATGATCGATGCAAATGTCTCATACGTGAAAGCTACATGCACTATAGAGCATATGGCAATGATACCTTGGTGGGCTGATGGCAACCATCTTCGCTCTTTTGCGCAAATTCATGAGCTTATCATTTACGCGTTTGAAATTTCTTGGCTTCCATTTACCTGTGGGCCGGATTGCTATTTCTGCGAAATCAACGACACGTACCAAAGTCATTGCGGATCCAAGAAAAGTAAGGACCTTCGAGTTTGTTCTGTTTTCTTAGAAAGAAAGAAGAATTGTCAGGATATATTTGTTCGAAACTCATGAAAATTGAGCTCGGTCATCTGTATATCTTTGCAGAGCCCACGTGATTTGAAAATGCCCTTTAAGATAAAATAGTTAAGTAAATACTGTTGTGGTATTTTGTACGTATAATAATAGATAATTATTTATTTAATTCGAATTCTGCCAACAAATCTTAGTGGGTTGAACCCATTTACTAATCGGTTGATAATGATCTAAATAAGCGTCTCTTAAATTTGTTCAGCTTTCATTTGTCACATATTCAACCTCTAGATCTCTTGCAATTAAAATCGAGCATTACTCATGTTCATCGCCTGGGTAATTTATATGGTCTCGTGATATGACATTAGTAACATTACTACAGTCTTCTCATTGTGAAATTGATTTAGTGTTACTAAACGCAAATATTTAACACAACCACAATTTTCTTGCCTTCATCCCAACATACAGCGCCATTCATGGTTGTGAAATTCATCTTGGGAGTCCCATGGGTGATGATGTTGCTCTGCACATATGGAGGAGAAGACACTTAGCAATGGATCAAACATCGAAGAATTTTTGCGATCTAACAATAATTTCTTGCTGATAAGATACTCTTACTCGGACATCAAGAAAATCACGGGCAGTCTTCAAGACAAGAACTAGGCGAGCGAGGGTACGATTCTGTGTTCAAAGGAAGACTTCGGAGTGGCCATGAGGTGCCGGTGAAGATTCTGAAGAAGGGGAAATCAGACGAGAAGGACTTCATAAGTGAAGTGGCTACGATCGGAAGAATTCATCATGTTAATGTGGTTAGACTGATTGGTTTTTTCTTTTATGGCTCGAATCAAGCTATTGTCTATGATTTCATGCACAATGGATCTTTGGATAAGCACATCTTTTCATGAGGACAAGGGATTTCTCTTGCTTGCAAGGAGGTGTACGAGATTGCTCTCGGAGTAGCTAGAGGGATTGAGTATCTTCATCGAGGTTGTGACATGCAAATTCTACACTTTGATGTTAAGTCTCACAACATTCTTCTCGACAAGGATTTCACCCCAAAATTTTTTGACTTTGGGCTAGTGAGATTGTATCCTACGGATTACAATATCGTATCTCTTACTACTACAAGGGGAACCTATGGCATGGCTCTGGAGTTGGTCTATCGAAACCTCGGAAGCGTCTCTTACAAAGCCGATGTCTATATAATTGGTAAATTGTTGATGGAAATGGCCAGTGGGAGGAAGAGTTGGGAGGTGGTTGAAGCATGTTCTAGTTAGACGTACTTTCCTTTTTGGGTTCATGACAAACTTAGTGAAGGACTGGACATTCCGATTGAGCATATTAGGGAGGAGGATAAAAGCATAATAAGGAAGATGATAATCGTTGCTCTTTGGTAAATTCAATTGAATCCTAACAATCGCCTTTCAATGCACAAAGTGTCACACCCCGAACCTCGAGCGCGTTAACATCCCACCATGGTCATTCAAATGCGACGTCCCAAGTTAAGACGCCGACCCAATCAAATCTTTAATGCACATGCGGAAGCACATTATAAAACCCCTGACAATAAAATACGGGATAGAAAAGCAGGGAAACAATTTCACAACCAATCACTTACACAAACCGACGGAGTTACAGACGAAGGCCTACAGTCAAAAGTCTACAAAAGACCGACTCTTAAAAATGAACTGTCCTACGACCTACGGGTCGGACACGCTCTCCAATCCTTATGACTTCACCTCTACAACTTCTCAAGGCCAACCAAAGCTATCTGGCCGCTCCGTCCACCGGGGACCTGAAATTTTAATCCCACAACCGGGATGAGACGATGTCTCAGCAAGTTCAACCCCCTAAACCCCTATTAGAAAGAAAATACACCCCGGGTGGCCTAGCCACATCACACAGAAGACTTACCTCGCCTCAATTCCTTCCTGCAGGTTAGCATAATTCATATCACTCAAGCACCAGTAATGATAAGAATGTAAGCCATTGGAACACAATCAATTTCACTTAATTTCACAATCACAGCAAGCATTCCATGTCATCATTATCCACTGTCACACAAGGGCACAGCCTACTCGCAGGTCGGCTATCTACTAACATTACAGCATTTCTAGAAGAATAAAGGTCCAGTCGGTCTCGCCACTACTGCGACCAAGCCACGTCGTTCTATCGACAGCATTTCTAGAAAAATAAAGGTCCAGTCGGTCTCGCCACTCTCGCGACCAAGCCACGTCGTTCTATCGACAGCATTTCTAGAAAAATAAAGGTCCAGTCGGTCTCGCCACTACATGCGACCAAGCCACGTCGTTCTATCGACAAGCATTTCTAAAAAATAAAGGTCCAGTCGGTCTCGCCACTACCGCGACCCGTGTCCTTCAACCAACACACAACAATTCAATAATCAATTGCACAAATCATCACTCAATTTGTAATATCTAATCATCAAATTCATAATCTGAATACACAAAGAGCGATCAAAGACGAAATTCGAGAATTTAGGGTCCCAAAATAATTTTTCAGAATTTATTAAATAATTAAATTTATTCTGAAAATTAATTAAATAATAATATCCATATCTTTCACGATCCACACTCAATTTATAATATCCAATCATCAATTTCAAAATCCGACTACACAAAGAGCGATCAGCACGAAATTCTGAGCAATCGAGGTTAAAATTAATTTTTCCATTTTTTTTTTAAATAATAATATTTTAATAATTTCGGAATATAATATAATATTATAAATTCCAGAATTCGAAATCATTAAATAATTCAAAAATAAAACCCCATTATGTCACATCAAGGCTTTATATTAAAAATAAACATACTTAACTTTAAACTAACCACACTTTAACTTAATTAAACACCTTAATCTAATTATCAATCAAATAAACTAATCTAACAACCTAAACTTACTTAACTTAGACTAAGCACACTTAGGCATCATTAACCGTCTAATCAAGATTTAGTGAGTTAAACTCACTGGATTAGCGAGCCGAGCGGACCAAAACGACGGGGACGACGCGAGGATCGACTTTCCTCAAGGCGGGCCGAGCATCCGGGCTCGGGAAGGCGGCCAAAACGGGCCTCGAAGTTGCTGCAATACCCATTCCTCAACTCTCTGTTCGCTGCTGTTTGGGGCCGGATTCGGGGCTGAGATGGCGAGGCAAGGCCGGCGGAGGGCGAGCAAGCTCCGGTGAGGCCGGACGGTGGCCGGAGGTGGTCGGGCGGCGGCCTGAGGTGGCCGAACGAGACCGACCAGAGGTGAAACAGAGGCGGCAGGAGCTGGACAGCAGCTCTGGAACAGCGAGCTGGGCGAGAGAGCGACCAAGGCGCGCGGAGGGCAACCGGCGAGCGGCGGAGCACACGGACGGGGCGAGTAGCGACGGCAGCTCCGGTTATCTTCTCTCGGCGCTGCTGTTCTGCTGTCTTCGGACAGACCGAGCGGGAGGGGGAAGAGAGAGGGCGAAGCTGCGCACGGGCAGCAAGACGGCGGCGACGGCAACTCCGACGGCGTGCAGTGGCGTGCGACGACGGCGGCAAGAGGCGGCGACGGGCGGAGCTGCTGCTGTTGCTGCTTCGTCTTCTTCAGCTTCCATGGTGCCAAGCAGCCAAAGAGGAAGATGAGGGGGCGTTTGGTCGACGGAGGAGAGAGGAGGAAGAGAAAATCAATTTCTCCTTTCCCTCTCACACTCTCTCTCTTATGTCATCCGCAGGTGGCCCACCATGAGCTGCCCTCCACTCACAATTCCAAGACAAATTTGCCCCTTCTAGAAGCATTTAGGTAGGCCAAAGTGTGGGGGTAAGTGTGGCATACGAATTTTGCTAGGGTTTCTTTCCAAATTGAACCTTAATCCCACTTGAATCAAATCAATTTGACCCCTATAATTTCATTCAATATTTCATCGATCAAATTGGTACTTTTTCTTATCAGTATAGCCCACTTGTATCCCGAATTCACAATCTCTGGCTTCAACTGAACAAAACGGCCCTATTTATCCAGTCAAATTAAAACCTGAAAATCTGGATGTTACACAAAGTCTTGGAAATGCTAGAAGGAGAAGTAGATGATCTACAAATACCTCTCAAGCCACTCTTTTATCCACCAAAAATGTCGACAAGGGATGATGGAACTTGGACTAACAATGGCAGGGATACTGTATCCACTTTATCGATTAGTGGAATAACTTATAAAGATTCTCATATTGAGTATGGTACTACTAGTATTACACAAGCATAGACCCATGATAATATTTTATCTCGTGACATATGTGGCAAACAAAAACGGATCGTATTAATGATGTTTTAAGTGTAGCTCCCCTTTCTTGGCCATCATGAGATTTTACGTATGTGAGACTATTTTAATGGATCATAATTACGATTGTATCATCTTTAGCATTTTCATATTAAAGATGTTATTAGTTATAAGTTGCGCTTTTGGATCTGATATATAATCTAGTGATGACTTTCAGCATAGTCTTGCGAGGAGCGAGTTTGCGTTTTGGAGTCTTTGCGTAAAATACTAACTAGCACACAGGACTTCCCGGCACTCTAGTGGTCGCTATGTACGTGTCGCTTTAGGGCACACTAATCGTTGCCACTAATAAAAATGACGGATGGTAAGAAATGACAAAATTTAGGAGAGATCATAAACAACAACTTCGGTTTAAACAAGGGGGAGAAGGGGACGCTTACCTACACAATAAATAGTGGATACTTTTGTTGACTTTTTGTTCCATCGGAGATTAGTTAAATAATTAAATCATGGAATAATAGGAGACATCATATTAACATTAATAAATTGGATTAATTAAATTCTTCCTTCTTTTACTAGGTTGCTTAGGTTATCATGGGCTCAAACCTTGAGTCTGTCCAGACCTCGATCCTTGACATGCCGGGCTTGGGCACCAGGGTCTCGATTTCTGGCATTGGGGTTTCAAGGCCGGCCTCAAGGTCCTGAGTGGAGGCGGGGACTCAACTTGACCTCCCTCTCCTCACGCAATGAATGATAGCAAGAGGTGATGAACTTAGACTGTTCGATGAATTTGGTGGTAGTGGAGCATAATCATGATGAAGGTGGAATTCAATTAAAGGTTGTTAGGTAATTCCCTTAAATATATTTCAAGGAAGTCCTACATATGAAATATTCCAGCTCCGACAATAGTCATTCCTTTTTAATAAATGAAAAGCTTAAGAGTAGAATATTCATTCTTTGACTAATTCAATTCCTCTGGAATCAATCAACTAAACAAGGACTAAAGAAAGTCTCCCAAATCATCATAGAGAGCTAATCAATCTCGTCTCATTTTTTTACTCGGGAAGTTGTTGTATATAATTTTTTCTCAATATGACATGGAGTCGACGGTTCATGAACCATGATCATTCTTTTTGTTGGTAACTTATTAATACCTTTTATAAGTACACTTTTAGCTATGAATTTAGCGAAAAAGTGAGTGTTCAGCCCGGAAAAGACGGACGCGGTTGTTGCTCGTGCATCCTTCGAATTTTGACCCATAATGGTCGATGATGATCTTTTTGACCTTCCCAAAATTTTGACCCATAGTGTTCAGCCCGGAAAAGTTGGACGCACCTTCCCAAAATTTTCTTCTACGAGCTTTTATAGGACGGTTCGCAGCGCATAATCTTTTTGACTACTTCAGATTCTCTGTTGCTCGTCTATCGTCTACACACGTTGACCGACTTTGACTTGTCAGTTGACGAGTCCCACACTTCATCTTCTTCTATTTTGTAAGAGGGACCACCAACCCATCATTTTGACTCCCAATAGGGGCGACTAACAAGATGCTACATCTTCTTCAAAAACCTTGCTCGTTCATTAATACTAGCTTTCCAATCCGAGTCAATTCGTGACTTGATAAATGCCAATTTCCCGTAATTTCATTTGATTTAATTTCTTATTAATGAAAAACCTTTGAAACAAACATTGCAATGCTACAAAAACTAGCCCTTGTTCTCGTTTTTCTTTTATGCGGGTACTATCCATGCGGGGAATTCACCTCATGTGGCAACATTACCGACATAAGCTACGCTTTTCAACTATAAGGCGACCTGAGGAACGGCGGCCACCATCTTTTATTATATTTTCCAAAAAGTATAGTTGCAGTAAGCCTAATTAAGTTCGTCTTGGAGCCCTGTGATTGGGGATTCTGTTAATCCGCAAATGTAGACGGAGGCAATAAGCTATAAACGAAAGCATGGAATGGTTCTTGCATATTTTTATTTAAATAAAGTGGGTTATAGGATGTTAATAAATATAGATAATGGGATGGAAGTTTAGAATGATCGATGAGCACGACAGAATGCACTACCATTATAAAGTGTGAGGTGTACGTCCACTTTTTCATTTCCAAATTATTTTCAATTGTGAAAGGTCATGTCTAAAATTTACACTTTTCAAACTTTTACTAATCTTTTCTTTATAGTTTGTTTGTTATTATTATTATTATCTGTTTCCCTCGGAGTATTCCCTATTTCATGTTGAGAATATTTAATGATCACACAAAAGATTACGCACGTAATAAATTGTCCTGTTATGTATGATTAATGGAAGAAAATACTAGCTTCCTTCTTTTCCATGATCCTCTTCTAAATTAAATATGTATCATTTTTTTCAATGACAATCAAAGTTGAATATCGAATCCTCCAATCATGACTTAATCACATTTTATTTTTTCCCTTCTTCAAGAAAATATGTGATCTTAATATGCGCAACACACATGACATTGAACTGCTACATAAGGAAAGGCATGAATCATTTTACATTCAAAAATGCAATTTCAAAATTAGAAAAGTTGAGGTTTGTAATAAAAAGGAATAGACATGGGAAAAATCATTATTTTAATAAGATTTTTTTGTCACCTTCAAGATAAAAGAAAAAAGAAAATATTTTCGTACCAAATGCATCACTCTAGTCTCCAGTTACAAGTAAAAGTCAAGTTGATCAAGTGCTTAATTCTGCTAAAAGATTATAAGAAGGAAGACTTTACTCATCATTCAGTCTACATGAGATTTTGCTTTTTTGTTCCCCCTTTGACTAGAAGGCCGGGTCGCCTTGTTCCTTCTCTCATCATCATTTCGAGAAAGAAACTGATCTTTATCTATCCCATTCTATGCCCGTTTGGTTCAGTATTCCAAATAGACTTTGGGACCGTAAAATCCCTTGGCCAAATGCATATGGCGTTTGGTTCGTTTTTTGTTCAACTTTTCAGTAAATATTATTGCATCTTCAAAGGGCTCCAAGGGCTGCTGAAAGTAGGTCCGGAAATCCTTTAAAAAGTTACATTCTTGGAATGCAAGTCTTGACCCCTCATTTACTATTCATCTTCTCCATGGTTTGCACGGAAAAGCCGATCGAAGGCCGGCAGGGTAGTGCGGGTAGGCGACTGCCGCCTAACCTCAGGCAACGCTGATCATGCCATCCTAGGCAATGGTCACCTGAGGTCGCGGTGACCTAGGCCTTGCTGCACGGCTGCGTTGGGGTGGCCCAGGCCGACGTCGATTCAACTTTAGATTCGTCACGGTGCACGAAGTCTCCCCTAGTGCCTGTCTTGCTCGTTGACGGGCTTTTTGACTTTTGAGACGACAAATCCCAGTCTTTTCCTTCTCTCACACGTCCCATTTTGTGGTCGCTACACCCCAAATCACTCACTTCCACACAGATTAGTTTGTAGTCAACGAATTTTCCTTCTCTTTCTCATTATCTCAAGAAACGGAGCAACTGAAATTATTCCTCTCATCTTCATCCATCTCTCTTACATCTCCACGCTAAACAATAGATTTTCCTACTCGACTCGTGTCCTCTCCTATTGCATAACCAATGCCCAAAGATCGACTCCTCCTCCTCCTTCTACGTCAGTCTTTTAGCATTGCCACAAAAAATAATGAATACACTAACTCTTGCAGCGAGATCCCGATCATAAGCAACGTGTTTCAGCTTAGAGGCAACTCAAAGGTTTGCAGCGACTTTACTATGAGCTAACCTACATAAGTAACCGTACCGTTTTGGATTTGTACTCGGACCAGTATTGTCAACTATGACAACTACACAATTAGGGTTGCCGATGTAGGGATGAAAAAGGACAATCGTTCATCTCTTCCTCTCCACTCTTTGTCATGTAGCAACTTCTAGTTCCAACCAAATCCATAAGAATGCGAGGAATACAAGTTCTATGGTCGAGAGTCATGCAAGACCTTTTCGATCGTGAATTGCACGAAGACTGTGCCTTCTCAGTTTTATGTTGACGCTTCGTCGTCCCTTGATGGGGTCAATTTTTCTTTTACTTTTCTAGTACAAGAAGGCGATTATACACTATGGTGTTAGGACTCTTGTGTGAGTAAGTTGTGTTACAGAAATCTCACATCAAAGGATTGGTGTAGTGTATAGCAATTAATATATCCCGGTTAGCTCATGAGCCATTGGCCTAAACTTTTGATTGAATGTGGATCCAACTAGATATGTTGATAGGTTTAAACTTAGGTTCCCTCTTGGTAATCTCCTTGGAAGAAGGTATTTGACTTCTATCACGTGCTTCCACCAATTGGTATCAGAGCCATGGTCACGGCTTGAGAAAAGCTGTTAGAGATGCAAAAGAATACTTGGATTAAGGGGGACTTCTATTGCGCGCTTATTAGAGCCATGATCATGGTTTGAGATAAATCGTTAAAGATGCAAAATGATACTTGGATTAAGGGAGAATAGACCTCATGACTCACATGTAAGTAAGTTGTGTTAGAGAAATCGTTAAGTTGGTATGGTGTAGAGCAGTTAATATATCTTAGTTAAATCATGACCCATAGGCTTAAGCTTTTAAGTGAATGTGAATCCAACTTGATATATTGACAGATTCGAACTTGAGCTCCCTCTTGACGATCTTCAAAAGAAGGTATCGAACTTCTATTGCATGCTCCCAACACATGATCGATACAGATGTATTTTATATGGAAACTATATGCACTATAGAGCTAGGGTCAATGATACTTGGGTGGGTTGATGGCAACAATCTTTAAACCTATGCCCAAATCCATGAATAGATGGTTTTTGGATTTGAGCTTTCATGTCTTCCAATTGTGGGTAAGAAGTATTGCAAACATCATTTTGAGTGGAATTGGTAAGCACCAAATTTGGTGCGGACCCAAGAAAGTGAGACCTTTTAAGTTTGTTCAATTTTCTGAACAAAAAAATAAAAATATTATTGTGGGGACATATTTAGTCAAAGTCCGTGAGATTTGTTCAAAACGTGAAATCGAGCTCAGTCATCTGTGTATCTTTTCAAAGCCCGTGTGATTTGAAAATGCCTAGTAAGCTCAGGTAGTTAGGTTGATGCTCGTGGTATTTTATATGTATTGTAATAAATACATTGTTTATTTATTTAATTCGAATTCTGCCAACAAATATTAATGAATTGAACCAATATACTAATTCCTTGATTACGGTCTAAATAAGTGCCTTTTTGAATTTCTTCAGCTTTCACTTGACACATATGCAGTCCATTTTCCAGGAATTTCCGCCTACTTATACGATTTTGGCACCGGTATTGGAGGACTCTTGCTCTATGGCATCGGTAACAATACTTAAATCTTCTCATGTTGAATTGATTTGATGTTTCTAAATGCAAAAGATTTAACAGACCCATAATTTTCTTGCGTTTTCCCCAAACTACAGTGTAACTGATGGCTGTGAAATTCATCTTGGGAGCCCCAAGGGCGATAATGTTGCTAATTTGCAAATGGAGGAAAAGGCACTTAGCAATGGATCAAAAGGTTGAACAATTTTTTTAGTCTAATAATAACTTCTTGCCAAATAAGGTACTCTTATTCGGACATAAAAAAAATCACCAGCGGCCTTAAGGACAAATTGGGTGAGGGAGGATACAATTTCGTTCTCAAAGGCAGACTCTAGAGCGGCCGTAAGATGGCAATGAAGATTCTGAAGAAGAGGAAAGCGAATGGACAAGACTTCATCAACAAAGTGATTACCATAGGAAGAATTCATCATGTTAATGTGGTTAGACTCATTGGTTTTTGCTTTGAAGTCTCCAAATGAGCTTTTCTCTACAATTTCATGCATAATGGGTTTTGGATAAGCACATTTTCTCATGAGGACAAGGGACTTCTCTTGATTGCAACGAAATGCATGATATTGCTCTCGGAGTAGTCGGAGAGATTGAATATTTTCATTGAGGATGTGACCTGCAAATCTATATTTTGATATTAAGTCTCACAACATTTTTCTCGACAGAGGTTTCATCCAAAAAGTTTCCAACTTTGGGCTCGTAAGATTGTATCCCATCGAGTACAACAGTATGTTTCTAACTGCTACGAGAAGAATCTTAGGATACATGATTCTAAACTTAAAGAACATTGGGGGCTGAGGGCATATCTTACAAAGCTGATGTCGATAGCTCGAGAGCCGGTTTTTTCCTCGCTGTTGAATTCTGGTCTTTTCTAATCTATGCTCCTCGCTGCACGTCTGCCGGGCCAAGGGCGATTACACTTTGGGTGACCGGCTTTTGACTTTTCAGCCGACCATTACCAATCTTTTCCGTCTCTCGTACGTCCCGTTGGTGTGGGTCGCTAAACCCCAGATCACGCACATCCACACAATTAGCTGGGGTCGGAGTATTTTCCCCCTCTCTTGATAAATACCTCGTCATTATTTCAAGAAAGAAACAGGGCAACTAAAATCATTCCTCTCATTTTTATCTTTCTTCTACAGCTCAACACGAAAACACTCAGATTTTGCTTTGTTGATGCGTGCTCCCTCCAATCGCATAAGCTATGCACAAATATCAACTACTACTCCTCCTCCTCCTCCTACTCCTTACTCGGTCTTTTAGTATCCCCATTGAAAATAATCAATGCACCGCCTCTTGTGGCGAGATTACTAACATAAGCTACCCATTTCGGCTGAGGGACAACTTAAAGGTCTATGGCAATCCTGATTATGAACTAGCCTGCGTAAATAACCGCACTGTTCTTGATTTGTACTCAAGCCAGTACCATGTAAGTTCTATCAACTATATCAACTACACAATTAGGGTTGCTGATGTTGAGCTGCAAAAGGACAATTACTCGTCTCTTCCTCTCCACTCTTTATCATGCCACAGCTTCTTTAACGACAAATCAGATCTGTATAGATGCGGGGGATACATATCCACTAATGGAGAGTCATCCAAGACAGTTTCAATTGTGAACTGCACGAAGGCGGTTGCTTCTCGGTTATACATTGATGCTTCGTCATGCCTTGATGGGGTCAAATTTTCAAAATTTTCCAGTACAAGAAGGCAATTATATGCCATGGTCGATGCTAATGTCTCGAATATGGAAAGTACGTGCACTATAGAGCATATGGCAATGATACCAGGGTGGGCTGATGGAGACAATCTTCATTCCTATGCACAAATTCATGATCTAATGGTTTATGGGTTTGAGCTTTCATGGCATCCAATTGCCTGTAAAAAGTATTGCAAAGATTATTTCATGTGCCACATCAATGACAAGCACCAAATTCAGTGCATAGCCAAGACAGGTAACGACTTTTGAGTTTGTTCAATTTCTTATAATGAATAGCAAGAGTGCCGTAACTTTTGTATGGTGCCCGTTTAAGTGCCATAACTTCTTCTTTTCTTTTTGTTCACTTAAGTGCCACATTAAAGTAAAATCGATCATTTGAATGTCGTTTCTGGCAAATCATCTTACGTAAATTTTTTTTATTAATTTTCCATTTCGACGTGGATTCTTTTTATTTTTGAAATTTTTATTAATTGTCCAAATCAATGACAATGATGTCACATAGGATGACCTACATTTACATCGAATTTTCCGCTAAGGCAAATCACTGATGACTCTTAAGTGATCGAATTTAAATTTGTGGCAATCAAGAGAATTAAAAAAAAAAGAAGTGTTATGACACTTAAGTAAATGTTGTATGAAAGTTATGACACTTTTAATGTACTTATCCCAAAATATTATTAGGATATATTTGGTCAAAGACCATGTAGTTAGTTCAGTCATCTGTAAGATCATGTAGTTAGTTCAATGTTGTTGTGGTATTTTATAAGTACGACAACGAATACATTTTTATTCATTTGTTAATTTAAGTAATTAGAATTCTGCCAGTAAATCTTAGTGGATTGAACTTGATATACTCAATTACTCACTGTTTGATTATGATCTAAGTAAACACATTCTATCTCTTTTGCAGATATCGCCTTTTACCTCGCCAGAATTGCCAGTGTTATTGAAGGGATCTCGCTCATTAGCTTCGGTAAACATCAATACAATCTTCATTGTGAAATCAAGTTAGTGTTCCTAAATACAAACATTCAACACACGCGCGAATTGGTTATTCAAATAACAATAAATACATTATTTATTCAATTGTTTATCTATTTAGTTCAAATTCTGCCCACAAATCTTAGTGGACTGAACCGATATACACACTGCTTCATTATGGTCTAAATAAGTGTCTTTTAAATGTTCTTCAGGTTTGATTGGTTACAAACTCAAAATCAATTGGGGAATACGAAGCGACACTTTCCCTTATGCGATGCTCTCGCTCTTTGGCATCGGTAACATTACTATAGTCTTCTCATTGTGAAATTGATTTAATATCTCTAAATGCAAACATTTAACACATCCTCAAATTGGTTAAAATATACAGTGTTTCAATGCATGGTTGTGAAATTCATCTTGGGGGCCCCATGCGTGATGATGTTACTAATACGCAAATGGAGGAGAAGACACTTAGCAATGGATCAAAATGTTGAAGAATTTTTGCAATCTAACAATTTCTTGCCAATAAGGTATTCTTACTCGAACATCAGGAAAATCACGAGTGGCCTTAAGGATAAACTAGGCAAGGGAGGGTATGGGTCCGTGTTCAAAGGAAGACTCCGGAGCGGCCGTGAGGTGGCGGTCAAGATTCTAAAGAAGGGAAAAACGGATGGGCAGGACTTCATCAATGAAGTAGTTACCATTGGCAGAATTCATCATGTTAATGTTGTTGGGCTCATTGGTTATTGCTTTGAGGGCTCTAAACAAGCTCTTGTCTACGATTTCATGCACAATGGATCTTTGGATAAGCACATTTTCTCACGAGGACAAGGGATTTCTCTTGAATCCAAGGAAGTGTATGAGATTGCTCTTGGAGTGGCTAGAGGGATTGAATATCTTCATCGAGGATGCGATATCCAAATTTTACACTTTGATATTAAGTCTCATAACATTCTTCTAGACAAGGATTTCACCCCAAAAGTTTCTGACTTTGGGCTTGCAAGATTGTATCCCACGGATTACAACACCGTGTCTCTGACTGCTGCAAGAGGAACCTTAGGGTACATGGCTCCAGAGCTCGTCTTCAAGAACCTTGGAGGCATCTCTTACAAAGCCGATGTTTATAGTTTTGGAAAATTGTTGATGGAAATGGCCACTAGAAGGAAGAACGAGGACAGGGTTACAGGGTGTTGGAGTCATACTTACTTTCCTTTATGGGTTTATGACCAACTTAGCAAAGAATTAGAAATTCCAGTGGAAGTTAGTGAGGATGAGAGGAAAATAATAAAAAAGATGATAATAGTTGCTCTTTGGTGCATACAGTGGAATCCTAACGATCGCCCTTCGATGCAGAAAGTCTTGGAAATGCTTGAAAGAGAAGTAGACGATCTACAAATATCTCCCAAGCCACTCTTTTATGCAACAGAAATGTCAAGAAGGGATGATGGAACTTGGATTGACGAAGGCAATAATACCATATCCACTGCATCAACTAGTGCAATAACTTATGAAGATTCTCGTCTTGAGTGTACTAGTATTAGTATTACACAAGCATAGACACATATCAAAACCATTTGATCCAGTCACATATGTGGCGAATTGAAACGTGGTATTGATGATGTTTCATGTATAGCTTCCCTTTCTTGGCCATCATTATATCATAGATGTTTATGACTATATTTATTATCTTAACTACGCCCATTTCATCTTTTAGCATTATCATATTAAAGATGTCATTGGTTATTGTTTGGACTCTTGGATCCAATAGAAAATCTAGTGACTACTTTCAGCATAGTGCTGAGGAGCAAGTTTGGGTTTCAAAGTCTTTGCTTAAAAGTCTAGCTAGCACACAACCTGCTTTACGCATGGCTTAACGACACTTCAGTGATCGCTATGTATGTATTGCCTCATTGCATACCAATTGCCGCTAATAATGTTGAAAATGTTGGATGAAGAGGGATAATAAAAACATCGACTTAACAGCGGGGGAGTGCGAGATGGCAGAAGATATCAAAAGATGATCTCTTCCTGAATAACAATAATACATGAGATTAATTAAATTCTTATTATATCTACTAGGTTGCAAAGTTATCTTAGCGGTAAATGTGCACTTAAAAAATGATATTAGTTTTCCTTTTAGGGTTCATTGTCCAAGGCTATTACATTAGGAGGAAATTTCATTCGAGGGGGATATATATGTCATCTTTATTACAATGATTTGAGTATTTTATTCGAGTCTAAATTTATTGTGAAGGAGTATTTACCATGTTCAGTTTTCAAGACTGTCTTAACTATCCCAAACCCTTCTTGCTATCACTTTTGAGCAGTACATCACTCTTCATATCAAATTGAACGAACTCAAACTAGTTTGGGGGGGGGGGGACAAAATCCCACTACAAGAATGGATGCGAAATTTTACAATTTTTTGTGAATTTAATTTCGCCATTATTAAGATTGACTATTTTTTAGCCGGTGAACATGCTTGTTGACCTTAACCACTGAGGGTTTGCCCCAGTGGCCACCCTTCCAACATAGAAGGGGGAGGTGAGGGGTTCAAATCCCCACCTTCTCGGGAGGGGATGGAGTGGGGACGCGTAAGTTTCGGGAGTGGGTTTCGACTCTCACGCCTTGCAAGAGGCGGGGCAAAAAGTCTGAGAGTGAGTGTAGAGTAGGAATAGAATAGACCGACCAAAAAAAAAAAAAAACGTGCTCGTTGACCTTCGTTCGGCCAAAAAAAAAAAAAGTGCTCGTTGACTCCAAGCCCAACAATCATACGGATTTTAGGTGAGTTTGAACCAATAATCATATAGCTTCATTTGCATTTTTCTGATTAAGAAGTGAAGAAAAAAGAATCGATCGGTACGTTTGCATCATTTACAATTTCACTGCTTTTTTTCTTGGCCGGGATACAATACTTCTGTTTTTGGGCCACCCGAAAATCTTGACAACACTTTCCGGTAACAGGTCCCTTAATTCGAGATACAGGGCGAAATGACGAAATTTCCAGGGGACCAAATCCAAAATAATAGAAAGGTCGCGTCCTTGGATGCAAAAAAGTCGTCTCACTAGTCGCTCTTTGCTTCCTTCCAGAAGTTTCTTTGCTTTAGTGAGGGAGGTCGCTTCTGGACTCAAACACTCAAACGCACTCGACCGTTAATTAAAAAATTAAGCAACCAAAAAAAGAAAAAGAAATCACCACATTCTAATTCTGATTCTGATTCTCGTTTAGAGGCTTTCGAGAATGGTTTTGATGGGGCCAACGCTTTGCTGGTGTTTGCAGGTCCGATGGATGCGGCGCGTTAAACCGGTGTGGGAAGAGGTTCGAAGATGCTACAAGAAAAGCACCAATGAGGCAATGAAGTACCGCAGTTTCCATAACAGATATTCTCTCTAATGGAGGAGCTAATGAGGATGGGCTCTTGCTGCACAAATCATATTTGCGTCCTCACCCATCTCAGGTTGTATTCCTTTGTGTCCTTCCCATCAATGAGCACCTTTCCTTCCATCGGATCGTAGAACCTCAGCAGAAGGGCCAGAATAGAGGACTTTCCGGCACCACTTGGCCCGACAAGAGCTACCTTCGTCCCAGCTTCAATTTTCAACGAGAAGTTCTTCAGAACGGTAACTTCTGGTCGTGATGGGTACTTGAATTTGATGTTCTGGAACGCAGCAGTTCCTTCGATCCTCCCATGATGTGTATTTTCTGGCACATCTGGTTCAATTTCAGTTTTTTGTTTGAGGGTCTGGAATGCAGGGGTGAGTATGCTCATGGCCGATGATACAGTGGGGATCAGCGTCCACGGCTCTGTAATAGAAGGTACCGTGAGAGAGAAATCTGGTATGATCTTATGCCGTTTTCAAATGTGGCTTGTCCCTCTATCGACCAAGACCGCGGTGTATTACAAGGCGACTGCATGTGCAATGTTCCATAAGCAAAGAGAAAATCCTTGGATTAAATCCACTTCATCACCTAGTGCAACAGCTTATAAAGCTTCTCAACTTGAGCATATAGGTACTAGTATAAGACAAGCATAGATAACTATTAATAGCACATAATCTGGTCACATATGTGACAAAAAGAAACGGATTGTATTGATGATGTAGGTCTCCTTTCATAGTCATTATCAAATTATACATGTTTATGACTACGTTTATGAATCTTAATTTCAACTTCAGCATAGTCCTACGAGAAATGAGTTTGGATTTCGTAGTCTTTTTTTCAAAAGCCCAGCTAACACATAACATGTTCTAGATTTTGGCTTCATGGCACTCCAGCGATGTATGTACGTGTCACTTCATGACACATCAATTGTCACCTCATAATGTTGATAAATGACGATTGGGGAGAGATGACAAAATTTTGGGAAAGATGATAAATAAAAACTTCGGTCTAATGGAGGGGAAGTACGAGGCGGTTAACTACACAATAGAGGATGGGGGACTTCAAATTCTTGTTTCTTTCATGAGGCTGCTAAGGTTATTTGGTGGTAAGTGAGGTTATCTGTTGATTGATAAGGGAAGAAGAGAGCATGGATTGGCGAGTTGCATCATTTACAATTTCTTTGCTTTTGGCCCCAAAAATCCCGAAATAACAATAGTAATATCCCTCGCTATTGCAGTCCCAGTCAACACTTGAGCGAGAGAAGAAGGCAAAGACGTGGTCGAAGAAGAAGGTGATAAGTGGTGGAGGCGAATCGGCAGCGGCGCGGTGCGGCACATGCTTACTGAAGTCACCATGGAGCCGCGGGTGCATCCTGCAAACCAACACACTGCTGCATGGGAAGCTGGCGAGGCTCGCCCCATGAGCTTTCGCTCCGGCCACTTGAATGCCACGACAAGTGGCCTGGTCCCTGGCTTCGTTAACCTCAACCAAAGCAGCGGCGTGAACCCATCCATCCACGTTGCTCTGTGAATGCTTCTGCGTAGTTTGGCAGGAGTAAGGATTATCGAGGCCTCAAATTCACGCTTGAAGTTATAATTGTTGGAGAAATCTTCTTGAAGTGTTTTGAAGCTGACAAAACGTTTCCATCAGTTTAATCTGAAGGTTTGTAGACTCAGCTATTTAAAGTCTGAAGACCTCCTGACAACCAGACTCAAAACTCAAAGTCTATCCTCATTGACAGTCTCTAGTCCGTTGAAGAAAGGTTATCCGAATCGGCTATTTCGTTAAGGATTCAACCTTATCAACTGGAGAAGATCTCGTGGCTGGAGAAGACTTAACGGAATCCTTTGATTGATCGAAGATTAGCTCGATGATTGAAGATCCGGTGATTGCCTAAATATTCTTGGAAGGTTCTACTTATGGAAACCGAGATCCTGATTGTATGGGCGAACAGGATTGATGGGCTATCGACATATTCCTTTAATAGCTCGAACAATCTTCCTAATTGATTCTGTCCAACGGGTAGATTGGAGGAATTCCTTTGGTAAGTGCCAACAGGTATGATGGCATAAAGGAGTATATAAGGAAGACGTTCTCAGTTGTTCAAGGTGTGCGCGATAGAAGAATTCCAAAGTCTGAAGCTCCCTGTTATTTAGACAAATCCTTTGAGCGAAATACTTGTATACAAAAGAGAGTCTATTCTTGTGAAAAACCTTGAGGAGGTGTGGTAGAACGTCTACACTGTGGAATCAAGGAAAAGCTGTGCTGTAACTTCTCTTTTGTTCATAGTGAAATCCAGCCGGTGGGCTGTCAGTGCGGAAGAGTGGACGTAGGCTTAAAATAAGCCGAACCACTATAAACCCCGTGTTCAATTCTCTCTTCCTTACTCTCTTTACTTTAATCGTACTTCATTTTCGTTAATCAGAGTAAACGACCTTTCTACTGTTTGCCAAGAATCGCTTCCGTATCTCGATAAATTGTTTGTGCACCTATTCACCCCCCTCTAGGTGCTTATACTAGCTATCTCAATTGGTATCGGAGCTCGTGTGCTCACTTTGTTTGAAGTGTTTTACTTCAGAGTAAAAGATCCATGGCTAGTAGGGGTGTGCATGGTCCGGGCGGGCGGTTCCCGACCTAGAACCGGGAACCGCCCGCTAAGGACCGGTTCCGAAAAATCGGAACCGGGATCCACCCGTTTGTTGCGTGGATCCACCCGGGAACCGGACCACCGGTCCGGTCCGGTTCCCGGGTGGATCCATGGAACCGATTTTGACGCCAAAAATTCTGGTTTTCAAGAGCGAAACAATTTTGGTTTCCCGGACCGCCGGTCCGGAAGTTTTGAGCTCTAAAATTCCAAGTTCCAATCTCCAAAAACTAAAACAATAATTAATAGACGAATAATAGACGAATTTCTTTTGCATTAATCCTCCCTCTCAAGCTCATTATCCACCATGAATTCTTTCGAAAGAAAATAATGAAAACAATAATAAAATGAGCAAAAGGGAAAGAAAAAAAGCAAAGAGAAAGAGATAGAACAAGGGACAGCAGAACCAAGTTCCAATTGAGGCTACTTCAATTATCTTTCGTGATGCGACGACACCTTTTGAGCTAGCCGACACGCCATTACCTTGTTCCTCACACCCCACACCACATCCACCACCTCCGCACATGCTCATGATCTCCCAATACGGCACACAACCCATGAACAAAAGCAAATGTACGTTTTTATATATGGGGAAGAAAGAGAAATCTCCCATCTTGCAAAGAAATAGATAAAATAGTGAGGTGGGGGAAAAAACCTTCAAGATGACTCATAGATTCCTCCCACTTCAACTTGTAAACTCTATGGACCGTCAATCTCCTTGTTAATCTCCTTGCCAACGTCATCCATATCTAACAAAAAGAAGATATTAAATAAAGTATTCAATTCTTAGATAATAGATATACAAAAAAATTACATTATGAAATGATATGGACTTACCAAATTCAAACTTTTCCGCATTTTCAATACATTCTTCAACATTAATCGGATCACGAATTGCTCTCAACCAATCTTGAGTGCAAATCAAAGCTTCCACAACTCTAGGAGTCAAAGAACTCCGAAAACCATCAAGCACACGACCAGAAGTACTGAAAGTTGATTCTGAAGCAACGGTAGTAACGGGAATAGACAAAATATCCCGAGCCATCAAAGATAAGATTTTAAACTTTTGGCCAGCAACACTCCACCATTTCAAAATGTCAAGATCGCGACTATCTTCAAGTTCAGCTTTAAGATATCGATCGAGCTCAGATAAGTTGCCATCGGACTTTTTCTTCTCCTCATTAAGAAAGTCATCATACGAAGGCTCTTGCACAAAGAAATTTAAGCTGCAATCGTCCTCTTCATTTCCCTCATTGAGATAAGAATCGCAGCTACTACCGATATTAGAAGAACTTACCAATTCACCATCCAAATTTTTGTCTCTAGAAGTGTGACAAGATTTCTCATAAAATTTAAACACACGTTCCAAGGCAAACTTCACCTTATCAAACATCTCATCAACTTCTGCAGCATCATCATAAATGAGTTTACAACAATACCTCACATAATTCAGCTTTTTTCTAGGATCCAATGTTACCGCAATCAATACCATCATATTGACTTTTTCAAAACTTCCATAATATTTGTCAAACTTCTCTTTCATTTTCAAGCCCATAACTCTCACCCTATGATCAAAAGCCTTCATTGCTTCCCGCAAATATTTGTACAAAGAAGCTATCCCCACAAAATAATCATTTGAAGTGATATACAAAGTTCCGGACATCTTCTTGGTGGTATCATAAAACTTCTTCAAAAAATTAGAAAGAACAATAACATTTTCCCAATCAACGCTACTTGGAGTATCGAATTAAGCTCGCTTAGGAAAGAAACATCTTCTTCCTCCATCCTTTCAAAAGCTTTTCTTAGCTTTATGGCACTCTCTAACATTAGGTAAGTGGAATTCCACCTAGTTGGGACATCAAGACAAACTGAACCCTTATAAGCAATTCTTGTAATTTCAATGCAATCTCGAAATGTCTTAGCTCTCATAGGAGAACTTCTCACATACCTAACCACGTTTCGAATACGTGTAATGGAATCACGTATCTCAGCCAAGCCATCCTTCACAATCAAGTTTAATATATGAGCCGTGCACCTCATGTGTAAAGATTCACCATCTAAGATCAATAGCCTCTCTCTTGAAAATTTTTCTTTCAAATAATTAATGGCTACATCATTTGAACTAGCATTATCCACTGTAATTGTGGACACTTTCTTCTCTATTCCCTACTCATATATACATTTATCAATAACTCTCCCAATATCCCTGCCCTTGTGACTAGCTATCACCACAAAATTGATGATCCTTTTGTGCAATTTCCAATCTTCATCAATAAAATGTGCAGTAAGGCATAGATAGTTCAAATTCTGAATGGAACTCCATGTGTTAGTCGTAAGGGCGATCCTAGAATTAAGCTTTCGAAAGGAAGCCTTTAATTTTCTTTTTTCACAAAAATACAACTTCATGCAATCCCTAGCCACCGTAAATCGCGACATATGCTTGAAGAGAGGTTGTAATTGATTCACATAATCACGAAATCCAACACGTTCAGCAATCGAAAATGGTTGTTCATCAATTATAATCATCCGAATAAGCATTTGCCTACAAATCTCCTGATCAAACTTCCATGTCGTTAAAATTCCACCACTCCCAAGTACTACTAGTAGTATCTCCTCCTATCATTTGAGTTCCATCTACTCTTTGTGATGCAAACAATTTTTGCCTTTTATCCACATTGCGAGGATACTTATTGCACTTTCTCAAGTGCTTCAACATATTTGAAGTCTCATTATCAACGTGGTATGAATACTTGGATCCGCAGTAATTGTAAAATACATCAACTTTCCCATTTGTGTGAGTTATTCCTTTTCGAAAATGAAGCCAAGCTGCTGATTTTCGCTTACTAGGAGGACATGGACAAGAACCAGATACCTGATTTGTTTTTGATGTTTCTTCAAAGTTTTCACCTCCTTCATGTTCTTGTGATGTTGATTCCACTATTGGTGTTATTGCATCATAAGATTCCTCTACTTCCATTGACATGTTAATGAATCACCTGAATCAAGCAATGCACTATGGTTAGTCTACATCACTTCTTTAGGTCTAGATCATCAATCTTAGAATATAAGAAAATGCACAATCACAATTTCTCAAATGCAAAACCGAAAATGTACTCTCTGTTTTTTTTTTTTTTTTTGGACAAAACCGAAAATGTACTCTCTGTTTTTTTTCGAAACTGCCAACAGCTGGCAAACGAACTAAAGAAGTGCTGTAGGATTATCACAAAACCGAAAATTAGACCCCATCAACAAACCAATACAACCTCACAACTCCCAGAATTATCACAAAATCAAATTGTAGCAAATTGAACTAAGCACTAACAAGTGACAATCGACCAGAAAATCTCAAAAGCTCGTGAACAGCGACCATCTCTCCACATTACCAAATCACCACAAGCTCAAAACTCACAAAATTATCCAGAATCACGCTCAAACACAAAGATTTTATTCCGTTCCGTTTCCCACGATTCACCAAGAAAAAAACCAAGACTTGGAATCATCACTCCAGCCCATTCCTTTCCCCATCATTTCCCGATTCCATTCCATTCCACCATGCCAAACTGAACATAATAGTCGACCAAAAAGCCTCTCGTGATCAGTGGCCACAGCCTCAAAACCCCCCAAAATCTTCCAGAGTTGCAACTCAAAACCAAACAGAGACCAAGCCAAACGCAGTCTTAGAGTACATGAGCCTAGGATGTACGAACTTGCCGAACCGACAACCATGATGTAACACAACACAACACATAACATGACATGACTTATCTTGCTCACATCCATTATACGATATACAGAGAAATTCCAATGCATATTGATCAACCCGGCGAATAAAAAAAGAAAAGAAAAGGGAACGGCCAGGAAAGGAATGCCACCAACAGCACATGCTATTACCGTGGCCACCGAGTAACCGAAAGACCAAATTGAAACAACACTTGGAAAAGAAGATTCCGCTAGAAAATAACCAACTTGTAACTCAATTCAGGAGACCCCAAAATCGCACGACCCTCAAATTTGCTACGTGGATCTAAAGTTCTACACACAACCGAACTCACTTTTAGAACGACGGGAATTGACAAATTGAGCAGAATAACGAGACGCCACGCATGAACTCATTTGTACCTTTGGTTTGGTGGTGAGGAAAGCAAGAGCTCTGTAGGGTTTATGGCGAGGGGGCGGACAGCGAGGCGGAAGAGCAGCGGTTGTGGCGAGTGGCGACCGGTGCGAGGGGCGGACGTGGCGGAGGAGGAGCAACGGCGGCGTGAATGCTTGGTGAGGAATCGAAGACGAGGAGAAGAGATTGAGGAAGAAACAGAGAGATAATCAAAGACGAGGAAGAAATCGGAAGAGAATCAAGAGATGAGACGCAAATTAGGGCTTCGTACCTTGTTGAGTGACGGAAAAGGGGCTCGCCGGCTCGGTCGAGAGTTCTTGCGAGGCGGAGAAGCGGCGGTTGGCGAGTGGTGACCGGCGCGAGGGGGCGGACAAAGGGCGGAGGAGGAGCAGCGGCGGCGGCGTGGATACTCGGGGTGGAACCGTGGAATCGAAGACGAAGAGAAGGAAAGGAACAGAGAGAATCGGAGGTCAAGAAGAAGAAACGCGATTAGGGCTTCGCGAATTAGGGGCAAATGGGCTTCGCGACTTTTGTTTTTTTTTTTTTTTTTTTTAATTATAAATAGTACCGGTCCGGTCCGGGTGGGCGGGCGGGCGGATCCGCCCACGGAACCGGGAACCGGACCGGTTCCCACCGGTTCTCAACAATTGGACCCGGGAACCGGACCGGTTCCCTCAAGAATCGCCGGTTCCGGCGGTTCCGGTCCGGTTCCGGGCGGTCCGGGCGGTTCCGGGTCCAATGCACACCCCTAATGGCTAGTATGTTGGCTCCGGTGGCTGGTAGAAGGGCAAAGCAACACGAGACCACCTTACTTTGATGGAAAGGACTACAACATATGGAAGAACAAGATGAAGGCGTTCTTAAGATCAAAAGATCCTCTGGAATGGGACGTTGTAGAAAAAGGAATCATTCCTAAAGCCGCACCTGTCTCGAAAGAGGAAAGGACACCGTTGAGTCCAAATAAATGAGTCGGGAAGAGATAATCAAGAGACAAGCTCTTGATGCAAAAGCAATTTATTCTTTATATTGTGCTTTATCACCTACCGAATATAACAGAATATATTCTTGTGATACTGACCAAAGAAGTCTGGGATAGATTACACATTACCTATGAAGGAACCGATCGAGTGAAAGAAACAAGAATCAACATTCTTCTCGGTCAATACGAAGCCTTCGAATGAAACTTGGAGAATCAGAATCGACATGTTTAGTCGTTTTACGAAATCGTGAATGGTCTTGAAAATCAAGGTCAACCAATTTCGATCCCATGAAAGTGAACAAGTTACTTTGCGTGGACTCTCCAAGGATTGGAATCACATTAAGACCTCAATCGAGAGACCCAAAGAATCATGCCACTGTCTGTCGATGAGTTGGTTGGGACTCTTCAGTCTTATGAAGTGGAACGAATCAATGAAGACGAAGATCCTAAAGGTAAGAAGTCTATTGCATTAAAATCTAATGATGATTCTGATGTAATAGATTCTGAAGACGACATGGATGATAAAGAACTTGCTCTCATGATAAGAAGATTCAGAAAGCTGAACAGAAAAGGAAGGAAATTCAATTCAAGAAAACAAAGCTTTCAAAAGCAACAGACCAAGTCTGCAGAAGATGATGAATCAAACAAAGATGTAGTCTGCTTTGAATGCAAGAAAAAGGGACACATCAGACCCAACTGTCCTCTTCTAAAAAGGAAGAAAGGAAAAACTGAAAGATATCGAAAAGCTCTCAAAGCTGAAACTTGGAGTGATACAGAGTGCGAAGATAGTGATGATGATTATGCCAACATATGTCTAATGGCACAATCGTATTCGAATCAAACTCCGAAACCGATTCACTCGAAAGTGAATTTGAGGTAAGTAACTTCAAAATTCCTATTAAAGTTTCAAAATACATTGATGAATTATGTTTTAGTCTTAAGACTTCTCTTAAAAGAATTTCCGAACTCAAAAGGAAAACTCGCTTTAAAACATCATGAAAATACTTTGGAGGAAAAAGTGAAATGCTTAGATCGAATGTTTCTTCTCTCAAAGAAAGTGAAAATAATCTTTTAAAAGAAAATGCATTCTTAAAAAGGGATATTTCAAATATTTCCAAAAGATTTTCTCTAGGTTCGAAAACTGGAGAAAATACTTTCTCGTTCAAAGACCTTATTTCAATAAATCTGGTTTAGGAATGACTCACTGAAACCATTCCTTTAATTGATTTTCCTAAAGTAAAAGAAAGGATTAAGCAAAGACCTACACGAGATGCTTACAAAAATCACTTTGAAAGGAACTTTGTAAAACCAAAGTAGGTCGCAATGCTCTTAGATGTTCAAAATGCAATAAAGCGATCATTTTGAGAAAGAATGTCCTCTGGTTTGGAGACCATCAATAAAGTCTGCGGCAAAAACCGTATATCGTAGACTAACTCAAAAGGACCCAAGAAAATATGGGTACCAAAGAAAGCTTGAGTTTCTTTTTTGAATGCAGTCACTTTGTCAAGAAGAAGGTGAAATGGTATTTGGATAGTGGATGCTCGAGACACATGACAGGGATTCAAATTACTTCATAAAGCTCGCTCAAATGAATGGTGGAAAAGTTTCATTTGGAGGAAACAGCAAAGGAAAAATAGTGGGACTTGGAACTGTAAAGATTGGGAACCTCACAATAAGCAATGTTTCTTTAGTTGAAGGGCTTAATTACAATCTGCTCAGTATCAGTTAGCTTTGTGATGCTGGTTTTAAAATCAACTTTCAAGAGGATATTTGTTCAGGAACCAGTGAAGACTCTACTCAGTCATTTATGGGTCGAAGACATGGAAATATCTATCTCTTGGACATAAAACCAGATGAATCGCAATGTCTAATCTCAATTCAAGACGAAGCGATCCTATGGCACAAAAAGCTTGGGCATATCAACATGAAGCAGATAGCCAAGATCTCAAAGAAAGAAGCTTGTTCGTGGTCTACCCAATTTATCCTACCAAAAGTCTGATCTATGCACACCATGCATATTGGGAAAACAGGTAAGAAATTCCTTTAAACCAATAAATCAAGTTTCCACTAACCGTGTACTGCAGCTCTTGCATATGGATCTCTTCGGACCAACAAGAACGCAGAGCATTGGAGGTAAGAAATGCTGCCTAGTGATTGTGGATGATTACTCCCGATTTACTTGGGTATATTTCTTGGCAAGTAAGTCTGAAACCTTCTCGCACTTTGAAAAATTTGCTAAGAAGGTTCAAAATGAAAAGGGGTATGTTATTTCAAGTATAAAAACAGACCATGGAGGTGAATTTGAAAATCAAGACTTTGCAAAATTTTGTAATGAATCTGGTTTTCAACATTTGTTCTCTTCTCCATATACTCCAGAGCAAAACGGAGTCGTGGAAAGGAAGAATAGATCTCTTCAAGAAATGGCTAGAACTCTTTTAATTGAAAGCGGTATCTCCTTACGTTTTTGGGTGAAGCAGTTTCAACATCATGTTATATTATCAACGAGTTTTTCTAAGACCTATTCTAGAAAAAACCCCTATGAATTATTTAAAGAAAAGAAGCCCATTGTTTCATATTTTGATGTATTCGGATGCAAATGTTTCATATTGAAAAATGCAAATGATCGAGTTGATAAGTTTGAAGAAAAGTCAGATGAAGGCATCTTCCTCGGATATTCAACCACAAGTAAAGCATACAGAGTCTACAACAAGAAGACTCAAACTGTGGAAGAATCAATGAATGTCAAAGTTCAAGATTCTATTCAAAATGCATCTATTCAGACTCATCTAGAAGAGACTGAATCTGCTCCAGACTCTACAAAGTCTAAATCTCAAGAAGCAGCTTAGACTTTGAAGGATCAGCAACAAGTGACTGTTGAAGATTCAAGTGAAGGAAGTGATCATCAATCTGATATAATAACCAAAAACTGGAAACATAAGTCCAGTCATCCCAAAGATCTTATTATTGGCGACATCTATGAAGGAATTCGCACAAGATCCAAAAGGCGAGAAAAGTCTAGTGCTGTGGCACTTATTTCTGAAATAGAACCCAAAAGCATAGAAGAAGCTTTATCCGATGAAAGCTGGATTGAAGCTATGCAAGAAGAACTCAGACAATTCAAAATTAATGATGTCTGGGAGCTGATTCCTAAACCAAAAGGCAAATCAATTATTGGAGCTAAATGGGTTTTCATAAACAAGATGGACGAGAAAGGTAAAGTCGTAAGAAACAAGGATAGACTCGTGGCCAAGGGATACACACAAGAAGAAGGGATTGACTATGACGAGACTTACGCACCAGTAGCAAGGTTAGAAGCAATTCGTTTATTACTTGCATTTGCTTGTCATAAAAATTTTAGGTTATTCCAAATGGACGTCAAAAGTGCTTTCCTAAATGGATTTATCCATGAGGAAGTCTATGTGGAACAACCACCAGGGTTTGAAGACCCAAAGAAGCCGACTCGCCTTCGACTAAAAAGGCCTTGTACGGTCTAAAGCAAGCACCTCGAGCCCGGTATGACAGACTAAGTAAGTTTTTAATTCAGAACGGTTTTGTCAAAGGTAAAGTAGACACTACTCTTTTTATTAAAAGAGAAAGAAAAAATTTTCTGCTTGTTCAAATATACGTTGATGATATTATTTTTGAATCCTCTAATGAAAGTCTGTGCAAGAAATTCTCTAAAACTATGCAGGATGAATTTGAAATGAGTATGATGGGAGAATTAACCTTCTTTCTTGGACTTCAAATAAAACAGTTGGAGGAAGGAACTTTCATTCGTCAAGAAAAGTATGCAAATGATCTTATCAAAAAGTTGGGTCTAGAAAATTGCAAAAAGGCTGACATACCAATGTCAAGTTCCTTGAAGATAGACAAAGATGAAGGAGGAAAGAAAGTTGATCAAAAGCTGTACGGAGTATCATCGGATCACTTCTTTATCTTACGCTTCTAGACGACATTTTGTTTAGTGTTTGCATTTGTGCCAGATTTCAATCAGACCCAAAGGAATCTCATTTAAATGCAGCAAAGCGTATTATCAAATATATTTCATCAACTTCAAGCTTTGGTCTCTGGTATCCAAAAAGGGCAGACTTTACTCTTCTTGGATATTCAGACGCGAGACCTTGCTTTGGATGCGACTGACAGAAAAAGCACCTCGGGTACCTGTCAACTACTTGGAGGCAGGATAGTCTCTTGGTTTTCAAGAAAGCAAAGTACAGTAGCTCTCTCTACAGCAGAAGCAGAGTACATAGCTCTCGGAAGTTGTTGTTCACAAATTCTGTGGATAAAACAACAGCTAAGAGACTTTGGAATTGAAGACTCATGCACAGAGATTAATTGCGACAACACCAGCGCTATCAACCTCACCAAAAATCCAATTCTCCACTCAAGAGCAAAGCATATAGAGATTCGACATCACTTTATTAGAGACCATGTTCAAAATGGAGATGTTTCGATTCAATATGTTGACTCAAAGAACCAATCGGCGGATATATTCACAAAGCCTTTGGAGAAAAATCGTTCGAAACCATTCGTTCCGCACTCAACATTTTGAGGTATGAGGAAATCAAAGTCTAAAGACCATCAGACTCAGACATACAAGACTTTAACTGTAAGTTAGTCTTGGTACAACCATCAGACTGTAAGTATTTCTCTGATCTTATCTTAAAGAGGTACGATCGTCAAACTGTGTTTAAATCGTTGCTATATTTAATTGACGTAATTATTGCATCGTTTCATTTTCAAAAAGGAAGTTATTTTTAATGACTATTTTCACGGAAAAAGACAGTTATTTTAAAAAGGCATCTTTTCACCTTCCTTTGTGACGGTTCGTTTATCTCTCTTTTTAACCGATCGTGCACTGTTGATTCCTCTTCACTCTACTCTCAAAAAATCCTAGAAAGCATCGATCCTCCATTTCCGTTTGTCTTCTTTGTTTAATCTTCAAAAATTTTTCATCTTTCTTTGGAAAGTCAAGCAAAGGAATCTTCCAAAAACTGAGAAAGATGTCAGCTTCAAGGAAGTCTTCGAGAATCGCGAGCAGGGGACCACGGCGGATGAGCGAGGGTCCTACGCACTTCGATCTTGCAAGAAGAAGTGTCTCCAGATCAGCAACCGAGCCCACAACATTCTCAGCAGCGTCATTCTCCTCCATCTAGTCCTCAAGGCGTTGATCAAGGAATTCGTACTCCTTTGAAATATGTTGATGATTTTCTTAAAGACAAAGGATATGGGAACGAATATACTTTTCTGAAGAAAATGGAAAATTTGGGAATTGCTCGTAAAGGGGTGGCCGAGGAAGCCCTTGCGAATATCTCAAGTGATCCTCGTGGACTGGGGGCCGAATCCTGTAGATGGGAATGATAATGACAAACTGTACAGCCAATTTCAACCGAAAATGGGTATTGCGGCTGAAAATCAAGGAAAAATGGGAGATTTGTTCAGATCAAGGGAACAAAAGGATCTGTACTCGAAATTGCTAAAGCGTGGGGTAATAAACCCTAGGAGTGTGGATTTTGACTTTCTGGATGCTGTGAATGTGAACTTAAGGGAGAAGTTTGGTTATCTTCAACTTGAGAAGTTTTGCTCCGAGACTGCAGAGGGCTATCCTGAACTAACAGCTTATTTCTATTCAAATCTTAGCTTTTTAGATGCGAATAGATTTTCCTTCAGTGTCAAAGATCAGGATTATGTTGTGGACATGAATATGCTGGCAGATGTGTTAGGAGTTGAGAGAGGAAGATATCAACCGATCAAAGTTTCCATTGCTCGGGCCACACTGGAACCGGTGAAAGACGGGAGAACAGAGGGAAAAGATCACCTACTTAAGGATGAGTGCATTCAACATCTTGCTTCACAAAATTGTGATCAATTGCCTTCGTCCAAAATCAACTTCCAAGACTGATGTTTCAAGTTCAGAGGCAAAGCTGATGTATGCCATCCTCACTGGCAAAAGTTATTCAGACATCTGAATATTCAGCCTCCACAAATCTTCTGTGTTCGATCATGCGATCATATGGTGGTAGGACTGAAAATGGTGACCAAAATACGTCTGAAGGAACTGAGAAAGGAGTTGGAGAAATTCAAGGAGAAGACCCCTGCCAAATCTCATCAAATCTCTTCTGCAGCTAAAAGAAAAGGGAAGGAGCCCATGGTTGCTTCATCCAAAAGAAGAAGAGCTCTCCTCGTTGAGGATGAAGATGATGAGGAAGACATCACCATTTCTGCAATGGCGTTGAAGAACCTGAGCCGTTCTACTCCAGAGGGAGACTCAGAACAGAGAACTAGAGAAAAAGAACAGAAGGAAGCAGAGGAAAAGGAAGAAGAGGAGAAGGAAGAAGAAGAAAGAGAAGCTGAAAAAGAAGGAGAGGAGGAAAGACTTGAAGAAGAAAGAAGAGAAGAAGGAGAACCTGAGGAACACTCTTCTCCACCTGTAGGCATGAAAACAGGGGGAGATCAAGAGAAAGGAGAAAAGTCCTCATATCCTGGTGCAAGTGAAGGAGTCAGTCGCTCACCTGCAGACCCAGAGGATGTTTATGCCTCTCAATTTCCAGAAGAAGGTCATGAAGTTTCATTGCCAAATCTGCAGTATTATTATGATATGCTATCATCTGCAAAACGTGCTGAAGCTAGTACGCAGACCGAAAATTCGGCTGATTTTCGCAGGATCATGGATATTCTCTTGGAAATGCGAGGTCAAATTTATGCCTTGGGATGCGAGATTCAAAACTTGCAGAATGCGGGTCAAGCTTCTTCATGTTCATTAAATGATCAGATCCAAGCCCTCTCTGTTCAGATTCAAGCTAATGCCAAGGGTGAGGAGATTGCACAACTAAAGGAAGACTTGAAAAGGCTGGAAGGCATTGTTCAGTCTATGGGAGATTTCCAGCTTGTTCGCGTTCCTAAGCAATCTTGACTTTATTCTATTTTCATCTCAACCTTTTTAATGCTGACAAAAAGGGGGAGAGATGCAAGATTTGAACAAACTTTTAATAGTGTGGTTTGTTTGTTTTTGTTGGATTGTTTTGATCTGTTTGACTTTGTTTTTATGTCTGGATGAGAACTGAACTAGACTTAGACTTGACTGCTTTTATTAACTATTATTGGATACTTTATCGCATACTAGACTAACCTATTTTCTGTGGTTGCAGATCCTAGTATTATTCATTTAGCCATTTATATCTATAAGATATGCATATGTGTTTGAGAAATGTGTTGCGAGGTCAAAGTTGTCCAAATCTGCGGGAAAGTTTTGTCACCATCAAAAAGGGGGAGATTGTTGGAGAAATCTTCTTGAAGTGTTTTGAAGGCGACAAAACGTTTCCATCAGCCTAACCCGAAGGTTTGTAGACTCGGCTATTTAAAGTCCGAAGACCTCCGGACATCCAGACTCAAGACTCAAAGTCTATCCTCATTGACAGTCTCTAGTTCGTTGAAGAAAGGTTATCCAGAACTGGCTATTTCGTTAAGGATTCAACCTTATCAACTGGAGAAGATCTCGTGGCTGGAGAAGACTTAACGGAATCCTTTGATTGATCGAAGATTAGCTCGATGATTGAAGATCCGGCGATTGCCTAAATATTCTTGGAAGGTTCTACTTATGGAAACCGAGATCCTGATTGTATGGGCGAACAGGATTGATGGGATATCGACATATTCCTTTAATAGCTCGAACAATCTTCCTAATTGATTCCGTCCAACGGGTAGATTGGAGGAATTCCTTTGGTAAGTGCCAACGGGTATGATGGCATAAAGGAGTATATAAGGAAGACGTTCTCAGTTGTTCAAGGTGTGCGCGATAGAAGAATTCCAAAGTCTGAAGCTCCCTGTTATTTAGACAAATCCTTTGAGCGAAATACTTGTATACAAAAGAGAGTCTATTCTTGTGAAAAACCTTGAGGAGGTATAGTAGAACGTCTACACTGTGGAATCAAGGAAAAGCTGTGCTGTAACTTCTCTTTTGTTCATAGTGAAATCCAGCCGGTGGGCTGTCAGTGCGGAAGAGTGGACGTAGGCTTAGAATAAGCCGAACCACTATAAACCCTGTGTTCAATTCTCTCTTCCTTACTCTCTTTACTTTAATCGTACTTCATTTTCGTTAATCAGAGTAAACGACCTTTCTACTGTTTGCCAAGAATCGCTTCCGTATCTCGATAAATTGTTTGTGCATCTATTCACCCCCCCCCTCTAGGTGCTTATACTAGCTATCTCAATATTCTGGTTGATGATTAGGCTTTTAAGAATGTCGTAGTTGAGGCCAACGCTTTGCTGGTGAGTGCAGGTTCGATGAACAAAATATGCTATGCGTTGAACAGGTGTGAGAAGAGGTTTGAAGATGCTGCGCAAAAAGCAGAGGTGCTCATGGACAATGTCAGGCATCACGGTGAGTTTTCTCTGCACATTTTCTCGCCAAACATGTCTGTATAAACAGATAGAAACATTTCGGATTTATTCATGGAGAGGTAGTTGATTGGTGATTGTTTGGTTGCATTTGTTATTGACCTGTTTTTGCTACATATGAGAATGTTGTCGAAGTAAATATTCAAATAAAAGAGTTCGGCACCTTGTTCTTCGTTGACGTTCATTTGGGAATCAGTTCCATTGTAGTCACCACCTCGGAACTAACATCCATGCTTCATAATTAGTGTACTCAATCCGCGAATTGGCGTACTTTTGGGGCGATGGAGAGTTAGGGAATCATGGCGAGTGAGTTTGCACTGATTAAGCGTGAAATTCAACTTTCAGGCAGCATCTAATTGTACTTCGGCTAGTGTCCAAACCCATGATACTATTTACTCTTTCAAGAATATTTTCTATCCACACAACATTTGATCGGTTCAATTTTTAAGTAAATGCCATGGATTCATTTGCGATCGAAATTTCCGCTTCAGATTCTTTAGATCTCGCCACGGGGACATAGAGAAGTCCCGTGCTTAAGGGAGCAGCTGACATTGCTACGTCCATAAAGAATCATAATTATTAGCCGATGATTGAGGTTTAAATGGTCAACAGAAAATGTCATTAGACCATTTGGGTAAGGAAGAGGAACTAATCTTAATATGATATACTAAAGTAAGATGCTCGAATACTATATATATGACGTGTCAAGATATTGGATCTGAGAAAAAATAAAATAGACCTCGAAATTCACTCCCAAATTAAATTAAAAAAGAAGCTGCAAGTAGGCGGGGCTCAAAATCACTTACACATTCATAAAACGGAACTTTCTCATCAGGTAATACTTGTTGTCGGGCATCGACGAGCATACTCTTTTTAGCTTATTCACAAGTACCAACAAAAATATGCAATTAAAGTGTTGATGAGGGTCAAAGGATATTGTTAATAGAAATCCTACATTTATTTTACCTAACAAAAAGATGTTTAAACTGCAGATATCTTAAATTTCTATCTCTTTTTTTTCATCTGATTTATATATTTATTTATTTTAATTTAAAAGATGTAACCTATCATGAAGGCCACACCGTTACTCTCATTTAAAGGAGTAATGTTGCTGTCATCTTCTCATTTTCTAAAGTCAAATCCGTTAGCAGTTAAATAGAGTTGTCACTGTTTACTGGAAAAAAAAAATAGAGTTGTTAGTGTCGTGACGTGTGGGTGCTATCCAAGTAGGAAGACATTGTGCACAGAAAGAAGTTTCATGAAGACTTTTTGTGGAAATTCTATGGCACTAAAAATTTCCCATGCCAATTAACCTCACAAGACCTGTCGCTTCAACTAAATTGCATGATGAGGATGGCATCATGTTGATTATTTGTTACATTTTCAAGACAATATGTGATCTTTAGATGGGCAATAGGCCTGAAATGTACCAACACAAATGGAACGGCATAAATCATGTTACATCTAAAAAAGAATTCAAAATTAGAAAAGTCGGGATTCATAATTATAAAAAATTAAATATGGGAAAATTTATTATTCTACTAACATTTTCTTTTAACATCTTCAAGATGAAAATAAATTTTATTTTCAAGCCAAATGCATCGTGCGAGTCTTCAACCAACAGTAAAAGTCAAGTAGATCTTGTTTTGAAATCTGCGAAAGGTGATGCAAGCCTAGGGTAGGCTTTCTCAAATAGTAGAACCGGGAGAGTGTGATGCAGCTTGCATTGAAGACCAACTCTCTCGACCAAGAAGCATCAAAAGGTTATCCAAATATTGACCCTACGGATCATGCAGTACACAAGATTCAACAAATATTCTTCATGCATTTAGCATTTTGCTTGTTTTCTTCCCAACCAACCACTATCCATTGGGCCTGGCATGGCCCGGCCCGGCTCGGACCGGGTTCATTCTGAGCTTGCTGCTCCAGTGGAGCCGGGCCGGGCCGGGCCGGTTCGACGTGGATTGGAGTTTGGGTTCGCCGCCTTGCATAAATTGGTCCCTCGTGCTTTTGCCTCTCGTTGACCGGCTTTTGACTTTTCAGCCGACCATTCCCATACTTTTGCTTCTCTCGTACCTCCCCTTTTTTTGGTCGCTACACCACAAGTCGCTCTTCTCCACACAATTAAGTTTGTCATCGGAGATTTTCCCTTCTCTCGTCGTTACTTCAAGAAAGAAACAAAGCAACACAATTCATTCCTACCATCTTTATGGACTTTCTGTTCCATAAAAAAAATAAAAATTAGCTAAAAATTAAATCAAAGAATAGTAGGAGACATCAGAAGATGATTCTCCCTTAATAACATTAATAGACTCAATTAATTTAATTCTTATGTTTTTTAATAGGTTGCTATGATTATTAGTGGTAAAAGTGCACATGAAAACGATAAAAACAAAAAATCTTTTTGGATTCATTGTCTGTGGCTATTATTAGTAAATTATGACCCATAAAATTATAGGGGTAAAAGAGTTGCGGTCATTATGGGTAAAATTACAACTCATCAAGTCAATATACTACCTACAAGTGCCTCCAATTTTATGATAATTTCAGGAAAATTATGGCTGAAATTGATATCTTTCAGATCTACACAAATGTCCTACTATGATTTATTTCTGATTAATGCTAAGTGGACCTCACCATAACTATAAGGCCGATTTGGTTTTAGTGATAATGAATACTTCTATAACAAAATCTCATTCCCTGTAATCAGACTCATAATGGTATTCAGTTTGAGTTGTTTTGACTGTTTAAACACTTAAATTTAGAATCACATGCCTCCGGGTCTCGTGTTTTTTATTCAAGGCCTAGGCACCAGAGTCTAATCCTTGAGGTCTCTGGCTTGGGAGCTAAAATCCCTAGTTCAGCTCAACTATCATGGGCTCAAATCTTGAGTCTCCGTCCCATCGTCGGTCCTTGGCATACCAAGCTTAGGCACTAGGATCTCGATTTCAGGTGGTGGAGGTTACGGGCTGTCCTCGAGGTCTTGAGTCGAGGCCTCAGGTTCTCGGGTGTAGGTGGCTCGAGTTGACCTTCCCCTCCTCACACAGTCAGTAGTGATAGAAAGAGGTGATGGACCAGGATTATTCCATGACTTTGTTGGTGATGGAGTATAATTTTGATGATCGTGGAATTTTATTAAAGGTTGCTAGGTAATTCACTGCCATCCATATGTATATAGTCTTTCTTCTAAATTAAAAAAAAAAAAAATCAATGAAGCCTGGACATCGCGAGGTGGAGGAGGTTGCAGAAGAGCGGAGACTTCAGGGAAGCACTTTTCGTCGATTGGACAAACGGCTTCCATTGGAAATGCTTTGTTCGAACACGAAACGCCTGCGAACTTTTCCGCGGAAGGCAGCAACTTCGAATTTTGCCCGTCAGATTTGAAAGGTTTCTTCTCTGTTTTCTTTTCATGTTATCTTTTAGAGGAGCTAACCATCTACGCTTTATCTGTTACTTGCACATGATACACGTGAAAGATTTCAGCCCATGAACTTGGTGTATACAAGTAGTGTTGTCTGATGTCAATGCTTCAAAGATAAGTAAAGATCGTAAAACTCTAATTACTTGTGATTTTGATTACGATGACTTGGCAAACCAAATAAGCCGTGATTTTAACCGAATATTCAAATCCAATTCCTTCAGCAAAACGAGCCTCAGTGCTACTAGTATCACTTTTTGGGCCACACTATAATCAATAGGGTCTAATTCATTTTTAGAACTGAAACAAAATTGATCGTTTCATTAAGGAATATTCCTCATGAGAGTCAAGTAGCATATGCCCCCAAGCTTTAAACGAAGCCATTTGGAATAGTGACGATACTCGCACTTCAAAGTATTCAACATCGTCATTCACAATTTCATATTTCCTTACATTAATTCAAGTTTAAGGACAATACTTAACATTTTCAATTAATCCATGGACCATATTGAATATGTATCAAAACTTTAATGACTACATTAAAAAAATTTACATTTCAGGGACAACATTGCATATTAGAATAACATTTAAAGATTATATTGAACAAATAAATTCGGTGATAACAACCATTTGGGTAATCATCCTATATTTTTACTAGTGCACTTTGAGCTATGAATTTAGCACAAAGATCAGTGCTGAGAATGACCCGGAAAAGATGGACGAGCTTGTTGCTCGAGCATCTTTGAATTTTGGCGCATCATAGTCCATGACGATGACACCTGTTTTGCACCTTCCCCAAATTTTCTTCCACGAGATTTTCCAGGATGGTTCGCAGCGCATTATCTTTTTGACTTTTTTTCCCATTCTCTGTTGCTCGTCTACACACGTTGACCGACTTTGACTTCTCGGTTGACGAATTCCGCACTTCGTCTTCTTCGGTCTTGTGAGATGGACCAACCCATTATTTTGATTCCCAATAGGGGCGACTAAGAGGCTACATCGTCTTCGAAAACCTTGCTCATTTGTTTATATTAGCTTTCCGATCCGACTCAATTCGTGACTTGATAAATGCCACTTTCCTGTAATTTCATTTGATTTTATTTCTTCTTAATTGAAACCCTTTGCAAGTGCACATGCAACAAACATTGCAATGCTAAAAAAAACTAGCCCTTGCTCTTGTTATTCTTTTACCTGGGTACTATCCATGTGGGATATCACCTCATGTGGCAATGTTACTGACATAGGCTACCCATTTCAATTAAAAAGTAGTTTGATGAGCTTTGGCCACCATCTTTTTTATTAAGTTCGTCTTAGGAGCCCAGAGATTTGGGATATTGTTAATGCACAAATGGAGAATGAGACATTTAGCAATGGATGAAAACATGGAAGAGTTCTTGTATATTTATTATTTGAATAAAGTGGGTTATAGGATGTTAATAAGTATAGATAATGGGACGGACGTTTAGAATGATCGATGTAAACACAACAAAATGCACTACCATTATAGAGTGTGAGGGGTTACTCCACTTTTCATATTTTCAAATTATTATTTTCATATATGAAAAGTCATGTCTAAAATTTACACTTTTTAGATTTTTAGGGCCTATTTGTTAAAATGTGTTTTTGTTCCCAGAAACACAAATTTTTGTTTTTTTGTCCTGGAACAAAAAATGAACAAAAACGCGTTTATTTGTGTTTTTGTTCCAAAATTATTTTTTTGTTCTCAGAAACACATCTAGAACGGAAACAAGAAAAAAAAAAATTATTTTTTGTTTCTGAAACAAAATTTAGGAACACTTTTTGGAATAAATTAAAAACAATTATATAAGCATTTCTTCTCTAGAAAACACGCAACGCACATGACATTGTATGGTACGGGAGAATTACCAAAAAAGTCCTAAACCTATTGCAATTGTGCCAATTCTCTAAACTTTTTTTTTTTTTGCAATTCAGTCCTAAACCTTTTACTTTTGTTCCGTTCGGTCCTTCCGGCCAAAATTAGCCGGCCGCGCTGCGTGGCAGCCGGCCGGTGCCGGCTTTTTTTTAATAATATTTGATTTTTAAAATTTTTATTAATTTTTTTATTAATTTTTTTTTTTTTTTTTTTTTCCTCCTCCCTCCTCCTTGCTTGGCTCGGCGGCCAGCCCGGCTGGCCATCCACGGACGAGGGGATCCGCGGGGCCCCCGCCGGATCTGGCGAGGGGCCTCGCCGAGCGCGACGGCGAGCCCCCTCGCCGGATCGCGAGGGCTCGCCTCGCCGCGACCGCGAGTCGAGCCCTCGCCGGATCCGGCGAGGGGGCCTCGCCGTCGGCCGCGAGCTCGCCTCGCGGTCGCCGGCGAGGCGAGCCCTCGCCGACGCGACGGCGAGCCCCCTCGCCGGATCCGCGAGGGCTCACCTCGCCCCGCGACCGCGAGTGAGCCCTCGCCGTCGCCGGGCGCGAGCTCGCCGGATCTCGGCGAGGGCTCGACTCGCGGTCGCGGGCGAGTGAGCCCTCGCCGATCCGGCGAGGGGGCTCGCCGTCGCGTCGTCCCGCGAGGCCTCCTCGCCGGATCCGGCGAGGGCTCGCCTCGCCGGCGACCACGAGGCGAGCTCGCGGCGGCCGACGACGGCGAGGCCCCCTCACCGGATCCGGCGAGGGGGCTCGCCGTCGCGTCTAGCGAGGCCCCTCGCCGATCCGGCGGGGGCCCCGCCGGATCCCTCGTCCGGTGACCGGCCAGCCGGCTTGCCGCCAGCCCAAGCAAGGAGGAGGGAGGAGGAAAAAAAAAGGAAAAAAGAAAAAATTAATAAAAATTTTTAAAAATCAAATATTATTAAAAAATTTCGCCGGCACCGCCGGCCGCCACGCTCACCCGGCCGGCTAATTTTGGCCTAAGGATCAACCGGAACAAAAGTAAAAGGTTTAGGACTGAATTGGCCAAAAAAAAAGGACCTAATTGGCACACCGTGCAATAGGTTAGGACTTTTTGGTACGAATGGAAAGGCAAGAGTTAAGTTACATCCGAAAATGCAATTGCAAAATTAGAAAAGTTGAGGTCTGTAGTAAAGAAGAATAGACAAGGACAAAATCATTATTTTAAAAGATTTTTTTTTAACACCTTGAAGATAAAAAAAAAAAAAAAAAAAAGAAAAAATGTTTAAATCAAATGCATCGCACGAGTCTTCAGTTACAAAAGCAAGTCAGGTTTTTTTTTTTTTTTTTGGTTAGTCCTACTCTATTCTTACTCTACACTCACTGCAGACTTGTGCCCTGCCTCTTGCAGGGCGTGGGAGTCGCAACCCACTCTCGAAACTTACGCGTCCCTACCCCCATCTTCCCCTGAGGAGGTGGGGATTTGAACCCCTCACCTCCCCCTTTCATGTTGGAAGGGTGGCCACTAGGACGAACCCCCACTGGTTAGCAAGTCAGGTTGATCGTGTGCTAAAATCTGCTAAAGATTATGAGAACGTCTATACGTGTCATTTTCTGACAAAAAAGTAAAAAACGACTTCACGCGTAAAAAAGGACTCCACGCGTCATTAAACTTTATGACAAAAAAGTAAAAAAAGACTTCTCGCGTAAAAACAGACTTCACGCGTTTTGGCGACCATTCCCACTGCTTTCCGTGTCTGATGCGTCCATTTGTTTGTCGCTATACCTCGTAAGTCACTCGCTTCCTCCACACTCAAAGAGGAGTCGTCGGAGATATTTCCTGCTCTCTTCATCGTTTTAAGGAGGGAGCAACTCACGGTATTCCTCTCGTCTTTGTCTATCTCTCCATTACATATCGACACCAAATACTAGATCTGCTTAACCATCGTGCTCTCCGCTACTGCATAAGCTATGCACCAAGATCAACCCCTTCTTCTTCTCCTCCTCCTCCTTCTACATCGGTCTTTTAGCATTGCCATAAAAAATAATCACTGCACAACCTCTTGCGGCGAGGTCACAAATATAGATTACCCGTTTCGGTTTATGGGAGACCCGGAATTTTGCGGCCACAGTGATTATGAGTTAGCCTGCAGAGATAACCGTACCATTTTGGATTTTAACTTGAGCAAGTACTTTGTACACAACATCGACTACATCAACCAAACAATTAGGGTCGCTGATGTCAAGCTGCAAAAGGGCGATTGCTCATCCCTTCCTCTCCGGTCTCTATCGTGCGGCGACTTCAACTTCAATTTGGATCAGTTTGAATGCTGGAATCCAGAGTTCTCTTCTTATCAAAGTTATTTCCGGTACCGGTATCACATGTTGAATAATCCAGAGTTCATGTATTATGGTCAGTTTCCCAATGATGTTTCGATCGTGAGTTGTGTGAAGGCCATGGATTTTCCATTTTACATTAATGCTTCGTCATGCCTTGATGGGCTTCCATTACTTAATTTCTCTGGTGCGAGAAGGCGAGTGTATGCCTTGGTCAATGCAAATGTCCCATCTGTGGAAACTGCATGCACTATAGAGTTTATGGTAATGCTGTCACGGTGGGTTGATGAATATGACCTTCGTTCCTATGTGCAAATTCACGAACATATGGTTTATGGATTCGAGCTTTCATGGCGGTATCCATATCCTAAGCACGCGATAGGTAAGGACTTTTTAGCTTGTTCAATTTCTTATAAAGAATAGCAAGGGTGTCGTAACTTTTATACGATTCTCATTTAAGTGTTATCACTTTTTTTTTCCTTTATTTGATTATTTATTTAAGTGCCACATTGAAGTAAAATCGATCGTTTAAATGTTGTTTTTGACAAATCGTCCTACTAAATTTTTTATTAATTTTTCATTTCGACGTGGATTCTTTTTATTTAATTGTCCAAATCAACGATGGCAATGTCAAATAGGACGATCGGCATTCATGTTGGAGTTTTTGATGAGACAAATCACTAATGACTTTTAAGTGATCGAATTCAAATTTGTGACACTCAAGTGAGCGTCGTACGAAAGTTATGGTACTTCTAATGTACTTATCCCAAAATATTGTTAGGATATATTTGGTCAAAGACATGTGAAATGGAGCTAAGATCATGTAGCTAGTTCGATGTTGTTGTGGTATTTTGTAAGTACAACAACGAATACATTTTTATTCATTTATTAATTTAAATAATTAGAATTCCGCCAGTAAATCTTAATGGATTGAACTTGATATACTCAAACATCATTGTTTGATTATGATCTAAATAAGTGTCTTTTATTTTCTTCAGATTTCACTTGTTACATATTCTATCTCTTTTGCAGATATCGCCTATGTCCTCGCCCGTCTCCGGGGTATTGTACAGTTCTTGGTCGTTCCCATCGGTAAACATCAATATAATCTTCATTGTGAAATTAAGTTAGTGTTCCTAAATAAAAACATTCAACACACGCACAAATTGGTTATTCATATAACAATAAATACATTATCTATTCAATTGTTTATCTATTTAGTTCAAATTTTGCTCACAAATCTTAGTGGACTGCACCGATATACACATGGCTTGATTATGGTCTAAATAAGTGTCTTTTACATGTTCTTCAGCTTTCATTAATTACAAACTCAATCTCTATTGGGATACATCGAGCTACCCTTACCTTGAACCTTACCTTGATTGGATGCTCCCGCTCTTCGGCATCGGTAACATTACTATAGTCTTCTCATTGTGAAATAGATTTCAAATCTCTAAATGCAAACATTTAACACATCCTCAAATTGGTTAAAATATACAGTGTTTCAATGCATGGTTGTGAAATTCATCTTGGGGGCCCCATGCGTGATGACATTACTAATACGCAAATGGAGGAGAAGACACTTAGCAATGGATCAAAATGTTGAAGAATTTTTGCAATCTAACAATTTCTTGCCGATAAGGTATTCTTACTCGGACATCAAGAAAATCACGAGTGGCCTTAAGGATAAACTAGGTGAGGGAGGGTACGGGGTCGTGTTTAAAGGAAGACTCCGGAGCGGCCGCGAGGTAGCGGTCAAGATTCTGAAGAAGGGAAAAACGAATGGGCAGGACTTCATCAGTGAAGTAGCTACCATTGGCAGAATTCATCATGTTAATGTTGTTGGACTCATTGGTTATTGCTTTGAGGGCTCTAAACAAGCTCTTGTCTATGATTTCATGCACAATGGATCTTTGGATAAGCACATTTTCTCACAAGGACAAGGGATTTCTCTTGAATGCAAGGAAGTGTATGGGATTGCTCTCGGAGTGGCTAGAGGGATTGAATATCTTCATCGAGGATGCGATATCCAAATTTTACACTTTGATATTAAGCCTCATAACATTCTTTTGGACAGAGATTTCACCCCAAAAGTTTCTGACTTTGGGCTTGCAAGATTGTATCCCACAGATTACAACACCGTGTCTTTGACTGCCGCAAGAGGAACCTTAGGATACATGGCTCCAGAGCTCGTCTTCAAGAACCTTGGAGGCATCTCTTACAAAGCCGATATCTATAGTTTCGGAAAATTGTTAATGGAAATGGCCACTAGAAGGAAGAATGAGGACAAGGTTACAGGGTGTTCGAGTCACACTTACCTTCCTTTATGGGTTCATGACCAACTTAGTAAAGAATTGGAAATTCCAGTGGAAGTTAGTGAGGACGAGAGGAAAATAACAAAGAAGATGATAATAGCTGCTCTTTGGTGCATACAATGGAATCCTAACGATCGGCCTTCGATGCAGAAAGTCTTGGAAATGCTGGAAGGAGAAGTAGGTGATCTACAAATATCTCCCAAGCCACTCTTTTATGAAACGGAAATGTCAAGAAGGGATGATGGAACTTGGACCGACGAAGGCAATAATACCATATCCACAACATCAACTAGTGCAATAACTTACGAAGATTCTCATCTTGAGTGTACTAGTATTAGTATTACACAAGCATAGACACATATCAAAACCATTTGATCTGGTCACATATGTGGCGAATTGAAACATGGTATTGATGATGCTTCATGTCCCTTTCTTGGCCATCATTATATTATAGATGTTTATGACTATATTTATGATCTTAATTGCACCCAATTCATCTTTTAGCATTATCATATTGAAGATGTCATTGGTTATAGTTTGGACTCTTGAATCCAATAGAAAATCTAGTGACTACTTTCAGCATAGTGCTATGAAGAGCAAGTTTGGGTTTCAAAGTCTTTGCTTGAAAGTCTAGTCAGCACAGAACCTGCTTTATGCATGGCTTAACAACACTTCGCTGATCGCTGTGTATGTATTGCTTCATTGCATACCGCTCGTCGCTACAAATAATGTTGAAAATGATGGATGAAGAGGGATAATAAACAACTTCGATTAATGGCGGGGGAGTGCGAGATAGCCGGATATATCAAAAGATGATCTCTCCTTGAATAACAATAATACATGAGATTAATTAAATTCTTATTATATTTACTAGATTGCTAAAGTTATCTTAGTGGTAAATGTGCACATAAAAATATTATTAAATTTCCTTTTAGGGTTCGTTGTCCAAAACTATCACGTGAGGAGGAAATTTTATTGGAGGGGAGATATATGTCATCTTTATTACAATGGTTTGAGTATTCTATTTGAGTCTAAATTCATTTTGAATGCGAATGAGTATTATCATCTTCATATTTCAAGACCGTGTTAACTATTCTGAACCATTTCTGCTATCACTTTTAAGCAATACATCAGTCTTCATATCACATTGAATGAACTTGAAATAGGCTAGGGCAAACAAAATCAGACTTCAAGAGTGGATGCAAAATTTTACAAATTTTTTTATAATTTAATTTCGCCATTATTGAGATTGACTATTCTTTAGCCGGTCAACGTGCTAGGTGACTTTCTTTCGGCCAAAAAAAAAAAAGTGCTCGTTGACTCCAAGCCCAATAATCATACGGATTTCAGGTGAGTATTGGATATAGTTTCATTTGCATTTTTCTGATTAAGAACTGAGGGAAAAAGAATCGAACGGTGCGTTTGCATCATTTACAATTTCACTGCTTTTTTTTTCTTGGCCGGAATACAATATTTCTGTTTTTGGGCCACCCGAAAATCCGAACAACTCTTTCCGGTAACAGGTCCCTTGATTCGGGATACAGGGCGAAATGACAAAATGTCCAGGGGACCAAATCCGAAATAACAGAAAGGTCGCGTCCTTGGATGCAAAAAAGTCGTCTGGCTACTCGCTCCTTGCTTCCTTCCAGAAGTTTTTTTGCTTTAGCGAGGGAGGTCGCTTCTAAACTCAAACGCTCAAACGCACTCAACCGTTAATTCAAAAATTAAGCAACCAAAAAAAGAAAAAAAAAAAAATTCGCCACATTCTAATTCTGATTCTGATTCTCACTTACCGTTCTCTCCCGCGATCTAGATCTCTCTGCCGTTTTCTAGATTCCCATCTCCACTCTCTTTTCTCGTGCGATAAGTTCCTCGAATCGGCAGTCCCGATCGAAGACGAAGACGAGGGCGAAGAAGGCGATGGGCGGCGGAGGTGAATCGGAGGGGACGCCGGTGGAGCCGCGGAATCACCCCGCGAACCAGCACGCCGCCACCTGGGTCCCCGGGGAGGCCCGCGGCGACGGCGGCGGAGAGAACCCGTATGTGCACGTCGCTCCGCTGAATGCCCCCGCGCCGTCCGGCAGGAATGAGTCCATCGAGGCGTATACTTCGCGCTGGGAGTTAATGATTGGTGATTAGAGGCTTTCGAGAATGGTTTTGATGGGGTCGACGCTTTGCTGGTGTTCGCGGGTCCGATGGATGCGGCGCGTTGAACCGGTGTGGGAAGAGGTTCGAAGATGCTACAAGAAAAGCACCAATGAGGCAATGAAGTACCGCAGTTTCCGTGACTGATATTCTCTCTAATGGAGGAGCTAAAGAAGTGGACTGCTTCTAATCTTTTCTTGTGCTCCTCTTGCTCAGGATCTTCTCTGAGGCTTTCTTCTATCTCTGCGCCTTTTTCACTTAAAACTCTGCTTTTAGGTGAGCCACGGGGTAGGTCAATTTCATAATCTTGCGAAGATATATCGGTTCTGTCATTCAATCAACATCATGGGCCAGTGAGAACCTGTTTCTTTTTTTATCAAAATAATTGTCATGCACAAACGGTAGGAAATAATTATTATGAGGCAGCCAACCTTTCAACATGAACAGCACTGATGTTCTGCATGTTGAATAAGCTGTGGTAAAATTTGCTGGTATCCAATAGGGTGCTGTGCGTTCCTGTCTCCTTAACCTGTCCGTTCTCTACGACTGCAATTTCATCTGCATTAATGATGGTTGACAATCTGTGCGCAATCAAGATTACCGTTCTTCCCTGCATGGCCTTCTCCAATGCCTCTTGAACCAGCTTCTCAGATTGCGAATCAAGAGCACTTGTAGCCTCATCGAGCAGAAGTATTGGAGGATTCTTGAGAACGGCTCTGGCTATTGCAATTCTTTGTTTTTGTCCTCCTGACAGCTGGAAGCCCCTCTGCCCCCACCTAGTCCATCATCATGGCGCCAAAATTTAACTTAGGATCCTTGTTTTTTGTCTAATGAGAGCTTTAGAACTTTCAGATGAGACATCGTTTATTTACATCTGTTGCTAGGAGATTGCATATTACCTCTGTCGAGTACTTATCTGGAAGCTGTGAAATGAAATTATGTGCATTTGCCATCATTGCTGCATTCTCTATTTGTTGGTCATCTGCATCCAAATTTCCTACTTTAAGGTTGTCCTTGATAGTGCCAGCAAACAGTGATGGTTCTTGGGAAACTGCTCCAATATTTTGGCGGAGGCACTTCAAATCAAGATCCTTGATGTTATGGTTATCTATGAGAATGACCCCTGAAAATATGCAATATTACCCAATCATCAGCAACCTATGCAATATTATTCAATCGTCAGCAATCTTTGTGCGCAAAAAATGTATGAGCAATAGAAGCATGAAACCGTGGGAATAATAAGGAGAGGATAAATAATTTCAGCTCAAGAGCTTGGAGGATAAAGGTTTTAGACCTTTCGATGGATCGTAGAATCTTGCAACCAGGAATATGATTGTGCTTTTCCCACACCCGCTTCTACCAACTAACGCCACCGTCTTTCCTGCTGGAATTGACAGCGTAAAACCTTGAAGAATCACCTTATCTTCTCGGGATGGGTAAGCAAAGTGAACGTTCCTTATGTCAATGTTTCCCTCGATTTCCTTCAGTACGATCCCCCCTGAAGCGTTGCTAATATTTGGTTTTCTCCAGATCACCTTGAAAACTTCATTTCCTGCTGCTTTTGCTTGGTTAAATACTTGCATGTCTGGGGCAGCATAAGTGATTGAGCTGGAATGCAAAAGAAGCCACGGTCCATAATTAAGGTTATATCCTCTTCACTTCATTATATGAAGATTCTTAAAGGCATCTGATATCTTCTTAAGAAGCTCAAAATGAAATGCATCACACACACATTCATACAAAACTTTAGAGAACCCAAGTAGGACGATGTTATTTCTCATGTTATGTGCAGATTAACTAGCTTGATGATCATCGTTTGATTGCTTATCTAGTCGCTGTAAGACAAAACAATCTCATCCAAAAACTCTTACAAGAAAGGTAAACATTTCTTACATAGCTCCAAAGAGGATGCTCATGACTGCTGCTATGACGTTCCCTCCACTAGATCTTCTGGCAGTGACCACGATTGCTCCGATCCAAATGATTAGTGCCCAAGAGGAGTTGGTCACTGCTTGAAACATTCCTGTTCCAACTCCCTTAATCAGTGCCTCTCCTCTGCTAATGACAGACTGCTTGTCCATGCAGTCTGAGAATGACTTGATTGCATGATCCTCTCCGACAAATGCAAAGACCGTTTTTATATGAGATATGGTCTGTACGTTGTCAAACATTAACCCATGAATTTCCAGATGATTCCCTTTTTCTTAGATTTTTTATAAATAAAAAAGGTGAAGTTTTTCCTTTACCAAAAAAAAAAAAAAAAAGGTAAAGTTTTTTCACCTGTTCCACAACAGTAGTAGCTTCGGACAGGTAAATCATTTTGGCAACTGAGATGGCATTCATTTTCTTGGTGTAGGTGGCTCCAATCAGTAGAATCAAGGGAACTACAAATAAGGTGACCAGTGAAACTTCCCAACTGCAAATGAAGGCAATCAAGACTCCCAAAAAGAATGTGGCGAAGTACGAAAGGAAGTGCCCCAGCTGCTAGCAAAAAGTTATGTTAGCATGATCGGCAAACTTTGGCGGGGAAATCTAAAGAGCAGTCAACTTGAGGGAAAGATTGCTACCTTCTCTCCGATAGCATCCTGGATTATGCTCATGTGAGTGCTTATTCCCGCAATGACTTTTCCACTCGACAATTCAGTATCAAAAGCTCCAATCTCCTGTCTGAGGACCGATCTCAGGAATTCTAATCTGATCCGTGCTGTTTGTCTTTCGCTCGCGTACATCCAGCATCCAATCTCTGCAGAAAATTGGAAGCCATGCGAATGCTTTGTTACTGCGTACTTTCTATACTATTAGTTTTCTCTCCTGTAGTTAATCCAGTGGTTCTTGCTAACTTTATTGCTAGTAGTCCAATATGATAAATGATTATATGATACTTCCGATCCCATAAAACTTGATGCGATGTTTAGGAGTGGCACACAAAAATAAGCAATCTCTACTGGAGCCTAGGAAACAGTGACTTTTGAATGGTGATTAGGTGTGAAACAAGTGTGAATGTCAACAAAAAACTGTTCTGCGACTTAGTAAAAACATATGCATCTCCATCATCTTAGAAAACCAAAAGAAGCCAACCTTGGATTCCAGCGGGGAAGGCTGCAAGGCCATGTACGACACATATAAAACAACCTGAAAGAGGTAAGAAAAAAAACACGAATGAAAAGCTCCACTGGCACTGTGTGTGAATCATCCATAATTAGTAAGTTGGTACTCAAGGCGTGCTATGAATAAATAGAGCCACCAGTTGACAGCAAGCTAGGAATTCAGGCGAAGTGCAGTTATCTACCTTTTTCAGAGCATGAACCATGCCGTCTTTGTTGTCGATATGACTTCCGAAAGCATTGAGTGCTTTGCCGAGCAACAAATATCCAACTGGTCGAGCCATCTCATGGACGACAGATCATATGGTCCCTAGAGCCATTAAAATCCAATCGAGCACGTCTGCATACTTCAAAAGCTTATAAAATGGCAAGCCTGTCAGGTCACTCTTCTTCTTTACGTCCTCCAGTACTTCTTTTATCTTCCTCTCCACCTGCATGGGCTGTTCCGGCTGGGTAGACGTCTGCACCATTTTTCTTTTTTCACATGCGGAGAGGACTGAGTGATGTGTTGAGAAAGGACGCAGTCTCTGGAAGATTATATATAATTTATGAATACTATGCTGTGCGAGGAATATATGGAGCATATCCTTTGAGCTTCGGGAAAAATAATAGCGGGGAAGTCTTTTCCTTCTCAACATTTCCGTTCGTGTTTATGAGCCTGCTGCCACAGACAAAACATACAGAAACAGACATTGTCTGAGCAAGCAATTCTTAGTTTTATTTCCCTAGATTAATCGCATTCTGATTTAAGTATACTTCGTATACACCAAAAGTGCTGGTTTAGAAAAAACTATACCGAATCAAGAAATGCCAGAAAGTTCAGCATTGTTCCTCGAGATTTTTTGGGTTGTATATTTTCCTCAAAACATCTTGCATGTCCCTTTAGGAAACATCTCACAAGATGCCTAACTAGCTAGCTAGAGTCTGTCTGTGTTGCGATATCCTTAGATGCACGACGGACATGTTTTTTCCATTACTTGGGGATTCACCAACCTAGAAGTATCTTGAGTTTAAGCTCTTCTTAAAGCTGTTCACATTTGCTGCATAGGGACTCGTTTTGCTCAGCATTGTCACTTCTCTAACTCGATCCTCATCTAATCTCATATCTATCCTGGTCTGTGATTATTCGTTCTGCTCAAACCCGTAACTTGGCGATCTAAGGAGTAGGAAACCCATTTTCCTGAGCCTTTCTCATCCCTTTCTCTCTCTATTTCGGCGAGAAAATATTTAACAGTTCTCTCACTGTGATAGTTGCAACTGTACGCCAAAATGAATTCCATTGTTGGGTTGATTTAAGTAAAGTTGGGTTGTCGGGGATCAAGCTTATGGTCCGTTCATCCCCGAAAAGAATGCGATATTCCTCCACTCGATTCTGGGGAGACGTTGTGATCGGACAACGTCCCTGTCCGGCAGTTAAATTAATGACATCATTAGACGGCAGTTTCTCTTGTTCCATTCTGTGGTGGATTAGGATACTCTGATTTGACGCATTCAAGGTTCTGTTTCAGCAAAATGCAAACAAATATGAAGTATGAAACGACCAAGACTTGGCCAACGAAGTAGCATGTAGAATTGATATTAGTTTTCTCTGAGATGGCAATTAAAAAAAAAAAGGAATAGAGCCGCATATGCCGAATTACCCGGGGATGATATATCTCTACCTATTCCATCATCACAGTGACTCTTGTTCTCTTAACGTGGATGCAACAGACATTTCTTGCTTTTCTGCATGGTCATTTTGGAAGTTTCATGGCTCCGAGATCAGCTAAGAAGCTATCATTGGTGCTAGGGTTGAGGTGATTCGCCCTGGATTTGGAAAGGGACGTTTGCATGTCGGATATTCGGTTCGTTACTCAATACGCTCAATATGCATTTAACTTCATGAAACAGAGGATTCGAGAGGATATGCTTGACAGTGACCAAAATTTTTTCTTCCTCGAATCCCATCTAAGCCTTCGTAACCATCAATACGTAGTCGAACGAAGCGCCTAGGCCGCGGGAAAAGGATGAAGTAGATGACATATTTTTACTCGACATGTTTTCCTGTCCATCATCAAGAGTGACTGCAACCTTTCACCGAATCATTGTAGAAGGTCAGGGATCGGTCTCTTCAGACATTTAGGGAACTTCGACATTTACCATGAAGTTTTACCAATTGCTATTTACCCAGTAGGATGTGAGCTGTGAATTGATCGCCTATGTTTTGTCCTTGCTAGCTAGCTAGCAACTCTTTTGATTTGCTCGTGATGAAAACTCTTGTTTTTTTTTTTTTTTTCCACGGCTCGGACCAAGCGTCAATATGCTGGGAGGAAGCTAGCACAGGATCCTACAACCATAACCCCCCACTTAAGAAGTGTTAGCAATTGTGAAGTTTCGACCTTGGGACCCCTGCGATGAAGTGCCCAAAGCCGAACCAACTCAGCTGCCCACTGGTGGGTATGAAAACTCTTGTTTAGTCCTTTTTTCTTTTTTTTGGTAAATGGTAAGAATATATTGAGCTTAGGACAAAAATACAGAAAACCAGCACCAAAAACTTACACTCTAAATGCAAAAGCAAAAAGAGTGGAAGGGAGCCGGAGCAAAAGGCTGCAAGGCAGCAACAAATAGACTAGCAAACTTACAAGCAAACGGACACACACGCCAAAGACCACAACTACAAAACAGCCCAACAAAGAACCTCGATCAGCCTTTAGAAGAAGGGATGAAGAACGGAGAGCCACAGTAGAAAGGAGCTTTAGCAAGAAGAACACCAGCCACAAGTGGAACTAAGCAAACGTATGGAATCCGAAGAAAACAGACGGGTCAAAGCCCCACCCTCTCTGGAGTCTTCTGTTCCTTGGAGTATCCGGAACATTACTAAAAGTGAGTGCTTTGTCCTTGACGACCTTTAAGAGGTGGTTTTTCAACGCCGACACCACCAAAGCTTCATCACGGAATATGATAGCATTCCTTTTCTTCCAAATAAGATGGCACACAGCCTCAAACGAAAATCAAGCCAAACTATGGAAGAAATTCTTACCAGAAAGGAATTTCATCGCCCAAGAGAGGTTATCCGCCCAAGGCCTATTACCTTGTTTAGTTCTGCTTATAGCATAAACAGACTAGAAAACGAATTCAGACCTCTCTCCTTCATCTCTAACTCAACTACCACAATTTTTTTTTTTTTAGTTTCAGCCAAAGAAAAAAAAAAACCAAAAAGGGAGAGAACTTGCGGAATTTTTGTGAATGTTTAGCATGTGTCTAGAAATGTGAAATTTGTTAAATTTTCTCCATTAATTTCTTCCCAGATTCATTAATTAATGGGGAATTCTATGGTCTAGTCCAACAACTTATGGAATTGATCTTATATATAATTAGAATAATCGGATCAAAAGGAAAAACAAAAAAAATTCAACTGTGAATTATTTTGAAAAGATAGTAACTTAAGAATATTTAAGAAAAATTAACAACTGTTTTCGTTCATTTTATGGAAAATAACTTTCGGAAAATGTTTTTTGGATTTTTCAATATTCATATAATGGAAAATGAACCGAGTCTAGGAAAACATTTTCCACTATTGGAAAAGTACTTTAAAAAATAAGGAAAATGTTTTCCATTTTTCAAAAATAGAAAACATTTTCCATCTCACTTTCTTTCACCAAATACATTTTCCTTATATTCTTATATTTTCTTTTTATTTTTAGAAATTGAGATTTTAATTTTTTTTCTTTCATTTTTTTTCTTCTTCCTTGACTGGTCATCGATCCCTGTGTGCGCTCAACGATTGGACATAGGCCAGCTCGAGCCTTGCCACAGACCGGCAAGCTCAAGCTCGCTTGGATCTAGTGAGCTGTGAGCTTACCAGTCTTAGTGGAGCCTGGGCTCGCCTAGATCAGCCGAGCCTCGAGCTCTGAAAAAATGTTACAATCATGGATGTATGTCTCTAAGAATAAGAAAAAAAAGATTTATCAATATATGTCATTTATTTAATAACACTAAAGATGAATAAAGAATTCTCAAATCATTCTTGAATCACATTTCATTTATGCACATCTTCAAGAAAAGGTTTGATCTCCATACATGCAATATTTATGACAATATACCGCTATATAAGAAAAGGCATACATCGTGTCACATTCAAAAATACAATTTTAAAATTAGAAAAGCTAAGGTTTATTATAGATAGAATATACATGTCAAAATTACAGCTGAAAATGGGAGGAGCCGCCTTTTTTGCCTACGGGACCTAGAAGCACCACAGTTGATATTTTTCAGGCCTACACAAATATCCTATTTTGATTTATATCCGATTGATATTAAGTGAATCTCCTGAGAACTAAGAAAATCTAGTTCCTAAGTACTTGAGTTTCGGGTAATAGTATTAATCTTTTAGTTGTTTGGACTGATTTCACATGTCAATTTAGAATGACATGCCTCTAGGCCTCATGTTTTGGTCAAGGCCTAGGCGCCAACATCTCTGTCTAAGCCCAGGCTTGTCATGTTCTTGTTCACGGCCTAGGTAGCAGTCTCATATACTACCTTCCGGGTCCCAAGGCTCGGGAATTGGGGTCCTTGGTTCAAACCGACCACGAGTCATGGTACTCAACCCTCTGGTCTCTATCCTATCCTCAATTTTTGATGTCCCAAACTGAGGCACTAGGGCCTCAAGTCTCGTCCTCAAGGTCTCAATTTCGGGCATTGAGGGTGCTAGGAATCAATGCCATATGTTTTAAAAGAATTCTATCATGTGAAATGTTTCGGCTCCAACAAGTGGTCCTTTCTTCTGAATGAAAAATTCAGGATTTGAATTTTCATTCACTGAGTGACTCAAATTCCATGGGAATCAAACGACTAAACAAGACCTAAAGAAAATCTCCCAAATCATGATAAAGAGCGAATCAATCTCATCTCTTATTTTGACTTGGGAGGTATGGAGGAAAATTACCCTCTTCAAGAGTCTATAATCCATCATGGTCTTTTTATGAGTGCACTTTTGAGTAAAAAATTGAGCACGAAAGCGAGTGTTCAGAATGGCCAGGAAAAGATGGACGCGCTAGTTGAAATTGTTTGACCCATTATAGACTATGATGATGGCTACCTATTTGGCACCTTTCCAAATTTTCTTCTACGAGATTTTTCAGGATGGTTCGCAGCGCATGATCTTTTTGACTTTTTCTTCAGATTCTCTGTTGCTAGTCTACGACGTTGACTGACTTTGACTTATTAGTTGAATTTTTTGACCCATCATAGTCGATGATGATGACTACCTGTTTGACACCTTCCCAAATTTTCTTCTACGAGATTTTCCAGGATGGTTCGCAGCGCATGATCTCTTTGACTTATTAGTTGACGAGTCCCAATGCTTGTCTTCTTCTATCTTGTGAGATGGACCAACCCATTATTTAGGGCAACCAGCTTTCCGATCCAATTAAATTCGTGACTTGAAAATGGCCATATTCCTGTAATTTCATATCATTTCTTCTTAGTCAAAACCCTTTGCAAGTGCATGCAACAATCATTGCAATGGCCGGGTTAAGGTCGATTGAACGTTGACTATTCAGGGACCACTCCCACACCTATTCCGTGTCTGATGCGTCCCATTTTCCTTCTCCTTCTCTCGTCATTATTTCAAGAAAATAAAAGATTTGATAACAGTCTTATTGAGCTATAATTGAGTGAAATTTGCCCATTAGAGTTTGATTAGTGAAAGGCCTTGGACCCAGAGTGTACTTAAGATCTGCTGAAGGTTATACATATGTCGACTGTACATACCATTCAATACGCCAGATTCATTAATATTCTTCATGCATTTAGCATTTCGCAAGTTCTTTCCTATCCACTGGGACGGACCGGGCCTGAGGTCGATGGAAGTTTAGGTTCGTTGCAGTGCATAAATTGGCATCTTTTTGCCTTGTGCCGTACGTTGACCGGCTTTCAACTTTTGAGCGGACCAATCCCACCCTTTTCCGTCTCTCATACGTCCCATTTTTGCGGTCGCTACACCCTAAATCACGCGCCTCCACACAATTGAGTTCGTAATCGGAGATATTTCCTTCTCTCGTCATTACTACAAGAAAGAAACAGAGCAACACAAATTATTCCTCTCGTCTTCATCTTTCCTACTTTTGCATCTCAACCCTAAAAAAACACTCGACTTGCCTGCTCCATCCGTGCCCTCTGCTATTGCATAAACGATGCTCAAAAATCGAGTCTTTGTTATATATCTTCTTCTTTTACTACATCGGCCTTTTAGCATTGCCATTGAATATAATCAATGCAACACCTCTTGCGGGGAGGTCACAAATATAAGGCATCCATTTCGGCTAAAGAGCGACCCGAAGAGCTGTGGCAATCCTAAGTTTGAGCTAGCCTGCATAAATAACCGCACTTTGCTTGATTTGTACCCGGGCAACTACTATGTACGGTACATTAACTATACGAACTACACGATTAGGATTGCTGATGTCGGGCTGCAAATTGGAAATTGCTCATCTCTTCCTCGTCATTCTTTGTCATGCGCCGACTCCAGCTATGAATGGAAGGGGTACACATGTTGGAGTCAACCATACGAGACCTACAAGTTATCCAGGACCGTCGCAATCGTGGACTCCACGAAGGCCATCGATTCTGCGCTTTACGTCAACGCCTCGCCATGCTTTTCAAATTTCTCCAGTATGAGAAGGCGAGTATATGCCATGGTCGATGCGAATGTCTCGTCTGTGGAAACTACATGCACTATAAAGCTTATGGCAATGATACCATGGTGGGTTAATCGTAGTGATCTTCGTTCCTATGCACAAATTCATGAACATATGTCTCATGGATTTGAGCTTTCATGGCTTAAAAAAGCCTGTGATATGCCATTCAACTATTGTCATTATTCGTGCAGCAACAACACTATGAACAAAATTTGTTGCAATGAAGGTAAGTACTTATGATTTGTTCAGTTTTCTCAACAAATATATTTGGCTGTGAAATTTCATCTAAATATGAAATTGAGCACGGTCATTTGTATATCTTTTCAGAGCTCATGTAATTTAAAAATGGCCATTAAGATCAAGTATTTAGATAAATGATGTTGTGGTATTTTATAAGTATAATAATGAATACATTTTTATTCATTTGTTTATTTATTTATTTCATATTTCGCTGACAAATCTTAATGAATTGAACCAATACGCGATGTTGCAGTGAAGATCCTCCGCTTTATCGGCTCGCTTACCCTGGGCTCGCGGTCCTTGTCATCGGTAACATTCCCACAATCTTCTAATTGTGAAATCGATTTATTATTTCTAGAAGCAAACATTTAATATACCCCACTTTTTTTTTTGTCAGTTCTACTCTATTTCTACTCTAGACTCACTCTCAGACTTTTGCCCTGCCTCTTGCAGGGCGTGGGAGTCGAAACCCACTCCTGAAACTTACGTGTCCCCACCCCATCCCCCCCTGAGAAGGTGGGGATTTGAACCCCTCACCTTCCCCTTCCATGTTGGAAGGGTGGCCACTGGGGCGAATCCCAGTAGTTATATACCCCACGTTGATTATCTGAAAAATTGCACACCTTCAATTCCCTTGCATTTTCCCCAAAATACAGGGTCATTCGTGGTTGTGAAATTCATCTTGGGAGCCCCATGTGTGATGATGTTGCTCATATGCAAATGGAAGAGAAGACACTTGGCAATGGATCAAAACGTTGAAGAATTTTTGCAATCTAACAATAATTTCTTGCCGATAAGGTATTCTTATTCCGATATCAAGAAAATCACGGGTGGCCTTAAGGACAAACTAGGTGAGGGAGGGTACGGTTCAGTGTTCAAAGGAAGACTCAGAAGTGGTCGCGATGTTGCAGTGAAGATCCTGAAGAAAGGGAAAACGAACGGGCAAGACTTCATCAATGAAGTGGCAACGATCGGAAGAATTCATCATGTTAATGTGGTTGGACTCATTGGTTTTTGCTTCGAAGGCTCCAAACAAGCTCTTGTCTACGATTTCATGCACAATGGGTCTTTGGATAAACACATTTTCTCCCAAGGAGAGGGCACTTCTCTTGATTGTAAGGAAGTGTACAAGATTGCTCTTGGAGTGGCTAGAGGGATCAAGTATCTTCATCGCGGATGTGACATGCAAATTCTACACTTCGATATTAAGCCTCACAACATTCTTCTCGACAAGGATTTAACTCCAAAAGTTTCCGACTTTGGGCTCGCTAGATTGTATTCCCCAGACCACAACACGGTGTCTTTAACTACCGCAAGAGGAACCTTGGGATACATGGCTCCGGAGTTGGTCTACAAGAACATTGGGGGCATATCTTACAAAGCTGATATCTACAGTTTCGGCAAATTGTTGATGGAAATGGCCAGTAGGAGGAAGAATGCAGACACTGTTGTAGAGCATTCCAGTCAAATTTACTTTCCTTTATGGGTACATGACCAAATTAGTGAGGGATCGAATGTTCTGATGGAAGAAGTTAGCGAGGACAATAAGATAATAGTAAATAAGATGATAATAGTTGCTCTTTGGTGCATACAATTGAATCCTCATGATCGCCCTTCAATGCATAAAGTCTTGGAAATGCCTGAAGGCGATGCAAATGATCTCCAATTTCCTCCCAAGCCACTCTTTTATCCAACAGAAATGTCAACAAGGGATGATGAAACTTTGACTGATGAAGACAATGATACTATATCCACTTCATCAACTGGTGCAACAACCTGTAGAGCTTCTCATCTCGAGCATACTAGTACTAGTAGACAAGCATAGATAAATACCAATAGCACTTAAATCTAGTCACATACGTGACAAATAGAAATAGATCGTATTGATGATGTAGGCCTCCTTTCATGGTCATCATCGGATTGTATATGTTTATAACTATGTTTATGAATCTTAATTTCGACCATATTTCGGTGTAGTCCTACGAGAAATAAGTTTGGATTTCGAAGTCATTTTTTCAAAAGCCCAACTAGCACACAACTCGTGCTACAGTGGCTTCACGGCACTCTAGCGGTGTATGTACGATTTATTTTATGGCACACCAATTGTTGTTACTTGTAACGTTGAAAAATGACGAACAGAGAGAGATAAAAATTTTAGGAGAGATGATAAAAAAAAAAGTTCGGTCTAATGGAGGGGGAGTGCGAGGCGGTTACCTTACGCAACGGATGGTGGGGACTTCAAATTCTTGTTTGTTTTACGAGGTTGCTATGGTTATTTAGTGGCAAGTGAGCTTATCTGTTGATTAATAAGGGAAGAAGAGAGCATAGATTGGCGAGTTGCATCACTTACAATTTCTTTGTTTTTGGCCTCCAAAAATTCCGAAATAACAATAGAAAGATCCCTCGCTATTGCAAATCCCAATCGATACCTACGTGGGAGAGGAAGGCGAAGATGAAGTTGAAGAAGAAGGCGATAAGCGATGGAGGCAAATCGGCAGCGGCGCGGTGCAACACATGTATGGTGGGGCCGCCGTGGAGCCACAGGTGCATCCGCAAACCAGCACGCTGCCGCATGGGTCGATGGCGAGGCTCGCCCTATGAGCTTTCACTCTAGCCACTTGAATGCCACAACGAGTGGCCTGGTCCTTAGCTTCGTCAACCTCAACCAAGGCGGCGACAAGAACCCATCCGTCCGAGCCACTCTATGAATACTTCTGCGCAGTCTGGCAGGAGTGAGGATTATCAAGGCCTCAAATTCACATTTGAAGTTATATTCTAGTTGAAGATTGGGCTTTTAATAATGGCATAGTTGATGCCAACGCCTTGCTAGTGATTGCAGGCCCGATGAACAAGATATGCGACGCGTTGAATAGGTGTGGGAAGAGGTTCGAAGATGCTACGTGAAAAACAGAGATGCTCGCAGAAAATGTCCGGCATCACCGTGAGTTTTCTCTACATATTTTCACGCCAAACGAGTTTGTATAAACAGAGAGAAACATTTTGGATTTATTCATGGAGAATTATTTGGTTGGTGATATTTTGGCTAACAAAAAGATGCCTCGAACTACATTTTGGATTTATTCATGGAGAATTATTTGGTTGGTGTTGTAGTCCGTGGGATACAATCTTGCAAGCCCAAAGTCGGAAACTTTTGGGGTGAAATCCTTGTCTAGAAGAATGTGGTGAGGCTTAATATCAAAATGTAGAATTTGCATATCACATCTTCAATGAAAATACTCAATCCCTCTAGCCACTCCGAGAGCAATTTTGTATAAAATATAAACAGAGAGAAACATTTTGGATTTATTCATGGAGAATTATTAGGTTTCACCCTTTAAATTAAAATATATATATATATATATATATATATAAATCAGATAAAAAAGGAAATTAAAAATTAAAATGTCTGGAGTTTAAACATCTTTTTGTTAGCCAAAATAAATGTAGAATTTCTATTAACAATACATTACGCAATGTTAATGTAGTTGGACTTATTGGTTTTTGCTTCGAGGGTTCAAAACAAGCTCTTGTCTACGATTTCATGCCTAATGGATCTTTAGATAAGCACATTCTCTCACGAGAACAAGGGATTTCTCTTGATTTTAAGGAAGTGTACAAAATTTTGTATAAACATTGCGTAATGTATTGTTTGTATAAACAGAGAGAAACATTTTGGATTTATTCATGGAGAATTATTAGGTTTCACCCTTTAAATTAAAATAAATATAAATAAATCAGATAAAAAAAGGAAATTAAAAATTAAAATGTCTGGAGTTTAAACATCTTTTTGTTAGCCAAAATAAATGTAGAATTTCTATTAACAATACATTACGCAATGTTAATGTAGTTGGACTTACTGGTTTTTGCTTCGAGGGTTCGAAACAAGCTCTTGTCTACGATTTCACGCCTAATGGATCTTTGGATAAGCACATTTTCTCACGAGAACAAGGGATTTCTCTTGATTTTAAGGAAGTGTACAAAATTGCTCTCGGAGTGGCTAGAGGGATTGAGTATTTTCATTGAAGATGTGATATGCATATTCTACACTTTGATATTAAGCCTCACCACATTCTTCTAGACAAGGATTTCACCCCAAAAGTTTCCGACTTTGGGCTCGCAAGATTGTATCCCACGGACTACAACACTGTGTCTCTGACTGCCGCAAGAGGAACCTTGGGATACATGACTCCAGAGTTGGTCTTCAAGAACCTTGGGGGTGTCTCTTACAAAGCCGATGTCTATAGTTTCGATAAATTGTTGATGGAAATGGCTAGTGCAAGGAAGAATACGGACATGATTGTAGAATGTTCCAGTCAAACTTATTTTCCTTTGTGGGTTCATGACCAATTTAGTGAAGGATTGGAAATTCCAGTGGAAAAAGTAAGCGAGGAGAATAGGAGAATAATAAAGAAGATGATGATGGTTGCTCTTTGGTACATGCAATTGAATCCTAATGGTCGCCCTTCGATGTACAAAGTCTTAGAAATGCTCGAAGGAGAAGTAGATGATCTAAAATACCTCCCAAGCCACTGTTTTATTCAATAGAAATGTCAATAAGGGATGATGGAAGTTGGATGGACAATGGCAAATGTACTATATCCACTTCATTGACTAGTAAAATAACTTACGAAGATTATCATTTTGAGCATGCTAGCACTAGTAGGACACAAGTATAGAGTCATGATAATAAAATTTGATCCTGTGATTATATGTGGCAAATAGATGTGGGTCATATTAATGATGTAGGTCTCCTTTCATGGCCATTATCAGATTGTATATGTTCATAACTATGTTTTTGAATTTTAGTTGCGACCACATCATCTTTAGGATTATCATATTTATAATGTCATTAATTATAGTTTGGACTGTCGATTATAATAGCAAGCCTAGTGACAATTTTTTAGGTAATCCTACGAGAAGCAAGTTTGGGTTTCGAAGTCTTTGTCTAAAATCCCAAATGGCATACAACCCATGCTACACGTGGCTTCACGGCACTCTAGCGGTGTATGCTAAAAAGCACTAGCATTGACATGCGACGTGACATGACACGACATGCCGATACGTCATTTAAAAAAATAATTATATTTCGATACATTGAGACACGTTATATATTAAACATGTATATACATATATATTTTATATGATTATTTCAATCAAATAAATTTGATTCAAATTCATAAATAAATAAATAATGAAATAGCCTACAATGAATTTATACTAAAAACATTAATCCATCACTTATTAAAATCATCTGTTATCTCAATTTAACAAATTCAACTCCATTCCAATAATCTATAAAACTTGAAGAAAACTGAATTTTTCTTTTTCCTATTTATTATTTTTATTATTTTTATTATTTTTCACATATATACAATTTGACCTCTCATTTATTGAAAATTTTTAAAATTGACCTCGTGTATCGAAATCACATGTCGGAAACTCGCATGTTGGAATTCCAACTCAAATGTCGAAGAGTGTTGAGAAAGTTGATCAGGCATCGGATTTTTTCAACACGTGTTGACCAAGTGTCGAAGAGTGTCCGAGAGTGTCAAAGAGTGCCGGACACATGTTGGGGTGTCTGACACGACACCGAAACTCTTGGAGAGTGTCGGTGTTTCCTAGGGTGTATGTACACGTGTTCAATGACTCGCCCATAACGTTGGAGACTTTAATTGAATTTATATTCCATTGAAAACTAGTTAGAAATTAAATTAAAAAGATTAGTGGGAGACATCAAAAGATGATCTCACCCTTAATAAGAGTGCCAAGAGATTAATTTTCTCTTTTCTTTTACGAGGGTTGCTAAGTTTACTAGTGGTAAGTGAGGTTATTTTTTAATTAATAAGGGAAGAAGAAAAATAGAATGGTGAGTTGCATCATTTACAATTTCTCTGTTTTTGGACTTAAAAATTCCAAAGAGCACTTTGCGGAAACAGGTTCCTTAATTTGAGGATGCAGAGAGAAATAACAAGTCTAGTTGATCAAATCCGAAATAACAGAAAGATTGCGTTTGTCGTTTTCTCCGTGATCTTACAGAGACCTATCTTTCCATCTCTAAATTCCATTGAAGGCTTTATTAGTATTGGGCTTAAGGCCCGTCCGCCCAAGTTGGGCCCAAAAAGCCCGGCCCACGGGAATAGAGCCCGTGGAAGGAGAGAGGTATAAAAGGGAGGAGAGAGAGAGAAAAAGGCACCGTTTTGTTTAAAAGAAAAAGGACGTACGTTTTCTCTCTACACTCTCTCTCTCTCACGTTTTTTCTTCAAAGCGAAACCAGTGAAGCGCTCGAAGGATTTTCCCTCCTCGGATTGAACAGGGCCTAGTTTCTCTTCCTCCATTGGCGTCGGTGTTTAATCTGTGGCTAAAAGGTACGCTTGAATCCGTGGTGTGCTTTACGATCGGTGATACGTGTTGTTTTCCCAGGCTCGTCTTCTGCATTGATTTAGGGGTTCGATTTAGTGTCGAATTCGTTTTTCGGGGATCCGTTATTCCCAACATTGGTATCAGAGCCCTAGTTCATGTTTTTCCCGACCTGTTTGATGTTTTTTGATTGATTTTTCGCAAAAGTAATTCGGCCGTACGGATCGGGCGAGAAATCCCGACACCCGAGCGCTGTTCGGCCATTTTTCCAAGTTTTCGTAAGTCGAAATCGAATTCTGATGGCATAGGGAGAAAGGGGGCGTCGAGACGAGTCTGGCGATGCATCGAGCGCCGCCGGAAGGCGCTGCGTGTGGGCGCGACGCGCCGGAAGCACCGGCTCGCCCAGCGCGTGCGGCACACGCGTCGGTCGGCGAACCGGCGCGTGCACGCCGCCGGCCGGCGAACCGGCACGCGCCGGTCTGCGGACCGACGCATGCTGACGTTAGCATGACGTCACCCAACAGTCAATAACCGCTGGGGTGACGTCATCGATGACGTCAGCATTGACGTCAGTTGGCCGGGCGGTCACCGGCCGGCGACCCGACCCGACCCGACCAGCGGACGCCCGGCACGCGCGCGCACGTGCCGGCCGACGCTCGCATGACGTTAGCCCGTGCACGCGCGCGGCACGTGCGGGCGGTTCGCGCGAGCCGGCCCGATCGGCCCGACAGCCTGACCAGTGCGACCGGTCCGACGACCGGCGACCCGTTGACCGTTGACGACCGTTGACGACTGTTGACCGTTGACCGTTGACCAAAAAAAAAAAGGAAAATAATGTGTTTCTTTTTCAATTAAGTCTATGTGGATTATTTGTGATCCCTTATTTATTCTGCATTTGTTGCGGAACATTTCTGCATTTGTTGCGGAAAAAATGCCTCCCCTCGGGTTGCGCACACCTATTCGCGCAATTACCGATGAACAAAAGGAAAGACTGTCTAAGTTGATAGCTGAGCTGACTGATCATCGATGGGAGAGAGGTGACTTAATTGATCACGTCATTGAAGTCAATGGAAAGATACAAAAGGTCATATGGAATGGTCGTCCTATGTCACAGTCGGAGATGGTGCGATTTTTCATAAACACTCTTCCACCTGAATGGCAAGATTTGTTGAATCGCATATGGGATGTCAACGGAGCTGCTTCATATAAGAAAATTGTAATAGATTTTGTAAATGAATATTATTGTATTATGACAAGGGAAAAGATCAAGAAATTGAACAAAAGAAGATCTTTCCCAGTGCGTGTGCTGACTTTGTGTTAGTTGTATTGGCTGATTTATTTAAGTGTGGTTTGTGAACATAATTATGTAATGTTTACTACCTGATAGTTGTTGATGTAGCAACCCATGTCTTGATTGTATTAGTTGAAAGCATTATTGTGTTATTGGATATCAATTATCTGTTGCTTTCTGTTATTGCTGGTTGCTGTGGGTAATTAGCTGTGGGTAGTTTTAGAAGTTTTTGTAGCTTCATAGAATTGTTTTTGCATATGACAATCATATTAATGATAGTTTTAAGTTAGGATTTTGGAGGATGATTGGAAACATAGTGACCTTTTGATTCTCAAGCCTTACTTGAAATTATTCATTAATATGATGGGTCTATGTAAATAGGGATGCATAAATGATAGGCATTAATAATTCGTGCATATTTGTCGATGTGTTCGATCAATGGCTTCAGCCACAAAGAGCATAGTTGCCGAGCTGAACAAAGGTGAAAAGCTCAATGGTGACAACTATGAAATTTGGCAAATGAAAATCCAAGTATGTCTTTGGAAGAGCAAGAAGCACTTGAGGCTCTTAACCCGACCATGGTAGAACCTGAAGATGGAAATACTTGCACAAAGACAAAAGAGATAAGGAAGCTTTTGCTGCATGGAAACAAAAGAACTCTCTTGCTCGCATCACGTTGCGAGCAGCATGGAAAATGACGTCATTCGAGAGTTTAGGCGTTTTGACAATGCCAAGGAAATGTGGGAGGCATTGGCGCTAGATTTGGTCATACTTCGGTGACCGGGCGAGACAGCTCACTATTAGGTTTGACTCCTATAAGAAGCCTCATGGTCGAGACCATGAAGCAATATCTTAGAAAGATGTCAAACATGATAAATGAGCTGAAAGATGCTGGCCATGTCCTCACGGATGAGCAAAGTGCAAGCAAAGGATTCGTTCCTTGCCTCGAGTTGGGAGCATATGAAGGTGCACCGACCCATAATGAGAATATCAAAACTTTTGAGGATGATGTGCGCCATCTTGAGCTGGAAGAGGACCGCCTCTTGGCGGCTAAGCCGGATGCTGAACTCTATTATGCTAGTTCTAGCTCACATGGAGCTTCGAGCTCCAAGCGCAAGCGCCCTAACTGGTTTGATAAAGGGAAAGGCAAGGAAGAAGCAGGTCCTTCAGGGAAGAAACCCAAGTTTAACCAACATGGAAGAGGAAAGCGTCCTCGCATGAAAAAACATGCAAGGGTGAAATGCTACAACTGTGACCAGAAGGGTCACTATGCTCGCGACTGTCGTGAGCCAAAGAAGGTAAACACCCATTGTATTTTTCAGAACTTTACTTTTGTGTCGAGTTCTGTGTTCTTAACGAGTCTAATCCTTTTTGACCGTGGATTCGGGAGCGACGGACCATGTAGCGAAGGATAGAGGATCCTTCGTGGAATTCCGACGAGTACCAACTGGAACTAAGTGGATCTATGTGGGAAACAACTCCAGAGCTGAAGTGAAAGGCATTGGCACATGCCAACTGAATATGCGTGGTGGACGCACTTTATTCCTGCATGATGTGTTGTATGCTCCAGAGATTCGTCGGAATTTAGTGTCTGTTTTAGTATTGGTTAAATTAGGTTTCAATATGAACTTCTATGATAGAGGTGTGAATTTGTTTTTACATACAAATTACTATGGTTGTGGTTATTTTCCGGATGGTTTCATTGTATTAGATGTTGACTATGTTAATGCAAATGTTTGTTATTCCCTTATCACGTCTCCTAATACCTATGATAATGATGTGAATGTGTGGCATGCTAGACTTGGTCACATTGGCCAACAGCGTATGAATAGACTAGCCAAAGAGGGCTTGTTGGGCAATATTGAAAAAGTCGATTTACCCATATATAAGCATTGCCTAGAAGGGAAAACGAAAAGGAAACCATTTGGAAAAGGAAAAAGAGCTGAATTTCCTCTGCATTTAATCCATACTGATGTCTGTGGTCCAATGAATGTGAAATGAAGGCATGGGGCTGTTTATTTCATCACTTTTATAGATGATTACACTCGATTTGGATATGTCTATTTGATTTCTCATAAATCTGAAGCAATAAGTTGTTTAAAAAAGTTTATGAACCTGGTAGAAAATCAATTAGATAAGAAAATAAAAGCACTAAGATCCGATCGAGGTCGAGAATATTTATCTGATGAGTTCAGAAAATTATGTGATGAAAAAGGAATAGAAAGACAGTTGTCTATTCCATATACTCCTCAACAAAATGGTGTTGCGAGAGAGAAGAAACAGAACCCTACCGGAAATGGTTAGGTCCATGATGGCGCATGCTAACTTACCTATCACTTTTTGGAGTGATGCGTTGTTAATCGCTGCCTATATATTTAACCGGGTGCCTTCCAAATCGGTTACTTCCACTCCATATGAGTTATGGACAGGTAGAAAACCGGACTTAAGTTTTCTTAAGCCATGGGGTTGTACTGCCTATACACATGAGTCCTCTCACAAGTTTGGGAAATTGGGTCTTAGAGGAAAGAAGAGTATTTTCATAAGGTACTCAGAACACTCGAAAGTGTATGTGTTCATAGGTAAGCAGGAAAGTGGGAGTATAACTGAGTTTGAATCACGAGATGTCACATTCTTAGAGGATGAATTTCCTAAGAAGGGCGAAATAGGGGAAGATTGTTCCCTATTTGAGACTTTGGATCAGGATAATGACGTTAGTGGAGTTCGTCCAAGTGGGAGTAATGTGAGCTGTGATGAATTGAATTCAACTCATTCTCAATTGCAACCACATGATGAGACGACATCATCATTACCTAATCCAAGTGGGAGCATGATGGGAAATGATGTGCAAAGTGTGCAATCTCTCATACGGCGAACAAGTCGTCAAAGTATTCCCCGTCGACGTTTTGACATTGAAGGGGAAACTTTTATGGTTGCTCCACAAGATGAGGATGAGCCAATAAATATTAATGAGGCTCTGAATTGCCCTAGCAAGGAAAACTGGATTAATGCAATGGAAGAGGAAATTGAGTCAATGAAATCAAACCAAGTCTGGGAACTGGTTGATCTTCCAAAAGGACGCAGAGCTATTGGGAACAAATGGGTTCTCAAAATAAAGCGAAAGGCTGATGGCTCGATAGAAAGGCATAAGGCTCGCCTTGTGGCGAAGGGGTATAATCAACATGAAGGAATAGATTATGAAGATACATTTTCTCCTGTAGTGAGATTTACCTCGATTCGCATTATTCTGGCAATAGTGGCTAGTCTGGATCTTGAGTTACATCAAATGGATGTAAAGACTGCTTTCCTCAATGGAGAATTAGAGGAAGAAATATATATGGAACAACCTGCTGGTTTCATAATGAAAGGCCAAGAAGAAAATGTATGTCGACTTTTGAGATCGATATATGGCCTTAAGCAATCATCGAGACAATGGTATATACGTTTTCATAATACCATAATGGCATATGATTTTACAATGATTGATGAGGATCATTGTGTATATATCAAAAGATCCAAGGATCAATTTGTGATCATATCATTATATGTTGATGATCTACTGATTGCCAGAAGCAATATGGAGTTTGTTAATACTGTCAAGAGTTGGTTGTCTTCCAACTTTGAGATGAAGGATATGGGTGAGGCTGCATACATTCTTGGAGTTAAGATTTCAAGAGATCGTTCGAAGAGATTGTTGTCTCTTTCGCAAGAAACTTATATAAACAAAGTTCTTGAACGATTTCGTATGCAAGATTGTAAACCCATAGACACTCCTATTGCGAAAGGTGAAGGATTGAGCCATAGATCGTGTCCAGGGGACTCCACAAGAGAAGGAACAAATGAAGCATGTTCCTTATGCAAGTGCTGTTGGGAGCTTGATGTACGCTATGATGTGTACAAGACCCGACATATGTTTTGCAGTTGGAATGGTGAGTAGATACCAATCCAATCCAGTCCAGACATTGGAAGGCCGTTAAGAGAATACCGAGGTATCCAAGGGAACCGCTGATTACAAGTTGAATTACCAAGGAAAGGATCTGCGACTTGAAGGCTATTCAGATGCTGATTGGGGAGGAGATTTAGATGAAAGAAAATCTACCTCAGATTTGCTTTTTTTACCGAACAATGGCGCCATATCATGGAGTAGTAAGAAGCAAACGTGCATAGCCTTATCCACGATGGAAGCTGAGTTCGTGGCATTATCAGCAGCGGACAAGAAGGAGTTTGGCTTAAGAGATTCTTGGATCATTTAGGTGTTATTGAGAAAGCTGCAAATCAATTATTGGTTAACCGTGATAGCCAAGCAGCCTATAGCATACACCAAAGATCCAAAGTATCATGGCAAGACCAAACATATAGATACCAAGTATAACTTTGTAAAAGATATGGTTGCACGAAAGGATGTGAACTTGCAGTACATATCTACGCATAGAATGGTAGCAGATCCTATGACAAAGCCAATACCTAGATATGTGTTTTGTGGCCATGTAAAATCTCTAGGATTGCGTAGAGTCTGATGTACTGGATTGTAATTTCCCTGAGTTGTTCACATTTATGAAATTTTGTTTTTCATTGATTAATGCCTATGAATCTTTGTATGATCTTTATGCATCTTAATACTCAGTGTATTATTTTAAGTTGAGGAAGTATGTCGGACAGATAAAAGATTAGCCCACTCACACGGGTAATCGCATCTATTTACTGTGTGATAAATAGAGATGAGACTGTATTTAAGCTTATTATCTATGTGATAATCGAGAGCTCAAGCTTAAAATACACATATCGCCTTAACTAAGTGTTAAGATGAGGACATAATACTTGTGATGTCTGAAAGTAAAATACCCCACATATTTTACTTTATCTGTCTAAGATGCCAAATGTGAGTTTTGATGAATTTTGTGAATGAGTAGGTGCGTGAACTCAAGTTAGACATTGGGTATGTCTGAACTATCATCTGTACGGTATTGAATAATGTAGACATACGCTCCATGGGAAAGGAGTTAATACCGTAATACGTATTTTATACTACGTATACATAAGACGACCAAGAAGAGTGGCAAAAAGTTTGATCTCAACTTTTATGACGTGTGAGACTCTTGAGGAAAAGAGTTCCTCAATTTAAGTCCCCTCATGACTCTTACTTATTCTCAAGGTTTCTATTTAGTGTTTGCTATCTTAGGATGTTGCCAATGGTCATGAGTTGATTCGATCTAATGGGACATTTCTAGAAAAGCAAGCTGAACTGAAATTGAGAATTTGAAGGAAAGAGGAAGATCGATTTTGGAGAATCACATTGTAGTTTTGTATTCACTGGTCAACCAATTATGACTGTCTTTGTGATAATTATAATTGTGAATACAATATATATATATATCATTGTATAAAGAGATCAAGAGAGATATTAATGTGATCGATCGATCTAGGGTACTGCATACTAAATCTACTCAAAGCGTGACGCCCATTATGAGCTGCTATATATTCCTAACAAATGTATAGCAACGAGCTCTCAAAGTATGCTGGTCGCACGGATTATTCACCGGTATGAATGTTGAAGAGAGGTAAAGAGAATCCTGTTCGGCCCACCATGTGCGAGTGGGAGATAAAGGCTTTATTAGTATTGGGCTTAAAGCCCGTCCGCCCAAGTTGGGCCCAAAAAGCCCGGCCCACGGGAATAGAGCCCGTGGAAGGAGAGAGGTATAAAAGGGAGGAGAGAGAGAGAAAAAGGCACCATTTTGTTTAAAAGAAAAAGGACGTACGTTTTCTCTCTATGCTCTCTCTCTCACGTTTTTTCTTCAAAGCGAAACCAGTGAAGCGCTCGAAGGATTTTCCCTCCTCGGATTGAACAGGGCCTAGTTTCTCTTCCTCCATTGGCGTCGGTGTTTAATCTGTGGCTAAAAGGTACGCTCGAATCCGTGGTGTGCTTTACGATCGGTGATACGTGTTGTTTTCCCGGGCTCGTCTTCCGCATTGATTTAGGGGTTCGATTTAGTGTCGAATTCATTTTTCGGGGATCCGTTATTCCCAACATCCATCTCCACTCTCTTCTGTTTGCGCGATAGTTTCTCGATCCGCAGCACCAATCGATAGTTTGCACGAGAGAAGAAGACGAAGACATGGAAGGCGGCAACGAGATCAGCGGCGACGCGTTGTGGCATGTCCGTGGTGGGGATGCTGGTGGAGCCATGACTGCATCCTGCGAACCAGCACGATGCCACCTGGATCGCCGGCGAGGCTCTCCCCGTGAGCTTTCCCTCAAGCTACTTGACTGCCACCCCGAGTGGCTCGAAACCTGGCTTCGTCAACCTCAACCAAAGCGGCAGCATCTACGCTGTCTGGCAGGAGCGAGTCTCTCAAGGCATATTTTCGCGATTGAAGTTGTGGTTAACGATTAGGCTTTTGAGAACGGCAATGGTGAGGCCGACGCATTGCTGGTGTTTGCAGGTCTGATGAACAAGATATGCGACGTGTTGGACAGGGGTGAGAAGCGGTTCGAAGATGCTACGCGAAAAGCAGAGGTGCTCCGCGGACAATGTCTGGCATCACCTTGAGTTCTCTCTACATTTTGTCTTTTTAAACATGCTGGTATAATCAGATAGAAACATTTTGGATTTATTCATGGAGACTTATCTCATAGACGATTGCTTGCTTGCTTGCTTGCATATATTTATCATTTTGTTTCTGCAATCTACGTGAATGCTACTGGAGTAATCATTCAGTCCAAGCAGTTTGGCTCTTTGTTCTTAATTCACTTCGTTTGCTCAGCACGGTGGCCTCACAAAATTTCGGTCCTATGGCATTGGTAATCAGTTCAAACGATTAGCCATCCGCTTCTTTTGCAATTACGACCTAGGAACTAAGATACTTTCTTTATAGTCGTTCATTTCATACGCCAATTAGCAGTTGAGTGGATCAACTCCCGTGATTATTTATCTAGAGGAGATTCAATTTATTGTGCGGTGCTATCTTTGGTGTTTATTAACATGGCATTTCCATGGAGGACATGGTTTGTTTCCATCATTTTCTAAGGGTCTCAGGACCCCTTGGGCTCTTTGCGTGACCGAACGTTGGAGAAAATTTAGCTTTGTCCTATGAGGGCAAGCACCGCAGCAGTTGATAAGCTGGGATTTGGCTTGTTGTCCGTTCTTCACTTTATTAGGGATGGAGAGCCCGTAACTTCTTTGATTCTTGTGTTGGTTAAGGACTCTGTTCTTGCCTGACCTCGATTAATTGGTAATTGTGCTATGCTTGTGTTGATACAGTTAGAACTAGCCCTAGCGTCACAGAAGTAGCAGTGGCTTGACTTGCTCAAGGGACAAATTGGGACATTGCCCAAAGAAGAAAAATAAACAAGAAGAATCATATTCAGTTAACCGTCGATGACATGGGAATTAGGGTTCACTCCTTTGGCTTCTTCAGGAAGTATCCCTTCAACATCCTTAGCCAAGTAAGCGTTGTGCAATTCCCATCACCGCATAATTTACGAAGTTTCCGAGTCATTATTACATGTAATGATGGGAAATGGGCTGTATACATGGCCATACCCATTAAGCAGTCAAAATATGAGTCGAGAGAGAATCGAAAATACATGTAATTTTGACTGTAAATGTCGTGTGCGACTATTCGATTTTCCCTGAATTTCACATGTTTTATCATTCTTAAAAAGTAGCAGTATAGTTGAAAGTTATTTCAGTGATAAATGTCTACTTAAAAAATTATATTATTTTTCCATTTAAGAGTTATTGTCTAAGGCTATTATGTCAAGACTAAATTTCATTCAAGGGGAAATATACGTCATCTTAATTAAAATTATGTTTGAGCATTTTACTGAAGTTCAAATTCATTTCAAATGCAAATAAGTATTGTCGTGTTAAATTTTCAAGATCATGTTAACTCTTCCAAACGTTTCCTATTATCACTTCTAAGTGTTACAACACTCTTTATATCAAAATGAACGAATTAGCAATAACTGAAGGCAAACAAAACCCTAATTTAAGAATGGATGTGAAATTTTATAATTTTGTGAATTTAATTTAGTCACTTTTAAGGTTGAGTTTTTTTGGCCCGGCCCAATAATCATAGGGGTTTTGTGAAAGTATTGGAACAATAGTCATATGATTTCATTTTGTATTTTTCAATCGACAAGGAAAAAAATAATAAAATGGTGAGTTTCATCCTTTAAAAACTCTGTTTTTTTTTTTTTTTGGCCAGAAACTATTTCTCTGACATTGGCCTCCAAAAATTGCGAAGAACATCTATAACATGTTCCTTACTTTGGGATATAAAGATAATAATAAAAAGTTTAGGGGACCAAAATTCAAAATAATAGAAAGATGCGTCCATGGATGCAAAAAATCACCTGGCGAGTGTTTCATGGCACTCCATCGATCATCACTTCCTCATTCTGATTTTGATTCTCGTTTATCGTTCTATGTCGTCATCGAGGTCTCTCCTCTTTTCCAGATTCCATCTCCACTCCCTTTTTTTATGCGATAGTTTCTTGAGTCGCAGTCCAAGTCAAGACTTGCGTGGGGACGCCGGTGGAGCTGCGGGCGATCCCATGAACCAGCACGCCACGAGCTTTTCATTCTAGCTGCTTGAACGCCCTCACGAGCGGCTCGGTCCCTGGCCCGTCTAGTAGGATTGAGGACTACCGAGGTGTGTTTTGCTTTTGAAGTTATAGTTTGGTTGATGATTAAGGCTTTTAAGAATTGTGTTGATGATGCCGACGCCTTGCTGGTGTTTGCAGGTCCGATGAACTAGATACGTGACGTGTTGAAGCGGCGGCATTGTAAAGCAGAGATATTCAGAGATAATATGTCGATACCTATATTTTAACAATCCATTTAATTATTCATTATATAGAAAAATTGTTAATCAACCCCGACCCCTAGCAAAATTATTTTTTTCTAAAATTGCATGTAGTTTTTAGGAGCATTTCACAGTGATATATGATAATAAAAAAAATAAAAAACTGCATTTAATTGGATCCGCAGTGGATTAAAGGTTTTGATCGTAATTGAATTATATCGACGCAGCCCCTCCCGAGCGAAAGCTAAATTCGGCCAAGCCCATGGAGCTTGCATGGCCCAAAATCACAAGGGGGTTAATTTCTACCGAAGGTTATACAGATATCGACTTTACACATCATTCAGGACACAATATTCAATTAATATTCTTCATGCATTTAGCATTTCGCTTCTTCTTCTTCTTTTTCGAATATCTACTGGGCCTGGCCGTGCCAGGTCAGACTCGGCCCAGGTTCACTCTGAACTTGCCGCGTCAGGGTGGGCCGGGCCGGGCCGGGCCCGAGGTCAATGGAAGATTATGGTTCGTCGCTGTGCCTAAATTGGCCCCTTTGTGCTAGTGCCGTACGTTGACCGGCTTTCGACTTTTCGGCCGGCCATGCCCACCCTTTTCGGTCTACCATACGTCCTAATTTTGGTCGCTACGCCACGTCACTCGCCTCCACGCAGTGAGTCTGTGGTCGGAGATATTTCCTTCTCTCGTCATTACTTCAAGAAAGAAACAGAGCAACATAAATTATTCCTCTCATCTTCATCTTTCCTACTTTGGCATCTCAAACGCTCAACTTGCTTGCTCCATTCGTGCTCTCTGCTATTGCATAACCGATGCTAAAAAATCGAGCCTTTTTATATATCTCCTCCTCCTTCTTCTACTATTACATCAGCCTTTTACCATTGCTGTCAAGACTCAGAAGAGGAGAAAAAAATTAAACTTGAGAGGTGAATCATGTGTCATAGGATGTGAGAGTCGAAAAAGAAGAGAAAACTAGATTTTTCTTATTTCTCATTTTATTATTTTAAATACTTTTTATTATTTTTACATATTTATATTTTTATATAATTGACCTCATGTGTGTCGAAATTACGTGTCCGAACTCGCATGTTGGAATTTCGGACTCGAGTGTCAAAAGAGTTAATCGGGTGTAAGATTTTCTAACAAGTGTTGACCGAGTGTTTAAGAGTGTCAGCCATGCGACGTAAAGGCTCCCAAAAAGTGTCGGTACTTCATAGCAGAACATAACCAACCTGTTTCGGCTGCAGGGCAGCAACCCTGACTGTAAGCTAGCCTACATAAACAACTACACCATTCTCAATTTGTACTTAGGCAAGTATTATGTACGGTATATCAACTTTACCAATTACGCCATTAGGGTTGTTGATTCCAGGTTGCAAAGCGGAAATTGCTCATCTCCTCCTAACCGCTCTTTGTCGTGCACCTTCTCCAACTACAAGTGGAAGCCCCATACAAGCTGGATAAGAACGTTACAAGTTATCTAGGACCGTGGCAATCGTGGACTGCATGAAGGCCATCGATTCTTCACTTTATGTTGATGCTTTGCCATGCTTTGATGGGAACAAATTTTCGATTTTTTTTAGTACAAGGACTCCAGTATATGCCATGGTCGATGTGAAAGTCTTGTATGTGAAAAATGCATGCACTATAAATCTTATGGCAATGATACCATGGTGGGTGCACAAATTCATGAAGAAATGTCTTATGGTTCTGAGCTTTCATGGCTCGAAAAAGCCTGTAAGATGTGATTCAAAGATTGTTATTCGTGCGACATCAACACTACGAACCAAATTATTGCAGATACAAGAATGGTAAGTACTTATGATTTGTCCAGTTTTCTCAACAAATATATTTGGCTATGAAATTTCATCTAAACGTGAAATTGAGCTTGGTCATTTGTATATCTTTTCATAGCTCATGTGATTTGAAATTGGCAATTAAGATCAAGTAGTTTGATAAATGCTGTTGTGGTATTTTGTAAGTATAATAATGAATACGTTTTTATTCATTTGTTTATTTATTTAGTTCAAATCCCGCCGATGAATCTTAATGGATTGAACCAGTACACTCAGTGCTTGATTATGGTAAATAGGTTTATCTTTTAAATCTTTTCAGATTTCACTTGTCACATATTCAATCTCTCTTGTAGGAAATTATACTCTTAGCTCTATCGGAGAGCTTACTGGGGTGCTTACTGGGGTACTCACGCTCCTTGGCATTGGTAACATTACTCTGATCTTCTCATTGTGAAATTGATTTAATGTTTCTGGAAGCAAACATTAAACACACCCACAAATTGGTTATCAGAAAAGTTACACATCCTCAATTCTCTTGAGTTTTTACCAAAATAAGGGGGATTCATGATTGTGAAATTCATCTTGGGAGCCCCATGTCTGATGATGTTGCTTATACGCAAATGGAGAAGAAGACACTTAGCCATGGATCAAAACATTGAAGAATTTTTGTAATCTAACAATAACTTCTTGCTGATAACATATTCTTATTCGGAGATCAAGAAAATCACGGATGGTCTTAAGGACAAACTATGCGAGGGAGGGTATGGTTCCGTGTTCAAACGAAGATGGAGAAGTGGTTACAATGTTGCGGTGAAGATCCTAAAGAAGGGAAAAGTGAATGGCTAGGACTTCATCAGTGAAGTGGCTATCATTGGAAGAGTTCATCATGTTAATGTGGTTGGACTCATTGATTTTTTCTTTGAAGGCTCCAAACAAGCTCTCATCTACGATTTCATACCCAATGGGTGTTTAGGTAAGCACATTTTCTCATGAGGAGAGGGGTCTTATCTTGATTGCAAGGAAGTATACAAGATTGCTCTCGGAGTGGATAGAGGGATGGAGTATCTTCATCAAGGATGTGATGTACAAATTCTACACTTTGATAATAAGCCTCGTGTTGGGGAGAACTCGGGTACAACAATTCACCACAGCCAAACGCAACCCAGGATCAATTTCTCCCCCGAAGCAAAATCAACTAAAATCTCTTAACCCCCGGCAATAACCAGCAATGTATAGCCTCAAAAAATGCAAATATAACGCCGAAATAATAAGTAGAGAAAGCAAATAACGACACCAAGAATTTAACGTGGAAAACCCAATGCGGGAAAAACCACGGACCGCCCAAAAACATCAACTAATCACCAAGAATAGCATGATACACAAAGTATTCTTCTCTAGTCACACACACTAGAGGCTCAATATCAACATTACAATCATCTTTTTCTCACCACATAGGTAGACAAACAAGTTTGGAGCAAGAAAACCTTAACCGCAACTGGAGGATTCGGAGACGGTTCTCGACGAACAAAAACCATCAACTTGTAGCCCTCGGTCTCACGAACAACATACTGAAATTTGAGCCGATTCCGTCAATATTTGGCCTTCGAATCAAAGCCGCAAAGTTGCAGCCCTCTTCCTTCTTCTTCCTTTCTTGTGCAGTTTTTTGTTTTCTTTTTCTCTCTCTGCTCTTCACTTTTCGACGGACGCCCCACGTACGACAACTTCCACTTCTTTTTGTTCTTTTTTTTTTTTTTTAATGCTGGCTGGGCCCCACATGAAGGTGGACCCAGCCAACAAATCTCCCCCTCCACCTCATGTGGGAAGATTCGTCATGCCCGCTTTTCTTCTACAAGCATCAAGCTTCATCACGGGCAAGGCTTTGGTCATCATGTCGGACTTATTGTTGTCGGTATGAACTTTCTCAAGTAGGAAGAGCTTCTCTTCTAGCTTTTCTCGGATCCAATGATACTTCACATCAACATGCTTCGATCTTGAATGAAACACCGGATTCTTGCTAAGATGGATGGCACTCATGCTATGGCAATATAGAACAAACTTCTCTTGCTTCAAGCCCAACTCTTGTAGGAATTTTTGCATCCACAAAAGTTCTTTACCTCATTCGGTAATAGCAATATACTCCGCTTCAGTTGTAGACAAAGCGGTACATTTTTGCAATCTCGATTGCCATGAAACAGCTCCCCCTGCAAAGATTATTATAAAACCCGATGTGGATTTTCGGGAATCAACATCACCGGCATAGTCCGCATTCGAGAAGCCACTTAACTCAGGCTTTGCATTTCCATAGCACAAGCAAAGTGTATAAGTGCCTCTAAGATATCTCAAAATCAATTTAACAGTAGTCCAATGCTCCTTACCTGGATTAGAGAGAAATCTACTCACAACACCAACTGCATGAGCAATATCCGGTCTTGTACAAATCATGGCGTACATCAAACTACCCACGACTGATGCATAAGGAATTTTCATCATTTCAACCTTCTCTTTCTCACTTGAAGGACACTCATTACTACTCAACTTGAAATGGCCTGCAAGTGGAGTACTCACCGGTTTACATGTGCTCATGTTGAATCTTTCAAGCACCTTCTCAATATACTTCTCTTGAGATAACCATAGTTTCTTATTCTTCCTATCACGAGTAATTCTCATGCATAAGATTTGCTTAGCCGGGCCTAGGTCTTTCATTGCAAAAGCTTTACTCAACTCATTTTTCAAACTCTTGATTTTCTTGGCATCATGCCCAACAATCAACATATCATCCACATAAAGTAGGAGAATAAGAAAATCATTATCTGATAATCTTTTCATAAAAACACAATGATCGGAATTTGTCTTACCGTATCCTTGTTCTTCCATGAATGACTCAAACTTCATATACCATTGCCTAGGCGCTTGCTTGAGACCATATAAGTTTTTCCTCAATCTACATACAAGGTGCTCCTTGCCTTCAACTTCAAAACCCTCTAGTTGCTCCATATATATCTCCTCTTCTAGGTCTCCATGAAGAAAAGCCGTCTTTACATCAAGTTGTTCAATTTCTAAATTTAAACTGGCGGCCAACCCAAGAACAACTCGAATAGAAGACATCTTTACAACCGGTGAAAAAATCTCATCAAAGTCTATGCCCTTCTTTTGACGAAAGCCCTTCACAACAAGTCTAGCCTTGTATTGTGGTTGTAAACTATTTTCTTCCGTCTTCAACTTGTACACCCACTTATTTGTGAATATTCTCTTACCCTGAGGCAACCTCACCAATTCAAATGTGTGGTTCTCATGCAAGGATTTAAGCTCCTCTTGCATTGCTTCATGCCACTCATTCTTTCGTTCACATGATATAGCCTCTTCATAAGTTTCTGGCTCCCCTGCATCAGTGAGTAACACATACTCATGTGGCAAATATTTTTGAGAAGGCCTATGCTCTTTTTCAGATCTTCTAACTTGAGATAGGACAAATTGCTCTTGCTTGGCTATTTCACCTGTCTCAGTTGAAGAGTCAACATTATGTGAGGACTCACCATCTTCATGACTTCCATGCACTTCTCCCCCATGATTTCTATCAACATTAGGAGGATTTGGGCTGAAACTAACTGAACGTTGAGCTGTATTCTTTGGTCTCTCTATCTTGTCAATGTCTTCAATAGTTTGATACTCACAAAACACTACATCTCGACTTCTAATGACTTTCTTTGCAACTGGATCCCATAACCTATAGCCAAACTCTTCATGCCCATAACCTAAGAAGATACACTGTTTAGACTTGTCATCAAGCTTGGATCTTTCATCTCTTGGAATATGCACAAATGCTCGACAACCAAACACTTTTAGATAGCTGTAGGAAACATCTTTGCCACTCCAAACTCTTTGCGGAACATCTCCCTTAAGAGGAACCGATGGAGAAAGATTTATCAAGTCTACTGCTGTTCTCATCGCTTCACCCCAAAATGACTTAGGCAACTTCGTATGAGAAAGCATACACCGAATCCGATCATTAATTGTCCAATTCATTCTCTCTGCCACTCCATTATGTTGTGGTGTTTTTGGAACAGTCTTCTCAAGCTTGATACCATAATCCCTGCAATAGTGTTCAAATGGGCCTCTATATTCACCACCGTTGTCAGCCCGACACATTTCAACTTCTTCTCGGTTTCTCTTTCCACATTGACATGAAAATGCTTGAAAGCCGCAAGTACCTGATCTTTAGATTTCAAAGCAATAGCCCACACTTTTCTAGAACAGTCATCAATAAATGTCACAAAGTATAATGCACCTCCAAGAGTTCTAGCATCCATACAACAAACATCAGTGTGAACTAAATCAAGTACATTTGATTTCGTGTGTGGAGAGTAACTATGAAATGAGAATCTATGTTGCTTACCAGTCAGACAATGAGTGCATTCCTTTAGATTTTTCTCATTCAAAGGTAAAAGGTTCTTTCTAGCAAGAGTTTCAAGTCCTTTCTTGCTAAGATGACCCAGCCTCATATGCCATAAATCAACTGAGGAATCCTCCACTGCATTTATCTCTTCTTTAATCAAGTCAACTTGCATGGTGTAGAGAGAGCCTGTTTTCTTACCTTTTGCCCCTACCATGGAACCTTTAGTCAACTTCCATTTGCCATCAAAGAATGAATTACAATAACCATCATCATCTAAGGCACCCGTAGAGATCAAGTGAAGTCGAATATCCGGAACGTGTCTCACATTTTTCAAAACCAAATTACATCCGACGTCAGACATCTCCCATGCCAATAACCTTGGAAACATCACTATTTCCCATCCTTATGCAACCAAAGTCGCCAACGCGATAAGAAGCAAAGTAATCACGCCGTGAGGTGACATGAAAAAAAGCCACGGAATCAACAACCCACATAGAATCTTGGCATGTAAAATTCACATATCCGTCATCACATACAAACACAATATCGCCATCGGATGCAACCGCCGTTGTAGCTTATTTCTCTTCTTTCTTTTGATCTCCATTTCTATCATGGAATCTATGTCTCTTTGGCAACCAACATTCTTTTGCATAATGTCCCATTTTGCCGCAATTATAACACTTGACACTCCTCCTCGGTCTTGATTTCGACCTTCCTCTTGACTTGCCTCGAGTATCACTTCTTTGAAACCTTTTTGATTGACTTCTCGCCCAGTTTTTTATAATAAGAGCATCCGATGTAGAAGCATAATTCAAGCATTTTCTTCTTGTTTCTTCATTGAACAAGCTTTCTTTAACCATGCTCATAGAAAGCACACCAAAAGGAGCCGAGTTGTTTAACGCCACAACCAAGGTATCCCAACTATCAGGAAGAGTACCAAGTAATAAGCATGCTTGCAATTCATCACCAAGATCAATCTCAAGATTTGTCAATTGATTTACAACATCTTGAAATTCACTCAAGTGTTCCACCATATTACTCCCCTCCTTGTATCTCAAATTCACAAGTCGCTTAACTAGAAGAGCTTTATTTTGTGGAGTTTTTCTCTCATAAAGATCTTGTAATTTCTTCCACAAAGTGTCCGCCCTCATTTCTTGAGCAACATGATGAAAAACACTATCATCAATCCATTGTTGGATAAACCCAACTGTTTTCCGATTCATTCTCTCCCATTCTTTATCTTCCTTATCTCCTTTGGCTTCATCACCCTCAATAGGATCAAATAAGTCTTTGCAATATAACACATCTTTCATTCGAGGCTTCCAAATAGAATAATTCGAGGCATTTAACTTAAACATGGTGCTGCTGGTTTCTTCCATTTAACACTAAAATTCAACCGTGCTCTGATACCACTTGTTGGGGAGAACTCGGGTACAACAATTCACCATGGCCAAACGCAACCCAGGATCAATTTCTCCCCCGAAGCAAAATCAACTAAAATCTCTTAACCCCCAGCAATAACCAGCAATGTATAGCCTCACAAAATGCAAATATAACGCCGAAATAATAAGTAGATAAAGCAAATAACGACACCAAGGATTTAACGTGAAAAACCCGATGGGGAAAAACCATGGACCGCCCAAAAAATCCACTGATCACCAAGAATAGCAGGATACACAAAGTATTCTTCTCTAGTCACACACTAGAGGCTCAACATCAACATTACAATCATCTTTTTCTCACCACATAGGTAAACAAACAAGTTTGGAGCAAGAAAACCTTAACCGCAACTGGAGGATTCGGAGATGGTTCTCGATGAACAAAAACCATCAACTTGTAGCCCTCGGTCTCACGAACAACATACTGAAATTTGAGCCGATTCCATCAATATTTGGCCTTCGAATCAAAGCCGCAAAGTTGCAGCCCTCTTCCTTCTTCTTCCTTCCTTGTGCAGTTTTTTGTTTTCTTTTCCTCTCTCCTCTCTTCACTTTTCGACGGACGCCCCACGTACGACAACTTCCACTTCTTTTTGTTCTTTTCTTTTATTTTTCTTTTTTTTAATACTTGCTGGGCCCCACATGAAGGTGGACCCAGCCAACACCTCGCAACATTCTTCTCAATGGGTATTGAACTCCAAAAGTTCCGACTTTGGGCTCACAAGATTATATTCCCCAAACCACAACACCGTATCTCTAACTACCACGAGAGGAACCTTAGGATACATGACTCCAAAGCTAGTCTACAAGAACATTCGGGGCATCTCTTACAAATCCGATGTCTATAGTTTCGGCAAATTGTTGATGGAAATGGCTAGCAGAAGCAAAAATGTGGACACGGTTGCAAAGTATTCCAATCAAATTTTCTTCTCTTTCTTCTTCTTCTACATCAGGCTTTTAGCATCGCCTTGAAAATAATCGGTGCACCAGTTCTTGCAGCGAGATCAAGAACATAAGCTCTCCATTTTGGCTAAGGAGCGATTTGGAGTTCTGCGGCGACCCTAACTATGAGCTAGCTTGCATAAATAACCGAACCGTTTTGAATTTGTATTAGAGTAATTACTATGTACGGTACATCAACTATACCAACTATATGATTAGGGTTGCCGATGTAGGGATGACAAAGGACAATTGTTCACCTCTTTCTCTCCGCTCTTTGTCATGTTGCAACTTCAGCAAACATGATCCATAATTGCACTATACACAAGTTATACGAATTCTATGGTTGACAATTATTCAAGACCGTTTCGATCGTGAATTGCACGAAGGCTGTTGCTTCTTGATTTTACATTGACGCTTCGTCATGCCCCGATGGGATCCAATTTTCTAATTTTTCTAATACAAGAAAGCGATTATACGCCATGATTGATGCAAATGCCTCGAATGTGGAAACTGCATGCACTATAGAGCGAATGGCAATGACACCATGGTGGGCTGGTGGTGACAATCTTCATTCCTATGCCCAAATTCAAGACCTGATGGTTTTTGGGTTTGAGCTTTCATGGCTTCCAATGGCGGTAAGATGCATTGCAAACATCATTTTGGTGGGGCATTAGCGGCAAATACCAAATTTGGTGCGGACCCAAGAAAGGTAAGAAATTTTGAATTTGTTCAATTTTCTAAACCAAAAAATAAAATAAAATTGTGAGGACATATCTAGTCAAAAATTGTGAAATTGAGCTCGGTCATATGTATGTCGTTTCACAGCCCATGTGATTTGAAAATGCCCATTAAGATCAAATAGTTCGGTGAATGATGTTGTGGTATTTTCTACATATAATAATAAATTCATTTTTTATTTATTTAATTCAAATTCAGCCAACAAATATTAATGAATTGAACCAATAGACTAACCGCTTGATTTTGGTCTAAATAATCGTCTTTTAAATTTCTGTAACTTTCACTTGTCACATATTTATTCTCTATTGCAGATATTTTCGGGCATTTTTTCGAATTTGCAAGGATTCTCGGTGGGGCTCTTGGGCCTTTCTCGCTCTCTGTATCAGTAAAATTACTACAATCCTCTCATTATGAATTGATTTGATGTTTCTAAATGCAAACAATTTAACACGCCCATGGGTGGTTATTTTGCTAATACACAAGATACAGTGCAATTCATGACTCTAAAATTCATATTGGGAGCCCCATGGGTGATGATTTTGCTAATATGCAAATGGATGGGAAGACACTTAGTAATGCATCAAAATGTTGAAGAATTTTTTCAATCCAATAATAACTTCTTACCAATAAGGTACTCTTTCTCGAACATTAAGAAAATCATGGGCGGCATTAAGGAAAAACTAGGCGAGGGAGAGTACGGTTCTGTTTATAAAGGAAAACTTTGAAGCGGCCGCGAAGTGGTAGTCAAGATTCTAAAGAAGGGGAAATCCAACGAACAGGAATTCATTATATTAATGTGGTCGGACTCATTGGTTTTTGCTTTGAGGGCTTGAAACAAGTTCTGGTCTACGATTTCATGCACAATGGGTCATTGGATGAGCATATTTTCTCACATGGAGAGGGGACTTCTCTTGATTGCAAGGAAGTGTATGAGATTGCTTTGGGAGTGGCTAGAGGGACCGAGTATCTTCATCAAGGATGCGATATGTAAATTCTACACTTTGATATTAAGCCTCACAATTTTCTTCTTGACAGAGATTTCATCCCAAAAGTTTCCGACTTTGGGCTTGCTAGATTGTATCCTACGAACTGCAACACCGTGTCTCTGATAGCCACAAGAGGAACCTTGGGATACATGGCTACAAAGTTGGTCTTCAAGTACCTTGGTGGTGTTTCTTACAAAGCCGATGTCTATAGTTTTGGCAAATTGTTGATGGAAATGGCCATTGGGAGGAAGAATTGGGACATGGATGCAAAGCATTCTAGTCAAACTTACTTTCCCTTATGGGTTCATGACCAACTTAGTGAAGGAATGGACATTCCAGTGGAAGAAGCAAGCAGGGAGAATAGAAGAATAATAAAGAAGATGATAATAGTTACTTTTTGGTGCATACAATTGAATCCTAATGAACGTCCTTCAATGCACAAAGTCTTGGAAATGCTCGAAGGAGAGGTAGATGATCTACAAATTCCACCCAAGCCACTCTTTTATTCAACAAAAATGTCAACAATGGATGATGGAACTCGGACTGACAATGGCAAAGATATTGTATCCACTTTATCAACTAGTGAACTAACTTGTGAAGATTATCATTTTGGGCATACTAGCACTAGTATTACATGAGTATAGTTACATATCAAAACCATTTGATCCCGTCGTATATGTGGTAGATTGAAACGTGGTATTGATGATGCTTCACATGTAGCTCCCCTTTCTTGGCCATCATCGTATTGTATATGTTTATGACTTCCTCTTTTTTTTTTTTTTTTCTTGTGTATAATCTTAATCACGCTCATATCATCCTTTAGCATTGTCAGTTGAAGATGTCATTGCGTATAATGTGGACTTTAAGATCCAATAGAAAATCTAGTGACGAATTTTGGCATAGTGCTATGAGGTGCGAGTTTGGGTTTTGAAGTTTATGCCTAAAAATCTAGCTAGCACGCAACCTGCTTTACAAATAATGTTGAAAATTGACGGATGGAGAGAGACAATATAGGATTTTGGTTTAAAGGGAGGGGAGTGCCACGGCAAAATAAAGAATTTCGGTTTAAAGAAAGGGAAGTACGAGACAATTACCTTCACAATAAATGGTGGAGACTTTTATTGAATAGGTAAAAACTTAATAAAAAATTGTGGGAGATATCAAAAGATGATCTCTCCCTGAACAATAATACATGAGATTAATTAAGTTCTTATTCTATTATCAAGTTGCTAAAATCATTTTAGTGGTAAATGTGCACTTAATAATTGATAATATACGTGGAGGAAATTTTATTCGAGAGGGAGATATATGCCATCTTTATTAAAACCTAGTTTGAGTGGTCTACTCGAGTTTAAATTCATTTCAAACGTAAATGAGTACGGTTGTGTTAAGCCTTAACTGTTCTAGATGCTTCCTACCATACATCATTCTTCATATCAAATCGAGCGCACTACAAATAGGGGAGAGCAAACAAAATTCCGCTTTGAGGATGGATGTGAAATTTTACAATTTTTGTGAATTTGATTTCTCCATAGTAAGATTGATTTTTTTTTTTTTTAAGTCGGCAAATGTGATCCTTAACCTAAGCCCAACATTCATATTGGACCAATAGTCATATAACTTCACTTGCATTTTCTGTTTAAGAAGTGAAGGAAAAAAAGAATCGAACGCTGCGTTTGCATCAATTACAGTTTCACTGCCTTTTCTCTTGGCCGAAATACAATACGTCAGTTTTTGGGCCTCCGGAAACTCCGAAGAACACTATTTCTATAACAGGTTCCTTTATTTGGGACTCAGGCCGAAATGACAAAAAGTTCAGGGGACCAAATCTGAAATAACAGAAAGGTCGCGTCCTCGGATGCAAAAAGTCGCCTCGCTAGTCGCTAATTGCTTCCTTCCAGAAGTCTCTTTTGCTTTAGCGAGGGAGGTCGCTTCTGCACTCGAACGCTCAAACGCATTCAACCGTTAATTCAAAAATTAAGCAACCCAAAAAAAAAAAAAAAAAGATAAATAAATAAAACTCGTCGCATTCTAATTCTTGATTCTGATTCTCGTTTATCGTTGCTCTCTTCCGCGATCTTATCGAGATCTCTCTGCCGTTTTCTAAATTCCATCTCCACTCTCGTTTCTCGCACGATAAGTTCCTTGAATCGCAGTCCCGATCGGAGGCGGAGCCGCCGGCGAAGGAGGCGATGGGCGGTAGAGGCGACTTGGATGTGACGCGGTGCGGCACGTGCGTGGGGGGGACGCCGGTGGAGCCCCAGGCGCACCCCGCGAACCCACCACGCCGCCGCCTGGGTCGCCGGCGAGGCGCGCGGCCCCCCAGCGAGCTTCCACTCCACCTACATGCACGCCACCCCGAGCGGCTCGGCCTACGGCCACGCCAACCTCAACCAGAGAGGGCGGCGGCGGCGGCGGCGGCGGCGAGAACCTGTACGTCCACGTCGCTCCGCTGAATGCCTCCGCGCCGTCTGGCAGGAGTGAATACTATCGAGGCGTATGCTTCTAGTTGGGAGTCATGATTGGTGATTAGAGGCTTTTAAAAATGGTTTTGGTGAGGCCGACGCTTTGATGGTGTTTGGAGGTCCGATGGACAGGACGTGCGGTGCGTTGAACCGGTGTGGGAAGAGGTTCGAAGATGCCACACGAAAAGCAGAGGCGCTCGCGGACAATGTCTGGCATCACCGCGAGTTCTCTCTATAATTTTTTTCTCGCAGTATGTGTCTGTGTGATCAGTTAGGAACATTTTGGATTTGTTCGTGGAGACGTATCTGATTGCTTGCTTGCGTATATTATTTTTTCTCTGTTTCTGCAATGTAAGGGAATGATATGGAAATAAGTATTCGATCCATAGAGTTTGGCACCTTGTTTTTCATTGACGTCGTTTGGGAATCAGTTCAATTTCAGTCACCACCCAGGAACTAATATACATGCTTCATAATCTGTGTATTCAATCCGCCAATTAGCTGTTGAGTGGATCGAGCCCCTTGTATATTTATCTAGGGGAGCTTCCATTCTAATTGCGCTGCTATCTTTGGTGCTTATTCTTTTGGCAATCTATGTCGATTCCTATTTATAACAAATTTCCAAATGCAAAACATGGCACTTCTGTGGAGGACAAGGTTTGTTTACCATCATTTTCTAGAGCCATCTAAACCCATCGGGCTCTTTGCGTGACTGAATTAGGACTAGATAAATGATCATCTCTTGGCTTTCCGTCTTTTTGCCTGTAAAGAAGAGAAATTAGCTTTGTCCTGTAAAAGAAAGCGCTGCAGCAGCTGGATAAGCTTGGTTTTGGCTTGTTGTCTGTTCTTTAGTTTATTTGTGACTTGTGAGAGACAAAGCCTTTAATTTCTTTGATTCTTGTCTCCTCACGGTTTCTAATCGATTGAAGTATGATGTTAAGAACTCTATTCTTGCCTGACCTCAACTAATTGGTAATTGTGCTATGTTTTTGTGAAACAGTTAGAACCAGCCCTGCATCACAGACGCAGCAATGGCTTGACTTGCTCAGGGGACAAGAGTTCTCGCAGTGGGGGGACAGGATAGGTATTTCAACAGACGTTTGAGATTCTGCCGGGAGAGAACCTCCTGAAGGCTTATGCTTGCTGTCTATCCACTTCTACCGGGTCTGTCATCAGGACACTGTATTTGTCAAACAAGAGACTGGCCTTCTGTAGTGAAAACCCTCTTTGCCAATACTCTCCCTCAGGACAGCAACGGGGGATGCATTGCAAGGTAACCTTTTCCAATCTTCCTGTAATTGCATTTATGATCGCCATTTCATATCGGTAAGCACTGAGCTTTCATCTGAATCATGTTAAGTTTTTGATGCATTACAAATTCATCATAGAGGAATTGAATATCTCAGCGACATGCAAATTCTGTACTTTGATTTTAAGCCTTGGAAAGCCTTCTCAATAAGTGTTTCACTCCTGAAGTATCGGACCTTGGGCTTGCAAAGTTGTACCCCGACAAGCTAAACACCGTGTCTTACCTGCCGCAAGAGGAACCTGTGGATGCATGGCTCCAGATCTGGTCTATAATAACTTCGGGGGCGTCTCTTACAAGGCCCGTGTCTGCAGCTTAGGCAAATTGTTGATGGAAATGGGCGGTGAAAGGATGAATCTGGATGCAAACCAAAGCATTCGAGCCAGATTTGCTTTCCATCTTGGGTTTACGATGATCGAAGCGTGAGAGAGAACATTCAAGTGGAAGAAGTTAGTGAAGAGAATATGAGGATATTCAGGAAGATAATTGTGGGTCTTTGGTGCATTCAATGTATCCTGTCCATCGTCCTCCAAGCACGGAAGTATTTGGCATCCTGAAGAAAGAAGTAGATAATCTACAAATGCCTCCCAAGCCACTCTTTTGTCCTTTATAAGCGTCAGCTGCTAAAGATCATGTTCGTACGGAGCCTGACGGACCCATGGCCGCTATTATCACAATCATCAAGTACTGCAATAATTTATCGAGATTAACAGCTCGACTATAGCAGTATTACTAGTGGAGCATAAGAATATTCAAATAAAAAAATAAAAAATAAAAATATCGGTTCAACGAGTTTTATAATATATTATTATTCGGTGTTGACTTCTTCTTCTTCTTCTTCTTCTTCTTCTTCTTCTTCTCGAAATAAATCCTTAATCGTCATTAGTCATATTGTGGACAACAACATAAAATTATTTTACATATAAATTATTTGAATAAAGTTTGTGATATAATGTTAATTAGTGGGATGAGAGTTAAAGATGACCGATACAAACAAAAATAATACACTACAAAAAGAAAGTGCAAGGTGTTTATCCATTTTCATATTTTCAAATTAACTTTTATACATATATAAGACGTTATTTTTTACACATGACTTTTTATAATTGAGAAGGGCAATTCAAAAATATAAGAAGGGGAAAAATACCTAGTATCTTTTTTAAAGTAGTGTATATAATTTTCTACCATTTAATCTATCTATCTCCTAACTGATTAAAAAAAAAAATCTCTCTCTCCTCTCCCCAGCTATACAAATGTAGATCTCATGTGTCATTCGACATGCGAGATTTCACGAATATATATTGTGCGTTTAGCATTTTGCCTTTTTTTTTGTTTGCGATAAGAACGTAAAAAAATAAATAAATAAACTCATAGCAATCGGATCCAACTTCCAATCATTCAGACAAGAATTGACATCACCTTTTCGGAAGTCAAATTCGGATCTTATAATCTATGCCCCCTCGTCGCAAACCATCACCACCGGCCATGCCGGGCCTAGGTTCGCTCCAAACTTGCTGCATAGCTGCGTGGGGGTGACCCAGGCCAACGTTGATTCAGCTCTAGATTCGTCGCGACGCATAAAGTCTACCTTCGTACTTGTCTCATACGTTGACCGGCGTTGACTTTTCGGCCAACCATTTCCAATATTTTCTTTCTCTCGCACATCCCATTATGTGGCCGCTACACCCCATTTCATGGTCCATGGAGATCGGACCAACCCTAGTGCCCATGCCTGGGTCATTGGTGCCCACACCTAGATCCATCAAGGTTAGGCATGAGACCTCGGTGCCCATTTCCAATGTCCCAGTGCTTGAGCTTGAGTTTTCAAAGGCTAAGTACAGGATCCCAATATCCATGCTCAAATCTCAAGCACTTAGGTTGAAGTCCACAAACGTCATGCTTGGATCTCTTATGCTTGGCCCCAAGTCCCCAATGCTTGAGTCAATGTTTATCAAGGTTGAGGGTGAGGACCCTGGTGCGCTCATGACCCCAGCACCCATGCCCAAGCCAATGTCTATCAAAATTAAGGCCCAATACCCTTACACTCACACTACAGTCCATCAAGGTTGGGGGTCCGGAACTTTGGTGCCAACGCCAAGGTGCTTGGCGCTCGGGCCTATGTCCATTTAGGTCGGGCTCAAGACACCCCAATGCTTGTGCTAAGGTCCTTGGTGCTCTTGTTGAGGTCCATCAAGGTCTTGCTCAAAACCCTAGTGTTAGGCCTGAGCCTAGCTTTGTGGACCAAGGCTCGAGCATGGAGGACTCAAGCTCAAGCATTGGAGACCCGGGCATAGGCATTGGGGTCCCACACTCGACCTTTGTGGACCCAAGCCCAACTTCAATGGACTCAAGCTCAAGAGCTAGGTATGGGCACAGAGTCCTTCGGCCTAGCCTCTATGAACTTGAGCCAAGGCACCATGGAGTCAAGCATAGGCGTTGAGTTCTCAAACTCGGCTTTTGTGGACTTGGGATTCATGCTTATGCTCGTGTCCGGGACCCAGGTGCCTGTGCTCGAGTGCCCGACTTCCTATTCAAAGTCAATTGAGGTCAAATTGGGGACCTTGATGCTTGTATCAATTCTCCGACTGCCCATCTACAAGTTATTAATGTTCAAATAGTGTATGTATATTTAGAAAAATTCTTACCAATTGACAGAAAATTTTTTACAATTCATTATCAAATTTTAACCAAATATTGAAAAAAATTTCCTAAAAATATAATCTTTTTTACAAAAATAAATGGAACTAAATATAGGAATCAAATACATCATTGAAGTCTTCGGCTACAAGTAAAAGTCAAGTTGATCATGCGTTAAAATATAATTAAGATTATACAGATGCGGACTTTACGTATCTGGTCGGCCAAGATCGAGTGGACTTTTGATGGATCGCAGTGCATAAAGTCTCCCTTTGTGCTTGTCACATACGTTGAGCGGCTTTGACATTTCACCCACCATCCCCCACTTTTCATCCTCTCACACCTCCCATTTTTGGTCGCCGTTCAAGAAACAGGGCAACTCAAAATTATCAATCTCATCCTTATCTTTCTTTCTGGTACATCGCAACACTCACACTAGATTCGCTTACATAATTCGTGCTCTCTGCGATTGCATAACTGCTGCACAAGGATCAATTCCTTGTTCTTCTTCTTATTCTAAATCGGTCTTTTACCATTGTGGTCAAAAATAATGAGTGCATCATCACTTGCCGTGCTATTGTCGAAAATAATAATTACACTAACTTAATAAGTTTTTATAACTTGATTACACTTCTTGAAAGTCCTTGGACACCATTGTATTTTTATGATAAGTTAGAGGACTTTCAATACATTTATTTCTGTATTTTATTGCTCACTTGATCATAATCATTTATATATGATGCATGATTTACTTCTTAAAGTATTTGAAATAATATGTTTGGAAAATGTAAGTGAATACTTGTTGTCTAGAGTAAGTTGATAGCCTTGTTACTCAAGTGAGCAAAGTATGGGGAGATATGAATTTGTGGTCGAAGATGTGGGTTCTTGACCTAATTATGAATTTATACTATGATGTGTACTCCCAGAAGCTGAAAGGTTTAACATGTCATATATGGCCTGGGATGCAAGCACTTGAATTGTGTAGAACACATGCCTTAGAGTGATTGAAATATTCTATTATGAATATGAAAGAAAAAATAGGAATAAGTTAATTGATATAGTAATCTAAACAAACGAGGGATTGACATTTTGGGAAAATATAGTGATACCACGAAATGATATGTGATATAACTTGTTTGTTATGATGTTGTGCTTCTAGATCATGTGAGAAGATGATCTTCTACTTTAGACCTGAAGGGTTCTTTTATTGAATTTAGACTCACCCTAATGTACTTTCCATATTTTTCAGGTTTGAAGTTCAAAGGCTTATAGATTAACGCTTCCGAAAATCACTTGTATGGATTAAATGAAAGTGGGCAATGCAAGTGGAGATAGGTTTTTGTACATAAGATATTGATGAATAATAGCAAAGGTTAAATTACTTGTATAATTGAGGATAAATTAGTTATTTATCAGAGGATTAAAGTGAAGTTAAATTATTTATTCATTTGAGGTTCAAATTTATAAAAAATTTCAAGTTGTGACACTATAAGAACCTTGGGGGCGTTTCTTGCGAAGCTGATATCTGTAGTTTTGGCAAATTGTTGATAGAAATGACTAGTTGGAGGAAGAATGGGGACTTGGTTGTAGGGTATTTGACTCATATTTACTTTCCTTTACAAGTTCATGACCACCTTAGTAAAGTATTGAACATTCCAATAGAAAAAGTTAGCGAGGAGATAAGAAAATTATGAGGATTCTCATCTTGAGTATGTTAGAACAAGTATTACCCAAGCATAAAGACATATCAATACCATTTGATCCTGTGACATATGCAGCAAATAGAAACCGATCATGACCATCATCTAATTGTTTGTGTGTCTATATATATGACTATTTTTATGGATTTTATGTCCGTATCATCCTTAGCATTGTCCGATCAAAGTTATATTCTGGCTCTCGAATCTGACGGAAAAGCCAATGATGATCTTCAGCATATTGTTACGAGGAGCAAGTTCAGGTTTCGAAGTCTTTGCTTCAAAACACAACTAGCACACAACCTGCACTAGCCATGGGTTTAGGACGATCTATGTAGCAAAATACCCGTTTCGACAGTCCATGGCCCCTCATCATTCTTTTGGTTAGTTACTTACTAGATCCTTCATTACTAATTTCAGAATGACCCGGAAAAGATGGACGCACTTGTTGCTCGAGCATCTTTGAATTTTGACCCATCATTTTCGATGATGACGACACCAGTTTTGCACCTTCCCCGGATATCCTTCCACAAGCTTTTCCAGGATGGTTCGCAACCCGTGAGTTTTGACTTTTTTCCCATCTCTGTTGCTGATCTGCGCAAGCTGCACCTTCCCCAGATATTCTTCTACAAGCTTTTCCAGGATGGTTCGCAACCCGTGAGTTGACTTTTTTCCGATTCTCTGTTGCTGATCTACGCAAGCCGATCGACTTTGATAATGATTTCGCAGTGCATTATTGCCTCGGATTTAGAGCGGCTTTGACTTTTCAGCCGGCCATTGCCAAGTCTCATACGCCTCTCTGAGATTGCTCCTCATCTTCATCTCTCTTTCTTTTCCATCTCCACACTAAGCCCTCCGACTTCGCTCAGTTGATTCGTGCTCTCTCCCATTGCATAAGCCATGCACGAAGATCAACTACTTCTTGCTGTTTTTCTTCTACTTCTACCTCAGTCCTTCAGTATCGTTGTAGAAGATAATCAGTGCACCACCTCTTGTGGCGAGGTCACAAACATAAGTTATCCATTTCGACTGAAGGGTGACCCGAAGATCTGTGGCAACCTTAACTATGAGTTAGCCTGCATAGATAACCGCACTGTTCTTGATTTTGACTCGGCAAAGTATCATGTACGTTCCATCAACTACACCGACTACACGATTTGGGTTGCTGACATCAAGCTGCAAAGGGGTAATTGCTCATCTCTTCCTCTACGCTCTTTGTCGTGCCACAGCTTCAGGCTCCAATCGAATTCATATGAATGCGGGGCATACGAGTTCTATGGTCGAGAGTTATCCAAGACTGTTTCAATCGTGAACTGCCAAAAGGCTGTTGCTTCTCAATTTTACATTGATGTTGCGCCCTGCCTTAATGGGGTTGAATTATCGAATTTTTCTAGTACAAGAGGGCGATTCTACGCTATGGTCGATTCGAATGTCTCAAACATGGAAACCGCATGCACTATAGAGCTTATGGCAATGATACCTGGGTGGGTTGATGGCGATGATCTTCGTTCCTATGCCCAAATCCACGAACAGATGGTTTATGGATTTGAACTTTCATGGCTTCCAATTGCCGCTGAGATGTATTGCAAACATCATTATTATTGGGACATCAGCAGAAAGCACAAGCACCAAATTCAGTGTGGACCCAAAAGTAAGAACTTTTGATTTTGTTCAGTTTTCTCAAATAAATGAAACTTTGTGAGGACATACCTGTTCAAAACCTGTAAAATATCATCTTCACGTAAAATTAGGCTCTAGTCATCTGTATATTTTTTCAGAGCCCCTGTGATTTGAAAATGCCCACTAAGATCAAGTAGTTCGTTAAATGCTGTTGTGGGGGAAAATTATCTAAAAAGTCCTAAACCTATTGCAGTTTTGCCAATTTAGTCCTAAACCTTTCAATCTTGCCGATTGAGTCCTAAATCTTTTATCAAATTGCCAATTGAGTCCATCCGATCAATTTTGATCAGAAAATGCTGATGTGGATGCCGGTAGTGCTCTGTAGGATCGCCGGCGCGACGTGGACAATTTTTAATAATATATTAATATTTAAATTTTTTTGATTTTTTTAATATTTTCTGTTTTTTCCCTCTCTTTTTTTTTTTTTTGGCTTTTCCCTTGCCCTTTTCCGGTGGCTGGCGGCCGGCCACCCGCCACCGGCCACGCCAGCCGGCTGGCCTTGCTCGCCACAAGCGAGGCCCGGCCGGGCGACGGCGACGCCGGGCGAGCGTCGGCTTCGCCCCTGGTCGGGCGGGCGACGGCTGGCCACCGGCCACAAGCCGACGCCCAACCGACCAAAGGCGAGGGCCGGCCTCGCCGGATCTGGTCCGGGCGAGGCCGACACTTGCTTGGGCGAGGGGAGCCTCGGCGAGGCTCCCCGCCGGATCTGGCGAGGCCGGCCCTCGCCGGGGCCGGGGGGGCCGTGGCCGGTGGTCGGTGGGCGCGGCCGCTACCGGAAAAGGGCAAAGGAAAAGCCAAAAAGAAAAAGAAAAAAAAGAGGGAAAAAACAGAAAATATTTAAAAATTAAAAATAAAATTAAAAAATTAAAAATTATTTAAAATTGTCCACGTCAGCGGCAGCGATCCCTGTGGCACCGCCAACGTCCACGTCAGCATTTTCCGGCAAAAATGGCCGATGGACTCAATTGGCAACCGACAAAGGTTTAGGACTCAATCGCAGATTGAAAGGTTTAGACCGAATTGACAAAAACCGCAATAGGTTTAGACTTTTTGGACAATTCTCCCCTGTTGTGGCTTTTTTCTTTTTTCTTTTTTTTTTTCCTCACGTGTAACAATAAATAAATTTTCATTCATTTGTTTATTTCTTTAATTTAAATTCTGCCAACAAATTTGAGTAGTTTGAAGTAACATTCTCAGTGCTTGATTATGACCTAGACAAGTGTCGCGGGCATATGGTTCGGTGGCGAGGACGGTAGGGTGGGGATGCCCAAGTCCGGGGACCAAACCCCGGCAGAAGCAGAGCATAAAACGGTGTACTCTGAAAAAATTGTCTTCCACTTGTCACAAATCAATCTCTTTTGCAGGAAACATTTTCGTCGATGTCCTCTGGTATATCGCCTATTTTGGTTTTCTCCTTACGTACTATGGCATCGGTAACATTGCTTTAATCCTCTCATTATGAATTGATTTAATTTTTCTAAATGACAACAATTTAACACACCCACAATTCTCTTGCGTTTCTGCCAAAACATAGTGGGATTCGTGGTTGTGAAATTCATCTTGGGAGCCCCATGTGTGATGATCTTGCTTATCTGCAAATGGAGGAGAAGACACTTAGCAATGGATCAAAACGTTGAAGAATTTTTGCAATCTAACAATAACTTCTTACCAATAAGGTACTCTTACTCAGACATTAAGAAAATCACAAATGGCCTCAAGGACAAACTAGGCGAGGGAGGGTATGGTTCCGTGTTCAAAGGAAGACTCCGCAGTGGCCACGAGGTGGCGGTAAAGATTCTAAAGAAAGGGAAAGCAAATGGGCAAGACTTCATCAGCGAAGTAGCTACCATAGGAAGAATTTATCATGTTAATGTGGTTGGACTGATTGGTTTTTGCTTTGAGGGCTCAAAACAAGCACTTGTCTACGATTTCATGCTCAATGGATCTTTGGATAAGCACATTTTCTCACAAGGTCAAGGGATTTCTCTTGATTGTAAGGAAGTGTACAAGATTGCTCTTGGAGTGGCTAGAGGGATTGGGTATCTTCATCGAGGATGCGATGTGCAAATTCTACACTTTGATATTAAGCCTCATAATATTCTTTTGGACAAGGATTTCACCCCAAAAGTTTCCGACTTTGGGCTCGCGAGATTGTACCCCACTGATTACAACATTGTGTCTCTGACTGCCGCAAGAGGGACCCTCGGGTACATGGCTCCAGAGCTTGTCTTCAAGAACCTTGGAGGCGTCTCTTACAAAGCCGATGTCTATAGTTTTGGAAAATTATTGATGGAAATGGCTAGTCGGAGAAAGAATTGGGACATGATGTCAAAGTATTCTAGTCAGATTTACTTTCCTTTGTGGATTCATAACCAACTTAGCGAAGGACTAGAATTTCCAATGGAAGAAGTTAGTGAGGAGGAGAGGAGAACAATAAAGAAGATGATAATAGTTGCTCTTTGGTGCATACAATGGAATCCTAGCGACCGCCCTTCGATGCGCAAAGTCTTAGAAATGCTCGAAGGAGAAATAGATAGTTTACAAATATCTCCCAAGCCACTCTTTTATCCAACAGAACTGTCAAGACCAGATGATGGAACTTTGATTGATGAAGGCAATGATACTATGGCCAGTCCATCAACCAGTGCAATAACTTGCGAAAGTTCTTCTCTTGAGTATACTAGTGCTAATATTATACAAGTATAGAGATGTATCAAAATCATTTGATCCCGTCACGTATGTGACAAATTGAAACATGGTATTGATGTTTCGTGTGTAGCTCCCTTTCTTGGCCATCATCATATTGTAGATGTTTATGACTTTATTTATGGATCTTAATTAGGCCGGATTTATCCTTTAGCAAATCATATTAAAAATGTCATTGGCTGTAATTTGGATTCTCGTATCCAATATAAAATCTAATGACTTTTGGCATAGTTCTAGGAGTGAGTTTGGGTTTCGAAGTCTTTGCTTAAAAATCAGCTAGCACCCAACCCACTATACGTGTGGCTTCACAGCACTCCATTGATCCCCATGTACGCGCTGCTTCATGGTGTACCAATTATCACTACGAATAATGTCAGAAAATGGCGGACAAAGAGAGATAATAGACAACTTTGACTTAAGGGCGAGGGAGTGCGAGATAGTTAACTAAACAATAAATAGTGGAGACTTTTATAGATTACGTAAAAGTTGAATCAAAGAATATTGTGAGATATCAAAAGATGATCTCTCCCTTAATAAAGATAATGCATGCGATTAATTAAATTCTTATTCTATTTATTAGGTTGCTAAAGTTATTTTACTGGTAAATGTGCACTTAAAAAATGATATTAATTTTCCTTTTAAGATTCATTGTCTAAGGCTATTGCATCAAGACTAAATTTTATTCAAGGGGGAATATATGTCATCTTTATTAAAATTAGGTTTGAGTATTTTGCTCAAGTTTAAATTCATTTCAAGTGCAAATAAGTATTTTGGTGTTTAGTTTTCAAGATCGTGTTGACTATTCCAAACATTTCCTATTATCATTTTTAAGCAGCACAACACTCTTTCTATCAAAATGAAAAAATTAGAAATAATAGTGGGCAAACGAAGTCCCAATTTAAGCATGGATGTGAAAATTTTACAATTTTTGTGAATTTAATATTGTCACTTTTAAGGTTGAGTTTTTTCGGCCGGTGAATGTGTTCCTTATCCCGAAGCCCAATAATCATTTGGGTTTCGTGAAAGTATTGGTCCAATAGTCATATAACTTCATTTTGTATTTTTTAATTAACAAAGAAAAAAAATTATAAAATGGCGAGTTTCATCATTTACAATCTCTGTTTTTGTTTTTTTTTTTTTTTTTTGGCAAGATACAATTTCTCTGTTTTTGGCCTCCAAAAATTGCAAAGAACATTTATAACAGGTTCTTTAATTTGGGATGCAATGATAAATAATGAAAAGTTTGGGGGACCAAATCCAAAATAATGGAAAGATGCGTCCACGGATGCAAAAAATCACCTGGCTAGTGTTTCACGACACTCCATCGATCATCACATTCCCAGTCTAATTTCAATTCTCGTTTATCGTTCTCTGTCGTCATCTTATTGAGGTCTCTCCTCTTTTCCAAATTCCATCTCCCCTCCCTTTTATTGTGCGATAGTTTCTAGAATTGCAGTCAAAATCGACACTTGCGTGGGGATGCCAGTGGAGCCATGGGCGCATCCCACGAACCAGCACGCCGCCAGATGGATCTCTGGGGAGGGTCGCCCCACGAGCTTTTACCCTAGCTGCTTGAATGCCCCTGTGAGTGGCTCGATCCCTAGCTTCGTCAACCTCAACCAAAGCGGCGGCGAGAACCTGCACGTCCAAGTCACTCCAGTGAATGCTTCCGCGCCCGTCTGGTAGGAGTGAGGACAATCGAAGTGTGTTTCACGTTTGAGGTTATAGTTTGGTTGATGATTAAGGCTTTTAAGAATTGCATCAATGAGGCCAACACCTTGCTGGTGTTTGCAAGTCCAATGAACAAGATGCAATGAGTTGAACCGGTGTGGGAAGAGATTCAAAAATGTTATGTAAAAAATAAAGACGTGTGGAGATAATGTGTTGGCACCTATATTTCGATAATACATTTAATTATTAATTATATACAAAAATTGGGGATCGACCCCAACCCTAACAAAAAAATCTTTTGTAAAATTGCATGTGGTTTTTAGGAGCATTTCACATTAATAGATGATCAAAAAATTGCATTCAATTAGACTAGCCATGGATTGAAGGTTCTGAACTTAATTGGATTAAATAAACTACGCCCGCAAGCGAAGCGAAATTCGGCCAAGCCCGTGGAGCGCGCATGGTGGAAAATCACGAGGAGGAGGGGATTATTGAGCTATAATTAAGTGAAATCAGCCCATTAGAGTTTGATTAGTGAAAGGCCTTGGACCCAGAGTGTGCTTAAGATCTGCTGAAGGTTATACAGATGTCGACTGTACATACCATTCTGTACACAAGATTTAATTAATATTCTTGTTTTTTCTTTTTGGTCAGAAAATTAATATTCTTCGTGCATTTAGCATTTCGCTTGTTCTTTCCAATCCACTGGGCCAGGCCAGGCCGGTTCCGGCCCATGTTCTCTCTCAGCTGGTAGCGTCGGGGTGGACCTGAGGTCGATGGAAGTTTAGGTTCGTCACAGTGCATAAATTGGCATCTTTGTTCTTGTGCCGTACGTTGACCGGCTTTCGACTTTTGAGCGGACCAATCCCAATCTTTTCCGTCTCTGACACGTCCCATTTTTGTGGTCTGTACAACCCAAATCACTCGCCTCCACACAATCGAGTTTGTAGTCGGAGATTTTCCCTTCTCCCGTTGTTGCTTCAAGAGAGAAACAGGGCAACACAAACCATTCCTCGCTCGTTATCTTCCCTTCTTTTGCATCTCAATACTGAACCACTCGACTTGCTTGCTCAATTCCTGCTCTCTGCCATTGCATAACCATGCTAAAAAATCGAGTCTTTGTTATATATCTTCTTCTTCTCCTTCTACTACTATTACATCAGTCGTTTAGCATCGCCATCGAAAAAAATCAGTGCACCAACTCTTGCGGGGAGATTTCGAACATAAACTACCCATTTCGACTGAAGGGCTATCCAAAGGGCTGTGGTGACCATCACTTTGAGCTAGCCTGCATAAACAACCACACCATTCTCGATTTGTATCCAGGCAAGTACTATGTACGATACATTAGCTATACGAACTACACAATTAGGATTGCTGATGTCGGGCTGCAAGACGGAAATTGCTCATCATTTCCTCGCCGCTCTTTGTCGTGCGCCCCCTCCAGCTATGAATGGAAGCGGTATACATGCTTGAGTCAATTGTACGGGGATCACATGTCATCCACGACTGTCACAATCTTGGATTGCACGAAGGCCATTGATTCTCGACTTTACGTCGACACCTCATCATGCTTTGATGGGGTCAAACTTTCGAATTTCTCCATGAAGGCTTTAATAAGAGATGGGCTTAAGGCCCGTCCGCCCAAGATGGGCCCAGAAAGCCCGGCCCACGGGAATAGGGCCCGTGGAAGGAGAGAGGTATAAAAGGGAGGAGAGAGAGAGAAAAAGGCACCGTTGTTTTTAGAGAAAAGACGTACGCATCTCTCCTCGCTCTCTCTCTCTCCCGTTTTCTTCAAAGAAGAACAGTGAAGCGCAAGAAGGATTCCGCTTCATCGGATCGAACAGGGCTCAATTTCTCTTCCTCCATTGGCGTCGGTGTTTAATCTGTGGCAAAAAGGTACGCTCGAATCCGTGGTGTGCTTTAGGATCGGTGATACGTGTCGTTTTTCTTGGGCTTGTTTTCCGCATTGATTTAGGGGTTCGATTTAGTGTCGAATTCGGTTTTTGGGGATCCGTTGATCCCAACATTGGTATCAGAGCCCTAGTTCACGTTTTCCCGACCTGTTTGATGTTTTTTGATTGATTTTTCGGGAAAGTAATTCGGCCGTACGGATCGGGGCAAGAAATCCCGACACCCGAGCGCTGTTCGCCCATTTTTCCGAGTTTTCGTAAGTCGAAATCAAATTCTGATAGCATAGGGAGAAAGGGGTCGTCGAGACGAGTCCGGCGACATGTCGTGTGCCGCCGGGCACCGCCACAAGCGCCCACACGCGCGGCCAGAAGCCGCTGCGCGTGGGCGTCACGCGCCGGTCGGCGAACCGGCGTGTGCGCGACGCCGGCGGCGAAACGGCACGCGCCAGTCGGCGGACCGACGCGTGCTAACGTCACCCAACGGTTAGTAACCGCTGGGGTGACGTCATTGATGACGTCGCAATTGACGCCGGTTGGCCGGGCGGTCACCGGCCGGCAACCCGACCGGCGACCCGACCCAAACCGCGGACGCTCGGCACGCGCGCGGCACGTGCCGGCTGACGTTTGCGTGACGTCATCCCGTGCACGCGCGCGGCACGTGCGGGAGGTTCGCGCGACCCGGCCCGGCCGGCCCGACCGGCCCGACGGCCCGACCGGTCCGACGACCGGCGACCCGTTGACGGCAGTTGACCGTTGACCGTTGACCGATGACCGACTGTTGACCGTTGACAAAAAAAAAAAAAAAGAGGAAAAGAATTTGTTTCTTTTTCAATTAAGTCTATGTGGATTATATGTGATCCCTTATTTATTCTGCATTTGTTGCAGGAACATTTCTGCATTTGTTGCAGGAAAAATGCCTCCCATCAGGTTGCGCACACCTATTCGCGCAATTACCGATGAACAAAAGGAAAGACTGTCTAAGTTGATAGCTGAGCTGGCTGATCATCGATGGGAGAGAGGTGACTTAATTGATCACGTCCTTGAGGTCAATGGGAAGATACAAAAGGTCATATGGAATGGTCGTCCTATGTCACAGTCTGAGATGGTGCGATTTTTCATAAACACTTTTCCACCTGAATGGCAAGATGTGTTGAATCGCATATGGGATGTCAACGGAGCTGCTTCATATAAGAAAATTGTAATAGATTTTGTAAATGAATATTACTGTATTATGACAAGGGAAAAGATCAAGAAATTGAACAAAATAGGATCTTTCCCAGTTCGTGTGCTGACTTGGTGTTAGTTGTATTGGCTGATCTTTATTTAAGTGTGCTTTGTGGACATAATTATGTAATGTTTACTACCTGATAGTTGTTGATGTAACAACCCATGTCTTTGTTGTATTAGTTGAAAGCATTATTGTTTTATTGGATGTCAATTATCTTTGCTTTCTTATTGCCGATTCTTTGTGGGTAATTAGTCAGTGGGTAGTTTTAGAAGTTTTTGTAGCTTCATAGAATTGATTTTGCATATGACAATCATATTAATTATAGTTTTAAGTTAGGATTTTGGAGGATGATTGGAAACATAGTGACCTTTTGATTCTCAAGCCTTACTTGAAATTGTTCATTAATATGATGGGTCTATGTAAATAGGGATGCATGAATGATAGGCATTAATAATTCGTGCATATTTGTCGATGTGTTCGATCAATGGCTTGACCACAAAGAGCATAGTTGCCGAGCTGAACAAAGGTGAAAAGCTCAATGGTGACAACTATGAGATATGGCACATGAAAATCCAATATGTCTTTGGAAGAGCAAGAGGCACTTGAGGCTCTTAATCGACCATGGTAGAACCCGAAGATGGAAATACTGCACAAAGACAAAAGAGATAAGGAAGCTTTTGCTGCATGGAAACGAAAGAACTCTCTTGCTCGCATCACGTTGCTGAGCAGCATGGAAAATGACATCATGCGAGAGTTTAGGCGTTTTGATAATGCCAAAGAAATGTGGGAGGCATTGGCAGCTAGATTTGGTCATACTTCGGTGACCAGACTGAGACAGCTCACTATCAGGTTTGACTCCTATAAGAAGCCTCATGGTCAGACCATGAAGCAACATCTTAGAAAGATGTCAAACATGATAAATGAGCTGAAAGATGCTGGCCATGTCCTCACAGATGAGCAGCAGTGCAAAGGTGATTCGTTCCTTGCCTCGAGTTGGGAGCATATGAAGGTGCACCGACCCATAATGAAAATATCAAAACTTTTGAGGATGCTTTGTGCGCCATCTTGAGCTGGAAGATGACCGCCTCTTGGTGGCTAAGCCGGATGCTTTGAACTCTATCATGCTAGTTCTAGCTCACATGGAGCTTCGAGCTCCAAGCGCAAGCGCCCTAACTGGTTTGATAAAGGGAAAGGCAAGGAAGAAGCAGGTCCTTCAGGGAAGAAACCCAAGTTTAACCAACATGGAAGAGGAAAGCGTCCTCGCATGAAAAAGCTTGCAAGGGTGAAATGCTACAACGCGTGACCGGAAGGGTCACTATGCTCGCGATTGTCGTGAGCCAAAGAAGGTAAACACCCTTGCATTTATCGAACTTTACTTTTGTGTCGAGTTACGTGTTCTTAACGAGTCTAATTCTTTGTGGACTGTGGATTCGGGAGTGACGGACCATGTAGCGAAGGATAGAGGATCCTTCGTGGAATTCCGACAGTACCTCTTTTGGAACTAAGTGGATCTATGTGGGAAACAACTCCAGAGCTGAAGTGAAAGGAATTGGCACATGCCAACTGAATATGCGTGGTGGACGCACTTTGTTCCTACATGATGTGTTGTATGCTCCGGAGATTTGTCGGAATTTAGTGTCTGTATTAGTGTTGGTTAAATTAGGTTTTAATATGAACTTCCATAAGGGAGGTGTAGATTTGTTTTTGGATACAAATTACTATGGTTGTGGTTATTTTCTAGATGGTTTCATTGTATTAGATATTGATTATGTTAATGCAAATGTTTGTTATTCCCTTCTCACGTCTCCTAATACATATCATAATGATGTGATGTGTGGCATGCTAGACTTGGTCACATTGGCCAACAACGTATGAATAGACTAGCCAAAGAGGGCTTGTTGGGCAACATTGAAAAAGTCGATTTGCCCATATGTAAGCATTGCCTAGAAGGGAAAACGACAAGGAAACCATTTGGAATAGGGAAAAGAGCTGAATTTCCTCTGCATTTAATCCATTCGATGTCTCGTGGTCCAATGAATGTGAGAGGAAGGCATGGGGCTGTTTATTTCATCACTTTTATAGATGATTACACTCGATTCGGATATGTCTATTTGATTTCTCATAAATCTGAAGCAATAAGTTGTTTCAAAAGGTTTATGAACCTGGTAAAGAATCAATTAGACAAGAAAATAAAAGCATTGAGATCCGATCGAGGTCGAGAATATTTATCTGATGAGTTTAGAAAATTATGTGATGAAAAAGGAATAGAAAGACAGTTGTCTATTCCATATACTCCTCAACAAAATGGTGTTGCAGAGAGAAGAAACAGAACCCTATTGGAAATGGTTAGGTCCATGATGGCACATGCTAACTTACTTATTACCTTTTGAAGTGATGCGTTGTTAACTGCTGCCTATATACTTAACCGGGTGCCTTCCAAATCAGTTACTTCCACTCCATATGAGTTATGGACAGGTAGAAAATCGGACTTAAGTTTTCTTAAGCCATGGGGTTGTGCTGCCTATACACATGAGTCCTCTCACAAGTTTGGGAAATTGGGTCCCGAGAGGAAAGAAGAGTATTTTCATAAGGTACTCGGAACACTCGAAAGGATATGTGTTCATAGGTGAGCGGGAAAGTGGGAGTATAACGAGTTTGAATCACGAGATGTCACATTCTTAGAGGATGAATTTCCTAAGAAGGGCGAAATAGGGAAAGATTGTTCCTATTTGAGACCTTGGATCAGGATAATGATGTTAGTGGAGTTCGTCCAAGTGGGAGTAATATGAGAAGTGATGAATTGAATTCAACTCATTCTCAATTGCAACCACCTGATGTGACGACATCATCATTACCTAATCCAAGTGGGAGCATGATGGGGAATGATGTGCAAAGTGTACAATCTCCCTTAAGGCGAACAAGTCGCCAAAGTATTCCCCGTCGACGTTTTGACATTGAAGGGGAAACTTTTATGGTTGCTCCACAAGATGAGGATGAGCCAAGAAATATTAATGAGGCTCCGAATTGCCCTAGCAAGGAAAAATGGATTAATGCAATGGAAGAGGAAATGGAGTCAATGAAATCAAACCAAGTCTGGGAACCGGTTGATCTTCCAAAAGGACGCAGCTATTGGGAACAAATGGGTTCTCAAAATAAAGCGAAAGGCGATGGCTCGATAGAAAGGCATAAGGCTCGCCTTGTGGCGAAGGGGTATAATCAACAGGAAGGAATTGATTATGAAGATACATTTTCTCCTGTAGTGAGGTTTACCTCGATTCGCATCATTCTGGCAATAGTGACTAGTCTGGATCTTGAGTTACATCAAATGGATGTAAAGACTGCTTTCCTCAATGGAGAATTAGAGGAAGAAATATATATGGAACAACTGCTTTGGTTTCATAGTGAAAGGTCAAGAAGAAAAGGTATGTCGACTTTTGAGATCGATATATGGCCTCAAGCGATCATCGAGACAATGGTATATACGTTTTCATAATGCCATAATGGCATATGATTTTACAATGATTGATGAGGATCATTGTGTATATATCAAAAGATCCAAGGATCAATTTGTGATCATATCATTATATGTTGATGATATACTAATTGCCGGAAGCAATATGGAGTTTGTTAAGACTGTCAAGAGTTGGTTGTCTTCCAACTTTGAGATGAAGGATATGGGTGAGGCTGCATACATTCTTGGAGTTAAGATTTCAAGAGATCGTTCGAAGAGATCGTTGTCTCTTTCGCAAGAAACTTATATAAACAAAGTTCTTGAACGATTTCGTATGCAAGATTGTAAACCCATAGACACTCCTATTGCAAAAGGTGAAGGGTTGAGCCATAGACTGTGTCCAGGGACTCCACAAGAGAAGGAACAAATGAAGCATGTTCCTTATGCAAGTGCTGTTGGGAGCTTGATGTACGCTATGATGTGTACAAGACCCGACATATGTTTTGCAGTTGGAATGGTGAGTAGATACCAATCCAATCCAGTCCAAAGACATTGGAAGGCCGTTAAGAGAATACCGAGGTATCCGAGGAACTGCGATTACAAGTTGAATTACCAAGGAAAGGATTTGCGACTTGAAGGCTATTCGAGATGCTTGATTGGGAGGAGATTTAGATGAAATGAAATATACCTCGGGATTTGCTTTCTTGCGAGCAATGGCGCCATATCATGGAGTAGTAAGAAGCAAACGTGCATAGCCTTATCCACGATGGAAGCTGAGTTCGTGGCATTATCGGAGTAGTACAAGAAGGAGTTTGGCTTAAGAGATTCTTGGATCATTTAGGTGTTATTGAGGAAGCTGCAAATCAATTATTGGTTAACTGTGATAGCCAAACAGCTATAGCATACACCAAAGATCCAAAGTATCATGGCAAGACCAAACATATAGATACCAAGTATAACTTTGTAAAAGATATGGTTGCACGAAAGGATGTGAACTTACAGTACATATCTACGCATAGAATGGTAGCAGATCCTATGACAAAGCCAATACCTAGAGATGTGTTTTGTGGTCATGTAAAATCTCTAGGATTGCGTAGAGTCGATGTACTTGGATTGTAATTTCCCGAGTTGTTCACATTTATGAAATTTTGTTTTTCATTGATTAATGCCTATGAATCTTTGTATGATCTTTATGCATCTTAATACTCAGTGTATTATTTTAAGTTGAGAAAGCATGTCGGACAGATAAAAGATTAGCCCACTCACACGGGTAATCGCCTCTATTTACTGTGTGATAAATAGAGATGAGACTGTATTTAAGCTTATTATCTAGGTGATAATCGAGAGCTCAAGCTTAAAATACGCATATCGCCTTAACTAAGTGTTAAGATGAGGACATAATACTTGTGATGTCCGAAAGTAAAATACCCAACATATTTTACTTTATCTGTCTAAGATGCCAGATGTGAGTTCTGATGATTTTTGTGAATGAGTAGATAGGTGAACTCAAGTTAGACATTGGGTATGTCTGAACTATCATCTTTACGGTATTGAAAAATGTAGACATACGCTCCATGGGAAAGGAGTTAATACCGTAATACGTATTTCATACTACGTATGCATAAAACGACCAATAAGAGTGGCAAAAAGTTTGATCTCAACTTTTATGACGTGTGAGACTCTTGAGGAAAAGAGTTCCTCAAATTTTTTAGTCCCCTCATGACTCTTACTTATTCTCAAGATTTCTATTTAGTGTTTGCTATCTTAGGATGTTGCCAATGGTCATGAGTTTGATTCGATCTAATGGGACATTTCTAGAAAAGCAAGCTGGACTGAAATTGAGAGTTTGAAGGAAAGAGGAAGATCGATTTTGCGGAATCACATTGTAGTTTTTGTATTCACTGGTCGACCAATTATGACTGTCTTTGTGATAATTATAATTGTGAATACAATATATATCATTGTTTAAAAGAGATCAAGAGAGATATAAATGTGATCGATCGATCTAGGGTACTGCATACTAAATCTACTCAGAGTGTGACGCCCAATTATGAGATGCTATATATTCCTAACAGATGTATAGCAACGAGCTCTCAAAGTATGCTGGTCGCACGGATTATTCACCGGTATGAATGTTGAAGAGAGGTAAAGAGAATCCTGTTCGGCCCACCATGTGCGAGTGGGAGATGAAGGCTTTAATAAGAGATGGGCTTAAGGCTCGTCCGCCCAAGATGGGCCCAGAAAGCCCGGCCCACGGGAATAGGGCCCGTGGAAGGAGAGAGGTATAAAAGGGAGGAGAGAGAGAGAAAAAGGCACCGTTGTTTTTAGAGAAAAGACGTACGCATCTCTCCACTCTCTCTCTCCCTATCTCTCGTTTTCTTCAAAAGAAGAACAGTGAAGCGCAAGAAGGATTCCGCTTCATCGGATCGAACAGGGCTCAGTTTCTCTTCCTCCATTGGCATTGGTGTTTAATCTGTGGCAAAAAGGTACGCTCGAATCCGTTGTGTGCTTTAGGATCGGTGATACGTGTCGTTTTTCTTGGGCTTGTCTTCCGCATTGATTTAGGGGTTCGATTTAGTGTCGAATCCGGTTTTTGGGGATCCGTTGATCCCAACACTCCAGTACAAGAGGGCGAGTATACGCCATGATCGATGCGAATGTCTCGTCTGTGGAAACTCCATGCACTATAAAGCATATGGCAATGATACCATGGTGGGTTAATTGTAGTGATCTTCGTTCCCATGCACAAATTCATGAACAGATATCTTATGGATTTGAGCTTTCATGGCTTCAAAAAGCTTGTCAGATGTAATTCAAAAGGTGTCAGTGGTGCGGCATCAAACCTATGAACCAAATTTATTGCGAAGGTAAGTACTTATGATTTGTTCAATTTTCTTAACAAATATATTTGGCCGTGAATTTTCATCTAATTGTGAAATTGAGCTCAATCATTTGTATACCTTTGCAGACCTCATGTAATTTAAAAATGGCCATTAAAATCAAGTAGTTTAATAAATGCTGTTGTTGTATTTTGTAAGTATAATAATGAATGCATTTTTATTCATTTGTTTATTTATTTAGTTTAGATTCCACCAACAAATCTTAATGGATTGAACTAGGATACTTAAACACTGAGGTTTGCCCCAGTGGCAACCCTTCCAACATGGAAGGGAAGGTGGGGGGTTTGAATCCCCACATTCCCAGGAGAGTTTGGGTGATGACGATTTAGTTTCAAGTGTAGGTTACGACTCCCACGCCTATAAGGAGATATGATAAAAGTCTGAAAGTGAGAGTTAGAATAGAAATAGAGTATGACCAATCAAAAAAAAAAAAAACCCAGGATACTCATTACTTGATTATGGTAAATAGGTATCTTTTAAATATTTTTCAGCTTTCACTTATGTATTCAATTTCCCTTGTAGGTTATTTCTTCCTCTCTTACATCGCGCTTACTGCGGGGTCCATGCTTTCTGCCATTGGTAACATTACTACAATCTTCCCATTGTAAAATTGATTTAATGTTTCTAGAAGCAATCACTTAACATACCCACAAATTGGTTATCATAAAAATTACACATCCTCAATTCTCTTGCGTTTTCACCAAAATGCAGGGGGATTTACGGTTGTGAAATTCATCTTGGGAGCCCCATGTGTGATGAGGTTGCTTATAGATGCAAATGGAGGAGAAGACACTTAGCAATGGATCAAAACGTTGAAGAATTTTTACAATCTAACAATAACTTTTTGCCGATAAGATACTCTTACTCGGAGATCAAGAAAATCACAGGCGGTCTTAAGGACAAACTAGGTGAGGGAGGGTATGGTTCTGTGTTCAAAGGAAGACTAAGAAGCGGCCGCAATGTTGCAGTGAAGATACTGAAGAATGGTAAAGCAAATGGGCAGGACTTCATCAGTGAAGTGGCTACCATCGGAAGAATTCATCATGTTAATGTGGTTGGACTCATTGGTTTTTGCTTTGAAGGCTCCAAACAAGCTCTCATCTACGATTTCATGCACAATGGGTCTTTGGATAAGCACATTTTCTCACGAGGACAGGGGACTTGTCTTGATTGCAAGGAAGTGTACAAGATCGCTCTCGGAGTGGCTAGAGGGATCAATTATCTTCATCGAGGATGTGACATGCAAATTCTACACTTCGATATTAAGCCTCACAATATTCTTCTTGACAAGGATTTAACTCCAAAAGTTTCTGACTTTGGGCTAGCAAGATTGTACTCCCCGAACCACAACACCATGTCTTTAACTGCCGCAAGAGGAACCTTGGGATACATGGCTCCGGAGCTGGTCTATAAGAACATTGGGAGTACCTCTTACAAAGCTGATGTCTATAGTTTTGGCAAATTGTTAATGGAAATGGCCAGTAGGAGGAAGAATGCAGACATGGTTGCAGAGTATTCTAGTGATATTTACTTTCCTTTATGGGTTCATGACCAACTTACTAACGGAATGAATGTTCCAATGGAAGAGGTTAGCAAGGAGGATAAGAAAATAGTAAAGAAGATGATAATAGTTGCTCTTTGGTGCATACAATTGAATCCCAATGATCGCCCTTTGATGCGTAAAGTCTTGGAAATGCTCGAAGGAGAAGCATATGATCTACAAGTACCCCCCAAGCCACTCTTTTATCTAACGAAAATGTCAACAAGGGATGATGAAACTTGGGCCGATGAAGGCAATGATACCATATCTACTTCATCAATTAGTGCAACAACTTATGAAGCTTCGCATCTTGAGCACACTATGTGACATCCCGATTTTCCAATTCTATTTTCAATAAATTGAGACGGGCATTTCGTTGGCATGCATATAGTTCCTTTCCTTGAGTCGGCCACTCATGTGAAAACTAATCTATCGGGTGAAGCCGTTAAGAGTTTCTAATGCATAAGACTCAAGAATTTGACCAGGAAGCGACCTTTCGACCGAGCTAATCTACAATGGTCATTACGACACAATTAAAAATCGATTAGAGATCGGAGATAGGTCAACTCGACAGAGGCATGTGATCAGGTGTGGGTGATTCCACCAGATCGCACAATTCTTGTCGATCGGCACTGGACCGACTTTTCTATCGATTGGGTACCACACTGTGTCGTATTTGAAACATTGAGATTACCCCGACAACCGAAAGTCGCCAATGTTTCAAAGATGTACATTGTGGCTTGAGATGATCAACCACAGGTCAAATGCATGAAAATTTCTAAAGGCTACCCGGTAGGTTGGGCCGCGCTAGTATCGTGCCAAAGTGAAATTAACCGTAGAATTGAGATCGAATTCAGAAATTGGAAGTTGGGGTGTGTCACAAATCATTTTAGGAATATCGACTCATCTTCGGAAGATTTTTTCATGCAAGTCAAGTTTTTCAGCAAAATAATCAGAGAATGGCTAATTTGGCTTGAGAAATTAGTAGGCCCGTCTTTGGTCGCGCTTTTGGGACTTAAGTTGATTCTATGGACAAGTGAAGATGTGAATTGAAGTGTGGAACATTGGATTAATTTTATGACTTCAATTGGACTCCATTGGAAGAGAAGTGAATGGAATTAAAGAAATTAATGTCTGAAAGTTTAAATGCCGGAAAAAAATAAAATGGGCCAAGATGAAGATAGTTGTGGAGGATTTGAGTTAGTGGAGTGTGATGACACCCTGTCGTAGTGGTTGGGAAAAATCGAATGAGATATTGACAAGTGGAGGGTGTGGATTAATCCTCAAAAGTGAATGGGCCCCACCACTCTCCATCTTCATCTTCAACCTTGGAACTTCTTGGACGTGGGGAGGGGAAAACCGACCGAGAACCAGCAGCTCGCCAGCCCGCACACACGCCCCCTCCGCCGCTCGTCGCCGCCGTTTGCACCGCCAAGCTGCTCGCCGTCCGCCCGCACCACCGGCCGCGCCACCGTCGCCCTCTCTCCTCCTTCTCCGGTGGCTGTTCGACGCCCAGCAAATCTGGGAATACGCCGGAGCAACCAGCAAGCCACTGGACCACACGCGACGCCACCGCCCTCCGTCGTTGTCGCCGTGCTGCCGTGTGTCTCTGCCCGCCTTTCGCCAAGATCCAGCTCGTCCTCACCTCCGTGGGCTGCTGTAGGCCGCGGATCAGCCACCACCAGCCACCGCGAGACCCCGCCTGGCCGCCGTGTGCCACCATCCGAGCTGCCGCCTCCTTCCTCCGCCGTTCCTCCGCCCAAATCGCCGTCGGACAGCCCTCCTCCGCCCGTGAACAGCAACCAAGAAAATGGGTATGGCAGCCCATGTTTGGCCCGTTTTGCCATCTTCCCGAGCCCGGATGCTCGGTCCGCTTTGAGGAAAGTCGATCCTCGCGTCGTCCCCGTCGTTTTGGTCCGCTCGGTTCGTTAATCCGGTGAGTTTAACTCACTAAATCTTGATTAGAGGGTTAATGATTCCCTAAGTGTGCTTAGTCTAAGTTAAGTAAGTTTAGGTGGTTAGATTAGTTTATTTGGTTGATGATTAGATTATGGTGTTTAATTAAGTTAAAGTGTGTTTAGTTTAAAGTTAAGTATGTTTATATTAATATAAGCTTTGATGTGACTTAAAGGAATTTGTTTTTGATTTATTTAAGTATTCCGAAATTATTAAATAATTTAATAATATATATTTATTCGGAATTATTAAAATATTATTATTTAATTATTTTCGGAATAAATTTAATTATTTATTAAATTCCGAAAATTTTGTCAAGACCCTAAATTCTCATAATTTCGTGCTTAGGTCATTGTTGTGTAGTTAGATTTTGAAATTGATGATTGGATATTATAAATTGAGTGTGGATCGTGAAAGATATGGATATTATCATTTAATTAATTTTCGCAATAAATTTAATTATTTAATAAATTCTGAAAATTATTTTGGAACCCTAAATTCTCGAATTTCGTCTTTGATCGCCTTTGTGTATTTAGAATTTGAATTTGATGAATGGATGTGGCAAATTGAGTGTTGATTGTGATAAATAGGGATTTTATTCATAAAAACCCAAGTGTCGGGTTTTAATGTAAAAATTGGACTTTCAATATTATATTAAATAGTGGGGTTTGAAAAAGTGAGATATTGGTTTTCTGGATCGAAATTAACGTGCCCCCACACATGTGGTTAATTTCTGGACTATTTTTAGTACGAAGAAAAGTGGCCGAGACCACCTGTGGTGGTGGCGTAGGTGGTTGAGCAAGGGAACTTTTCACGAGAGGTCTCAAGTTCGATCCACGGCGTCGTCGTTGCTTGCTAGCCGCGACTTGCCCGGGGTGCGTGGGTGGTGGTTTCTGCGTGCCTCCCGGGGTTTACTCCCCGGTTGCCGACCGTGCGGCGGGTTCCCGGGTCACAAAAAAAAAAAAAAAGTGGCAGGGATCACTATTTTAAGTGGAAGCATTGAGTGAAATGCAAAGTGTCCCGGGCCGAATATGAATTGTTTTGTGATAATTAAGAGGAGATCGTCCTGGGCTGTTGAGCCGGACTTGCCCCTATATGGGATGCCCACGCAGTGGTTGCGGGTCGCAGTTGATTCTGGGCCCATGCTCCTTCGGGAACGCCGTCGACGTACTGACGAAGCCGCGCTCCATGGGGGGAGGCGATGCCTGGCTATATGCCAGTAGATAGCCGAACTGCGAGTAGGCTATGCCCTTGTGTGGCGATGAATAACAATTGGAATGCATGTTGAGTGTTGTTGATGTGTCGGATTATGGGACGGAATTGTGTGGCATGGAATGGAACATGTCATAACGATTTAGTCTTATAATCAGGACCCCCGCAGTTGTTGGTTATATGAAAGTGAATGCGTTCCGGTTGTTTAAGCTCTTATTACTGCATATGATTGAGTGATATGAACTGTGCTAACCTACAGGAAAGAATTGAGGCGAGGAAAGTTCTCTGTGTGATGTGGCTAGGCCACCCTTGGGCGTATTTTCTTTCTAATATGGGTTTAGGGGGTTGAACTTGCTGAGACATTGTCTCATCCCGGTTTGGGGATTAAAATTTCAGGTCCTTGGTGGACGGAGCGGCTAGATAGCTTTGGTTGGCCTTGAGGAGTTGCAAAGGTGAAGTCATAAGGATTGGAGTACATGTCCGATTTGTAGGTTGTAGGACAGTTCATTTTCAAAAGCCGGTCTTTTGTAGACTTTTGGCCGTAGACCTCTGTTTGTAATTCTGTTGAATTATGAAAGTGTTATGTTGTGGTTTTGCTTCCTGCTTTTCTATCCCAAGTTAAATGTTGTTAGGGGATTTGTTTCGCTTCCGCATGCGTAATAAAAAGAAAATGGGTCGGTGACATATCTTGGGATGTCGCATATTTGATCGACCGCAGTGGGATGTGCGCGCGTTCGGGGTTCGGGGCGTGACACACTAGTACTACTGTTAGACAAGCATAGATAAATATCAGTAGCACCTACTCTAGTCACATATGTGACAGATAGAAATGGATCGTATTGATGATGTAGGTCTCCTTTTATGGCCATTAGATTCTAGACGTTTATAACTATGTTTATAAATCTTAATTTCGATTGTATTTCAGTGTCCTACGAGGAGTGAGTTTGGATTTTGGAGTCTTTGTTTTAAAAGCCCAACTAGCACAGAACTCATGCTACGCATGGCTCCACGGCACACCAATTGTCGCCATGCATAACACTGAAAAAGGACGAATGGAGAGAGATAGATAATAGATAAAATTTTAGGAGAGACAATAAATGAAAACTTCGATCCTTTTTTTTTTTTTTAGGGGGAGGGGCAGTGAGAGGCGGTTAACTAAACAATAGACGGTGGAGACTTCAAATTCTTGTTTCGTCTATGAGTTTGCTAAGGTTAATTAGGCTTTATTTGTTTCCACGGAAGACGTGATATTTATAGAAAATATTTTTTAATAATTCATTTTTTAAGAAAATGACAACATTTATTCATTTTTATTTTTTATTTTCTTTTTCTCTTTCCTTCGCCAATCGCCAGTCACGACGATGGTTGACGATCGGCAATGGGTGAGGAACAAGCTCACCCAAGGCTAGCAAGGCTCGAGCTCCCTAATTCTGAGGAGTCGAGTTGAGCTAGCCTTGGGTGAGTTTGAGTTCGCCAAAGACCAACAATGTTGAGCCCTGCTAGATTGGCAAGCCAATGCCTTAATAGAGATCGACGAGGCCTAGCCTCGCCAAATCAGCGAGCTCGAGCCTCACTAGCCTTGAACAAGCTTGTCCCTCGCTTGTGGAACAAGGTCGGTCTTCGGCCATTGCTATGGTCGACAACAAGCTAAAGAAGAAGAAAAAAGAAAAGAAAAATAATTAAAAATTTCATATTAAAAAAATAGAAAAAATAGAAAAAAATAATTAAAAGGAGTGCATGAAGGAGAACTTGCTTGGTCTTGGTTAATAGAAAGGGGATGGAGAATGATTTTGAAATGGTTTTCTCACTTTTGAATGTGTTTTTTTATTGACGGAATTTTTTTTTCTTAATTAGCTTGTTTCCTATAATCCAAACGGCAGAAAATCTAGAAATTTTTTTCCCAAAAGTCTTGGTAAGTCGGGTTATTTTTTCTCTTATTATTAATACGGGAAGAAGAGATTTCTCTATTTTTGTCATAATAATTCCAAAATAATAATAGAAAGATGCCTTGCTATTGCAATCCTAATCAACACTCGCATGCGGTGGGAATGTTGGATGGTCTTGGACTTCTCTCACTCCCAAAAGCCCAAAAGCTAGCTCAAATGGTGAAATTTTTCCTTTCACTTATAAACTAATTACCGGCCACTTTCACTAATCCTAACAATCTTCCTCTCACATATCAGACCCTAGGTCATATTGGCAACAACTTGTATCTCCAATGTGACCATTAGGTATAAAGTTATTGGTAAGCTAGGTTCTTATGTCAGTTTTGGGTGGTCTTAGATTTCCCTCACCTCCCAAAAATTAGCTAAAAGGTGAGACTTCCCTTATATTTATAAACTAACCACTAACTTTTTTCAACAACCGATATGAAATAACCTCAACAAGAAAGGTGAAGACAAAGTCAAAGAAGAAGGCGATAAGCGATGGAGGCGAAGTAGTGATGGCATGGTGTGGCATGTGCATGGTGGGGACGTCGTGGAGCTGCAAGCACATCTTGCAAACCAGTGCACCGCCATGGGGATTGTTGGCGAGGCTTGCCCTACAAGCTTTCACTCTAGCTGCTTGAGTGCCACCCCAAGTAGCCCGATCCTTAGCTTTGTCAACCTCAACCAAAGCAATGCGAGAGCCTGTACGCCCACGCTACTCAGTGGGTGCTTTGCGTCGTTCGGTAGTTGAGTTGTGGTTGATGATCAAAGATCAACTCCTTTTCCTTCTTCTACCTTAGTCTTTTAGTATTGTTATTGAAAATAATCGGTGCACCACCTCATACGGCGAAATCATGAACATGAATTACCCATTTTGGCTGAAGAGCGATCTAAAAGTTTGCGGTGACCCTAACTATGAGCTAGCTTGTGTATTAATCACACCATTCTTGAATTGTACTCGGGCAAATACTCTATGCGGTGCATCAACTATACCAACTACATAATTAGGGTGGCCTCAAAAAAATTACATATACAACAATTATAATTTTTACACGTGACTTTTTATAATCGAAAAGGGAGATTCGAAAATATGAAGAGTAGAGAAAGGCCTTGCACATTCTACGCATCGTTTTGTGCGCGAGATTTCACGAATATCCTTTGCGCATTTAGCATTTTTGCCTTTTTTTTCTTTGTTCTCGGCCTGAAGTCTAGGGGTGAGCATCGATCTAGGGTTAACCCTGGACCGACCCTAGACCAGCCCAACCCTGCCGATCCTAGTTCGGTTCCCAGAGAGACTAGGTTGATCCTTGGTCCTAAAATTCCTGAACCAACACTATGCGGATTGGTTCTCGGTCTTAAGAGTTCAGGGTCGATCTAACCCAGACCAACCCTCGCTAGTGGCTATATATATATATTATTTACAATTTTTTATATAACGAAAATCTTAAAATAAACGGCATTAACAACATTAAATAACTATTTAGTGAGTGATTCAAGTAATTTTACATTGTTCTTTAATAATTTAGATTTTAATGTCTCTTACGGTGTCAACTGTCATAATTTACAAATGAGGAAAATGTTTTTGTGAGGAGTCCTCACGGCGTCCAAAAGGGCATAAATAGCTCCTTATGGCATCATTCTCCAGTACTCATTCTCTTCTATCTTATTTGTCTTCTTAGTATTCAATTTGCCAAAATCGAGAGAAACAACTTCTCCACTCGCCACTCAACACTCGCCTCGCTGGCTTTGGGTCACCCGTGCCGCTTGCTGCTCGATGCTCACTTGGCTTGCTCCCCGCTCGACACTCGATGTTCACTCTGTGCGACGGTCACCCCACTGGACCCTCACCGCTTGCCTTTCTTAGCTGACCTCGCTCTTCATGGAACCCATTGGATCAGTCCGGTCCTCGGTTGCCATTTTAAGAAGTAAAAATGAAATAAAAAATTATTGGTTAGTGTTGCGACCTAAATTTCTGGTGCACTACCTAAGTTTAGGCTAATGGACTACTAAATCTTTAAACTTAGCTCGGACTCTCCCAAGCTTTACCAATTCGCGACTTAGGTTTCTGTTTTTTAACATGCAAATGAATTTTATCTAGGAGTCACCACTAATCAGTTTATGGTAGGTCGATTAGACACCTAAATAAAATAACGGGAGAATCATTTTACTCCTACGAACCAGAGACTAAGGGTATGAAGACTTGGTTACACTAAATTTCTTTGATGCCCTTTTGATACCATTTCTTTTTAATTTTCAAAATGTTTTTGCAAGCAGCTTGGATTTATTTTAGCTTAAATTTCTATCATGCAAATGGGTGATCACACGAGTACTCAATCATTATTAAACATTCAATAAAATAAATTGCATCAAAAGAATTAAACATACAAAGCAAACAATTATTTTTTGGATTTTCTTGAAAATTAGAATTCTTTTAAAAAAATGCATTTTTTTAACTAAATGACTTAATCTTATTAATATGCAAATTCTAATTAAATAGGCCTATTATGCAAACTAGTTATTATGCACCTCATGACCTAAATTCACTAATGAACAAATTCTGATTAAATGATCCTATTATGTGAACTAGTTAACATGCACCTAGTATTTTTGTATTTTGTTTATTGAAATTCAGAATTAATAAAAACTCTAATTAAACTATCTAAAAATGGATAATTTTCTAATTTACTCTAGGGATTAATTTGACTTAAACCCTATCCTATCTTAGGAAACTATTTTTTAAAATGAAATAATTAAAATGTGCGAACACTATCTAAATATTAATTTAGGTCCAACCCTAACCTATTTCTAAAAATGCAACCCTAAAAATGTAATCCTAAAAAATTCTAATTTACTAAACCTACATGTCCAATTTACTAAACCTATATGCTCATGCAGAATTTTGATTTTTTGATTTTTTTAGTTTTTTTAAAAGATAAGTAATTATTAAATAAATATTAAATCTAAGCCATCAACAAAATAAAGGATTAAAATAATCGAAAAAATAACCTGTTGTCTCACTGGTCAAATTAATGGTTATCATAACCCTAATTATCATGACAAAGAGATCAAAATAATTAAAAATCTGATCCGAAGTCTTACGGATCAAATTAATAATTATAATGATTTAATAATTAAGATTCTACCAAAAGTCCAAACATTAATATAATTAAAAAAATAATCCGATGTCTCTCGGATTAAATTAATAATCACATTAATTCCGGACAAAATCCTAGCGGATAATGCCTACAAAATGCACAAATATTAACATTAACAAACCATATTCTAACTTAAACAATAATAACAAAAATAAAAATAGAGGATAATAAATAACATATATAAAAAAAAAACATTTGGAGGGAGATTTTGGAAATTTTTGAATAATGAAGCATTTTTCTTGTTAAACATATCTCCTCATTTCAAAATTCAAAAAAATTAGTTGTTATTTACCTAAATGCAATGCTATGGAATGCTTAATGTAACAATTAAATAGCATGGTCAAAATTAGGTGTCAACAATTAGTCTCAGATTGACTTTGAAACCGGACCAAATCCATTGGGTCGGTCCGATCCTCAATCTCTTTTTCAAGGAGTATTAAAAATGAAATAAAAAAAAATTATTGGTTGGTCCCGAGTTGACCTTGGAATCGGACCGAATCCACTAGGTCGGTTCGGTCCTTGGTCTCAAGCTCAATAGGGTCAGTTCTCGGTCCCAAAAATTGAGAACTAGCATTGTGCGGGTTGGTCCTAGGGTTAGGGGGTGAACTGGCCCAACCCGGACCATGCTCACCCCCTACTGAAGTCTCCCTTTGTGCTCATCTTGTATGTTGACCGACTTTTGACTTTCTCAACAAATCCCAATTTTTTCCTTCTCTCACACGTCCCATTTAGTGGTCGCTACATCCCAAATCACTCACTTCCACACAAATTAGTTTCGTAGTCGGAGATTTTTCCTTCCCTCTTTATGTCAAGAAACAAAGCAACTGAATCCTCTCCATCTTCATCTATCTCTTTTGCATCTACCCATTGAGCATTAGATTTTCCTGCTTGATTCGTGTTCTCTCCTATTGACTAACCAATGCCCAAAGATCAACTCCTTTTTCTTCTCTTTCTTCTTTTGTATTAGTCTTTTAGCGTCGACTTCGAAAATAATTAGTGCACCAACTCTTGTGGCGAGGTCACGAACATAAGGTATCTATTTTGGCCGAGGGGCAATCCGGAAGCCTGTGTTGACCCTAACATGAGTTAGCCTGCTTAAATAATCGAACCATTTTAATTTGTATTCGAGTAAGTACTATGTACAACATCGACTATACTAACTACACGATTAGGATTGCTGATGTAAGGATGACAAAAGGCAACTGTTCTCCTCTTTCTCTCCACTCTTTGTCACGCCACAACTTCAGCAAACATGATCCGTTTAGTTGTAGCGGATACAAGTTATACAAATTCTATGGTCGAGAGTCATACAAGACTGTTTCGATCATGAATTGCACAAAGGCTGTTGCTTCTTGGTTTTACATTGACGCTTCGTCATGCCTTGATGGGATCGAATTTTCCAATTTTTCTAGTACAAGAAGGTGATTATACGTGATGATCAATGCGAATGCCTCGAATGTGGAAACCGCTTGCACTATAGAGCTTCTGCCAATGATACCATGAGGGGTTGATGGCGATAATCTTCGGTCCTATGCCCAAATCCATGAACAGATGGTTTATGGATTTGAGCTTCCATGGCTTCTAGTGGCGGGTAAGATGCATTGCCAACATCATTTTTGGTGGGACTCAGTGGCAAATGCCAAATTTGGCGCGGACCTTCTTTTTTTTTTTTTGGTGAATAAAATTTTGAATTTGTTTAGTTTTCTTAAAATAAAATAAAAAAGGTGGGAGGATATGTCCACTCAAAATCTTTGAAATTTGATCTAAACTAGAAATTGAGCTTGGTCATACGTATATCTTTTCACAGCCCATGTAATTTGAAATACCCATTAAGATCAAATAGTTTGGTAAATGATGCTGTGGTATTTTATACGTGTAATAATAAATTCATTTTTTATTTATTAAATTCGAATTCAACCAACAAATGTTTATGAATTGAACCAATAAACTAACTGCTTGATTTTGGTCTAAATAAGCGTCTTTTGAATTTCTTTAACTTTCACTTGTCACATATTCACTTTCTTTTGCAGGAATTTCCGGCTATTCGTTTTTTGCAGGAATTTTCGGCTGGGTATTGTTACTTTATGTCATTGGTAAAATTACAACAATCTTCTCATTATGAGTTGATTTGATGTTTCTAAATGCAAACAATTTAACACACCCACAATTTTCTAACGTAGCTGTGAAATTCATCTTGGGAGCCTCATGGGTGATGATTTTGCTAATACGCAAAGGGATGGGAAGACACTTGGCAATGGATGAAAACGTTGAAGAATTTTTGCAAACCAATAATAATTTCTTGCTGAAAAGGTACTCTTTCTCAAACATTAAGAAAATCACGGCCGGCCTTAAGGAAAAACTAAGCAAGGGAGGTATGGTTCTATTTATAAAGGAAGACTCCGAGCGGCCACGAAGTGGCAGTCAAGATTCTAAAGAAGGGGAAATCGAATGGACAAGACTTCATCAGCAAAGTGGCCACCATAGGAAGAATTCATCATGTTAATGTGGTTGGACTCATCGGTTATTGCTTTGAAGGCTTGAAACAAGCTCTTCTCTACGATTTCATTCATAGTGGATCCTTGGATAAGTACATTTTCACACGAGAAGAGGGGAATTCTCTTGTTTGCAACGAAGTGTACGAGATTGTTCTTGGAGTGGCTAGAGGGATCGAGTATCTTCATTGAGGATGCAATATGCAAATTCTACACTTTGATATTGAGCCTCACAACATTCTTATTGAAAGGGATTTCATCCCAAAAGTTTCTGACTTTGGGCTCGCTAGATTGTATCTAATGGACTACAACACCATGACTCTGACTGTTGCAAGAGGAACCCTGGGATACATGGCTCCGGAGTTGGCCTTCAAGAACCTTGGGGGCATTTCTTACAAAGCTTATGTCTATGGTTTCAGCAAATTGGTGATGGAAATGGCTAGTGGGAGAAAGAATTCAGACGCGATTGCAAAGTGTTCTAGTCAAAGTTACTTTCCTTTATTAGTTCATGACCAACTTAGTGAAGGATTGGACATTCCGATGGAAGAAGCAAGCGAGGAGAATAGGAGAATAATAAAGAAGGTGATAATAGTTGCTCTTTGGTGCATACAATTAAATCCTAGCAAATGTCCTTCGATGCACAAACTCTTGGAAATGCCCGAAAGAGAGGTAGATGATCTACAAATTCCTCCCAAGCCGCTCTTTTATCCAATAGAAATGTCAACAAGGGATGATGGAACTTGGACTGACAATGGCAAAGATACTAAATTCACTTCATCTACTAGTAAAATAACTTATGAAGAATATCATTTTGAGCATATTAGCACTAGCATTACACAAGTATAGTCACATATCAAAACCATTTGATCACGTGACATATGTGGCAGAATGAAATGTGGTATTGATGATGTTTCCCACGTAGCTCCCTCTCTTGGCCATCACCATATTGTATAGGTTTATTACCTTTTTTTTCTTTTTTTATCATAACCACGCCCATATCATGCTTTAGCATTATTAGTTGAAGATGTCATTGGTTATATAATGTGGACTTTCGGATCCAATAGAAAATCTAGTGAGGACTTTCAGCATAGTGCTATGAGGTACGAGTTTAGGTTCTGAAGTCTATGCTTAAAAATCTAGTTAGCACATAACCAGCTTTACGAATAATGTTGAAAAATGACGGATGGAGAGATAATAATGGATTTGGTTTGAAGGAAGGTGGGCTGCACTTCCCGACCTGAGTCCGAGTCAATCCTTCTTTTCGGCCTATGATATTGAGGGAGTACAAGACATAATTAAGAATAAGAATTTCGGTTTAAAGAAAGGGGAGTATGAGATAGTTACCTTGATAATAAATGATGGAGACTTCAATTGATTACGTAAAAATTGAACCAAAAATAGTGGAAGATATCAAAAGATGATCTCCTTGAATAACAATAATACATGAGATTTAAATTCTTATTTTGTTTATTAGGTTAACCATTAGGAGGTGGAGAGTTTGATTATCCGGATTCTTGAGATCGGGGTGGGGACATGTGAGTGAAGGAGTAGAGTTTCACAACCCACGCACAGCACACACAAAATGACTTATAAAATATACATATAAGATAGAATCAGACAAAAAAAAATATTGGGAGATATGACAAGATGTTCTCTCCCCGAAACAATAATACATTAGATTAATAAAATTCTTATTCTATTTATTAGGTTGCTAAAGTTATTTTAGTGGTAAATGTGCACTTATAAAAGGCTATTGCATGAGATTTGTTAAGGTTATTATGTTAGGAGGAAATGTTATTCAAGAGGCAAGAGGAAACAAAATCCCGCTTTGAGAATGGATGTGAAAGTTTACGATTTTTGCGAATTTAATTTTTCCATTTTGAAGATCGACTCTTGTTTTGGCTAGTAAATGTGCTCCATGACTTGAAGCCCAATAATCATACGGATTTCATGTGAGTATTGGATCGATAGTCATATAACTTCATTTGCATTTTTCTAATTAACAAGTGAGGAAAAAAAGAATCTAACGGTGCGTTTCCATCATTCAAAGTTTCCTGCTGTTTTCTTCTTTTTGGCTCTTCAAAGATTCCGAACGACACTTTTTAGATAACAGGCCCCCTAATTCGGGACATAGGGCGAAATGACAAAAAGTCCAGGGGACCAAATCCGAAATAACAAAAAGGTCGCGTCCTTGGATGAAAAAAAGTCGCCTCTCTCGTCGCTCTTCGCTTCCTTCCAGAAGTCTCTTTGCTTTAGCGAGGGAGCTCGCTTCTAGACTCAAACGCTCAAACGCGTTCAACTGTTAATTCAAAAATTAAGCAACCAAAAAAAAAAAAAAAAAAACTTGTAACATTCTAATTCTTGATTCCGATTCTCGTTTATCGTTCTCTCCCGCGATCTTATCGAGATCTCTCTGCTGTTTTCTGATTCCATCTCCACTCTCTTTTCTCCCGCGATAAGTTCCTCGAATCGCAGTCCCGACAGGAGGCGAAGACGAAGGCGACGATGGCGAAGAAGGCGATGGGCGGCGGAGGCGAGCCGGAGGCGACGCAGTGCGCCACGTGCGTGGTGGGGACGCCAGTGGAGCCGCAGGCGCAACCCACGAACCAGCACGCCGCCACCTGTGTTGCTGGCGAGGCCTGCGGCCCGTCAGCTTCCACTCCAGTTACATGCACGCCACCCTGAGCGGCTCGGCCTCCAGCTACGCCAACCTCAACCAGAGCGGCGGCAGTGGCGAGAACCCATACGTCCACGTCGCTCCGCTGAATGCCTCCGCGCCGTCCGGCGGGAGTGAGTACTATGGGCGCTTATACTTGGCGTTGGGAGTTAATGATTGGTGATTAGAGGCTTTTGAGAATGGTTTTGATGAGGCCGACGCTTTGCTGGGGTTTGCAGGTCCGATGGACAGGATATGCGGCGCGTTGAACTGGTGTGGGAAGAGGTTCGAAGATGCCACGCGAAAAGCAGAGGCGCTGCAGACAATGTCTGGCATTACCGTGAGTTCTCTCTACATTTTGTCTTGCTAAACCGGTAATATAGAATCAGATAGGAACATCAGTTCCTAACTGGTGAAGACATATCTGATTGATGATTGCTTGCTTGCATGTATTTTTTATCTGTTTCTGCAATATAAGCGAATGCTCTTGAAGTAAATATTCAATCCATAGAGTTTGGCACCTTGTTCTTCATTGACCTCGTATGTTCGGCATGGTGGCCTCATACCATTTTAGGAATCAGTTCAAATAAGCAGCCATCGGCTTCTTTAGCAGTTACCACCTAGGAATAACATACATGCTTCATAATCTGTGTATTCAATACGCCAATTAGCTGTTGAGTGGATCAAGTCCCTTGATTATTTATCTAGGGGAGCTTCAATTCTAGTTGCGCTGCTATCTTTGGCACTTATCTTTTGGCAATCTATGTCGATTCCTATTTATAACGAATTGCCAGTTGCATAACATGGCACTTCTGTGGAGGATATCTTGTTTTCCATAATTTTCTAAAGCCATCCAGACCCATCGGGCCCCTTGCGTGACTGAAGTAGAGGACTAGACAAATGATCATCTCTTGGCTCTTCGTCTTTTTCCCTGTAAAGGAGAAAAATTAGCTTTGTCCCGTAAGAGCAAGCACAGCAGCATTTGGATAAGCTTGGTTTTGGTTTGTTGTCCGTTCTTTAGTTTATTTGTGACTTGTGAGAGACAAAGCCCGTAATTTCTTTGATTCTTGTCTCCTCACGGTTTTCAATCGATGGAATTGGGATGTTAAGAACTCTATTTTTGCCTGACCTCGGCTGATTGGTAATTGTGCTATGTTTGTGTGAAACAGTTAGAACCAGTCCTAGCATCACAGACGCAGCAATGGCCCGACTCGCTCACGGGACAGAAGTGCTCGCAGAGAGGGGACAGGGTAAGGTATTTTAATACACGTTTGACATTTTGCCGGGAGAGAAGCTCGTGAAGGCATATGCTTGCTATCTATCCTCTTCCACTGGGCCTGTGCTGTCATTAGGACACTCTGAATGCGGTTAGTTGGACTTTTAGGAAAAGCATTTGGGAAAATGAAAAGGATTTTAAGTTAAAAGGGGTTTTCTACAATGCAAATTTTGTTTATTAAATTATAATATGAAGGTCCATTATGAAGTATGTTTGAGTAAAATAGTTTTGGAGCGATTATATTTACAAATGACTTTTGTAATTTAAAAAAAAAAAATTCATCAAAAGAAAAATAAAAAAGTTGGCTGGCGAGAGTAGGTGGTTGCCGGCGATCAAAATCGGTTGCCAATAACCGACATTTGAGGTTGCAAGAGCTCAGATGGCCCTCGAAGACAACTGGCGAGGGTTGCCTAGTGCACGACCCAAATCTAGGTCGCCAAAGGTTGCGTGACCTCATCGCGACCCAAGCTGCCTGCTTGCACGACTTCAAGCGGCCCTTCATGGAGGTCACGTGACTTAGATCTGTGTCACCACAACGTGACTCATGGGGGGTTTGTCGCAACTCACCAAGGTTGTGCGACTGGCCAATGACGGTCGTCGGGGTAGCTACAACCTCGTTGGCCTCTCTCCAGCGCATCACTGACCCATTGTAGCCATGCGCAACCACACCAAGCAACTCAACAAAGAAGAAGATGAACAGTGAATCACGAGGGCAAAAACGGAAAAATAAAAATTGAGTGAGGATAGTTTTGGAACAAAATTTTTATACTAAACCCTAGAGAGGCTTTGCGAAAATGCTAAAAGATCAAGACAATCTAGGATTTGCCTTAGACTTTTAGCCTTTCAAAGGCAAAGATTCCCCCAATGTGGGTTTTAAAATTTTTATCAAGCACCAAATATTTGGTCGAATGAGCTTTGGACACGCAAAGCTCTTTCTCAAGATAGGTTCTCAAGATAGGTCCCAAACGCACCATGTATCCGTTGAAAAAGAGTGGCATTTTTTCTGAATCATGATAAGTTTTTGATGCATTACAAATTCACAGCCTGAGTTATTATTTTCGTTACCCCCCTTCTTCTTCCGGGGGTTATATTAGCCTTATCATTATCGTTGCCCCTCTTGGGAGAATCTTATTTATCAAGTGCGCCCGCTTTAGAAAGACTATCGACCCTTAATTATCGAAATGCGACCATTCCTTCTTTTGCGTTAGCGGCAAAAAGATTTCACGTCTTGGTTTCTAAGTCATGTCACACGCAATTCACGTTCTCACGTTTAGCCCCGATAGGAACTCCAGCCTTGCGCGAAACCATAAAAGCAAAAACCCCACCCCAAAAAAAAAAAAAAATAATAATAATAATAATAATAAATAAATAATAATAATAATAATAATACTAAATAAACAGCAAAAAAGAAAAAAAGACAAAACAATAAATAGAGAGAGAAACGGGAGAGATAAAAACTCAGGGGAGGTTCTTGCTTCGTTGTGCGCACACACAATCGTAATCACGCTCAATCCTCCTCTCGCCTCCTTTCTTCTCCTTCCTCCTTTTCCCTCTTTGCAATTCTCATCCCGTCTCCGTCGCTTTGCTCCTCGCATTCCGCTTCCCTCTACCGTTCCCCTCCCTGCTGCCTCCATCTCGTCGACTGGCAGGTCCAACGCTTTGCAGGTGTTTGCAGAACCGATGAACAAGACATAAGACTCATTGGACAGATGTGAGAAGAGGTTCAAAGATGCTCCGGGAAAAGCAGAGGTGCTCCGCGGACAATGTCTGGCGTCACCTTGAGTTCTTTCTACATTTTATCTCGCTAAACATGCTGGTATGATCAGATAGAAATATTTTGGATTTATTCATGAAGACTTAACTGATAGATGATTGCTTGCCTGCTTCCATATATTTATCATTCTGTTTCTGCAATCTACGTTATTGCTACTGGAGTAATCATTCAGTCCAAGCAGTTTGGCTCTTTGTTCTTAATTGACTTCGTTTGCTCAGCACGGCGGCCTCACAACATTTCAGTCCTCTGGTATTGGTAATCAGTTCAAACGATCAGCCATCAGCTTCTTTTGCAATTACCACCTCGGAACTTAGATACTTGCCTTATAACCTGTGCATTTAATCTGCCAATTAGCAGTCGAGTGGATCAACTTTGATATGTGGTGCTATCTTCGGTGTTTGTTAACATGGCACTTCCGTGGAGGACGTGGTTTGTTTTCAATCATTTTCCAAGGGCATCAGGACCAGCTGGGTTCTTGGAATATAGATGAACATCATCTATTGGCCAAAGTAAAGAAAAATTAGCTTTGTCCTGTAAGAGCAAGCACTGCAGCAGTTGATAAGCTTGGCTTTGGCTTGTTGTCCGTTCTTCAGTTTATTTGGGAGAGACAAGCCCGTAATTTCGTTGGTTCTTGTGATGCTACGAACGCTATTCTTGCCTGACATTTTTTTTTTTTTTTGGGGTCAAAATTCTTGTCTAACATTAACTAATTGGCAATTGTGCTATGTTTGGGTTGAAACAATTAGAACTGGCCCCGCATCACCAACGCAGCAATGGCTCGACTTGCTCAGGAGACAATTGGGACATTGCCCAAAGAAAGAAAAAAAGAAGAATCATATTCAATTCACCGTGGCTGACACAAAACTTAAACTTTGTTCATTTCGTAGAAAATAACTTTTAAGAAAATATTTTTCAAATTTTCTAGCATTCGTTTTATAAAAATTAAACAAGTCACAGGAAACATTTTCCATCAATGGAAAAGTCTTCTAAAATACTGGAAAATGTTTTTCGCTTCTTTCTTTCACTTCTAAACCAAGCACTTCTTTTCACCAAATACATGTACCTTTTTTATTTTTTTTTAAAAAAAAAAATCAAAATTTTACTTATTTAAAAAAATTTCATTTTTTCTTTACTCTCTTTTCTTTCTTTTTTTTTTTTTTTTCCCTTCTTCTTTATCCGATTGGTGATTGGTGGCCTTGCCAAATCTAGTGACCTAGGCGGGGCGCAGCCTCACTTGAGGTCGCCAAAAGTCGGCAAGGCTCTAGCGATGTTGGGCGAGGCTTGAGCCTCCGCTAGCTTGCCGGTCTCAGGCGAGCTCGAACTTGTTGGTATTTGGCAAGCTAGAGCCTCGCCAACCTATGGCGAGGCTCAAGCTCGCCTGTGGCTAGCTACTAACAAAGGAAGAAAAAAAAAAAAATTAAATTAAAAATCGAATTAAAAATCAAAATAATATATATTGAAATGATTGTATGGAGGAAAAGATTTTCCTTACTAAGTGGTGGAAAATTTTCTACTTCATTTTTAAGTTTCAATTGAATATTGAAAAATATTATCATTTTCTTAAAAAATGATTTTTTGGAAAATATTTTTTAAAAGAGCTGGGTTTGTTTCTATGCGTCTTCAAAAAATATCCCTTCCACATCCATATGACCAAATACGCGTTGTCCAATTCACATCACCGTATCATACACAAAGTTTCAAAATCATGATTACATGTAGTGATCCGAAATGGGTTGTATATATGGCCATGCCCATTATGCAGTCAAAATATGCGTATCTCAAAAATTGAAAAGACATATAATTTTGGCCGTAATTATGATGTGTGGCTATCCATTGGAGCCGTCCAGTTGAAAGTTGATGGAGCAAACTTGGATTCGGTCCAATCATCCTAGATTTCGTGCCCTTTTTAAGTGATTAACTATGCTTGCGTCTTCATCAAAGCAAGCGAAACACAGCATTTTTATCAAATCATTTAGCGCAGCGTCTTCGTCGAACACAATATCTTCAGGTAATGCCTAAAGTTTTGAAATGAATCGCATTTGTACTGTTGCATTCTCTTTCAAATGTTTATTTTCTAACTTTCTTAACAAAGAAAAAGCTTTATCATTTGACCACGTATTGTTACAACCGTTTTCTTCCTACTTCCTCATTAATTGAAGAATTCTTGTGTACAGTGGACTTATAAAACAGTGGTTCTATACTTGGTTACTGCGAAATGTTATATAGCCTTTTTTGTATATCATAAAATGAAGTAAAAATCCCCTCTAACATCTTTCGGTTGATTATTCTAATAAAATTAAAATGGGGGACATCCAATTATTGCAAATAACCTAATATAGGTTGTCTTCTATGAATTGTGAAAAACCATAAATTTTCGAGAGTTGATAGAACTAGACTTCTTAAGTGCACTAAAATGCTTTATTCTAATTGAGTACTCCATTAATTTTCATTTGATTACTTTGAAATCTTTTTATTCTTTGGAATGATTTCAATATTGTTAACCAGTACAGTTCATGATATTGGTTATTTATTGTAATTCCAAAATTTGCATTTTAAGTTAGTTTCCATTCAATACACGTCATCATCAACATAAATATGAGGACGTCCATTCTTCAATCTCTCTAGACCTAGGCATGGATAATTAGTACATGGAGAAATAAATGTTCAACAATAAAAAGATTATCCATGTACGATGCACAACTTGTGGAGAAGTTGAAGAAGTTTCTTCACCTTATCTAATCTTTTTATTCTTTGGACCTATATTTCTACTCATACTGATTATCCATGCCTATATCTAGAGAAGTTGAAGAATGGTCATACTCATATCTACATCCACCATGATGTGTATTGAATGGAAACTAAGTAAAGATGCAAATTTTGAAATTACAGTAAATAACCAATGTCATGAACTTTACTTAACAATATTGAAATCACTCCAAAGAATAAAAATATTTCAAAATATTTAAATGAAAATTAATAGTGTACTCAATTAGGATAAAGCATTTTAGTGCGCACTGGGAAGTCTAGTTCTATCAAATCTCAGAAAACTTATGGTTCTTCACAACGCATACAAAACAACTTCTTACTACGTTATTTGCAATAATTGGATGTCCCCTATTTTTAATTTTATAGATTAATCAACTGAAAGATGTTAAGGGGATTTTTATTTCATTTTATTATTTATTATAAAGGCTAATGTCGTGATCTTAACTCGAGCTCTACCAAACCCATATCAATTTACGACTTAAGTTTATGTTATTAACATGCAAATGATTTTCGATTAGAAATCGTCACTATTATGTTAACCTTATTTTACCCTCAAGGACCATTTTAAAACTTCCAAATATGCAATCTAGGCTAAGATGCAATTTTAAGATGATATGCAACCTATCTAGGAAATTATCTTATTTCAAACTAGGAAATCTTATCTTAAACTTGCAATTTTATTCGAATTAGGAAATTACCATCCTGTCCAATTAGATTTTTAATTGTATTTTTTTAAACAATGAGGTAAATTGAATCAAATACTATCTATAGCAATCACATGGATATCAATAGAATATTTGATGACCACCCAAACATTCAAATTTGGATACGAATAAAATCGGCAAATCATATCCTAGATCAAATTGGCCGATTTTCCGTTCAATTGGAAGTTGTATCTTAGACATGAGATTGGCCTATCAATTTACCGTGCAATCGTGAGTCGTATATGAGATCGAGATGTGCAATCGCAAATCATATCTCGGATATCGGTCAATTGAAGCACATTGTTAATTTGCGGTTTGGCCTAACACATCAAAAAATATGCATAATTAGATATCAAATAGTTCAAATTAAGCGATAAAATAGAATATTGAAATTCGGATAGATTCTCACCAAATTCGAAATTTTTCACCTTTCCAAATCGGGATGGACGGACCACGGATCGCGACACAGCGGCGGTGGCTCGTGATTGAAGGACAGTGGATCGAACGGTGGCGCTCGGTCATGGAAGGTCGTGGCTAGGAAACGATGCAGGGCCTTCTCGGTTCGGAACAGATCAGCAGGGCAGGGACGTCGTCAACGGGGCGGCAGCTGGACAACAGATCGACGTGTGGTCTCGCGGCAGCAGCGTTGTTGTTTTAACGAGGCTGGCAGCGGGGCGGTGGGCCGTCGAGACTCGCTGTGGTGTCCCTGGAATCAATGCGGTAGCAGCGGGAACGCCGGATGAGACACCGGAAAGCTGCGGAGTGGGCGAGGACTGGTGTTGTGGATGTTGTTATCGGAGAAGTGACTTCCGAGATGTGAGAATTGCCGAGAGATAATGCCTCCGATTCACGTGTTTTAATCTCTACAAATCTCCACTCACCAATGGCGTCTCAAAGCTTCACGACCTCTTTTATTTTGGTTTCTTCTTCTCCGTGCTTCCACCGACCTACGGCCGTGAAAGATCTCCAGAAAAATTCTTTCTATTCTCTCTTCTCGATGAGTGTCTCTATTTCTGGAGATGGCTGCCCTTGTTGATAAGGACTTTACGGTAGAATGACAGATTCCCATCTATTCAAACTTCAACTCATGCGGATTTTTCTTATATCCAGAAGCCTGCACTCCCGAATTTCCTCCGTTTTTCATTCGATTCCAAAATTATTCAATCCCAATATCTCTCTTGAAGATGAAGATAAATAGAATCGAATTGATAATTCCAAAAATATTCAATCCCAATATCTCTCTTTAGCATTACTCTTCTCCCAGAATTTTTTTGTGAACGTTAGCATGTATTGACGAAGTGATAACTATAAATTGATGACCGACGATCCCATTACTCTTGTCCCAGAAATTTTTTTTTTTAAAAAATTCATTTTATTGCCGGGGGGAAATGTAAATTACGGAATCAGGACCATTGGATAAAAATATAACAAATCTCAACCATCGGATTATTTTAAAAGAGATAGTAACTTACGGACATTTAACAAAAACTAATGACTATATGATTGCCAACGTTATTATTTTTTTTGTCGTTGCCAATGTTATTGTTGACTAAAAAATTATGACATAAGAGGATAATTATTCACTGGTATGCCCTTTAAGTCTATGAATTATGGAGAAGTGTTACAATGATGGAGGTATGTTAGTAAAAATAAAAATAGAAAAAAGATTTACCAATGCATATCATTTATTTAATAACACTTAAATTTGAATAAATAATCCGCATGTCATACTTTTACTCACGCTTCATTTGTTTTCATATCATTTATTTTCAAGAATAAATAATCCGTGATCTTTACACGACGCTTCATATCTTCAAGAATATGGACATGTGTACTATACTCGGATGTATGAAAATGCATAAATCACGTTACAACTATATAAAAAGAAAAAAAAACGTTAGGGTTCGTAATTAAAAAACAATAAACATGGGAAAAGTTATTATTCTACTAAATTTTTAAACAAATTATTTTCAAGCCAGATGCATCATGCTAGTCTCTGCTGAAGGTTATACAAATGTCGACTATAAGGATCATTCTAAGCTTCCTGTGTCGGGGTGGGCTGGGCAAAAATTGCTTGTTTAATTCGTGCATTTAGTACCGACCGAAAAAAAAAAAAAAAAAAAAATCGTGCATTTAGCATTTTGCTTTTTCTTTCCCCCAACCCCTATCCAATGGGCCGATCCTGGCCCGGCTCAGGTTCACACTGAGCTAGCTGTTTAGAGTGGGCCGGCGGGCCGTGCCGAGGTCCATCGCAGTGCATGAAGTGTCTTCTTGTGCTTGTGCCGTACGCTGACCGGCTTTCGACTTTTAGGCCGATCATTCCCGCACTTTTCCGTCTCTGATGCGTCCCATTTTGGTCGCTGCAATGAGATCGTAGTCGGAGATTTTTCCTTCTCTCCTCGTCACTTCAAGAAAGAAAGCAACACAAATCATTCCTCTCACATCTCAACGCTAAAACACTCCACTTGTGGACAGTATATCTGCTATAAATGATTTGATTATCCCTGATTCTAAGTATAAATCCCTCCATTGGTATCAGAGCAAAAATGTCACTGGATCATTTGGATGGGGAAGAGGAACTAATCTTAATTTGATATACTCAAGTAAGATGCTCAAATATTATATACATGACATGTTAAAATATTGAGTCTAAGAAAAGATAAAATAGATTTTGGGATTCACTCCCAAATTAAATTAAAAAAGAAACCACAAGTAGGCTTGGCTCGAAGAATCACCAACATATTCATAAAATGGAGCTCTCTTATCATGTAATTATTGTTGTCGAGCATCGACGGGCATACTCTTTTTAGCCCATTCACAAATACCAACAAAAATATGCAATAAAAGTATCCAGGAGAGTCAAAGGATAATGTCAATAGAAATCCTACATTTATTTTTCCTAACAAAAAGATGTTTAAACTGCAAATATCTTAATTTTTTCTTTCCCTTTTTTTCATTTGATTTTTATATTTATTTATTTTAATTTAACGGGTGAAACCTATCATGAAGGCTGCACCGTTACTCTCATTTAAAGGAGCAACATAACTATCATCTTCTCATTTTCTAAAGCCAAATTCATCAAAAGTCAAGTGGAAGTTGTTAGTGCCGTGACGTGTGGGTGCTGTCCAAGTGGGAAGACATCATGCATAGAAGGAAGTTTCATGAATACTTCTCCACAGAAATTCTATGGCACTAAGATTTTTCCGCCCCTAATTAACCCCACAAGACCTGTCGCTTCAAGAAGACTTTGACTTTAACCTTTAAGAGTTGGAGCACTCTCCACCACCAACTCACTAGCAACTAAATTGCAAGATGAGGGTGGCATCACGTTTGATTTGTTACATTTTTAAGACAATATGTGATTTTTACATGGGCGACGCACCTAAAATGTACTAGGATGAATAGAACGGTATAAATGACGTTACATCTAGAAAAGAATTCAAAATTAGAAAAGTTGGGATTCATAATTTAAAAACAATAAATGGGAAATATTATTTATTCTGCTAAGATTTTCTTTTAACACTTCTGCATCTCTCGTACGTCCCATTTTTTGGTCGCTACACCACAAATCGCTCGCCTCCACACAATTGAGTTTGTTGTCGGAGATTTTTCCTTCTCTCATCGTTACTTTAAGAAAGAAACAGAGCAATACAAATCATTCCTCACATCTTTATTGACTTTTTGTTCCATAAAAAATTAGCTAAAAATTAAATCAGAGAATAGTAGGAGACATCAGAAGATGATCTGTCCCTCAATAACATTTATAGATTTGATTAATTAAATTCTTATTCCTTTTACTGGGTTGCTATGGTTGCTGGCGGCAAATGTGCACATGAAACGATAAAAAAGTTTTTCTTTTCAATTCCATCATTTGTAGCTATTACAGGTAAATTACGGCCCATAAAATTACAAGTGTAAATGAGTTACGTCCATTATGGTTAGAATCACAACTCATGAAGCTAATTCACTACCTACAAATGCCTCCAACTTTAAGATAATTTCAGGTAAATTATGGCTAAAATTGATAAATTTCAGATCAACACAAATGTTCTATTATGATTTATTTCTGATTAATGCCAAGTGGGCCTTTGGTTTTAGTGATAATGAATGCTTCTTTAATAAAATGTCATTCCGTGTAATCACACTCATAATGGTGCACAGTTTTAGTTGTTTGGACTGTTTTAGCACTTCAATTGAGAATCACATGCCTTTAGGTCTCGTGTTTTTTGTTCAAGGCTGAGAGACCAGAGTATAATCCTTGAGGTCTCCAGCTTCGGAGCTGGAATCCCTGGTTCAGCCCGACTATCATGTGCTCAAACCTTGAGTCTCCGTTCCGCCCTTGGTCTTCACCGTACCATGCTTAGGCAAAAGAAGCTTGATTTTGGGCGGTGGGGGTTCTAGGCCAGCCTCGAGGCCTTAGGATCTCCGGCTTTGGGGACTCGAGTTGACCTCGCCCTCCTCACACAGTCAGTGATAGCAAGAGGTGATGCGCTAGGACTATTCCATGAGTTTGGTGGTGATGGAGTATAATTTTGATGATCGTGGGATTTTATTAAAGGTTGCTAGGTAATTCACTGCCATATTTTTTTGGAAGAAATCCTATCATGTGAAGTGTTCCAGCTCCACCAATAGTCTTTCTTCTAAATGTAAAAACCGATGAAGAAGCAGAGAAATAAAATATCGCGAGAAGGAGAAGGTTGGAGATTGGACAAATGACTTCCACGGGAAATGCTTTGCTCGAACTCGAAACCCCAACGAACTTTCCCGCGGAAGGCAGCGACTTCGAATTCGCCTGCCAAATTTGAAAAGTTTCTTCCCTCTTTTATTTCGTTGTTATCTTTTAGTGGGGCTAACCATCTGCGCCTTGTCTGTTACTTGTACATGATAAATATGGAAGATTCCTACCCATGAGCTTGGTATATACAAGTAGTGTTGTCCGACACCAATGCGTCAACAAGAAGTAAAAGTTGCGTAACTTTGTTTACCCGAGATTTTGACTAAGACGACTTTGAAAGCCACAATAAGCCATGATTTTTAACCGAATTTTTAATCTAATTCCTTCAGCAATTTTTTTGAAAATGAGTTTCAGTGCTACCTAGTATCACTTCTTCGTCCACTGTATAATCAATATGGTCTAATTCATTCTCAGAACTTAAACAAAATTGACCATTTCATTAAGAAAAATATCCTCATGAGAGTTGAGCAGAATATGCCCTGAAGCGTTAAACCAAAAGCGTTTGGGGGTGGTAACTTTCCTGCAATTCAAAGCATTCAACATCACCGTTCACAATTTCATATCCTCTTCCATTAATATAAGTTTAATATAATATCAAATATTTTCATATAGTCCATAAACTATATTGAACATGTACAAAAAATTTAAGGATGATATTAAAAAAATTAAAAATTTAAGGATGACATTACATATTAAAATAAAATTTATTAATATATTGAATAAATTAAAATTTTGGGATAATAACCATTCGTGCAATCATCCCATATTTTTATTAGTACACTTTGAGTTTTGAATTGAGCACGAAGGTGAGTGTCGAGAATGACCCAAAGACGGACGCGCTTGTTGCGCGAGCATATTTGAATTTTGGCCCATCATTGTCGACGATGATGACACCTGTTTGCCACCTTCCCAAATTTTCTTCTGCGAGAATTTCCAGGATAGTTCGCAACCCATGATCTTTTCTTAACCTTTTCTTCCGATTCTCTGTTGCTTGTCTACGCACGTCGACCGACTTTGACTTATCCGTTGATGAGTCCCACCCAAAACTTCATTTTCTTCCATCTTGTGAGATTGGCCGGCCCATTGTTTTGATTCCCAATGGGGGCAACTAACAAGAGGCTACATCGTCTTCAAAAAGATCGTTCATTTGTTTATACTAGCTTTCCGACCTGGTTCAATTCGTGACTTGATAAATGCCATTTTCCTGTAATTTCATTCTGTCTAATATCTTCTTAATTGAAACCCTTTGCAAGTGCACACGCAACAAACATTGCAATGCCGAAAAACTAGCACTTGTTCTGTCGTTCTTTATACGAGTAGGAATCATAGAGAAAGATCCCTTCATGCGACAGTTTTACCAACATTTTCAACTAAAAGGCGATCCCAAGAACCGATATCCCACAAAATACGAGCTAGCCCCTAAGTATAATTGCACCGTTTTAAATTTGTTTTGGAGCAAGTAACATGTGCAATGGATTGAATACAAAAGCCACACAATCCAGCTCGCAAGGGCTAATTGCTTGTCTCTTTCTCTCCGTCCTTTGTGGCAACTTCGTGATGGTCTGAACTCTGTCAGACCATAACGATTGTGGCAATTCTCTGCAGACCATCGCTTCTCCTCACATGCCTAGACTTTTACACATTTTCCAATCAAATACCGAGACTTTTTTTAAAATTAAGTACCTAACTCTTCAAAAAAAAAAATTAACAGTATTAGGTGACGTGGCATTCCATTAAATTTCCATTTGTTGTACACTTAGGACACCAATGTGCCTCATGGAGTATATATGACATGGCAATTCGCCATGTCTAAAATATAGAATGATTGCACAAACAAAATGCACTGCTATTATAAATTGTGAGGTGTTTCTCCACTTTTCATATATCCAAATTGTTATTTTCAATCAGAAAAGGTCACATCTAAAATTTACACCTTTCAAACTTTTACCGATCTTTTCTTTATAGTTTGTTTGTCAATATTGTTAGCTGTTTCCCTAAGAGTATCCCTCATTTCATGTTAAGAAAATTCAATGATCACACGAAAGATATGGCACATAATCAATTGTCGTGCTATATATAATTAACATAAGAAAATATTAGTTTTCTTATCTTTCATGACTTAATCACATTTGACTTTTGCACATCTTCAGGAAAATATGTGATCTTAACACGCACAACACACGTGACATTGAACTACTACATAAGGAAAGGCTAAATCATATTACATATGAACATGCAATTTCAAAATTAGAAAAGTTGAGGGACCCTCGGGTACATGGCTCTGGAGTTGTCTTTGAGAACCTTGGAGGCGTCTCTTTCAAAGCCAACCTTGGAGGCATCTCTTTCAAAGCCAATGTCTATAGTTTCGAAAAATTGTTGATGGAAATGGCTAGTAGGAGGAAGAATGGAGATGCGATTTCAAAGTATTCTAGTTAGATTTACTTTCTTTTATGGGTTCATAACCAACTTAGTGTAGGACTAGAATTTCCGATGGAAGAAGTTAGTGAGGAGGAGAGGAGAACAATAAAGAAGATGATAATGGTTGTCTTTGGTGCATACAATGAAATCCTATTAACCGCCCTTCAATGCGCAAAGTCTTAGAAATGCTCGAAAAAGAAGTAGATAATTTACAAATATCTTACAAGCCACTCTTTTATCCAACAGAAATGTCAAGACGGGATGATGGAACTTGGAACGATGAAGGCAATGATACTATTATATCCACTCCATCAACTAGTGCAATAACTTGCAAAGGTTCTCCTCTTGAGTATAGTAGCACTAATATTACACAAGTACAAAGAAGTATCAAAATCATTTGATCCTATCACATATGTGGCAAATTAAAACATGGCATTGATGTTTCATGTGTAACTCCCCTTTCTTGGCCATCATCATATTGTAGATGTTTATGACTATATTTATGGATCTTAATTAGGCCGGATTTGTCCTTTAGCAATATCATATTAAAAATGTCATTGGTTGTCATTTGGATTTTTGGATCCAATATAAAATCTAATGATGACTTTTAGGATAATTCTATGAAGAGCGAGTCTGGGTTTCAAAGTCTTTGCTTAAAAATCTAGCTAGCACCCAATCCACTATTTGCGTGGCTTGATAGCACTCCATTGATCCCTACGTACATGTTGCTTCATGGTGTGCCAATTATCGCTACGAATAATGTTAGAAAATGATGGACAAAGAGAGATAATAAATAACTTTGATTTAAAGGCGAGGAAGTGCGAGATAGTTAACTAAACAATAATTAGTGGAGACTTTAAAATTTTGTAAAAGTTGAATCAAAGAGTATTGGGAGAGATCATCTCTCCCTTAACAAAGATAATACATATGATTAATTAAATTCTTACTATAATTATTAGTTCTAAAGTTTTTTATTGGTAAATGTCCTCTTAAAAAATGATATTAGTTTTCCTTTTAAGATTCAATGTCTATTCCAAACTAAATTTTATTCCATCTTTATTAAAATTTTTAAGTATTTTGCTCAAGTTTAAATTCATTTCATGTGCAAATAAGCCTGTTCAGTTTTCAAGATCACTATTCCAAACATTTCCTATTATTATTTTTAAGCTATCAAAATGAATGAATTAGAAATAATCGAGGGCAAAGAAAGTCCCAATTTAAGCATGGATGTGAAATTTTACGATTTTTGTGAATTTAATTTTGTCACTTTTAAGGTTGAGCTTTTTCAGCAGGTGAATGTGCTTCGTTTCCCGAAGCCCAATAATCATATGCGTTTCGTCAAAGTATTGGACTAATAGTCAGATAACTTCATTTTGTATTTTTTAATTCAGAAGGAAAAAAATTATAAAATAGTGAGTTTCATCATTTACAATCTTTTTTTTTTTTTTTTTTTTTTTGGGCAAGATACAATTTCTCTGTTTTTGGCCTCCAAAAATTGTAAAGAACATTTATAACAAGTTCCTTGATTTGGGATACAATGGTAAATAATGAAAAGTTTAGGGGACCAAGTCCAAGATAATGGAAAGATGCGTCCATGGATGCAAAAAATCACCTGGCTAGTGTTTCACGGCACTCCATCGATCATCACATTCTCAGTCTGATTTCGATTCTCGTTTATTGTTCTCTGTCGTCATCTTATTGAGGTCTCTCCCCTTTACAAATTCCATCTCCCCTCCCTTTTATTGTGCGATAGTTTCCAGAATTGCAGTCAAAATCGACACTTGCGTGGGGATGCCGTTGGAGCCATGGGCGTATCCCACAAACCAGCACGCCGCCAGATGGATCTCCGGTGAGGCTTGCCCCACGAGCTTTCACCTCAGCTGCTTGAATGCCCTTGTGATCGGCTCGATCCCTAGCTTCGTCAACCTCAACCAAAGTGGCAGCGAGAACCTGCACGTCCAAGTCGCTCCGGTGAATGCTTCCGTGCCCGTCTAGTAGGAGTGAGGACTATCAAAGTGTGTTTCACGTTTGAGGTTATAGTTTGGTTGATGATTAAGGCTTTTAAGAATTGTGTCGATGAGGCCTGTAAGAAGATGAAGAAAAGCAAAGAGATTGAAGAACTCGAGAATGGAGAGAATATTTTTATGTATTCTATTGTCTTCAATGAAAATGAATTGATGTACATCTTCAGTAATTATAATACAAGAGTAAGAGTAAACAAGGAAATTAATGATCCTACAAATCAATTTATTCTAGATCTAATCTTAATTGATCTATACAAATCAATCAAATATTCTGTCAAGATGCGTATCTTCCAACACTCCCCCTCAAGCTGGTGGCTTGTATATGTCTAAGACACCTAGCTTGTTCAGAAGATATGCATGCTGTCTTTGACATAAAGGTTTGGTGAAGATGTCTGCAGGCTGTTTTGTTGTCCCAATTCCTCTTGCTTCAATGACTCCTTCTAAGATCTTGTCTCGTGTAAAGTGGCAATCTACCTCTATATGCTTGGTTCTTTCATGCACTATGGGGTTTGTTGCAAGTTTCAAAGCTGCATCATTGTCACAGAATAGCTTTGTTGCCCTTTGTACCTATATTCCAAGATCCTTAAGAAGACCCCGAATCCATACTATTTGACAAGTGGTTTTGGCCATAACTTGATACTCCGCTTCAGCTGAAGATAGAGAAACAGTGGGCTGTTTGTTAGTCTTCCAAGAGAGTAAAGAATCTCCTAATTTGATGCAATATCCAGTGACAGATCTTCGACTCATGGGACAAGTTGCATAATCTGCATCACAATATGCTGTCATCTCCATGTTGCATTTTCTGGACAAGAGTATTCCAAAACCTAGACACTTCTTCAGATATTTCATGACTTTAAATGCAGCATTCAGATGTGATTGCTTCAGACTGTGCATGAACTGACTAAGAGCATGCACTGCATAAGAGATGTCAGGCCTGGTCATTGTTAGGTATATGAGCTTTCCGACAAGCCTTTGATAGCTTGAAGGATCTTCCAAAATGAAGTCATCTTCTTAAGAAGTTCCCTTATCATAATATGCGGTTGTCAATTTAGTGTTCTATTCAATGGGAATAACAGCTGGCTTGCAACCTGACAAACCTGTTTCTGAAATAATCTCCAATATGAATTTTCGCTGACTAAGCGAAATCCCTTGTTCAGAACGGGCAATTTCAATGCCAAGAAAGTACTTAGGCGCTCATAAGTCTTTAATGTGAAAAATTGCATGCATATACTTCTTAAATCTCCTATGGCAGTCTCATCATTTCCCATAATGAGAATATCATCAACATATATCATCAAATAGATGGATGACATATCTTCAGTTCGCGTGAATAAGGCATAATCATGTCCGGACTGTTGGAAGCCTGCTGTTGTAAAAGAGCTTGTAAATTTGGCATACCATTGCCTGGAAGCTTGTTTCAACCCATAAAGGGATTTTCGGAGGCGACACACTTTCTTCTCCCCTTGTCTCCGTAATCCCTAAGGAACATCCATATAAATTTCTTCATCTAAATCTCCATAAAGGAAGGCGTTGTGAATGTCCATCTGGTGTAAGGACTAGTCACGAACAGCTGCAACTGTCAAAAATGAATGTATTGTGACGTCTTTGGCGACAGGTGAGAATGTTTCGTGATAATCGAAACCTTCCCACTGAGTGAAGCCTTTGGCAACCAAGCGTGCCTTGAATCTTTCAATAGAGCCATCAGCTCGGTATTTGATCTTGTACACCCATTTACAGCCAATTGGTTTACAATTTGGCGGCAATGTGACAAGATCCCAGATCTTATTGTCAATCAAGGCCTGTAATTCTACTTCCATGGCCTTCTACCATCTTGGATCAGCATATGCTTCATTATAGCTGGTAGGTTCCTTATCCTCTAATAATCTACTGATACAGCATCTATGTTCTAATGACAAATTATGGAAGGAAACATAGAATGAACTGGATATTTGATACCTGGTGAGTTGAGAGCAGAACATACATAATCTTTGGTCCAGGTAGGAGGTCGTGTAGCTCGACTAGAACGTCGTGGAGGATCTACTCTCGGAGATGAAGATGTTGTTTCCCTGGTTGAAGCAGGAAAGGTTTCTTCCATTTCTTCATTAGCAGAAAAATCTGCAAGTGATTCCCTAAGACATTTTCTGGAACCTGATCCTCATCAGAAATAGGTCTTGCTACTGAAGGATTCATTTGCACATAATGATTATGAGTAGATAATGTTAATGGTATATAATCAAGATCCCGATCATTTGACACAGGGCGACGGGGAATGGTCACTATACCGGATTCTTCATGTGAGAGTGTTTTTTCATTGAAAGGAAAGACATTTTCATGAAATAAAACATCTCTACTTACAAAGAATTCCTTTGTAGATAGCTCCATGACTTTATATCCCTTCTGAAGGTTAGGATACCCCATGAATACGCAACAACGTGCACGAGGATCTAGTTTGTCTCGAGGGCCCATTATAGCTGCATAACAGAGACACCCAAAGACTTTGAGGTGTGTCCGCTCTAGTGCCTTGCCAAATAATACTTCAAAAGGTGTCTTCCCATTTAATACCCGAGTAGGCATTTGGTTGATAAGATAAGTTGTTGTAACAACACATTCTCCTCAATATTCATCTAGAATTGCTGCTTGAAATTTTAGAGCTCTAGCAACTTCCAAAAGATGCTTGTGTTTGCCCTCAACTACCCCATTCTGTTGTGGGGTGTATATACAACTTTCATGTTGAATTCCATGAGATGAAAATAATGAGATGCGATCATGGTTGAAGAACTCCCTTCCGTTATCAGTTCGGATCCTTTTAATAGACTTTCCAAATTGATTTTTTGAAAGAGTAATAAATGTCTTCAAATGAGAATAAGCCTGGCCTTTAGACTGCATTAAGAAAATCCATGTTGCACGAGAGCAATCATCTACTATGGTGAGAAAATAACGAGACCCATCATGATTCGCTATATGATAAGACCCCCAGATATCCACATGAATCAATGATAAAATTTCATTTGTTCGAGTATTCCCTAAAGGAAATGGATTACGTGACTGTTTGGCAAGGGGGCATATGGAGCATTGTGCATAAGGAAAGAAAATACTATGACCCATTCTTAAGTGCATAATAAAATTCTTTTCATTGGTAGTCAAATTACACAATGATGTCTTATTGAAAGATGCACTAGAAAAACTGAAATTACTTGGAAAATGTGTTAGGAAATAAAGGCCTTCAGAAAGACTACCCAAGCCCATTAGTCTGCCAGTCGAAAGGGCCTGAAAAAAGCATGTGTTAGCATCAAAGAATACCCGGCATGAATTCTCCTTGCATACTCTTGAGACAGAAATAAGATTAAACTAGAATTCCGGGACATAAAGAACATTCTCAAGTGTAATTTGAGGACTAAGCTTTACTGTTCCTGTCACATTCACATGTGTGACATTTCCGTTGGGTAATTTCATGATGACAAGAAAAATTAATGTCTCATTTAGACTTGTAAAAGATCCCTTATCACAAATAATGTGATCTCTAGCACCTGAATCAATAATCCATGCCTTTCTTGAAATCGAATTAATGAGGCAATGTGAGATACCTGAAAAACTTCCTCCTTTGTTTGAGGTTTCCAATTTTTGTAGAGCATGCATCAATTGTTGATATTGACCATAAGAGATAGGTTGGTCAATACTTTGGCTGGTAGGTCCAGTCACTTGATAGGCAGTTGATATTTTTTTCTCCTTTCCTTCGGACCTTCCATGTAATTTCCAACAACTGTCAATCATATGGTTAGAACGTTTGCAATAATCGCAAAACATTTTACCCTTTGCCTTAAAATGCAATCGGAAATTCTTTGATGACGTGGCAAGTATCTGGCCGACCACTCCTTTAGTCACGGAATCATATCCACCGTCGGATCCATCCACGCCTTCAAGGGCCAAGAAGACCGTCCGATCCACTCGCACGATCCGGCCCGTCCGATCCACGCCCACGATCTGGCCCGTCCGATTCACGGATTAGATCTAAGCCGTTGATGCCATCTCTTTTAAAGGAGCGGGCAACATCTCCTCCTCCGAACCTTAATCCGCCTCTTCTGTCTCTCTCTCAATTAGGGTTTTCGCAGATCCGTCTCTCCATTCGCCGCGGGCTGTGAGAGCGATGCTATCGCCGTTCCTTGCATGCTCCGGTGACGCGAGATGTTGGCTCTCCTCCTGCACAGCCAACTGGTAGATCCGTCCGATCGGAGGGACAGGGTCCATGGCCAAGATCTGTGAATGAAAGGTAAAGTAAGTCTCGTTCAAAATCAGCAAGAAACGCGTAGCCTTTTCCCTTTCTTTGATCGAACGATATTGCTGTAAAGTGGATTCTAGTCCCTCGAGCTTTTCCTCGATGACTTCCGGTCCGTTCCACAAAGACGATAGCTTGTTGAAACAAGCCGTGACCGTCATGTTCCCCTATTTTAAATTGCTCAGTTCTTGCATGAGTGAAATTTTTTTGGCACGGACGAGTTTGTCGTACATTTATTTTATATTCTCCCACATCCTTTTAGCGTCTTCTATGGGTGGAAGTCCGACTGTGACCTCTGGGGAGATGCAGTTGCCAATCCAGGTTCGGACGAGCTGATTGCATTTCCTCCAATGTCACGCCAGGCGCTTGTCCGAAAGAATAGCGATGGTCCCGTCAATGAATCCATCCTTGTCTTTAGTCACCAGCGCTCACCGGAATTCTTGCAACCACCTGGAGTAGTTTCCGTGCCCGGTAAGTTGCTGGCTGATTAACTTTAGTTCAGGTCCGTCGGTGGTGGAAACGAACAGGGGGTCGCCGGATTCTGGCCATCCGGTGAAAATCGATCCTGGAAACGGAAAAAATCCGGGTGAGAAACTAGGGTAGGGATTTGCTCCCATACCCGGATTCGAACCGGCTCCATGACCCGCATCTATTGGCCCCGTATTTGCTCCACCCGACCCGTTGGTCACGCTTGCCCCGCTTATGGTTGGTGGGCTATCGGTGGGTTGGCCAGAGGCCCATGGCCCTTGAACTCATGGCGATGATGTATTCGAGCTAGGCCCAAGCAACCATGGGTTGGGCTACATCTGAAACAGTGGCCACTGGTAAGGATGGCCCACTATTGGTTGGCCCAGAATGGGTTGAACCGAGTAGGGTTGCCCCAGAATTGACTGAGCTAGAGATTATAACTTTCTTGAATTTGAACAAGTTGTTCGTGAGATCTGGCGGTGTCTCCAGCGGAGATAGTGTCCCGGCTTTCTGTAGTTTGCACGGGAATTTTCATCCTGCGGATGCTCATTAGAGACTGAAGGTAAGTTATTTGTCATGGTAGAAAAAAATACTGAGATGTCAATTTTGTTCAGGATTGACGATCTCGACAGAAGGAACGAAGAGAAGGTATTTGGAGCTCTTGACAGAGGACGAGATAAAAAAAAGGTAGATAAGAGTTTTGAAGATCTTGACGAAGGACGAGATAAAGAAAGCGAAGCAAATTAGAACTTCATTACTGCTTTGATACCATGTAAGAAGATGAAGAAAAGCAGAGAGATTGAAGAACTCGAGAATGGAGAGAATATTTTTATGTATTCTATTGTCTTCAATGAAAATGAATTGATGTACATCTTTAGCAATTATAATACAAGAGTAAGAGTAAACAAGGAAATTAATGATCCTACAAATCAATCTATTCTAGATCTAATCTTAATTGATCTGTACAAAAATCAATCAAATATTCTGTCAAGCTGCGTATCTTCCAACAAGGCCAACACCTTGCTGGTGTTTGCAAGTCCGATGAACAAGATATGCGACGAGACGAACCGGTGTGGGAAGAGATTCAAAGATGTTATGTAAAAAATAGAGACATTTGGAGACAATGTGTTGACACCTATATTTTGATGATTCGTTTAATTATTCATTATATGGAAAAATTGGGGATCAACCTCGACCCCTAACAAAAATATCTTTTTGTAATTGAACTTAATTGGATTAAATAAACTACGCCCGCAAGTGAAGCAAAATTCGGCCAAGCTCATGGAGCGCGCATGGCAGAAAATCACGAGGAGAAGGGGCTTATTGAGCTATAATTAAGTGAAATCAGCCTATTAGAGTTTGATTAGTGAAAGGCCTTGGACCCAGAGTGTGCTTAAGATCTGCTGAAGGTTATACAGATGTTGATTGTACATACCATTTCGGAAGAGAGGGAAGAAGAAATGAACAACCCACGCACCTGTGCTGTTGAAGAAAGAGAAGCCCCTCATCCCAGACCTGATCTTACCCAACGAGCTGCTAGAAGACCTCTATCTTCGGCATTGGGCCACGCCCCATCCAGAGAGACGACGGAAGTTGGCTTCGGCTCTTGGCAGACAAGATCTTCTTCTTTTGGTCCTCAACATACAAGATCAAGACCTCGGGCTGCTATTGCTTGTGTCTGCAGAGATTCTTTTGGTAGAATTCGAGATGGGTTTGCAAAGCATATTGAGGTAAGTTCGGCTGAGCAAGTGGAGGCCGTCGCTTTGGTTGAAACCCTAGATTTTATCTCTGCAAACCTAATCCCGAATTCCCCAGAAAAAGAAATACTTCTTTGATTTGATTGTCGGTTGCTGGTGGAGAGTCTATTGTCGTCATCTACTTTAAATTGGTCAGTGCGACCCCTTGTGGACCAGGCCAAGCACAAATTGGAGACTATTTCGGGTCTTTCTTTAGCTCACTGCAGTAGGAATTCTAATCGGGTTGCTAACTGGGTTGCAAAAGCCCGACATTTTGATTTTCTTCCTAACAACTGGACGACTAGTCCCCCTTCTGCTCTTTTAGATTTACTTTGTACTGATGCTCATGCTGTATTAGCTTCGCCTATTATCTAATATTATCAGCTTTGTTTCTCGTCAAAAAAAAAAAGTAGAGTTATTAGTGCCATGACGTGTAGGTGTCATCCAAGTGGGAAGACGTCGCGCCCAGGAGGAAGTTTCATGAAGACTTTCCGTGGAAATTCTATGGCACTGAGATTTTCCCCGCCCAATTAACCCCACAAGGCCTATCAGTTCAAGAAGACTTTGACTTTGACCTTCTAAGAGTTGGAGCACTCTTCACCACCGGTAAACTCACTAGCAACTAAATTGCAAGATGAGGGTGGCATCGCGTTGATTATTTGTTACATTTTCAAGATAATATGTGATCTTTACATGGTCAACATGCCTAAAATGTACCGAGACGAAGGGAATGGTAAAAATCACGTTACATCTAAAAAAGAATGCAAAATGGGATTCATAATTGAAAAACAATAAATATGGGAAAAATTATTTACTCTGCTAGCATTTTCTTTTAACATCTTCAAGATTAAAAAGATTTTATTTTCAAGCCGAATGCGTCACGCGAGTCTCTCGTCAAAAGTAAAAGTCCAAGTAGATCGTGTGTTAAAATCTACATAAAGTTATCCAAACATCAACTGTACGCATCATTCAGTACACAAGATTCAATGAATATTCTTCATGCATTTAGCATTTTACTTGTCTTCTTCCCAACCAACTACTATCCTCTGGGCCAGGCCCGGCCCGGCCCGGCCCAGGTTTACTCTAAGCTTGCTGCTCCAGTTGGGCCGGGCCGGTTCGACGTCCATTGAAGTTTGGGTTCGCCATGGTGCATAAATTGGCCCCTTGTGGTTGTTCCTTAAGTTGACCGGCTTTTGACTTTTCAACCCACCATTCCCACACTTTTGTTTATCTCGTCTGTCTCAATTTTTTTGGTAGCTACACCACAAATCGCTCGCCTCCATACAATTGAGTTTGTCATCGGAGATTTTTCTTTCTCTCGTCGTTACTTCAAGAAAGAAACAGAGCAACACAAATCATTCCTCTCATCTTCATTGACTTTTTGTTCCATAAAAATTTAGCTAAAAATTAAATCAGAGAATAATAGGAGACATCATAAGATGATCTCTCTCTTAATAACATTAATTGATTTGATTAATAAAATTTTTCTTTTTTTTGCTTATCTCGTCCTTCCCAATTTTTTGGTAGCTACACCACAAATCGCTCGCCTCCATACAATTGAGTTTGTCATCAGAGATTTTTCTTTCTCGCGTCGTTACTTCAAGAAAGAAACAGAGCAACACAAAGCATTCCTCTCATCTTCTTTGACTTTTTGTTCCATAAAAAAAAATTAGCTAAAAATCAAATCAAAGAATAGTAGGAGACATCATAAGATGATCTCTCTCTTAATAACATTAATTGATTTGATTAATTAAATTCTTCTCTTTTTTTTTCTTATCTCGTCCGTCCCAATTTTTTGGTAGCTACACCACAAATCGCTCGCCTCCATACAATTGAGTTTGTCATCAGAGATTTTTCTTTCTCTCGTCGTTACTTCAAGAAAGAAATAGAGCAACACAAATCATTCCTCTCATCTTCATTGACTTTTTGTTCCATAAAAAATTAGCTAAAAATTAAATCAGAGAATAGTAGGAGACATCATAAGATGATCTCTCTCTTAATAACATTAATTGATTTGATTAATTAAATTTTTCTTTTTTTTTTTTTGCTTATCTCATCCGTCCCAATTTTTTTTGGTAGCTACACCACAAATCGCTCGCCTCCATACAATTGAGTTTGTCATCGGAGATTTTTCTTTCTCTCGTCGTTACTTCAAGAAAGAAACAGAGCAACACAAATCATTCCTCTCATCTTCTTTGACTTTTTGTTCCATAAAAAATTAGCTAAAAATTAAATCAGAGAATAGTAGGAGACATCATAAGATGATCTCTCTCTTAATAACATTAATTGATTTGATTAATTAAATTCTTCTTTTTTTTTTGCTTATCTCATCCGTCCCAATTTTTTTGGTAGCTACACCACAAATCGCTCACCTCCATACAATTGAGTTTGTCATCGGAGATTTTTCTTTCTCTCGTCGTTACTTCAAGAAAGAAACAGAGCAACACAAATCATTCCTCTCATCTTCATTGACTTTTTGTTCCATAAAAAATTAGCTAAAAATTAAATCAGAGAATAGTAGGAGACATCATAAGATGATCTCTCTCTTAATAACATTAATTGATTTGATTAATTAAATTATTCTTCTTTTTTGCTTATCTCGTCCGTCCCAATTTTTTTGGTAGCTACACCACAAATCGCTCGCCTCCATACAATTGAGTTTGTCATCAGAGATTTTTCTTTCTCTCGTCGTTACTTCAAGAAAGAAACAGAGCAACACAAATCATTCCTCTCATCTTCATTGACTTTTTGTTCCATAAAAAATTAGCTAAAAATTAAATCAGAGAATAGTAGGAGACATCATAAGATGATCTCTCTCTTAATAAAATTAATTGATTTCATTAATTAAATTCTTCTTGTTTTTTGCTTATCTCGTCCGTCCCAATTTTTTTGGTAGCTACACCACAAATCGCTCGCCTCCATACAATTGAGTTTGTCATCGGAGATTTTTCTTTCTCTCGTCGTTACTTCAAGAAAGAAACAGAGCAACACAAATCATTCCTCTCATCTTCATTGACTTTTTGTTCCATAAAAAATTAGCTAAAAATTAAATCAGAGAATAGTAGGAGACGTCATAAGATGATCTCTCTCTTAATAACATTAATTGATTTGATTAATTAAATTCTTCTTCTTTTTTTGCTTATCTCATCCGTCCCAATTTTTTGGTAGCTACACCACAAATCGCTCACCTCCATACAATTGAGTTTGTCATCGGAGATTTTTCTTTCTCTCGTCGTTACTTCAAGAAAGAAACAGAGCAACACAAATCATTCCTCTCATCTTCATTGACTTTTTGTTCCATAAAAAATTAGCTAAAAATTAAATCAGAGAATAGTAGGAGACATCATAAGATGATCTCTCTCTTAATAAAATTAATTGATTTGATTAATTAAATTCTTCTTCTTCTTTTTTTTTTGCTTATTTCGTCCGTCCCAATTTTTTTGGTAGCTACACCCCAAATCGCTCGCCTCCATACAATTGAGTTTGTCATCGGAGATTTTTCTTTCTCTCGTCGTTACTTCAAGAAAGAAACAAAGCAACACAAATCATTCCTCTCATCTTCATTGACTTTTTGTTCCTTAAAAAATTAGCTAAAAATTAAATCAAAGAATAGTAGGAGACATCATAAGATGATCTCTCTCTTAATAAAATTAATTGATTTGATTAATTAAATTCTTCTTCTTCTTTTTTACTAGGTTTCTATGGTTATTAGTGGTAAATGTGCACATGAAAACGATAAAAGAAGATTTTCTTTTCGATTTCATCATTTGTGGATATCAGAAGTAAATCACGACCCATAAAATTACTAGTGTAAATGAGTTACGACCATTACGGGTAAAATTACAACTCATGAAGCTAATTCATTACCTACAAGTGCCTCCAACTTTATGATAATTTCAGGTAAATTATGGCTAAAATTGATGTCTTTCAAATCTATACAAATTTCATATTATGATTTATTTCTGATTAATGTTAAGTGGCCCTTTGGTTTTAGTGATAATGAATACTTCTTTAACAAAATCTCATTCCGTATAATCACTCATAATGATAATTAGTTTTTAGTTGTTTGGACTGTTTTAGCACTTCATTTAGAATCAGATGCCTTTAGGCCTTTTGTTTTTGTTCAAGCCCTAGGCACCAAAGTCTACTCCTTGAGGTCTCCGGCTTCGGATAGCAAGAGGCCTTAGGATCTCAGGTGTTGGGGACTCGAGTTGACCTTGCCCTCCTCACACGGTCAGTGATAGCAAGAGGTGATGGGCTAGGACTGTTCCATGACTTTGGTGGTGGTGGAGTATAATTTTGATGATGGTGGAATTTTATTTAAGGTTGCCAGGTAATTCACTGCCATATTTTTTGAAAGAAATCCTATTATGTGAAGTGTTCCAGCTCCAACAATAGTCTTTCTTCTAAATGAAAAAATCGATGAAGAAGCAGAGAAATAAGATATCGCGAGGAGGAGGTTGTAGAAGAGCGGAGATTTTGAGGGAGCACTTTTTTGTCGATCAGACAAATGGCTTCCATTGGAAATGCTTTGCTCGAACTCAAAACCCCTACGAACTTTCCCGCGGAAGGCAGCGACTTCGAATTCGCCCGCCAGATTTGAAAAGTTTCTTCTCCCTTTTATTTTGTTGTTATCTTTCGATGGGGCTAACCATCTGCGCTTTATCTATTACTTGTACATGATAAATATAGAAGATTCCTACCCATGAGCTTGTATATACAAGTAGTGTTGTCCGATACAAATGCTTCAACAAGAAGTAAAGGTCGCGTAACTTTGTTTACTCGAGATTTTGAGTAAGACGAATTTGAAAGCCACAATAAGCAGTGATTTTAACCCAATATTTTTATCCAATTCCTTCAGCATCCTTTCTAAAAATGAGTCTTAGTGCTACCTAGTATCACTTCTTCGTCCTCTGTCTAATTAACATGGTCTAATTCATTCTCAGAACTTAAACAAAACCATTTCATTAAGAAAAATATCCTCATGAGTGTTGAGCGGAACATCCCCCGAAGTGTTAAACCAAAACCATTTGGGATGGTGACAGTCCATGCAATTCAAACCATTCAACATCACCGTTCATAGTTTCATATCCCCTTCCATTAATACAAGTTTAATAACAATACTGAATATTTTTATATAGTCAATAGACTATGTTAAACATGTACAAAAAAATTAAGGACTGTATTAAAAAAATTAAAAATTTAAGGACAGCATTGTACATTAAATAAAATTTATTAATATATTAAATAAATTAAAAATTTGAGGATAACAACCATTTGCGTAATCATTCCATAGTTTTACTAGTACACTTTAAGTTGTGAATTGAGCACAAAGGTGAGTGTTGAGAATGTCCGGGAATAGATGGACGTGCTTGTTGCTCAAGCATCTTTGAATTTTGGCCCATCATTGTCGACGATGATGACACCCGTTTGCCACCTTCCCAAATTTTCTTCTACGAGAATTTCCAGGGTAGTTCGCAACCCATGATCTTTTCTTGACCTCTTCTTCCGATTCTCCGTTGCTCCTCTACGCACGTCGACTGACTTTGACTTATCTGTTGATGAGTCCCCCCAAACGTCGTCTTCTATCTTGTGAGATTGGCGGGTCCATTGTTTTGATTCCCAATAGGGGCAACTAGCAAGAGGCTACATCGTCTTCCAAAACATCGCTCATTTGTTTATACTAGCTTTCCGGCCTGGTTCAATTTGTGACTTGATAAATGCCATTTTCCTGTAATTTCATTTTGTCTAATATCTTCTTAATTGAAACCCTTTGCAAGTGCACACGCAACAAACATTGCAATGCCAAAAAACTAGCACTTGTTCTTGTCGTTCTTTTATACGAGATGGAATCATAGAGAAAAATCCCTTCATGTGACAATTTTATCAACATAAGCTACCTGTTTCAACTAAAAGGCGATCCCAAGAATCGATATCCCACAAAATACGAGCTAGCCCCTACGTATAATTGCACCGTTTTAAATTTGTTTTGGAGCAAGTAACATGTGCAATGGATTGAATACAAAAGCCACACAATCCGGCTCGCAAGGGCTAATTGCTTGTCTCTTTCTCTCCGTCCTTTGTGGCGTTGTTACTTCAGTGATGGTCTGAACTTCAATAGTCGTGGGAGCCACGATAGACATAACACTCCACATTTTCCATGATTGTGACAATTGTGAACTCCGCAGACCATCGCTTCTCCTCACATGCCTAGATTTTTACACATTGCCAATCAAATACCAAGACTTTTTTTTTTAAATTAAGTACCAAACTCTTCAAAATTGATTCAATCAATTACTTTAATTTTAAAAAATTAACGGTATTAGGTGACGTGGTATTCCATTAAATTTCCATTAGTTGCACAGTCAGGACACCAGTGTCCCTCGTGGAGTATACATGACATGGCAATTCGCCATGTCTAAAATATAGAATGATGCACAACAAAATGCACTGCTATTATAAATTGTGAGGTGTTTCTCCACTTTTCATATATCCAAATTGTTATTTTCAATTAGGAAAGGTCACGTCTAAAATTTACACCTTTCAAACTTTTACCGATCTTTTCTTTATAGTTTGTTTGTCAATATTGTTAGCTGTTTCCCTATGAGTATCCCTCATTTCATGTTGAGAAAATTCAATGATCACACGAAAGATATGGCACATAATCAATTGTCGTGCTATTTATAATTAACATAAGAAAATATTAGTTTTGTTATCTTTCATGACTTAATCACATTTGACTTTTGCACATCTTTAGGAAAATATGTGATCTTAACACGCACAACACACATGACATTGAACTACTACATAAGGAAAGGCTAAATCATATTACATATGAACATGCAATTTCAAAATTAGAAAAGTTGAGGGACCCTCGGGTACATGGCTATGGAGCTCGTCTTCGGGAACCTTGGAGGCATCTCTTTCAAAGCCAATGTCTATAGTTTTGAAAAATTGTTGATGGAAATGGCTAGTAGGAGGAAGAATGGAGATGCGATTTCAAAGTATTCTAGTTAGATTTACTTTCTTTTATGGGTTCATAGCCAACTTAGTGTAGGACTAGAATTTCTGATGGAAGAAGTTAGTGAGGAGGAGAGGAGAACAATAAAGAAGATGATAATGGTTGCTCTTTGGTGCATACAATGAAATCCTAATGACCGCCCTTCGATGCGCAAAGTCTTAGAAATGCTTGAAGGAGAAGTAGATAATTTACAAATATCTTACAAGCCACTCTTTAATCCAATAGAATTGTTGAGACGGGATGATGGAACTTGGAACGACGAAGGCAATGATACTATTATATCCACTCCATCAACTAGTGCAATAACTTGTGAAGGTTCTCCTCTTGAGTATACTAGCACTAATATTACACAAGTATAGAGACGTATCAAAATCATTTGATCCTATCACATATGTGGCAAATTGAAACATCGCATTGATGTTTCATATGTAACTCCCCTTTCTTGGCCATCATCATATTGTAGATGTTTACGACTATATTTATGGATTTTAATTAGGCCGGATTTATCCTTTAGCAATATCATATTAAAAATGTCATTGGTTGTCATTTGGATTCTTGGATCCAATATAAAATCTAAGGGAAAAGTGCCAAAAAAGTCCTAAACCTTTTGTCATTGTGCCAATTTAGTCCTAAACCTTTTTTTTTGGTGCCGATTTAGTCCTAAACCTTTTTAAGTGGTGCCGATTCAGTCCATTTGGCCGGCCGGAGCTGCGTGGACGCCGGCGGAGACAGCTGGCCGGCGAACAATTTTTAATATTTTTTTCGAATTTTTTTAATATTTTTCGAATTTTTTTCGAATTTTTTTCTTTTTTTTTCTACTTTCTTCTTCCTCGGCCGGCGCCGGCGCCGGCCAGCCGGAGGCGAGGGCCGGCGAGGTCGGCCTCGCCGGCCACCGGCGGAGGCGAGGCTCGGCTTCGCCCGGCCGTGGCGAGGTCGAGCCTCGCCTCGCCTCGGCGGGCGACGGCGGCCTCGCCGTCGGCCGGGCGAGGCTCGTCCCGCCGGCTGGCGAAGCGAGCCTCGCCCGGCGACGGCGAGGCCGCCGTCGCCGGGATCTGGCGAGGCTCGACCTCGCCACGGCTGGGCGAGCCGAGCCTCGCCTCGGCTAGGCGACGGAGGCCTCGCCGTCGGCCGGGCGAGGCCGCCGTCGCCCGGATCTGGCGAGGCTCGACCTCGCCACGGCCGGGCGAGGCCGAGCCTCGCCTCGGGCGGGTGACGGCGGCCTCGCCGTCGGCGGGCGAGGCTCGCCCCGCCGGCCCGGCGAAGGCGAGCCTCGCCCGGCGACAGCGAGGTCGCCCGGCCGACGGCGAGGCCTCCGTCGCCTAGCCGAGGCGAGGCTCGGCCTCGCCCGGCCGTGGCGAGGTCGAGCCTCGCCGGATCTGCGCGACGGCGGCCTCGCCGTCGGCCGGCGAGGCTCGCCTTCGCCGGCCGGCGGGGACGAGCCTCGCCCGGCGACGGCGAGGCTGCCGTCGCCGCCCACCGAGGCGAGGCGAGGCTCGACCTCGCCACGGCCGGGCGAAGCCGAGCCTCGCCCCGCCGGCTCCGCCGGTGGCCGGCGGGCGGCGTCGCCGCAAGTGGCCGGCGAGGCCGACCTCGCCGGCCCTCGCCTCTCCGGCCGGCGCCGGCGCCGGCCATGGAAGAAGAAAGTAGAAAAAAAAAAAAAAAAAAAAAAAATTCGAAAAAAAGAAAAATATTAAAAAATTGTTCGCCGGCCAGCTGTCTCAGGCCGGCGTCCACGTCCAGCTCCGGCCGGCCAAATGGACTGAATCGGCACCACTTAAAAGGTTTAGGACTAAATCGGCACCAAAAAGGTTTAGGACTAAATTGGCACAATGACAAAAGGTTTAGGACTTTTTGGCACTTTTCCTAAAATCTAATGATGACTCTTAGGATAATTCTATGAGGAGCGAGTCTGGGTTTCAAAGTCTTTGCTTAAAAATCCAGCTAGCAACCAATCCACTATATGCGTGGCTTGATAGCACTCCATTGATCCCTACGTACACGTTGCTTCATGGTGTGCCAATTATCGTAACGAATAATGTTAGAAAATGATGGACAAAGAGAGATAATAAATAACTTTGATTTAAAGGCGAAGAAGTGCGAGATAGTTAACTAAACAATAAATAATGGAGACTTCAAAAGACTTTGTAAAAGTTGATACAAAGAGTATTGGGAGAGATCATCTCTCCCTTAATAAAGATAATACATAAGATTAATTAAATTCTTACTCTATTTATTAGGTTGCTAAAGTTATTATATTGGTAAATGTCCTCTTAAAAAATGATATTAGTTTTCCTTTTAAGATTCATTGTCTAAGGCTATTGCGTCACGACTAAATTTTATTCGAGAAAATATATGTCATCTTTATTAAAATTAGGTTTGAGTATTTTGCTCAAATTTAAATTCATTTCAAGTGTAAATAAGTATTTTCATGTTCAGTTTTCAAGATCTTGTTGACTATTCCAAACACTTCCTATTATCATTTTTAAGCAGCACAACACTGTTTCTATCAAAATGAATGAATTAGAAATAATCGAGGGCAAAGAAAGTCCCAATTTAAGCATGGATGTGAAATTTTACGATTTTGTGAATTTAATTGTCACTTTTAAGGTTGAGCTTCAGCCGGTGAATGTGCTCCGTTTCCCGAAGCCCAATAATCATATGGGTTTCGTGAAAGTATTGGACTAATAGTCATATAACTTCATTTTGTATTTTTTAATTAAGAAAGGAAAAAATTATAAAATGGCGAGTTTCATCATTTACAATCTCTGTTTTTTTTTTTTTTTTTTTTGGGGGCCAGATACATTTTCTCTGTTTTTGGCCTCCAAAGTTTGCAAAGAACATTTATAACAGGTTCCATAATTTGGGATACAATGATAAATAATGAAAAGTTTAGGGGACCAAATCCAAAATAATGGAAAGATGCCTCCCTGGATGCAAAAAATCACCTGGCTAGTGTTTCACGGCACTCCATCGATCATCACATTCTCAGTCTAATTTCGATTCTCATTTATCGTTCTCTGTCGTCATCTTATTGAGGTCTCTCCCCTTTTACAAATTCCATCTCCCCTCCCTTTTATTGTGCGATAGTTTCCAGAATCGCAGTCAAAATCGACACTCGCGTGGGGATGTCGTTGGAGCCGTGGGCGTATCACGCGAACCAGCACGCCGCCAGATGGATCTCCGGCGAGGCTCGCCCCACTAGCTTTCACCCTAGCTGCTCGAATGCCCCTGTGAGCGGCTCGATCCCTAGCTTCATTACCCTCAACCAAAGCGGCAGCGAGAACCTGCACGTCCAAGTTACTCCAGTGAATGCTTCCGCGCCTGTCCGGTAGGAATGAGGACTATCCAAGTGTGTTTCACGTTTGAGGTTATAGTTTGGTTGATGATTAAGGCTTTTAAGAATTGCGTCGATGAGGTCAACACCTTGCTGGTGTTTGCAAGTCCAATGAACAAGATATACGACGAGTTGAACTGGTGTGGGAAGAGATTTAAAGATGTTATGTGAAAATTAGAGACGCTTGGAGACAATGTGTTGACACATATATTTTGACGATCCGTTTAATTATTCATTATATAGAAAAATTGGGGATTAACCTAGACCCCTAACAAAAAAAATCTGTTAGTAAAATTGCATTTAGTTTTTAGGAACATGTCACATTAATAGATGATCAAAAAATTGCATTCAATTAGACTAGCTATGGATTAAAGGTTCTGAACTTAATTAGATTAAATAAACTACGCCCGCAAATGAAGCAAAATTCGGCCAAGCCCATGGAGCGCCCATGCCAGAAAATCACGAGGAGAAGGGGCTTATTGAGCTATAATTAAGTGAAATCAGCCCATTAGAGTTTGATTAGTGAAAGGCCTTGGACCCAGAGTGTGCTTAAGATCTGCTGAAGGTTATACAGATCTCGACTGTACATACCATTCTGTACACAAGATTTAATTAATATTCTTCTTTTTTCTTTTTGGTCAGAAAATTAATATTCTTCATGCATTTAGGATTTCGCTAGTTCTTTCCAATCCACTGGGCCGGGCCAGGCCGGTCCCGGCCCATGTTCTCTCTCAACTGGTACCGTCGGGGTGGGCCTGAGTCGATGGAAGTTTAGGTTCGTCACAGTGCATAAATTGGCATCTTTGTTCTTGTGACGTACGTTGACCGGCTTTCGACTTTTGAGCGGACCAATCCCAATCTTATCCATCTCTCACACTTCCCATTTTTGTGGTCGCTACACCTCAAATAACTCGCCTCCACACAATTGAGTTTGTAGTCGGAGATTTTTCCTTCTCCCGTTGTTACTTGAAGAAAGAAACAGGGCAACACACACCATTCCTCGCTCGTTATCTTCCCTTCTTTTGCATCTCAACACTGAAACACTTGACTTGTGCTCAATTCCTGCTCTGTGCAATTGCATAATCGATGCTAAAAAATCGAGTCTTTGTTATATGTCTTCTTCTTCTCCTTCTACTTCTTCTTCTCCTTCTACTACTACTACATCAGTCTTTTAGCAATGAAAATAATCAGTGCACCACCTCTTGCGGGGAGATGTCAAACATTACCTACCCGTTTCGGCTGAAGAGGGATCCGAAAGGCTGTGGTGACCCTAACTATGAGCTAACTTGCATAAACAACCACACCATTCTCGATTTGTATCCAAGCAAGTACTATGTACGATACATCGACCATACCAACTATACGATTAGGGTTGCTGATGTTGCGCTACAAGATGGAAATTGCTCATCTCTTCCTCACCACCCTTTGTCGTGCAGCTACTTCAGCTATGAATGGAAGCCGTATAAATGCTGGAGAAAAACATACGAGGATAAAATGTTTCCAAGGACTGTGGCATTCGTGGACTGCATGAAGGCTATCGATTCTCTGCTTTATGTCGACACTTCATCGTGCTTTGATGGGGTCGAACTTTCAAATTTCTCTAGTACAAGAAGGCAAGTATATGCCATGGTCGATGCAAATGTCTCGTTTGTGGAAACTGCATGCACTATAAAGCATATGGCAATGATACCATGGTGGGTTAATAGTAATGATCTTCGTTCCTATGCACAAATTCATGAACAGATGTCTTATGGATTTGAGCTTTCATGGCTTCAAAAAGCCTGTAAGATGCAATTCAAAGGTTGTTGGGGATGCAGCATCAACGCTACGAACCAAATTTATTGCTATGACGGTAAGTACTTATGATTTGTTCAATTTTCTCAACGAATATATTTGGCTGTGAATTTTCATCTAAATGTGAAATTGAGCTCAATCATTTGTATATCTTTTCAGAGCTCATGTAATTTGAAAATGGCCATTAAGATCAATTAGTTAGATAAATGTTGTTGGGGTATTTTATAAGTATAATAATGAACACATTTTTATTCATTTGTTCATTTATTTATTTTATATTCCGCTGACAAATCTTAATAAATTGAACCAATACACTCATTACTTGATTATGGTAAATAGGTATCTTTTAAAATTTTTCGGCTTTCACTTGTCACAGATCCATTCCCCCTTTTAGGAAATCCTATCATCTTACTTATCAGCCGCAGTATCATGGTGCTCGTCATCGTCATCGGTAACATTACTACAATCTTCTCATTGTGAAATTGATTTAATATTTCTAGAAGCAAACATTTAATATACCGACAAATAGGTTATCTGAAAAATTGCACACCCTCAATTCCCTTGTGTTTTCACCAAAATACAGGGCCATTCATGGTTCTGAAATTCATCTTGGGAGCCCCATGTGTGATGATGTTGCTTATACACAAATGGAGGAGAAGACACTTAGCAATGGACCAAAATGTTGAAGAATTTTTGCAATCTAATAATTTCTTGCCAATAAGGTACTCTTACTCAGACATCAAGAAAATCACAGGCGGTCTTAAGGACAAACTTGGTGAAGGAGGGTATGGTTCCGTGTTCAAAGGAAGACTTAGAAGCGGTCATGATGTTGCAGTGAAGATCCTAAAGATGGGGAAAGCGAACTGGCAAGACTTTATTAGTGAAGTGGCTACTATTGGAAGAATTCATCATGTTAATGTGGTTGGACTCATTGGTTTTTGCTTCAAAGGCTCCAAACAAGCTCTTGTTTACGATTTCATGCACAATGGGTCTTTGGATAAGCACATTTTCTCACAAGGACAAGGGAATTCCCTTGGTTGCAAAGAAATGTACGAGATTGCTCTCGGAGTGGCTAGAGGGATTGAGTATCTTCATCGAGGGTGTAATGTACAAATTCTACACTTCGATATTAAGCCTCACAACATTCTTCTTGATAGGGATTTAACTCCAAAAGTTTCTGATTTTGGGCTCGCGAGATTGTATCCTACGGAGTACAACACTGTATCTCTAACTACTGCGAGAGGAACCTTGGGATACATGGCTCCGGAGCTAGTCTACAAAAACCTTGGGGGCATCTCTTACAAAGCCGATGTTTATAGTTTTGGCAAATTGTTGATGGAAATGGCTAGTAGGAGGAAGAATGCGGATGCACTTACAGAGTATTCCAGTGGAATTTACTTTCCTTTATGGGTTCATGACCAACTTAGTAAGGGATCGAATGTTCCAATGGAAGAAGTTAGCGAGAAGGATAAGACAATAGTAAAGAAGATGATAATAGTTGCTCTTTGGTGCATACAATTGAATCCCAGTGATCGCCCTTCGATGTGTAAAGTCTTGAAAATGCTCGAAGGAGAAGTAAATGATCTACAAGTACCTCCCAAGCCACTCTTTTATCCAACGGAAATGTCAACAAGGGATGATGAAACTTGGACAGACGAAGACAATGATATTATATCCACTTCATCAACTAGTGCAACAGCTTATAAAGCTTCTCAACTTGAGCATATAGGTACTAGTATAAAACAAGCATAGATAAATATTAATAGCACATAATCTGGTCACATATGTGACAAATAGAAACGGATTGTATTGATGATGTAGGTCTCCTTTCATAGCCATTAATAGATTGTATATGTTTATGACTATGTTTATGAATCTTAATTTCGACCGTATTTCAGCGTAGTCCAACGAGAAATGAGTTTAGATTTCGTAGTCTTTTTTACAAAAGCCCAACTGACACATAACTCGTGCTAGATTTGGCTTCATGGCACTCCAGCAATGTATGTATGGGTCATTTCATGGCACATCAATTGTCGCAACACATAATGTTGATAAATGATGAATGGGAAGAGATGATAAAATTTTAGGAAAGATGATAAATAAAAACTTTGGTCTAATGGAGGGGAGTACGAGGCGGTTAACTACACAATAGATGGCAAGGACTTTAAATTCATGTTTCTTTCATGAGGCCGCTAAGGTTATTTAGTGGCAAGTGAGGTTATCTGTTGATTGATAAGGGAAGAAGAGAGCATAGATTGGCGAGTTGCATCACTTACAATTTCTCTGCTTTTGGACCCAAAAATTCCGAGATAACAATAGAAAGATCCCTCGCTATTGCAGTCCTAATCAACACTTGCGCGAGAGAAGAAGGCAGAGACATATTTGACGAAGAAGGCGGTAAGTGGTGGAGGCGAATCGGCAGCGGCGCGGTGCGACACATGCGTGATGGGGCCACTATGGAGCCGCGGGTGCATCCTGCAAACCAACACGCTGCCGCATGGGAAGCTGGCGAGGCTCGCCATATGAGCTTTCACTCCAGCCACTTGAATGCCACAATGAGCGGCCTAGTCCCTGGCTTCGTCAACCTCAACCAAAGCGGCAACGAGAACCCATCATCCACGTCGCTTTGTGAATGCTTCTACACAGTTTGACAGGAGTGAGGATTATCACGGCCTCAAATTCACGTTTGAAGTTATATTTTGGTTGATGATTAGGCTTTTAAGAATGTCGTAGTTGAGGCCAATGCTTTCTGGATGCATTGAACAGGTGTGAGGAGGTTCGAAGATGCTATGCAAAAAGCAAAGGTGCTCGCGGACAATGTCCGGCATCACTGTGAGTTTTCTCTGCACATTTTCTCGCCAAACATGTCTGTATAAACAAATAGAAACATTTCGGATTTATTCATGGAGAGGTAGTTGATTGGTGATTGTATATATGTGAATGCTGTCAAAGTAAATATTCAAATCAAAGAGTTCGGCACCTTGTTCTTCATTGACGTTCATTTGGGAATCAGTTCCATTGCAGTCACCACCTCGGAACTAACATCCATGCTTCATAATCTGTGTACTCAATCCGCGAATTGGTGTACTTTTTGGGCGATGGAGAATTAGGGAATCGTGGCTAGTGAGTTTGCACTGACTGAGCAAATTCAACTTTCAGGCGACATCTAATTGTACTTTGGCTAGTATCCAAACCCATAATACTATTTGCTATTTCAAAAACATTTTCTATCCACACAAGATTTCATCAGTTCAATTTTTGAGTAAATGCCATGGATTCATTCGCGATCGAAATTTCCGCTTTAGATTCTTTAGATCTCATCACGGGGACATAGAGAAGTCCCGTGCTTAAGGGAGCAGCTGACATTGCTACGTCCACAAAGAATCATAATTATTAGCCCATGATTGAAGTTTAAATGGTCAACAGAAAATGTCACTAGATCATTTGGGTCAGGAAGAGGAACTATTCTTAATCTGATATCAAGTAAGATGCTCGAATACTATATATATGACGTGTCAAGATATTGAATCTGAGAAAAAATAAAATAGATCTCAGAATTCACTCCCAAATTAAATTAAAAAGAAACTGCAAGTAGGCGAGGCTCAAAGAATCACTTACACATTCATAAAATGGAGCTCTCTCGTCGGGTAATACTTGTTGTCGGGCATCAACAAGTATACTCTTTTTAGCTCATTCACAAGTACCAACCCAAAAATATGCAATTAAAGTATTGATAAGGGTCAAAGATATTGTTAATAGAAATCCTACATTTATTTTGCCCAACAAAAAGATGTTTAAACTGCAAATATCTTAAATTTCTATTTCCTTTTTTCATCTGATTTATATATTTATTTATTTTAATTTAACAGATGTAACCTATCATGAAGACCGCACCATTACTCTCATTTAAAGGAGTAACGTTGCTGTCATCTTCTCATTTTCTAAAGTCAATATTGTTAGCAGTCAAATAGAGTTGTCAGTGTTTACTGAAAAAAAAAAATAGAGTTGTTAGTGCTATGCCGTGTGGGTGCTATCCAAGTAGGAAGACATTGTGCACAGGAGGAAGTTTCATGAAGACTGTTTTGTGGAAATTCTATGGCACTAAGAATTTCCCACGCCAATTAACCCCACAAGACCCATCACTTCAACAAAATTGCAAGATGAGGATGTTGATTATTTGTTACATTTTCAAGACAATATGCAATCTTTACATGGGCAACGGGCTTGAAATGTACCAGGACGAATGGAACGGCATAAATCACCATACATCTAAAGAAGAACTCAAAATTAGAAAAGTTAGGATTTGTAATTATAAAACAATAAACATGGGAAAAATTATTATTCTACTAACATTTTCTTTTAACATCTTCAAGATGAAAAGAAATTTTATTTTCAAGCCAAATGCGTCGCTCGAGTCTCCAACCAAAAGTAAAAGTCAAGTAGATCTTGTTTTAGAATCTGCGAAAGGTTATCCAAATATCGACTCTACGCATCATGCAGTACACAAGATTCAACAAATATTCTTCATGCATTTAGCATTTTGCTTGTTTTCTTCCCAACCAACCGCTATCCACTGGGCCTGGCATGGCCCGGCCCGGCCCGGGTTCACTCTGAGCTTGCTGCCCCAGTGGGGCCGGGCCGGTTCGACGTGGATTGGAGTTTAGGTTCGTCGCGGTGCATAAATTGGGCCCTTGTGCTTTTGCCTTACGTTGACCGGCCTTTGACTTTTCAGCCGACCATTCCCACGCTTTTGCTTCTCTCGTACCTCCCTTTTTTGGTCGCTACACCACAAGTCGCTCTTCTCCACACAATTAAGTTTGTCATTGGAGATTTTCCTTCTCTCGTCGTTACTTCAAGAAAGAAACAAAGCAACACAAATCATTCCTCTCATCTTTATTGACTTTTTGTTCCATAAAAAAATAGCTAAAAGTTAAATCAGAGAATAGTAGGAGACATTAAAAGATGATCTCTCCCTTAATAACATTAATAGATTCGATTAATTAAATTCTTATTTCTTTTACTAGGTTGCTATGGTTATTAGTGGTAAAAGTGCGCATGAAAACAGTAATTTTTTTTTCTTCTTGGATTCATTGTCCGTGGCTATTATTAGTAAATTACGACCAATAGAATTATAGGGGTAACAGAGTTACGATCATTATAGGTAAAATTACAACTCGTGAAGTTAATTTACTACCTACAAGTGCCTCCAATTTTATGATAATTTCAGGAAAATTATGGCCAAAATTGATATCTTTCAGATCTACACAAATGTGGACCTCACCAGAACTTTAAGGCCGATTTGGTTTTAGTGATAATGAATACTTCTATAACAAAATCTCATTCCCTGTAATCAGACTCATAATGGTATTCGGTTTGAATTGTTTTGACTGTTTAAACACTTAAATTTAGAATCACATGCCTCCAGGTCTCGTGTTTTTATTCAAGGCCTAGGCATCAGAGTCTAATCCTTGACGTCTTTAGCTTGGGAGCTAAAATCCCTAGTTCAGCTCGACTATCATGTGCTCAAATCTTGAGTCTCCATCCCATCGTCGGTCCTTGGCATACCAAGCTTAGGCACTAGGATCTTGATTTCAGGCGGTGGGGGTTCCGGGCTGGCCTCGAGGTCTTGAGTTGAGGCCTCAGTTTCTAGGGTGTAGGGGGCTCGAGTTGACCTTCCCCTCCTCACACAGTCAGTAGTGATAGAAAGAGGTGATGGACCAGGATTATTCCATGACTTTGTTGGTGATGGAGTATAATTTTGATGATCGTTGAATTTTATTAAAGGTTGCTAGGGAATTCACTGCCATACATATGTATATAGTCTTTCTTCTAAATTTGAAAAAATCAATGAAGAAGCCTGGATATCGCGAGGTGGAGCAGGTTGCAGAAGAGCGGAGACTTCAGAGAAGCACTTTTCGTCGATCGGACAAAGGCTTCCATTGGAAATGCTTTGCTCGAACACGAAACGCCTGCGAACTTTTCCGCGGAAGGCAGCAACTTCGAATTGTCTTTCAAAGGAGCTAACCATCTACGCTTTATCTGTTACTTGCATTTGATATATATGAAAGATTTCAGCCCATGAACTTGGTGTATACAAGTAGTGTTGTCTGACGTCAATGCTTCAACGATAAGTAAAGACCGTAAAACTCTAATTACTTGTGATTTTGACTAAGATGACTTTGCAAACCACAATAAGCCGTGATTTCAACCGAATATTTAGATCCAATTCCTTCAGCAAAACGAGCCTCAGTGCTACTAGTATCACTTCTTGGGTCACACTATAATCAACAGGGTCTAATTCATCTTCAGAACTGAAACAAAATTGATTGTTTCATTAAGGAATGTTCCTCATGAGAGTCTCGAGCGGCATATGCCCCCAAGTGTTTAAACAAAGCCATTTGGGACAGTGACGATACTTGCACTTCAAAGCATTCAACATCACCATTCACAATTTCATATTTCCTTTCATTAATTTGAGTTTAAGGACAAAACTTAACATTTTCAATTAGTCCATGGACTATATTGAATATGTATCTAAACTTTGATGACTACATTGAAAAAAATTAACATTTTAGGGACAGCGTTGCATATTAGAATAACATTTAAAGATTATAGTGAACAAATAAAGTATTCGGTGATAACAGCCATTTGTGTAATCATCCTATATTTTTACTAGTGCACTTTGAGTTATGAATTTAGCACTAAGATCAGTGCTGAAAATGACCCGGAAAAGATGGACGAGCTTGTTGCTCGGGCATCTTTGAATTTTGGCGCATCACAGTCCATGACGATGACACCTGTTTTGCACCTTCCCCAAATTTTCTTCCACGAGATTGTCCAGGATGGTTCGCAGCGCATTATCTTTTTTATTTTTTTTTTCCCATTCTCCGTTGCTCGTCTACACACGTTGACCGACTTTGACTTATCGGTTGACGAATTCCGCACTTCGTCGTCTTCTGTCTTGTGAGATGGACCAACCCATTATTTTGGTTCCCAATAGGGGCGACTAAGAGGCTACATCGTCTTCAAAAACCTTGCTCATTTGTTTATATTAGCTTTCCGATCCGACTCAATTCGTGACTTGATAAATGCCACTTTCCTGTAATTTCATTTGATTTAATTTCTTCTTAATTAAAACCCTTTGCAAGTGCACATGCAACAAACATTGCAATGCTAAAAAAACTAACCCTTGCTCTCATTATTCTTTTACGTGAGTACTATCCATATGGGATATCACCTCATGTGGCTATGTTACTGACATAAGCTACCCATTTCAATTAAAAAGTGGTCTGAAGAGCTTTGGCCACCGTCTTTTTTATTAAGTTCGTCTAAAGAGTCTTGAGATTTGGGATATCATTAGGAAAATGGAGGAGACATTTAGCATGGATGAAAACACGGAAGAGTTCTTGTATATTTGTTATTGGAATAAAATGGGTTATAGGATGTTAATAAATATAGATAATGGGACGGAAGTTTAGAATGATTGATGCAAACACAACAAAATGCACTACCATTATAGAGTGTGAGGTGTTTCTCCACTTTTCATATTTTCAAATTATTACTTTCATATATGAAAAGTCGATGTCTAAAATTTACACTTTTCAATTTTTTATTGATTTTTCTTCATAGTTTGTTTGTTAATTTGTTTCCCTAAGAGTATTCCTCATTTCACGTTGAGAAAATTCAGTGATCACACGAAAGTTTGGCACGTAATAAATTTTCCTATTATGTATGATTAACATAAGAAAATATTAGCTTCCTCTTTTTCATGATCCTATTCTAAATTTAATTTATATCATTTCTTTAATAACAATCAAAGTTGAATATAGAATCCTCCAATCATGACTTAAATCACATTTTATTATTGCACAAGAAAATATGTGATCTTAACATGCGCAACACACACGACATTGAATTGCTACTTACAGAAAGGCATAAATCAAATTACATTTGAAAATGTAATTCCAAAATGAGAAAAGTCGAGGTTTGTAATAAAAAGAATAGACATGGGAAAATTCATTATTTTAATAAGATTTTTTAACACCTTCAAGATAAAAGAAACAAACGTTCAAACCAAATGCATCACGCGAGTCTTGGGCTAAAAATAAAAGTCGAGTATATCAAGTGCTAAAATCTGCTAAGAGGTTATATGAAGGTAGACTTTACGCATCATTAAGTCTACTAGATTTTGCTTTTTGCTCCCATTTGCCTTGAAGGCCGGTCCAAGGTCGATTGAACATTTGACTTTTCAGCACCCATTCCCACACTTTTCCGTGCGATTAACATATAAAAAGAAAACGAAAAAAATTAGTTTCCTTCTTTTTCAACATCCTCTTCGAAATTAAATATATATCATTTTTTTAGTAACACACACAGTTGAATAAAGAATCGTTCAATCATCAATTAATCACATTTGATTTTTGGACATATTCAAAAAAGGAGCTTTGCTAATGTAACAATTTTTTGTCATTATGAGAGTAACAACATATGTTCTTGAAAGATTAGACCTTATAATAATTTTTAATTATTTATTATTATTATTTTTGTAATCCAAAATAAGCCGTTAATATCACAATAAATTAAGATACAGTTACGGAAAAGCCAACACTGACAAATTTACCAAACTATTTTTGACCACCAAAAACCCTAAATCAATACCATTTGATCAGGCATACTTTTGACAAATTTATCCCAAACCGATACACTTGTGACAAATTTACCCTATGTTAGTTTTTACGTTAAATTTTATTCTCAAATTATTAAGTTAAATGACACGTTGCTCGAGCATCTTTGAATTTTGAATCATTGTGGATGATGACCAATTTAGATATTCTTCTATTTTACGTTCTTTTTTCACAAATCAACAAAAATATGCAATTAAAGTATCCAATTTTTATGATTTTTTTGTGGTATTAATCCTTAATTTTCTATTTCATATCTAATTCATATTTGTCACAAATTTAAAGGGTGAAAACTATCATGAAGGCCGCACCGTTACTCTCAGAGTTTTTTCATCTTCTCATTTTCTGAAGTCAATTCGTCAAATTAGTTTGCCGTGACGTAAATTTGTCATTTCAAATTTTCCTTGTTCTATGGCACTACCAACCTGTTTCAAGAAGACTTTGACTTTGACCTTCTAGGAGTTGGATAACTCTCCATCACTAATAAACTCAGTTTTTTTTACACTAGCAACTAAATTGCAAGATAAATTTGTCATTTTCAAGTTTTACATGGGCAACACGCCTTTGGGACAAATGTTTTTCATGATCAAAAAAAAAGTAGTTCATAATTTAAAAACAATAATCATGGGAAAAATTACTATTCTACTAAAATTTTCTTTTAACATCTTCAAGATGAAAAAGAAATTTTATTTTCAAGGCAAATGCATTGCGAGTCTTAACCTGCAATAAATTAATCATTCAGAACAGTTATATAAGCATTTCTCTCCAAAAAACACGTGCAACGTACATGACATTATATGGTACGAATGGAAAGGCAATAATTAAGTTACATTCAAAATACAATTGCAAAATTAGAAAAGTTGAGGTTTGTAATAAAGAGGAATAGATAAGGACAAATTCATTATTTAAAAAAGATTTTCTTATTACCTTCAAGATAAGAAAAAAAATGAAAAAAGAAAAAAGATGTTCAAATCAAATGCATCACGCAAGTCTACGGCCACAAGAGAAAGTCAGGTTGATCATGTGCTAAAATCCGCTAAAGATCATGAGAACGGCTATACGTGTCATTTTCTGACAAAAAAGTAAAAAACGACTTCACGCGTAAAAAAAGACTCCACGCGTCATTAAACTTTCTGACAAAAATGTGAAAAAAGACTTCTTGCGTGAAAAACAGACTTTACGCGTCATTGAACTCTCTTTTCGGCGACCATTCCCACTGCTTTCCGTGTCTGATGCGTCCATTTGTCGGTCGCTACACCGCGTAAGTCACTCGCTTCCTCCACACTCGAAGAGGAGTCGTCGGAGATACTTCTTGCTCTCTTCATCGTTTTAAGGAGGGGGCAACTCATGGTATTCCTCTCGTCTTTGTCTATCTCTCCTTATATCGACACTAAACGCTAGATCTGCTTAACCAATTCGTGCTCTCCACTACTGCAAAAGCTATGCACCAAGATCAACCCCTTCTTCTTCTTCTTCTTCTTCTCCTCCTCCTCCTCCTTCTACATCTGTCTTTTAGCATTGCCATCGAAGATAATAACTGCAAAACCTCTTGTGGCGAGGTCACAAACATACGTTACCCGTTTCGTTTGATGGGAGACCCGAAATTTTGCGGCCTCAGCAATTACGAGCTAGCCTGCATACGTAACCGCACCATTCTAGATTTTAATTCAAGCAAGTACTTTGTACACGACATCGACTACACCAACCAGACGATTAGGGTCGCTGATGTCAAGCTGCAGAAGGGCAATTGCTCATCGCTTCCTCTCCGGTCTTTATGGGCCCATGATGAATTGCCCATGTATTGTCCTCATTCATCCAAGACTGTTTCGATCGTGAGTTGTGTGAAGGCTGTGGATTTTCCATTTTACATTGATGCTTCGTCATGCTTTGATGGGCTTCCATTACTTAATTTCTCTGGTGCGAGAAGGCGAGTGTATGCCTTGGTCAATGCAAATGTCTCATCTATGGAAACCGCATGCACTATAGAGTTTATGGCAATGCTGCCACAGTGGGTTGATGAATATGATCTTCGTTCCTATGCGCAAATTCACGAACATATGGTTTATGGATTCGAGCTTTCATGGAAGTATCCATGGGAGTATCCTGAGCACACCAAGAAAGGTAAGCACTTTTGAGTTTGTTCAATTTCTTATAAAGAATAGTAAGAGTGTCATAACTTTTATACGATTTTTATTTAAGTACTATCACAAAAAAAAAAAATTTATTTATTTATTTAAATGCCACATTAAAGTAAAATCGATCATTTAAATGTTATTTTTGGCAAATTGTCATACTAATTTTTTTTTATTAATTTTTTTTTCATTTCGACATGGATTCTTTTTATTTTTAATTTTTTTTATTAATTGTCAAATCAATGATGGCAATGTCAAATAGGACGATTGGCATTTATGTTGGATTTTCTGATGAGACAAATTGCTGATGACTCTTAAGTGATCGAATTCAAATTTGTGGCACTCAAGTGAATAAAAAAAAATGTTATGACATTCAAGTGAGTGTCGGACGAAAATTATGGTACTATGGTACTTCTAATGTATTTATTTCAAAATATTGTTAGGATATATTTGGTCAAAGACATGAAATTCCATTTAACGTGAAAAGGAGCTAAGATCACGTAGCTAGTTCAATGTTGCGGTGGTATTTTATAAGTACAACAACAAATACATTTTTATTCATCTGTTAATTTAAATAATAAGAATTCCACCGGTAAATCTTAGTGGATTGAACTTGATATACTCAATTATCATTGTTTGATTATGATCTAAATAAGTGTCTTTTATTTTCTTCAGATTTCACTTGTTACATATTCTATCTCTTTTGCAGATTACCTCGCCACTATTTTCTGGTATTTTGAACTGATCATGGGCTATTTCATCGGTAAACATCAATACAATCTTCATGGTGAAATTTAGTGTTCCTAAATACAAACATTCAGCACACGCACAAATTGGTTATTCATATACAATAAATACATTATCTATTCAATTGTTTATCTATTTAGTCCAAATTCTGCCACAAATCTTAGTGGATTGAACCGATATACACATGGCTTGATTATGGTCTAAATAAGTGTCTTTTAAATGTTCTTCAGGTGTCACTCGCTACATACTCTATTTCGAATTGGGAACAGGGATCTTTGAACTTGATGTGGTGGTGTTCTCGCTCTTGGGCATCGGTAACATTACTATATTCGTCTCATTGTGAAATTGACTTTGAATTTCTAAATGCAAACATTTAACACATTCACAAATTGGCTATAAAAAATACAGTGCTTCAGTGCATGGTTGTGAAATTCATCTTGGGGGCCCATGCGTGATGGTGTTACTAATATGCAAATGGAGGAGAAGACACTTAGCAATGGATCAAAATGTTGAAGAATTTTTGCAATCTAACAATAACTTCTTGCCGATAAGGTATTCTTACTCGGACATCAAGAAAATCACGAGTGGCCTTAAGGATAAACTAGGTGAGGGAGGGTACGGGTCCGTGTTCAAAGGAAGACTCCGGAGCGGCCGTGAGGTGGCAATCAAGATTCTAAAGAAGGGAAAAACGAATGGGCAGGACTTCATCAGTGAAGTAGCTACCATTGGCAGAATTCATCATGTTAATGTTGTTGGACTCATTGGTTATTGCTTTGAGGGCTCTAAACAAGGTCTTGTCTACGATTTCATGCATAATGGATCTCTGGATAAGCACATTTTCTCACGAGGACAAGGGATTTCTCTTGAATGCAAGGAAGTGTATGAGATTGCTCTCGGAGTGGCTAGAGGGATTGAATATCTTCATCGAGGATGCGATATCCAAATTTTACACTTTGATATTAAGCCTCATAACATTCTTCTAGACAAGGATTTCACCCCAAAAGTTTCCGACTTTGGGCTCGCAAGATTGTATCCCACGGATTACAACACCGTGTCTCTAACTGCCGCAAGAGGAACCTTAGGGTACATGGCTCCGGAGCTCGTCTTCAAGAACCTTGGAGGCGTCTCTTACAAAGCCGATGTCTATAGTTTTGGAAAATTGTTGATGGAAATGGCCACTAGAAGGAAGAATGAGGACAAGGTTACACGGTGTTTGAGTCACACTTACTTTCCTTTATGGGTTCATGACCAACTTAGTAAAGAATTGGAAATTCCAGTGGAAGTTAGTGAGGATGAGAGGAAAATAATAAAGAAAATGATAATAGTTGCTCTTTGGTGCATACAATGGAATCCTAACGATCGCCCTTCAATGCGCAAAGTCTTGGAAATGCTCGAAGGAGAAGTAGATGATCTACAAATATCTCCTAAGCCACTCTTTTATGCAACAGAAATGTCAAGAAGGGATGATGGAACTTGGACTGACGAAGGCAATAATACCATATCCACTACATCAACTAGTGCAATAACTTATGAAGATTCTCATCTTGAGTGTACTAGTATTAGCATTACACAAGTATAGACACATATCAAAACCATTTGATCCCATCACATATGTGGCGAATTGAAACGTGATATTGATGATGTTTCATGTGTAGCTCCCTTTTCTTGGCCATCATTATATTATAGATGTTTATGACTATATTTATGATCTTAATTGCGCCCAATTCATCTTTTAGCATTATCATATTAAAGATGTCATTGGTTATAGTTTGGACTCTTGGATCCAATGGAAAATTTAGTGACTACTTTCAGCATAGGGCTGTGAGGAGCAAGTTTGGGTTTCAAAGTCTTTGCTTAAAAGTCTAGCTAGCACATAACCTGCTTTACTCGTGGCTTGACGACATTTCAGTAATTGCTATGTATTTATTGCCTCATTGCATATCAATTGTCACTATGAATAATGTTGAAAATGATGGATGAAAAGGGATAATAAACAACTTTGATTTAATGGCAAGGGAGTGCGCGATAGCAGGAGATATCAAAAGATGATCTCTCCCTGAATAACAATAATGATGAGATTAATTAAATTCTTATTATATTTACTAGGTTGCTAAAGTTATCTTAGTGATAAATGTGCACTTAAAAAATGATATTAGTTTTCCTTTTAGGGTTCGTTGTCCAAGGCTATTACGTCAAGAGGGAATATCATTCGAGGGGGATATATATGTCATCTTTATTACAATGATTTGAGTATTATATTCGAGTCTAAATTTATTTTGAATGCAAAGGAGTATTACCATGTTCAATTTTCAAGACCGTGTTAACTATCCCAAACCCTTCCTGCTATCACTTTTAAGTAGTACATCGCTTTTCATATCAAATTGAATGAACTCAAAATAGTGAGGGGGGGGGAGACAAAATCCCAATACAAGAATGGATGCAAAATTTTACAATTTTTTGTGAATTTAATTTCGTCATTATTAAGATTGACTTTTTTTCAGCCGGTGAACGTGCTCGTTGACTCCAAGCCCAATAATCATACAGATTTCGGATGAGTATTGAACCAATAATCATAGCTTCATTTGCATTTTTCTGATTAAGAAGTGAGGAAAAAAGAATCGAACGGTGCGTTTGCATCATTTACAATTTCACTGCTTTTTTTCTTGGCTGGAATACAATATTTCTGTTTTTGGGCCACCCGAAAATCCAAACAACACTTTCCGGTAACAGGTCCCTTGATTCGGGATACAGGGCGAGATAACAAAATGTCCAGGGGACCAAATCCGAAATAATAGAAAGGTCGCGTCCTTGGATGCAAAAAGGTCGTCTCGCTAGTCGCTCTTTGCTTCCTTCCAAAAGTCTCTTTCGCTTTAGCGATGGAGGTCGCTTCTAGACTCAAACGCTCAAACGCACTCAACCGTTAATTCAAAAATTAAGCAACCACAAAAAGAAAAAGAAAAAATCGCCACATCCTAATTCTGATTCTGATTCTGATTCTGTTTTACCGTTCTCTCCCGCCATCTAGATTTTTCTGCCGTTTTCTGGATTCCCATCTCCACTCTCTTTTCTCGTGCGATAAGTTCCTCGAATCGCAGTCCCGATCGAAGACGAAGACGACGGCGAAGAAGGCGATGGGCGGCGGAGGTGAATCATCGGAGGCGACCCGTTGCGGCACGTGTGTGGTGGGGACTCCGGTGGAGCCGCGGAAGCACCCCGCGAACCAGCACGCCGCCACCTGGGTCCCCGGCGAGACCCGCGGCCCCCCCGCGAGCTTCCACTCCCGCTACATGCATGCCACCCCCGAGCGGCGGCGAGCCTCAACGGCGGCGGCGGCGGCGGCGAGAAACCGTACGTCCACGTCGCTCCGCTGAATGCCCCCGCGCTGTCCGGCAAGAGTGAGTCCATCGAGGCGTATACTTCGCGCTGGGAGTTAATGACTGGTGATTAGAGGCTTTCGAGAATGGTTTTGATGGGGCCGACGCTTTGCCGGTGTTTGCGGGTCCGATGGATGCGGCGCGTTGAACCGGTGTGGGAAGAGGTTCGAAGATGCTACAAGAAAAGCACCAATGAGGCAATGAAGTACCACAGTTTCCGTAACGGATATTCTCTCTAATGGAGGAGCTAATGAGGATGGGCTCTTGCTGCACAAATCCTATTCGCGTCCTCAGCCATCTCAGGTTGTATTCCTTTATGTCCTTCCCATCAATGACGACCTTTCCTTCCATCGGATCGTAGAACCTCAGCAGAAGGGCCAGAATAGAGGACTTTCCGGCACCACTTGGCCCGACAAGAGCCACCTTCGTCCCAGCTTCAATTTTCAACGTGAAGTTCTTCAGAACGGTAACTTCTGGTCGTGATGGGTACTTGAATTTGACGTTCTGGAACTCAGCAGTTCCTTCGATCCTCCCATGATGTGTATTTTCCAGCACATCTGGTTCGATTTCAGTTTTTTGATCGAGGGTCTGGAATGCAGGGGTGAGTATGCTCATGGCCGATATCACGGTGGGGATCAGCGTCCACAGCTCTGTAATAGAAAGTACTGTGAGAGAGAATCTGGTACGATCTCATGCCATTTTCGAAACGGTGTACCACAAGGCGACTGCATGTGCGATGTTCCATAAGCAAAGAGAGAATCCTTGGATTATTCCATACTTGATACTGGTTCTCCTGCTCTCTTTCGTTGGGACTTCTAACGCTAACTTGGCCTTCCTCAGGATTTGCTCTTCATAGCAAAAAGATGCTACAGTTCTTATGTTTGTAGCCGACTCAGAAGTTAGGGAAACGACTTCGCCATGTGCTGCAGAAGAGTCGCCAGCAAATCCTTTGGCTGACTTGGCTTGAATGAGCCCACCAATGAAGTGGCAAGGCATCACAGTCCAAGCCACTAGACCCATTCTCCAGTATACAATCATGCTAACTACCGTAGCAATCAGTATAGAAGCGATGCCTTGGACGATGACTGACATGCGATCAGGAATGATCACTTTCACCGTGGATGTATCATTGATGATTCACGAGGTAACCATCCCAATTCTGTTCTCGGGTTTCTCAAACCAAGTGAATTCATTGCTCAGCACACCTGCAAGATTTTAGAACAATCAATGCAAATTGTACTCTATAAATGATTCATAACTTGGGCAGAATCTCAAATTCAAGGCTAGTAGATTCTGCATTAAACTGTACAGGACTCTGCTAGGAAAAAGGAGGGACAGCTACCTGAAAAGAGAGCTTTTCTAAGGTTTGTCATGGCCTTCTCACCAACCACACCGGACTAGTAATGCTGCAAGATGTGAGAGGCTAATGATAGCAACCCTATGAGGGAGAATGCGATCGAGTACCATCCAACTTCCCGCTTAGCATGTTTATGGTAATATGCTACACCTATTGTTATGATGAAGAACCCAAAAACAGGCTTTGAGATTCCAGAGAAACCGGTTGCAATGGAGCCGATGGCTGTCTTGACGAGTTCTGTCCTCCTCAACCAAAACCAAATTCTCAAGAAGTGGACTGCTTCTAATCTTTTCTTGTGCTCCTCTTGCTCAGGATCTTCTGTGAGGCCTTCTTCTATCTCTGCACCTTTTTCACTTAAAACTCTGCTTTTAGGTGAGCCGTGGGGTTGGTCAATTTCATAATCTCGCGAAGATATATCAGTTCTGTCATTCAATTTGTTAAATTGCTAAAGGGAGGAGAGATGAGGCTGAAACTTCATCTTTCGTACAGAGCAACCAAGTCTTTTTTACAAAAGACAAATACATAACGTAAAACACACCATAACTACACATGTTCTGCATATAGCACTTACTCCACTAACACCTAAAAACTAGGACAACTAACACACATGACTCCACTAACTCTAATAACTGAAAAACCAAATTAGCAAAACGTGCAAAAGGAAATAACTATTATTTCAACAATCCCTCCCTTAAACTGATGTTTACTAACATTCAGTTTAAAGCCTTGACTGTTTTCAACGTGCAAACACTTAGTAATCTTCTGAGCTTCACAAATGACTCCATCTTAAGGGCCTTGGTGAATATATCGGCAACTTGATCTTCACTCCTGCAGTAGATTAGATCAACTGTTCCATCATTGCTAAGATCTCTCAAGAGATAAAACTTTACATCAATGTGCTTGCTTCTTTCATGTAGCACATGATTCTTGGAAAGTTTGATTGCTGAGTTGTTCTCACAAAATATTTTAGTAGCTCCTAGTTGCTTGAATTGCAGCTCCTCAAGAATTCTCCTTAGCCAAATAGCTTGACAAGCACTAGCTGTTGCAGCAACAAATTCAGCTTCTGTACTTGACAATGTGACAATTGGTTGCTTCTTGGATGTCCACGAAATAGCACCTGTCCCAAACATAAAAGCATAACCCGAAATGCTCCTCCTATCATCTTGATCTCCTGCATAATCACTATCAGTAAATCCCAACAAATTGGACTTTTTACCATTCTTGTAAAATAGCCCAAAGTCTCTAATTCCTTACAAGTAACGAAGGATTCTCTTGGCAGCTAACAAATGTATTTTTGTAGGATTCTCCATATATCTACTGATTAAACTCACAGAATGCATTATGTCTAGTCTTGTTGCAGTTAGATACATCAAACTGCCCACAATTTGTTTATAAAGTATGCTGTCAACCTTCCTCCCTTCATGATCTTTGAATAGCTTTAAGCCAAACTCAACTGAAGTGTTTACAAGATTACAATCCTTCATTTGAAACTTGTCCAAAATTTCTCCCACATATTTCTTTTGAGAAATAAAGATCTCATCATCCGATTATACCACTTCTATGCCAAGGAAGTAATGCATCATACCAAGATCAGACATTTCAAACTCATCCATCATAGATTTCTTGAATTCTTCAAACATGCCATCACATCTTCTAGTAAATATAAGATCGTCAACATACAAGCAGACAATAAGCATTTTCCCTTTATCTCCAATCTTGACAAAAAGCGTATGCTCATAAGGACATTTTGAAAAACCAACTTTAAGAAAATAAGTTTCAATACGACTATACCAAGCCCGAGAGGCTTGTTTTAACCCATAAAAAGCTTTCTTCAATCTATAAACTTTATGCTCATTTCCAATCTTGACATAACCAGGGGGTTGCTCGACAAATACCTGTTCCTCCAAGTACCCATGTAAGAATGCTGATTTGACATCTAGCTAGAAAATAGGCCAAGAATTCTGTGCCGCCAATGCAACCACCAATCTGATCGTGTCATGTCTCACAACTAGAGAAAAAACTTCTGTATAGTCGATCCTATATTGCTGCTTGTATCCCTTAGCTACCAAACGTGCTTTGTATTTGTCAACTTCACAATTTTCTTTCAGTTTTGTTTTAAAGACCCACTTTACACCAATGGTTTTTTGTCCATCTAGAAGATCGGATAGCTCCCAAGTATTATTTCTTTCGATGGCATTAATTTCATCATCCATCACTTTTCGCCATTTTTCTTCTTTGACAGCACTCTCAAAAGTTGTAGGGTCATAGTCTAAAAATAAGGCAAAGTGAGTAATTGAATCTCCAATTCCAGTTACCTCATAATTTTCCATCCAAGCAGGCCTTCTTCTAATGCGGCAAAGAGATTGGGCTTCTTCTTCATTGACTTCAGCGACTGTTGGCGAAATTCCAGCAGCTATAGAAGTCATATTTGATGAATTTTCGGGCATACTAGGTGCTGAAATTTGCTCCTATTCAGCATCATTGTCATAAAGGACTTGGGTAGGCTGCTACCTATTCCGATCCCAAGTGTTCTCTTCATCAAAAACATCCCTAGTAGTCACAATCTTTTTTGTTAGTGGATTGAATAATTTATATGCTTTGGATACTTCACTTACACCAAGAAAGAGACATTTTTTAGCCTTGTCATCAAGTTTCTTCCTTTTCACATCCGAGACATGGGCATATGCGATGCATCCAAAGATTCTAAAGTGATCTACAGCCAGTCTTCTCCCACTCCAAGCATCTTCAAGTGTCATATTCTGAACAACAAAAGTTGGACTTATGTTCAAAACATGAATACTCCAATTTACTACTTCTGGCCAGAAAATCTTTGGAACTCTTCCTCTTGCCAATAAGCTTCTCACCATTTGAGAATGGTTCTATTTTTCCTCTCAGATACACCATTTTGTTGTGGTGTATATGCAACAGTAAGCTCTCTTCGAATGCCATGCCCTGCACAAAAAACTTCAAATTCTTTTGAGCAATATTTACCACCACGATATGTTCGAAGAATCTTAATGGTCTTTCCTGCTTTATTTTTAACACGAGCTTTGAAGCTTTTAAATGTGGAGAAAGCTTTTGATTTTTCCTGTAAAAAATAAACCCAAGTTTTTCTGGAAAAATCATTAATGAAGGTAATTAAGTATCTTTTATCTCCATTAGAAGATGGGTTTACGAGACCGATGGATAGGATATGCGGTGCGTTGAACCGGTGTGGGAAGAGGTTCGAAGACGCTACGCGAAAAGCGGAGATGCTCGCGGACAATGTCTGGCATCACCGTAAGTTCTCTCTACAATTTTTGTTCGCAATATATGTCTGCATAATCAGTTAGGAACATTTTGGATTTGTTCGTGGAGACGTACCTGATTGCTTGCTTGCGTATATTTTTTTTCTCTGTTTCTGCAACGTAAGCGAGTGCTGTGGATGTAAAGATTTCACATCTCAGTTTCCAATTCATGTCACGCAATTCATGATCTCATGTTTAGCCCCGATAGGAGCTCCAGCCATATGCGGAATCATAAAAGCGAAAACCTCACCCAAAAAAAAACAAAAACAAAAACAAAAACAAAAAAATAAAAAAGAAAGAAAGAAGAAAAAAAGAGACAAAAGAAAAAATAGAGAGTGAAACGGGAGAGATAAAAACCCGGAGGAGGTTCTTGCTTCGTTGTGCGCACACACAATCACAGTCACGCTCAATCTTCCTCTCACCTCCTTTTTCTCCTTCCTCCTTTTCCCTCTTTGCAATTCTCATCTCGTCTCCGTCGCTCTGCCCCTTGCATTCCGCTTCCCTCCGCCATCCCCCTCCACTGCCGCCTCCAGCTCCGCTCCTCCTCGCACTCTCGTGCTCCCTCTGCTCCTGCCGCTCTCTCTTTCTCTCCGTCTCATTCTCCATCTCAATCTCCGTCTCGTCGACCGGCAGGTGCAACGCTTTGCAGGGTTTGCAGAACCTATGAACAAGATATGCGATTCATTGGACAGGTGTGGGAAGAGGTTTGAAGATGCTACGGGAAAAGCAGAGGTGCTCCGCGGACAATGTCTGGCGTCACCTTGAGTTCTTTCTACATTTTGTCTCGCTAAACAAGCTGGTATGATCAGATAGAAACATTTTGGATTTATTCATGAAGACTTATCTGATAGATGATTGCTTGCTTGCTTCCATATATTTATCATTCTGTTTCTGCAATCTACGTGATTGCTATTGGACTAATCATTCAGTCCAAGCAGTTTGGTTCTTTGTTCTTAATTGACTTCGTTTGCTCAGCACGGCGGCCTCACAACATTTCGGTCCTATGGTATTGGTAATCAGTTCAAACGATCAGCCATCGGCTTCTTTTGCAATTGCCATCTAGGAACTAAGATACTTGCCCTATAACCTGTGCATTTAATCCGCCAATTAGCAGTCGAGTGGCTCAACTTTGATATGCGGTGCTATCTTCGGTGTTTGTTAACATGGCACTTCCGTGGAGGACATGGTTTGTTTTCTATCATTTTCTAAGGGTATCAGGACCAGCTGGGCTCTTGGAATATAGATGAACGATCGTCTCTTGGCCAAAGTAAAGAAACATTAGCTTTGTCCTGTAAGAGCAAGCACTGCAGCAGTTGATAAGCTTGGCTTTGGCTTGCTTTCTGTTCTTCAGTTTATTTGGGAGAGACAAAGCCCGTAATTTCGTTGGTTCTTGTGATGCTACAAACCCTATTCTTGCCTGACTTTTTTTTTTTTTTTTTTTTTGGGGTCAAAATTCTTGTCTAACATTGACTAATTGGTAATTGCGCTATGTTTGGGTTGAAACAATTAGAACTAGCCCCGCATCACCAACGCAGCAATGGCTCGACTTGCTCAGGAGACAATTGGGACATTGCCCAAAGAAAGAAAAAAAGAAGAATCATATTTAATTCGCTGTGGCTGACACAGCATTTAAGCTTTGTTCGTTTCGTAGAAAATAACTTCGAGAAAAATATTTTTCAATTTTCTTACATTCATTTTACAGAAAATAAACAGGTCGCAAGAAACATTTTTCATCAATGGAAATGTCTTCTAAAATACTGAAAAATGTTTTTCGCTTCTTTCTTTCACTTCTAAACCAAGCACTTCTTTTTACCAAACGCATTTACCTTTTTTTTATTATTTTTTATAAAAAAAATCAAAATTTTACTTATTTAAAAAAAAATTTCCTTTCCTTTCTTTTCTCTTTTTATTTTTTTTTCCTTCTTCTTTATCCGGTGGGCGACCGATGGCCTTGCCAAATCTAATGACCTAGGCAAGGCTCGAGCCTCACTTAAGGTCGCCAAAAGTCGGCAAGGCTCTAATGATGTTGGGCGAGGCTCCAGACTCCGCTAACTTGCCAGCCTCGGGCGAGCTTGACTTTGTCAGTACCTGGCTCACTTGTGGCTAGCTACCAACCAAGGAAAAAAAAGAAAAAAAGAAGAAAAAAAATCGAATTAAAAAATTAAAATAATAAAAAGATATTGAAAGGAGTGTGTGGAGGAAAAATATTTTCCTTACTAAGGCTCCGTTCGTTTTGCGGAAAATAATTTCCGGGAAAACGGTTTCCGAATTTCCCGGCGTTCGTTTCACGGAAAATGAATTCTTTGGGGAAAATGTTTTCCATGAAAGGAAAAAAGTCTTCTAAATTATGAGAAAATATTTTCCACCTTTGAAAAGTGGAAAGCATTTTCCTCACTTCATCTCTTATCTCACAGCTCTACAAATCCTCACTTTTTCCTCCCCTTTCTTTTTCTTCTTTTCTTTTTTTATTCGAATTATTTTTTAATTTTCTTTTTATTTTTTAATTCGAATTATTTTTAATTTCCTTTTTCTTTTTTCTTTTTCTTTTCTTTGTTTCTCATCTTCTTCTTTCTTGGCTAGTTGTTGGCCATTGCTAGGCAAACCTCGAGCTCGTCAATCTCAAGCTCGCGCTCGCACTCTTATCCTTTTCTTTATTTACTCTACCTTGCAGTTGTACATTACTCAAGCAAAGAGCTCTACATGCTTTGCTTCTTTCTTTCTTTTTTGTTTATTAGAACACAAAAGATGCAGGGGGAGAACAGGCCACTCAACCGGAAAATTCTCATGAGGGCTATACATAATTTGCTTCTTTTTAAAATCCATACAAACATTTTTTTAGAGTAGATGAGCATTTGACGACATTGAGCGAACAAATATATGAAGTAAGTTTGCCTAGATTTAAAGGGAAGTTTATATTTGATGGATTTATAGGTCGGTAAGTGATGCATGCCTAAGTGGTGAAATCTTAAAAATATTTTCCTTATTGAACACCGGAAAATATTTTCCGAAACATTTTCAAGTTTTTAACCGAACACTAAAAAATATTGTCATTTTTCTAGAAAATGATTTCTGAGAAAATATTTTCCGGAAATGACCCATTTTCCGTGAAACGAATGGACCCTAAGTGGTGGAAAATTTTCTACTTCATTTTTAAGTTTCAGTTGAATATTGAAAACTATTATCATTTTCTTAAAAAATGATTTTTTGGAAAATATTTTTCAAAAGAGCTGGGTTCGTTCGGATGCGTCTTCAAAAAAAAAAAAATCCCTTCCACATCCATATGACCAAAAACGGGCTGTCCAATTAACATCACCGTATAATACACAAAGTTTAAAATCATGATTATATGTAGTGATCTGAAATTTGTTGTATACATGGCCATGCCCATTATGCAGTCAAAATATGCGTATCTCAAAAATTGAAAATACAAATAATTTCGGCCGTAATTATGATGTGTGGCTATCCAAGGGAGCCGTGCAGTTGAAAGTTGATGGAGCAAACTCGGATTCGGTCCAATCATCCAAGATTTCGTGCCCTTTTTAAGTGATTTACTATGCTTGCGTCTTCATCAAAGCAAGCGAAACACAGCATTTTTATCAAATCATTTAACGCAGCTTCTTCGTCGAACACAATATCTTCAGGTAATGCCTAAAGTTTTGAAATGAATCGCATTTGTACTGTTGCATTCTCTTTCAAATGTTTATTTTCTAACTTTGTTAACAAAGAAGAAGCTTCATCATTTGAGCCCACGTATTGTTACAACCGTTTTCTTCCTACTTCCTCATTAATTGAAGAATTCTTGTGTACAGTGGACTTATAAAACAGTGGTTCTATACTTGGTTACTGCGAAATGTTATATAGCCTTTTTTGTATATCATAAAATCAAATAAAAATCCCCTCTAACATCTTTCGGTTGATTATTCTAATAAAATTAAAATGAAGGACATCCAATTATTGCAAATAACCTATTATAGGTTGTCTTCTATGAATTGTGGAAAAACCATTAAATTTTCGAGAGTGAACTAGACTTCCTAAGTGCACTAAAATGCTTTATTCTAATTGAGTACTCCATTAATTTTCATTTGATTACTTTGAAATCTTTTTATTTTTTGGAATGATTTCAATATTGTTAACCAGTACAGTTCATAATATTGGTTATTTACTGTAATTCTAAAATTTGCAACTTTAAGTTAGTTTCCATTCAAAACACGTCATCATCAACATAAATATGAGGACATCCATTCTTCAATCTCTCTAGACCTAGGCATGGATAATTAGTATGTGGAGAAATAAATGTTCAACAATAAAAAGATTATCCATGTGCGATGCACAACTTGTGGAGAAGTTGAAGAAGTTTCTTCACCTTATCTAATCTTTTTATTCTTTGGACCTATATTTCTACTCATACTGATTATCCATGCCTATATCTAGAGAAGTTGAAGAATGGTCATACTCATATTTACATCGACGATGATGTGTATTGAATGGAAACTAAGTAAAGATGCAAATTTTGAAATTACAGTAAATAACCAATGTCATGAACTTTACTTAACAATATTGAAACCACTCCAAAGAATAAAAATATTTCAAAATATTTAAATGAAAATTAATAGTGTACTCAATTAGGATAAAGCATTTTAGTGCGCATTGGGAAGTCTAGTTCTATCAAATCTCAGAAAACTTATGGTTCATCACAACGCATACAAAACAACTTCTTACTACGTTATTTGCAATAGTTGGATGTCCCCTATTTTTAATTTTGTAGATTAATCAACGGAAAGATGTTAAGGGGATTTTTATTTCATTTTAATATTTATTATAAAGACTAATGTCGCAATCTTAACTCGAGCTTTACCAAACCCATATTAATTCACGACTTAGGTTTATGTTATTAACATGCAAATAATTTTCGATTAGAAGTCGTCACTATTCTGTTAACCTTATTTGACCTCAAGGACCATTTTAAAACTTCCAAATATGCAATCTAGGCTAAGATGCAATTTTAAGATGATATGCAACCTATCTAGGAAATTATCTTATTTCAAACTACGAAATCTTATCTTAAACTTGCAATTTTATTCGAATTAGGAAATTACCATCCCGTCCAATTAGATTTTTTTTTTTTAAATAATGAGGTAAATTGAATCAAATACTATCTATAGCTACCTTACCAAAAAAAAGAAAAAAATACTATCTATAGCAATCACACAGATATCAATAGAATATTTGATGAACACCCAAACATTCAAATTTGGATACGAATAAAATCGGCAAATCATATCCTAGATCGAATTGGCTGATTTTCTGTTCAATTGGAAGTCGTATCTTAGATATGAGATTGGACTATCAATTTACCATGCAATCGCGAGTCGTATATGAGATCGAGATGTGCAATCGTAAGTCGTATCTCGGATATCGAATTATCAATGGAAGCACATTGTTAATTTGCAGTTTGGCCTAACACATAAACTCAAATTATTATCCACAAATGCCACCGATCTTACGATATTAAGTTCTTTTGAGATTTATTGTCTAAGGCTATTATGGGTAAATTATGGCCCATACAATTACAAGTGTAAATGAGATGCGAGTCGCTAAAATAAATTGCTATCTACAAGTGCCACTGACCTTACGATATAAGTTCTTTTTAGATTATTATCTAAGGCTATTGCGGGTATATTCTGGCCCATAAAATTACAAGCGCAAATGAGTTACGACCCATAATATTAAATTATTATCTACAAGTGTCATCGACCTTACAATAGTTTCAGGTAAATTACGACAAGTTCAGGAAAATTACAGCTGAAAATGGGAGGGGTCGCTTTTTGGCCTACGGGACCTAGAAGCGCCATAGTTGATATTTTTCAGGTCTTCACAATGTCCTATTTTGATTTATATCCGATTGATACTAAGTGAATCTCCTGAGAACTTTAAGGTCGATTTGGTTTTATTGATAAGGAATCCACTAAGAATATCTAGTTCCTGAGTACTCAAGTTTCGCGTAATAGTATTCATCTTTTAGTTGTTTGGACTGATTTCACATGTCAATTTAGAATGACATGCCTCTAGGCCTCATGTTTTTGGTCAAGGCCTAGGTGCCAACGTCTCTGGTTAAGCCCAAGGTTTGTCATGTTTTTGTTCACGGTCTAGGCAGCAGCGTCTCATATGCTACCCTCAAGGTCCCAAGCCTCGGCAATCGGGGTCCCCTGTTCGAACTGACCATGGGTCATCGTGCTCATCCCTCGGGTCTCCATCCTATCCTCGATCTGTTATGTCCCTAGCTCAGGCACTAGGGTCTCAAGTCTCGCGTCCTCAGGGTCTCAATTTCGCTCATTGGGGTTTCTAGGAATCAATGCCATATGTTTTAAAGGAATTCTATCATGTGAAATGTCTCGGCTCCAATAGGTAGACCTTTCTTCCGAATGAAAAATTTAGGATTTAAATTTTCATTCACTGAGTAATTCAAATTCTACAGGAATCAAACGACTAAACAAGGCTTAAAGAAAATCTCCCAAATCATGATAAAGAGATAATCAATCCCATCTCTTATACTGACTTGGGAGGTATGGAGGAAAATTACCCTCTTCAAGAGTCTATAATCCATCTTCTTTTTATTAGTACACTTCGAGTAAAGAATTGAGCACGAAAGCGAGTGTTCAGAATGTCCCGGAAAAGATGGACGTGCTAGTTGAAATTTTTTGACCCATCATAGTCGATGATGATGACTACCTATTTGGCACCTTCCCAAATTTTCTTCTATGAGATTTTCCAGGATGGTTCGCAGCGCATGATTTTTTTGACTTTTTCTTCCGATTCTCTATTGCTAGTCTACGACGTTGACGGAGTTTGACTTATCAGTTGAATTTTTTAATCCATCATAGTCTATGATGATGACCATCTGTTTGGCACCTTCCCAAGTTTCCTTCTACGAGATTTTCCGCGATGGTTCGCTGTGCGTGAAAATTTGACTTTTTCTTCCGATTCTCCAGTGCTAGTCTACGACGACCGACTTTGACTTATCTGTTGACGAGTCCCAAGTTTGTCTTCTTCTATCTTGTGAGATGGACCAACCCATTATTTAAGGCAACGAGAGACTTACTTGATAACATTTTCGGAAACAACTAATTTTATTATTTTATTTTCAAAAATAATAATAATAAAAAGAATAAAAATTCATTTAGTAAATTTTTGAGAAAATTTCAAATAATGATCCGAAATGAATTTATTTTCTCAAATAAAAACTCAAAGTTAACTTTATGTCGAATAAGGATCCAAAGTTGGCCCGTTGTTTTGAATAAGGATCCAAGTAAATTTTGTGTCAATAAGGACCTGAAGTAATCAAGTTAATCTCTATTGAGGACCTAGTTCATCGGCAGACATTTTCTAGCGATTAAAATAGGGGCAATTTTGTCAGAAATTTGTGATCGGAAAAAAATAGAAAATTTTAAATTAATTAAGTTTAGGTTATTTATTTAGATGTTTACGTTTTCTTATTTCTTTTTCCTCGCTACTCCTCAACCAAATCGCTGCCCGGTCATCATCACAACTCGATTCTCGTCACTCCTTGCCTTGCTCGACCGACGGAGAATTCGGGTCTCCGCAAATAAAGAAAGAAGCATATGGTATTCTTCTTGTTTTTGAATTCGTGCCTCAACCGGTGGAAAATTTGGGTCTTCGACTTTGCGGAGGATGGATACAAGGAATGGGAAGAACTTCGGTCTGACTTTGTAGAGGATAGGTACAAGGAACGGGGAGACCATAGAAAACCTAGGGTTTTTTTTTTTCTGCTTTAGGATTTGTTAATTTTCCCTATATATATTTTTTGGACAAAATTGTCCAAACTCCGGTCGTTGGAAATGTCACATGCTTGACAGCTAGTGAATATTTAGCTAACCAGCAAGCTCAGGTTCTTATTTGGAATTGATTCAACCACTTCGATCATTATTTGAGACAACAGGTCCATTTTAGGTATTTATCTCGACACAAAGTTAATTTCGGGTCCTTATTTGAGAAAATTGGTCCACTTTGGATCCTTATTTGGAATTTTCCCTAAATTTTTTGTTCCTGATAATAAGAATCCATTTTTTTGTTCTTAGAAATAGAGTTGAAACATAATCAAGAAGCAGAAAAAGTTACTTCTTGTTCTTAGGAATAATTTATAGAATCAAGCCTAATTTTTTTCTTTTATTTTTTCTTTTCATCTCTTTCCTGTTCTTCTTTTTCCTTTTGGCCAATTGCTAGTCTCGGCCATGGCCGACGACTGGCCAGACGAGGGCCGACAACCTCGCCAGAGTGTCGTCGACCCTCGGTGACACCGAGCCACGGCAAGGCTTAGCTTCGCTAGTTGGGGCGAGGCAAGAATCAGATAAAGCATCTTTCCATTAGATGAACTTTTTGCCTACAGGACCTAGAAGCGCCGTAGTAGATATTTTTCAAGTCTACACAAATGTCCTATTTTGATTTATATCCGATTGATACTAAGTGAATCTCCCGAGAACTTCAAGGCCAGTTTTGTTTTAGCGATAAGGAATCCACTAAGAAAATCTAATTTCTATGTACTCAAGTTTCGTGTAATAGTATTAATCTTTTGGTTGTTTGGACTGATTTCACATGTCAATTTAGAATTACATGCCTCTAGGCTCATGTTTTTGGTCAAGGCCTTAGGCACTAGTGTCTCTAGTTAAGCCCAAGGCTTGTCGTGTTTTTGTTCTTCACGGCCTAGGCAGTATAGTCTCATATACTACAGGAGAATTGTCCAAAAAGTCAAACTGTTCAGATTTTCACAATCGTTCTAAACCTTTTAACTTTCTTGCAACTTAGTCTAAACCTTTTCACTTTTTGCCGATTAAGTCCATCCAGCCAATTTTGGCCGGAAAATGCTGATGTGGGCGCTGGCGGTGCCACGTAGGATCTTGCTGGCGCCGATGTGGACAATTTTTAATAATATTTTAATATTTTCAAATATTTTTGAATTTTTTTGAATTTTTTTATTTTTATTTTTATATTTTCTTTTTTTCCCCTTTTTTCTTTTCTTTTTCTTTTCTTTTTTTCTTTTTAGCTTTTCCGGTGGCCGCCACCGGCCACAAGCGACGGCCGGCCACCGGCCACGCCCGGCCGGTTAGCCTCACCCGCCACAAGCGAGGCCCGGCCGGGTGAGGAGGAGCACCGGCGAGGCGAGGAAGTCCTCGCCCGGGCGCGGCCCGGCGAGGGTCGCACAGGGCGAGGCCGACCCTCCCCCGGGCGAGGGTGGCCTCGCCGGGCGTCGGTCGAGCGATGGCGACGTCGGGCGAGGCCGCCCGGCCCGGCAGGGCCGACCTCGCCCCGGATCCGGCGAGGGAGCCCGCCCCAGTGAGCGTCGGCCTCGCCCGGACCGGATCTGGCGAGGCCGGCCCTCGCCCCGGCCGAGCGGGCGTCGGCTGTGGCCGGGCGAGGCCGACGCGCCCGGGCGAGGGCGAGCCCCGCGAGGGCTCCCCTCGCTAGATCCGGCGAGGCCGGCCCTCGCCGGGGCCGGGCGGTCTCGCCGGCGTCGCCGTCGCTCGGGCGACGCTTGGCAAGGCCACCCTCGCTGGGGAGGGTCGGCCTCGCCCAGGCAACCCTCGCCGGGCCGCGCCTGGGCAAGGGCTTCCCTCGCCCTCGCCGGTGCTCCTCCTCGCCCGTGCCACCCGTGGCCGATGGCCGGCCACCGGAAAAGGCCAAGGAAAAAACCAAAAAAAAAAAAAGAAAAAAAGAAAAGAAAAAGGGAAAAACATAAAATAAAAAAATAAAAAAAATTCAAAAAAATTCAAAATTTTTTAAAAATATAAAAATATTATTAAAAATTATCCACGTCGCGTGCAGCCCTACGTGACACACGCCGTCCACGCGCATTTTCAGTCAAAATCGGCGGATGGACTTAATCGACAAAAAAAGTGAAAAGGTTAGACTAATCAAGAAAGCTTGGTGCCAAGGACTAGGACCGACCGACAAAAGTGTAATAAGTTTGTGACTTTTTGACAATTTTCCCATATACTACCTTCAAGGTCCCAAGGCTCAAGAATTGGGGTCTCCAGTTCGGACTGACCATGGGTCATGGTGCTCAACCCTCATGTCTCTATCCTGTCCTCAATTTTTGATGTTCCAAGCTCAAGCACTAGGGCCTCAAGTCTTGCCTTCAAGGTCTCAATTTTGGGCATTGGGGGTTCTAGGAATCAATGTCACATGTTTTATAGGAATTCTATCATGTGAAATGCTTCGGCTCCAACAAGTAATCTTTTCTTTTAAATGAAAAATTTATGATTTGAATTTTCATTCATTGAGTAATTCAAATTCCACATGAATCAAACGACTAAACAAGGCCTAAAGGAAATCTCCCAAATCATGATAAAGAGCTAATCGATCCCATCTCTTTTTCTGACTTGCGAGGTATGGAGGAAAATTACCCCTTTCGAGAGGAGTCTACAATCCATCATCTTCTTTTTATTAGTACACTTTGAGTGAAGAATTGAACACGAAGGCGAGCGTTCAGAATGACCCGGAAAAGATGGACACGCCAATTGAATTTTTTGACCCATCATAGTCGATGATGATGACTACCTGTTTGGCGCCTTCCCAAATTTTCTTCCACGAGATTTTCTAGGATGGTTCGCAGCGCATGATCTTTTTGACTTTTTCTTCCGATGCACCACGATGTTGACCGACTATGATTTGTTAGTTGAATTTTTCACCCATCATAGTCGATGATGATGACTGCCTGTTTGGCACCTTTCCAAATTTTCTTCTACGAGATTTTCCGGATGGTTTGCAGCCCATGATTTTTTGACTTTTTCTTTTGATTCTCTATTGCTAGTCTACGAACGTTGACCGAGTTTGACTTATTAGTGGACGAGTCCCAACGCTTGTCTTCTTCTATCTTTTGAGACGGGCCAACCCATTATTTAGGGCAACTAGCTTTCCAGTCGAATTCAATTCGTGACTTGAAAATGCCATATTCCTGTAATTTCATTTCGTTTCATTTCTTCTTAATCAAAACCCTTTGCAAGTGCATGCAACAATCATTGCAGTGGCCGGGCCAAGGTCGACTGAACTTTGACTTTTCCGCAACCATTCTCACACCTATTCCGTGTCTGATGCATCCCAATTTCCTTCTCCTTCTCTAGTCATTATTTCAATGAAAGAAATGAATCGATAATAATCTTTAAATCAATAATAATCTTTAATATACTTTCAAAATAATAAATTACAAAAATCAAATAAAAAATAATTATAAATTATTGTGGAGCCCATTCGTTTAAGAATTTATAATTTACAACAAATTATTATTCTCACAATAACCTAAAAACTATTATGAGTCTTAGTCTTCTTCGTCCTCTGTATAATCAACATGGTCTAATTCATTCTCAGAACTTAAACAAAACCATTTCATTAAGAAAAATATCCTCATGAGAGTTGAGAGGAACATGACCCGAAGTGTTAAACCAAAACCATTTGGGATGGTGATGGTCCATGCAATTCAAAGCATTCAACATCACCGTTCACAATTTCATGTCCCCTTCCATTAATACAAGTTTAATAATAATACTGAATATTTTTATATAGTCTATAGACTATGTTAAGCATGTACAAAAAAAATTTAAGGAAAATGTTGCATATTAAAATAAAATTTATAAATATATTAAATAAATTAAAAATATGAGGATAACAACCATTCGCGTAATCATTCCATATTTTTACAAGTACACTTTGAGTCGTGAATTAAGCACAAAGGTGAGTGTTGAGAATAACCGGGAAAAGATGGACGCGCTTGTTGCTCGAGCATCTTTGAATTTTGGCCCATCATTGCCGACGATGATGACACCTGTTCGCCACCTTCCTAAATTTTCTTCTACGATAATTTCCGGGATGTTCGCAACCCATGATCTTTTCTTGACCTCTTCTTCCGATTCTCCGTTGCTCCTCTACGCACGTCGACTGACTTTGACTTATCTGTTGGTGAGTCCCCCCAAAAACTTCGTCTTCTTCTATCTTGTGAGATAGGCCGACCCATTGTTTTGATTCCCAATAAGGGCAACTAGCAAGAGGCTACATCGTCTTCCAAAACATCGCTCATTTGTTTATACCAGCTTTCCGGCCTGGTTCAATTTGTGACTTGATAAATGCCATTTTCCTGTAATTTCATTTGGTCTAATATCTTCTTAATTGAAACCCTTTGCAAGTGCACACGCAACAAACATTGCAATGCCAAAAAACTAGCACTTGTTCTTGTCGTTCTTTTATACGAGTAGGAATCATAGAGAAAAATCCCTTCATGTGACAATTTTACCAACATAAGCTACCTGTTTCAACTAAAAGGCGATCCCAAGAACCGATATCCCACAAAATATGAGCTAGCCCCTATGTATAATTGCACCGCTTTAAATTTGTTTTGGAGCAAGTAACATGTGCAATGGATTGAATACAAAAGCCACACAATCCGGCTCGCAGGGGCTAATTGCTTGTCTCTTTCTCTCCGTCCTTTGTGGCGTTGTCACTTCAGTGATGGTCTGAACTTCTATAGTCGTGGGAGCCACGATAGACATAGCACTCCATATTTTCCATGATTGTGGCAATTGTGAACTCTGCAGACCATCGCTTCTCCTCACATGCCTAGATCTTTACACATTTGCCAATCAAATACCAAGACTTTTTTTAAGATTAAGTACCGAACTCTTCAAAATTGATTCGATCAATTACTTTAATTTAAAAAAATTAACGGTATTAGGTGACGTGGTATTCCATTAAATTTCCATTAGTTGTACACACAGGACACCAATGTGCCTCATGGAGTATATATGACATGGCAATTCGTCATGTCTAAAATATAGAATGATCGCACAACAAAATGCACTGCTATTATAAATTGTGAGGTGTTTCTCCACTTTTCATATATCCAAATTGTTATTTTCATTCAGAAAGGTCACGTCTAAAATTTAAACCTTTCAAACTTTTACCGATCTTTTCTTTATAGTTTGTTTGTCAATATTGTTAGCTGTTTCCCTAAGAGTATCCCTCATTTCATGTTGAGAAAATTCAATGATCACACGAAAGATATGGCACATAATCAATTGTTGTGCTATGTATAATTAACATAAGAAAATATTAGTTTTCTTATCTTTCATGACTTAATCACATTTGACTTTTGCACATCTTCAGGAAAATATGTGATCTTAAAACGCACAACACACGTGACATTGAACTACTACATAAGGAAAGGCTAAATCATATTACATATGAACATGCAATTTCAAAATTAGAGAAGTTGAGGGACCCTCAGGTACATGGCTCTGGAGCTCGTCTTCGAGAACCGTGGAGGTGTCTCTTTCAAAGCCAATGTCTATAATTTCGAAAAATTGTTGATGGAAATGGCTAGTAGAAGGAAGAATGGAGATGTGATTTCAAAGTATTCTAGTTAGATTTACTTTCTTTTATGGGTTCATAACCAACTTAGTGTAGGACTAGAATTTCCGATGGAAGAAGTTAGTGAGGAGGAGAGGAGAACAATAAAGAAGATGATAATGGTTGCTCTTTGGTGCATACAATGAAATCCTAATAACCGCCCTTTGATGCGCAAAGTCTTAGAAATGCTCGAAGAAGAAGTAGATAATTTACAAATATCTTACAAGCCACTCTTTTGTCCAACAGAAATGTCAAGACGGGATGATGGAACTTGGAACGACGAAGGCAATGATACTATTATATCCACTCCATCAACTGGTGCAATACCTTGCGAAGGTTCTCCTCTTGAGTATACTAGCACTAATATTACACAAGTACAGAGACGTATCAAAATCATTTGATCCTATCACATATGTGGCAAATTGAAACATGGCATTGATGTTTCATGTGTAACTCCCCTTTCTTAGCCATCATCATATTGTAGATGTTTACGACTATATTTATGGATCTTAATTAGGCTGGATTTGTCCTTTAGCAATATCATATTAAAAATGTCATTGGTTGTCATTTGGATTCTTGGATCCAATATAAAATCTAATGATGACTTTTAGGATAATTCTATGAAGAGCGAGTCTGGGTTTCAAAGTCTTTGCTTAAAAATCTAGCTAGCAACCAATCCACTATATGCGTGGCTTGATAGCACTCCATTGATCCCTACGTACACGTTGCTTCATGGTGTGCCAATTATCGCTACGAATAATGTTAGAAAATGATGGACAAAGAGAGATAATAAATAACTTTGATTTAAAGGCGAGGAAGTGCGAGATAGTTAACTAAACAATAAATAGTGGAGACTTTAAAATTTTGTAAAAGTTGAATCAAAGAGTATTGGGAGAGATCATCTCTCCCTTAACAAAGATAATACATACGATTAATTAAATTCTTACTATAATTATTAGGTTGCTAAAGTTATTTTATTGGTAAATGTCCTCTTAAAAAATGATATTAGTTTTCTTTTTAAGATTCATTGTCTAAGGCTATTGCGTCACAACTAAATTTTATTCGGGAAAATATATGTCATCTTTATTAAAATTAGGTTTAAGTATTTTGCTCAAGTTTAAATTCATTTCAAGTGCAAATAAGTATTTTCCTGTTCAGTTTTCAAGATCGTGTTGACTATTCCAAACATTTCCTATTATTATTTTTAAGCAGCACAACACTCTTTCTATCAAAATGAATGAATTAGAAATAATCGAGGGCAAAGAAAGTCCCACTTTAAGCATGGATGTGAAATTTTACGATTTTTGTGAATTTAATTTTGTCACTTTTAAGGTTGAGCTTTTTCAGCAGGTGAATGTGCTTCGTTTCCCGGAGCCCAATAATCATATGGGTTTCGTGAAAGTATTGGACTAATAGTCATATAACTTCATTTTGTATTTTTTAATTCAGAAGGAAAAAAATTATAGAATGGCGAGTTTCATCATTTACAATCTCTGTTTTTTTTTTGGCCTCCAAAATTTGCAAAGAACATTTATAGCAAGTTCCTTAATTTGGGATACAATGATAAATAATGAAAGGTTTAGGGGACCAAATCCAAAATAATGGAAAGATGCGTCCATGGATGCAAAAAATCACCTGGCTAGTGTTTCACAGCACTCCATCGATCATCACATTCTCATTCTGATTTCGGTTCTCGTTTATCGCTCTCTGTCGTCATCTTATTGAGGTCTCTCCCCTTTTCCAAATTCCATCTCCCCTCCCTTTTATTGTGCGATAGTTTCTAGAATTGCAGTCAAAATCGACACTTGCGTGGGGATGCCAGTGGAGCCATGGGCGCATCCAGCATGCCGCCAGATGGATCTCCGGCGAGGCTCGCCCCACGAGCTTTCACCCCAGCTGCTTGAATGCCCCTGTGAGCGGCTCGATCCCTTAGCTTCGTCAACCTCAATCAAAGCAGCAGCAAGAACCTGCACGTCCAAGTTGCTCCAGTGAATGCTTCCCCGTCTGGTCGGAGTGAGGACTATCGAAGTGTGTTTCACGTTTAAAGTTATAGTTTGGTTGATGATTAAGGCTTTTAAGAATTGCGTCGATGAGGCCAACACCTTGCTGGTGTTTGCAAGTCCAATGAACAAGATATGCGACGAGTTGAACCAGTGTGGGAAGAGATTCAAAGATGTCATGTGAAAATTAGAGACGCTTGGAGATAATGTGTTGATACCTATATTTTGACGATTCGTTTAATTATTCATTATATAGAAAAATTGGGGATCAACCCCAATCCCTAACAAAAAAAAATCTTTTTGTAAAATTGCATGTAGTTTTAAGGAGCATTTCACATTAATAGATGATCAAAATTACATTCAATTAGACTAGCCATGGATTAAACGTTCTGAACTTAATCGGATTAAATAAACTACGCCCGCAAGTGAAGCAAAATTCGGTCAAGCCCATGGAGCGCGCATGGCAGAAAATCACGAGGAGAAGGGGCTTATTGAGCTATAATTAAGTGAAATCAGCCCGTGAGAGTTTGATTACTGAATGGCCTTGGACCCAGAGTGTGCTTAAGATCTGCTGAAGGTTATACAGATGTCGACTGTACATACCATTCTGTAAACAAGATTTAATTAATATTCTTGTTTTTTCTTTTTGGTCAGAAAATTAATATTCTTCGTGCATTTAGCATTTCGCTTGTTCTTTCCAATCCACTGGGCCAGGCCGGGCCGGTCCCGCCCCATGTTCTCTCTCAGCTGGTAGCGTCGGGGTGGGCCTGAGGTCGATGGAAGTTTAGGTTCGTCACGGTGCATAAATTGGCATCTTTGTTCTTGTGCCGTACGTTGACAGGCTTTCGACTTTTGAGCGCACCAATCCCAATCTTTTCCGTCTCTGACAAGTCCATTTTTGTGGTCGCTACACCCCAAATCACTCGCCTCCACACAATTGAGTTCGTAGTCGGAGATTTTCCCTTCTCCCGTTGTTACTTCAAGAAAGAAACAGGGCAACACAAACCATTCCTCGCTCGTTATCTTCCCTTCTTTTGCATCTCAACACTGAAACACTCGACTTGCTTGCTCAATTCCTGCTCTCTGCCATTGCATAACCGATGCTCAAAAATCGAGTCTTTGTTATATGTCTTCTTCTTCTCCTTCTACTACTACTACATCAGTCTTTTAGCATCGCCAACGAAAATAATCAGTGCACCACCTCTTGCGGGGAGATCTCAAACATAACCTACCCATTTCGACTGAAGGGCGATCCGAAAGGCTGTGGTGACCCTAACTATGAGCTAACTTGCATAAACAACCACACCATTCTCAATTTGTATCCAAGCAAGTACTATGTACGACACATCGACCATACCAACTACACAATTAGGGTTGCTGATGTTGCGCTAAACGGAAATTGCTCGTCTCTTCCTCACCACCCATTGTCGTGCAACTACTTCAGCTACAAATGGAAGCCGTATGAATGCGAAATCACAACGGATGAGTATGTAATGTTTCCAAGGACCGTGGCATTCATGGACTGCATGAAGGCCATCGATTCTCTGCTTTATGTCGACACTTCATCGTGCTTTGATGGGGTCATACTTTCGAATTCCTCCGGTACAAGAGGGCGAGTATACGCCATGATCGATGCGAATGTCTCGTCTATGGAAACTGCATGCACTATAAAGCATATGGCAATGATACCATGGTGGGTTAATCGTAGTGATCTTCGTTCCTATGCACAAATTCATGAACAGATGTCTTATGGATTTGAGCTTTCATGGCTTCAAAAAGCCTGTAAGGTGCAATTCAAAGGTTGTTGGGGGTGCAGAATCAACGCTACGAACCAAATTTATTGCGCAGGCAAGAACGGTAAGTACTTATGATTTGTTCAGTTTTCTCAACAAATATATTTGGCTGTGATTTTTCATCTAAATGTGAAATTGAGCTCGGTTATTAGTATATGTTTTCAAAGCTCATGTAATTTAAAAATGACCATTAAAATCAAGTAGTTTGATAAATGCTGTTGTGGTATTTTGTAAGTATAATAATGAATGAATTTTTATTCATTTGTTTATTTATTTAGTTCAGATTCCGCCAACAAATCTTAACGGATTGAACCAAGACACTCATTACTTGATTATGGTAAATAGATTATCTTTTAAATTTTTTCAGCTTGTCACGTATTCAATCTCCCTCGCAGAAACAATCCTTTTCTGGATCATCTGGATTGCCGCTATGTTCGCCTTCTATGGCATAGGTAGCATTACTACAATCTTCTCATTGTGAAATTGATTTAATGTTTCTAGAAGCAAACATTTAACATACCCACAAATTGGTTATCATAAAAATTACACATCCTCAATTCTCTTGCGTTTTCACCAAAATACAGGGGGATCCACAGTTGTGAAATTCATCTTGGGAGCCCCATGTGTGATGATGTTGCTTATATGCAAATGGAGGAGAAGACACTTAGCAATGGATCAAAACATTGAAGAATTTTTGCAATCTAACAATAACTTCTTTCCAATAAGATACTCTTACTCGCAGATCAAGAAAATCACAGGCGGTCTTAAGGACAAACTAGGTGAGGGAGGGTATGGTTCTGTGTTCAAAGGAAGACTGAGAAGTGGTCGCGATGTTGCGGTGAAGATCCTGAAGAATGGGAAAGCAAATGGGCAGGACTTCATTAGTGAAGTGGCTACCATCGGAAGAATTCATCATATTAATGTGGTTGGACTCATTGGTTTTTGCTTTGAAGGCTCCAAACAAGCTCTCGTCTACGATTTCATGCACAATGGGTCTTTGGATAAGCACATTTTCTCACGAGGACATGAGACTTATCTGGATTGCAAGGAAGTGTACAAGATTGCTCTCGGAGTGGCTAAAGGGATCAAGTATCTTCATCGAGGATGCGACATGCAAATTCTACACTTCGATATTAAGCCTCATAATATTCTTCTTGACAAGGATTTAACTCCAAAAGTTTCTGACTTTGGGCTAGCGAGATTGTACTCCCCAGACCACAACACCGTGTCTTTAACTGCTGCAAGAGGAACCTTGGGATACATGGCTCCAGAGCTGGTCTATAAGAACATTGGGAGTATCTCTTACAAAGCTGATGTCTATAGTTTTGGGAAATTGTTAATGGAAATGGCTAGTAGGAGGAAGAATGTAGACATGGTTGCAGAGTATTCTAGTGATATTTACTTTCCCTTATGGGTTCATGACCAACTTAGTAAGGGATCGACTATTCCAATGGACGAGGTTAGCGAGGAGGATAAGAGAATTGTAAAGAAGATGATAATAGTTGCTCTTTGGTGCATACAATTGAATCCCAGTGATCGTCCTTCGATGCGTAAAGTCTTGGAAATGCTTGAAGGAGAAGCAGATGATCTACAAGTACCTCCCAAGCCACTCTTTTATCCAACGGAAATGTCAGCAAGGGATGATGAAACTTGGACTAACGAAGGCAATGATGCTACATCTACTTCATCAATGAGTGCAACAACTTATGAAGCTTTGCATCTTGAGCACACTAGTATTAGTATTAGACAAGCGTAGATAAATATCAGTAGCACCTACTCCAGTCACATATGTGACAAACAGAAACGGATCGAATTGATGATGTAGGTCTCCTTTTATGGCCATCGGATTCTAGATGTTTATAACTATGTTTATAATCGTAATTTCGATTGTATTTCAGTGTAGTCCTATGAGGAGTGAGTTTGGGTCTTGGTGTCTTTGTTTAAAAGACCAACTAGCACAGAACTCATGCTACGCATGGCTCCACGGCACACCAATTGTTGCCATGCATAACGTTGAAAAAGGACGAATGGAGAGAGATAGATAAAATTTTAGGAGAGATGATAAATGAAAACTTCGATCTATTTTTTTGGGGTCTGGGGTTTGTGTTTTTTTTTTTTTTTTTTTTTTTTTTTTTTTTCGGGGGAGGGGGATGGGGGTGTTGGCGTTGGGAATGCGAGGCGGTTAACTAAACAATAGACGGTGGGGACTTCAAATTCTTGTTTCTTCTATAAGTTTGCTAAGGTTAATTAGGCTTCTTTTGTTTTGCGGAAGATGTGATATTTATGGAAGATATTTTCTAATAATTCATTTTTAAAGAAAATGACAATATTTATTCGTGTTTATTTTTTATTTTCTTTTTCATTTTACTTCGCCAATTGCCAACGGTCATAGCAGCAACAACTCATTTCTCCACTGTGACTATTAGCTATAGAGTTTTTGGTAAGCTATGCTCTTATGTCAATGTGAGGTGGTCTTAGATTTCTCTCACCTCCCAAAAACTAGCTAAAAGTGAGACTTTCCTTATATTTATAAACTAACCACTAACTTCTTTCAACAACCGATACGAAATAACCCTAACAAGAAAGGTGAAGACAAAGTCAAAGAAGAAGGCGATGAGTGATGGAGGCGAAGTAGTGACGACACGGTGTGGCACGCGCATGGTGGGGACGCCGTGGAGCTGTAGGCACATCTCGCAAACTAGCGCATCGCCATGTGGATCACTGGCGAGGCTTGCCCTACAAGCTTTCACTCTAGCTACTTGAGTGCCACCCCAAGTAGCCCGATCCCTGGCTTTGTCAACCTCAACCAAAGCAATGCGAGAGCCAGTATGCTCACGCTGCTCCGTGAATGCTTTCGCGTCGTCCGACTATTGTGTTGTGGTTGATGATAAAAAAATCAACTCCTCTTCCTTCTTCTACCTCAGTCTTTTAGTATTGTTGTTGAAAATTATCGGTACACCACTTCTTACAACGAGATCATGAACATAAGTTACACATTTTAGCTGAAGAGCGATCTGAAAGTTTGTGACGACCCTAACTATGAGCTAGCTTGTATAAATAATCGCACCATTCTTCATTTGTACTCAGACAAATACTCTATGCGGTTAATCAACTATACCAACTACATAATTAGGGTGGCCTCAAAAAAAAAAATTATATATACAACGATTTTAATTTCTACACTTGACTTTTTATAATTGAAAAGGGAAATTCGAAAATATGAAATGCAGAGAAAGGCCTCGCACATTCTACGCATCGTTTTGCGCGCGAGATTTCACAAATATCCTTTGCGCATTTAGCATTTTTGCCTTTTCCCTTAGTGCTTGTGCATGAAGTCTTGCTTTGTGCTCGTCTCGTATGTTGACAGGCTTTTGACTTTTCAGACGACCAATCCCAATCTTTTGCTTCTCTCACACGTCCCACTTTGTGATCAGTACATCCCAAATCACTCACTTCCACACAAATTAGTTTCGTAGTCAGAGATTTTTCCTTCTCTCCTTCTTAATCTCAAGAAACAAAGCAACTGAAGTTATTCCTCTCCATCTTCATCTATCTCTTTTGCATCTCCACACTAAACCATCTATTTTCCTACTTGATTCGTGTTCTCTCCTATTGCCTAACTAATGCCCAAAGATCAACTCCTTTTTCTTCTCTTTCTTCTACTATATCAGTCTTTTAGCATCAACTTTGAAAATAATTAGTGCACTAACTCTTGTGGCGAGGTCAAGAACATAAGGTATACATTTCGGCCGAGGGGCAATCTAGAAGCCTGCGTTGACCCTAACTATGAGCTAGCCTGCTTAAATAATCGAACCATTTTGAATTTGTATTCGAGTAAGTACTATGTACAACATCAACTATACCAACTACATGACTAGGGTTGCCAATGTAGGGATGACAAAGGGCAATTGTTCACCTCTTTCTCTCCGCTCTGTCATGCCACAACTTCAGCAAACATGATTCGTATAGTTGCACTGGATACAAGTTATTCGAATTCTATGGTCGAGAGCCATACAAGACCATTTCGATTATGAATTGCACGAAGCTATTGCTTCTTGGTTTTACATTGACGCTTCGTCATGCCCTGATGGGATCGAATTTTCCAATTTTTCTAGTACAAGAAGGCAATTATGCCCTGTGAAAACTGCTTGCACTATAGAGCTTCTACCAATGATACCATGGGGGGCTGATGGCAATAATCTTCGGTCCTATGCCCAAATCCATGAACAGATGGTTTATGGGCTTGAGCTTTCATGGCTTCCAGCGACGGGTAAGATGCATTGCCAACATCATTTTTGGTGAGACTCAGCGGCAAATGCCAAATTTGGTGCAAACCCAAGAAAGGTAAGAAATTTTGAATTTGTTCAATTTTCTTAACCCAAAAAAAAAAAAAATGTGAGGATATATCTATCTGGTTAAAATCTTTGAAATTTGATCTAAACTAGAAATTGAGCTTGGTCATATGTATATCTTTTCACAGCCCACGTAATTTGAAATACCCATTAAGATCAATTAGTTTGGTAAATGATGTTGTGGTATTTTATACGTGTAATAATAAATTCATTTTTTATTTATTTAATTTGAATTCAACCAACAAATGTTAATGAATTGAACCAACAAACTAACTGCTTGATTTTGGTCTAAATAAGCGTCTTTTGAATTTCTTTAACTCTCAGTTGTCACATATTCACTCTCTTTTGTAGGAATTTCCGGCTATTTGTTTTTTGCAGGAATTTTCAGCTGGGTATTTGTACTTTATGTCATTGGTAAAATTACAACAATCTTCTCATTATGAATTGATTTGATGTTACTAAATGCAAACAATTTAACACACCCACAATTTTCTAACGTAGCTGTGAAATTCATCTTGGGAGTCTCATGGGTGATGATTTTGCTAACATGCAAAGGAATGGGAAGACACTTGGCAATGGATCAAAATGTTGAGGAATTTTTGCATACCAATAATAAATTCTTGCCGATAAGGTACTCTTTCTCAGACACTAAGAAAATCACAGGCGGCCACGAAGTGGCGGTCAAGATTCTAAAGAAGGGGAAATTGAACAGACAAGACTTCATCAGCGAAGTGGCCACCATAGGAAGAATTCATCATGTTAATGTGGTCGGACTCATTAATTATTGCTTCGAAGGCTTGAAACAAGCTCTTCTCGACAATTTCATGCACAATGAATCCTTGGATACGTGCATTTTCACACGAGGAGGGGAATTATCTTTTTGCAAGGAAGTGTACAAAATTGTTCTCGGAGTGGCCAGAGGGATCGAGTATCTTCATTGAGGATGCGATATGCAAATTCTACACTTTGATATTGAGCCTCACAACATTCTTATTGACAGGGATTTCATCCCAAAAGTTTCTGACTTTGGGCTCGCTAGACTGCATCTAATGGACTACAACACCATGACTCTGACTGTTGCAAGAGGAACCTTGGGATACATGGCTTCAGAGTTGGCCTTCAAGAACCTTGGGGGCATTTCTTACAAAGCTTGTGTCTATGGTTTCAGCAAATTGGTGATGGAAATGGCTAGTGGGAGAAAGAATTGGGACGCGATTGCAGAGTGTTCTAGTCAAACTTACTTTCCTTTATTAGTTCATGACCAACTTAGTGAAGGAAGGGACGTTACGATGGAAGAAGCAAGCAAGGAGAATAGGAGAATAATAAAGAAGGTGATAATAGTTGCTCTTTGGTGGATACAATTAAATCCTAGCAAATGTCCTTCGATGCACAAAGTCTTGGAAATGCCTGAAGGAGAGATAGATGATCTACAAATTCCTCCCATGCCACTCTTTTATCCAACAGAAATGTCAACAAGGGATGATGGAACTTGGACTAACATTGGCAAAGATACTATATTCACTTCATCTACTAGTAAAATAACTTATGAAGATTATCATTTTGAGCATATTAGCACTAGGATTACACAAGTATAGTCACATATCAAAACCATTTGATCCTGTGACATATATGGCAAAATGAAACGTGGTATTGATGATGTTTCACACGTAGCTCACTCTCTTAGCCATCATCACCATATTGTATAGGTTTATTACTTTTCTTTTTCTTTTTCTTTTTTTATGTTAATCATGCCCGTATCATGCTTTAGCATTATTAGTTGAAGATGTCATTGGTTATATAATGTGGATTTTCAGATCCAATAGAAAATCTAGTGAGGACTTTCAACATAGTGCTATGAGGTGCGAGTTTAGGTTACAAATAATGTTGAAAAATGACGGATGGAGAGATAATAATGGATTTGGTTTAAAGGAAGGGGAGTACAAGACATAATTAAGAATAAGAATTTTGGTTTAAAGAAAGGGGAGTATGAGATAGTTACCTTGATAATAAATGATGGAGACTTCAATTGATCACGTAAAAACTGAACCAAAAATAGTGGGAGATATCAAAAGATGATCTCCTTGAATAACAATAATACATGAGATTTAAGTTCTTATTTTATTTATTAGGTTAACCATTAGGAAGTGGGGAGTTCCATTCTCCAAATTCTTGAAATTGGGGTGGGGACACGTGAGTGAAGGAGTAGAGTTTCACAACCCACTCATAGCACACACATAATGACTTGTAAAATATACATATAAGATAGAATCAGACAAAAAAACTATTGGGAGATATGACAAGATGATCTCTCCCCGAAACGATAATACATTAGATTAATAAAAGTTTTATTCTATTTATTAGGTTGCTAAAGTTATTTTAGTGGTAAATGTGCACTTAAAAAGGCTATTGCATGAGATTTGTTAAGCTTATTACGTTAGGAGGAAATTTTATTCAAGAGGCGAGAGGAAACAAAATCCCGCTTTGAGAATGGATGTGAAAGTTTATAATTTTTGTGAATTTAATTTTTCCATTTTTAAGATTGACTCTTGTTTTAGCTAGTAAATGTGCTCCTTGACTCAAAGCCAATAGTCATACGGATTTCATGTCGGTACTGGATCGATAGTCATATAACTTCATTTGCATTTTTCTGATTAAGAAGTGAGGAAAAGAAGAATCGAACGGTGCCTTTCCATCATTTACAGTTTCACTGCTGTTTTCTTCTTGGCCGAAATACAGTATTTCTGTTTTTGGGTCTCCAAAGATTCGGAACGACACTTTTTAGATAACAGGTCCCTTAATTCGGGATACAGGGCGAAATGACAAAAAGTCCAGGGGACCAAATCCGAAATAACAGAAAGGTCGCGTCCTTGGATGCAAAAAAGTCGCCTCGCTAGTCGGTGTAGTCGCTATTTGCTTCCCTTCCAAAATTCTCTTTTGCTTTAGCGAGGGAGGCCGCTTCTAGACTCAAACGCTGAAACGCATTCAACAGTTGATTCAAAAATCAAGCAACCGAAAAAAAAATAAAAATCAAACGTCCACGTCACTTTCTAATTCTTGATTCTGATTCTGATTCTCGTTTATCGTTCTCTCTCGCGGTCTTATCGAGATCTCTTGCTGTTTTCTAGATTCCATCTCCACTCTCTTTTCTCGCGCCATAAGTTTCTCGAATCGCAGTCCCGATTGGAGGCGAAGACGAAGAAGACGACGGCGAAGAAGGTGATGGGCGGCGGAGGTGAATCGGAGGCGACCCGTTGCGGCACCTGTGTGGTGGGGACGCTGGTGGAGCCCCGGGCGCACCCCGCGAACTAGCACGCCGCCACGTGGGTCACCGGCGAGGCCCACGTCGGTCCCGCCAGCTTCCACTGCAGCTACCATGCGCGCCACCCCGAGTGACTCGGCCTACGGCTACGCCAACCTCAACCAGAGCAGCGGCAGCGGCGGCTAGAACCCGTACGTCCACGTCGCTCTGCTGAATGCCCCCGCGTCGTCCGGCAGGAGTGAGTACTATCGAGGCGCATACTTCACATTGGGAGCTGAGTGATTGGTGGTTGTAGGCCTTTGAGAAATTCCGATGAGGCCAACGCTTTGCCGGTGTTTGCAGGTCTGATGGACAAAATGTGCAGCGTCTTGAACCGGTGTGGGAAGAGGTTCGAAGACGCTACGCGAAAAGCAGAGACGCTCGCGGACAATGTCTGGCATCACCGTAAGTTGTCTCTACAATTTTTGCTCGCAATATATGTCTTCTTTTTTTTTAACAGCAATAAATGTCTGTTTATTTATTTATTTTTTTTCGCATCTACTCTATTCCTACTCTACACTCACTCGTTGTCCCCGCCTCTTGCGCGCGCGTGAGTCGCAACCCACTTTTACGCGTCCCTACCCCCATCCCCCGGGAGGTGGGGTTTGAACCTCACCTCCCCTTCCATGTTGGAAGGGTGGCGCACACCGCAACCCCCAGTGGTTGTCTGTTTAATCAGTTAGGAACATTTTGGATTTGTTCGTGGACACGTACCTGATTGCTTGCTTGCATATATATATATATGCAACGTAAGCTAATGCTATGGATGTAAATATTCAATCCATAGAGTTTGGCACCATGTATTTCATTGACGTCGTTTGGGAATCGGTTCGATTTCAGTCACCACCTAGGAACTAACATACATGCTTCATGATCTGTGTATTTAATCCGCCAATTAGCTGTTGAGTGGATCAAGTCCCTTGATTATTTATCTAGGGGAGATTCAACTCTAATGTGCGGTGCTATCTTCAGCGCTTATTGTTTTGCTAATCTATGTCGATTCCTACTTACAACAAATTGCCAAATGTGTAACATGCCACTTCTGTGGAGGAGATACTTTGTTTTCCATAATTTTCAAAAGCCATCCAGACCCATCGGGCTCTTTGCATGACTGAACGTTGGACTAGATAAATGATCACCTCTTGGCTCTTCGTCTTTTTCCTGCAAAGAAGAAAAATTAGCTTTGTCTAGTAATGGGAAGCACTGCAGCAGCTGGATAAGCTTGGTTTTGGCTTATTGTCTGTTCTTTAGTTTATTTGTGACTTGTGAGAGACAAAGCCCGTAATTTCTTTGATTCTTGTCTCCTCACGGTTTTCAATCGATGGAATTGTGATGTTAAGAACTCTATTTATGCCTAGAGCTGTTAAACGGGTGGGTCTGGTCGGATTTAGATCGGGCCATTAATGGTTCGACCTAAATTGACCCATTTATGCCTAATGTAAATTTTTCGACTCAACCCATATTAATAAAATATTTTCATATATAACCAAATTTAGAAAAACTTATTCCTATGTTTTTTTTAAGATTATATTACTAAAATACTTCCAAGCTTATTTCGATATATATAAAATGGTATCCCTAAAATAGTTTTATACAAAAAAAAATTAATGGACAATTTTTATAATTTTTACAATAATTATTTTTAAAAATTGAATTTTAATTATTTTTTATTTTAAAAATTATTTTTTAAATTATTTTTATTTTTAAAAATTGTTTTTAAATAATTTTTATTTTTAAAATATAATTTTCTTTTTTCTTTTTTGTTCTTATTCTTCTTTGGCCAACCGCTAGGCACGACGATGGTTGGCGACTAGCCACAGCGAGCCTCGCCCGACGTTGGCGAACTCGAGTCTCGCTAGATCAACGAGGCTCAAGCCTCGCCAGATCTGGTGAGCTCGAGGCTCGCCAGCATCGAGCGAGCTTACGCTCGCCTCTTGCCGGACGTCGGCAAGGCCTCCGCCTCGCCAGATCTGCTCTCCCCTCGCCGCTCCCCTCGCTGAATCTAGCGAGGCTCAAGCCTTGCGTTGACAAGGCCTCGGCATCGCCAAATCCGACGAGCTCGAGGCTCACCTGACTGGTCGCTAGCCATCACCGTGCCAACGGAGGAAAAGAAAAGAAAATATATATATATTGTAAAGTTAAAGAGGGAAGAGAGAGATTATAAGATTTTGGTTAAAAATGGGTTATAAATTCAACCCATTTAAGATCCACTTAAAACTCACCTATCAAAGTTTTTAATTGTTAAACTCATTTAACTACTTTTTGTCAAAAACAAGTGAGCCATATATGACCCATTTATTATTTAAATGAGTGATATATGGGTCTAAGACCCATTTTAGCACCTCTATTTAAGCCTAACCTAGACCAATTTGTAATTGTGCTATGTTTGTGTGAAACACTTAAAACCAACCCTAGCATCACATACGCAGCAATGGCTCGACTGGCTCAGGGGACAAAAGTGCTTGTAGAGGCGGGACAGGATAAGGTATTTCAGCAGACATTTGAGACTCTGCCAAGAGAGAAGCCCGGAAGACATATGCTTGCTATCTATCCACTTCCACTGGGCCGTCATTGGGATACTATATTTGTCAAACAAGACTGGCCTTCTGCAGTGATAACCCACTTTGCCAATACTCTCCCTTAGGACAGCAACAGTTGATGTATTATCTGGTAACCTTTTCCAATCTTCCTATAATTGCATTTACTCTAGGATTGCCATTTCAAATTGGTAAGCGCTAAACTTTTGTCTGAATCATGATAAGTTTTTAATGCATTACAAGTTCAAATTGGTAAGCACTAAACTTTTGTCTAAATCATGATAAGTTTTTAATGCATTACAAGTTCATAGCCTGAGTTACTATTTTTGTTTCCCCTTGTGACTAGCCTAAGTTATCATTGTCGTTGCCCCTCTTTGGAGAACCTTCGTTGGAAAGGACCTTCCTTTTATTTATTGACTGTATGACTTCACCGAGCCCTAGATCCCTTTTCAGTACATTAACTCGATTGGAGAAGAGACCAACTGTACTTGAATAATTTGGACGTGCGTCTGACTGCCTTGGATACTCGATGTCTTATGTTTTACTTTGTGATGTAAAATAAAATAAGATAAAGCTTTCATAGTCCCAAAAATGATCACTCAGGCTTTCTTCAATATTACTCTTGTTAGATACGCCCGACCGAGCAGTCATTTCAGATACCCAAATTTTCAGATACCCAAATTTGCCAATGGCATTCGAAGGTTGTTGTTCTAGTGTTATTTTCGCTTTGATTTGTAGATAGTCACATGTTGAATCACTGGCTGTAGTATGCAATCTTTCATGGTCCCAAAAAGGATCGCTTGGGCTTTCTTCAGTACTGCTCTTGTAAAATACCACGTGAATGAATAATATCTGCCCAATGGGCTGAGATGTGGTGAGTGACTAATGCATGGCGTGGAAGGACAACCACTAGCATGGTGATTGCAACTTTGAATGCATAATACTTTGTCTTCATGGCATGAGGAAAACTGAACAATTATTAATCTTGATTCAAAATTTAGTATTTGTCTAGATTCTTAATTATCAGGTGAGTAATGTTATTGGCAAAATATTGTTACATGCTTCTAGGAAGAAAAGTCACACGAAATGGGTTACTGTATCTTTTGTTTTTAAATTAAGTTTGCCACTTAAACTTAGGTTGACGTCTCTAATTATTCCTGTAAAATCATGGTTTCATTTTGTCCCAATTGCTGGACAGATGGTGAGGACAATGTGGTCTTTAATGATAAGCTGAAGAGTAACTTAAAGTCCATCGCTTTCCTTGGCTCTACAATGATATAGTTTAATTTTAACTTCCTAAGCTCATGTCATAGGTTATAACTTATCATTAACTTATGATTCATAAGTTGTTCAAAATAAGAAATAAAAAACTTAATGATACATAAATAATACAAAGAAGATAATGATGATCTAGGATAAAAACCTATAGTGTATTTAGTCACATATCTTGCTAATCAAAATAATCTGTTTACTTAAGTTTTATTCAAAAGATATCCCAATGCTCTACTTAGAACATTGGGCATGAATAATGCAAAGATAATAATGATCTAAGCTTGAAACTAAAGAGACCTATGGTGTTTTAGTTTAGTCTTATTGTTTAATCAAAATAAATCTGTTTAGTTAGAAAAACTTGAGTTTTATTCATAGGAAATCTTAATGCTCTAAAGAAATCCCAATGCTCTACTTAGAAAATTGGGCATGGTCGCATGTTTAGTCTCCTTAAATTTACCCAAAAAAATTAATTCAAAATAGTTTACTTATTCCTCCCTGATTTACTTTTGGTCCACTCATTAATCAAAATAAATTCATCAAATAAAGAAATAAAATAATTAATTATGGAGAGAAGTATAATGGCCTAGATTAATCAAAATAAAGAGAAACTATCAAATAGTTCAATCAAAATGAATTAAATGAATTGTTAAAACAAAACAAAACAATTATGAGTTAAATGAATTGTTGGTATGGAAATCTTTTTGTTTCAACGGTTCATTTAATTCATTTTGATTGAACTATTTGATAGTTTCTTTTTATTTTGATTAATCTAGACCATTATACTTCTCTCTCTAATTAATTATTTTATTTCCTTATTTGATGAATTTATTTTGACTAATGAGTGAACCAAAAGTAAATCAAGGAGGAAGAAGTAAACTATTTTGAATTAATTTTTTTTGGTAAATTTAAGGAGACTAAACATGCGGGCATACCCAATCTTCTAAGTAGAGCATTGGGATTTCCTTATAACATTAAGATTTCCTTTAAATAAAACTCAAGTTTTTCTAACTAAACAGATTTATTTTGATTAAACAATAAGACTAAACTAAAACAACGTAGGTTTCCTTTATTTCAAGCTTGGATCATCATTATCTTCTTTGCATTACTCATGCCCAATGTTTCAATGTTCTAAGTAGAACATCGGGATATCTTTTGAATAAAACTCAAGTAAACAGATTATTTTGATTAACAAGAGACAAGACTAAACTAAATTTTTTTATCCTATATCATCATTTATCTTCTTTGCATTATTTATGTACCATTAACTTTTTTATTTCTTATTTTGAAGAACTTATGAATCATAAGTTAATGATAAGTTACAACCCATGACATGAGCTTAGGAAATTAAAATTAAACTATATCATTTTAGAGCCAAGGAAAGGGATGGACTTTAAGTTACTCTTCAGCTTATCATCAAAGACCACATTGTCCTCACCATCCATCCACCAATTGGGACACAAAATAAAACCATGATTTTACAGGAATAATCAGAGAGACATCAACCTAAGTTTAAGTGGCAAGCTTAATTTAAAAACAAAAGATACAATAACCCACACTTTTCTTCCTTGAAGCATGTAACAATATTTTGCCAATAACATCACTCACCTCATAGTTAAGAATCTAGACAATTACTAAATATTGAATCAAGATTAATAATTGTTCAGTTTTCCTCATGCCATGAAGACAAAGTATTATGCATTAAACTAAAAAGGACTACCAGAATCTCCAATCCGGTCGAGGTAGATCAAAGTTGCAATCACCATGCCAGCGATTGTCCTTCCACGCCCCATTTGGCAGTTGAATATTATCTCTATGTTTACATCAACTTGAGAAATTTTTTCTACCTAAAATTGTGAAGGAAAAGGGGATAGAAGTAAATATAAGCGATCCAAGTGCAGAAAAAGCGTTTATAGAGATCATATCTATAGCACCATTACCATGGCACATGATGAAATACAAGCAATCGAATTATCAGTCAGTATTTCACAGCTGTTTGAAACATACTCTGGACTAATAGTTCGCACTGTCTAAACTAGGTTTGACTAAAAACATGCACAGGCACCACATATAAGTGTTTTTGCAGTCATATACACCAATATGCTTCACTGAGCGAAGGAACTGTGCCCCAAACAATTATCCATCTAGCACAAAGGTATCATATTCCCTCACTTTCTAGCCCTATATAACAACTTTGGAAAGACCTAAAGACAAGAACTGGTAAATATAACAAGATCTCTTAACGTATGCATCTTATCCATCTAGCACAAAGGTAACATATTCCCTCACTTTCTAGCCCTATATAACTTTGGAAAGACCTAAAGACAAGAACTGGTAAATATAACAAGATCTCTAACATATGCATGCACTGAATTACAACTCAGATTGGTTCAAGAAAAAAAAAATTACAACTCAGAGATAGTATGGAAGCGAACATTATGAGGAGGCTCCTTACCAAAAAAAAACATTATGAGGAGGCTCTGAGAAGATTCAATATTACATCAACTAAAACATAAGTTGTCTCTATTCTAGGCAAAGCTCAGTCATGTAAGCCACATGCAGTTATTCCGGTATATTTTGAAAGATATCCTCCCTTCTGGTCACTTGAAATACAAAAAAACAAAAAAACTTCTATGGATCGGGTGAATATAATTTCGTAACCACTTGCACTCATTAAACAGTAAGTATTACATCCAAAGAAGCAAACAAAATTTAAAACATCTTACTTACCAAATGTGTTCCTCTGGTGCCTTTTCATCAGTTAAGGGAACTCGTTCATAGTCCACAAGGTACCCTTCATCGTGCAATTCCTGGTACACCTATGTCAAAGAAATAACAGTGAGACCATTAATAAAAAAATGGAAGCACTTGTTGTCCTCTAGGAATAAGTCTTGACATACGTATGATACCTCGAGTGGGGTCTTCACAGAATCACGGGACACGGGTTCCCACTGGTCCACAATTTGATAGTCTGGCAGTTCATCAGTGACAAGGATCTTATTTCCATATCTGCTAAGTCAAAATTCGCAATAGGGATATGCTATTACGGAAATTATCAACTGATTGTACTGTCAAGAAAACCCACGAATACTAAAATCAGCGAATGGTACTGTGACGAGAAAGTATGCACCTTGCTGCTTCCATCATGATATCTTCTTTCAGTCTATCCTCCAATTGTTCAACCCTATCCCTGTTGATTTCCTAATAAGATTCAGATGGACAGGTATAAAAAGCGAAACATGAATCAGAATGTTGCTACAAAATCTGCGACATCAATACATTTTTAAAAAATAAACAAGGATGCATGATATATTACGGATATAAGCTGAAATCAATCAGGTTAGAAGACCCAACATCCAATCAATTCAACAATTTGATTACCTAAATATGAGCTCTAGAGTAATTGGGATTCACAGCTTCCTCATCTTTCCACATATATAAGGAGATCTTCGGCATATGAAGCAATGACAACAATGACAAACCAGCAGAACAATAGCAAAACCAGCATACATGGCAATCATTTGATCATGCAGTAACGGTAGAGAACCTAACTGAAAATGGTGTATCTTGACAGCGTAACATACCGTCAATTCAAGATTGGAAAGTGGCTTTTCCTCATCACGCAAAACAAAGGGTCGTCCGTTAATGTATATAACCTGTTCAAAAGGTAAAAGAGAACCAATAAGCTTCACAAACACTGCATTCTGCTACTTGCAACAACATGCAACGGACAACTGTCTCACATGTGGGGTCCAACTAATAAAGATTTAAGAAGTATCAACCAAACGGTTATTGTGCAACGGTTTATGACAGCATCAGAATCCATTGTTTCCACTGATTTTTGGACAAACAAGAACATGAACAAAAGAAGCCATGAGCGAGAAACAACCTGCCACGTGGTGTGATGCAATCAAGGAGGATATTAACTCCATGGACAAAATTAATGTTCGTTTGTCCCTCCAATATTTTCAGATCCCATCTCTAAAAACCAAAATTTGTGGGGGCGGGGGAACAACCAGTCACATGCAAGGCGTGGCAATTACATGACATCATCAATCAAAACTTTGCTCAACCCTTTAGATTGCTATTATTAATTGAAGAGAGAAACCGGTGCTGCTTAGGGGAAAAAGACAGGTAAAGAAACTGAAGGTCCATTGCGAGATAGATACAACTCATAAAAAAGGCATATCCGACTCATACATCGGAGATGTAACTCAAAGAAAAGATAGCTACCAGACACAAAACAAAATATTAATTGGAACGCTTTGGCCTCATTAGATGCACTTACCGTTTCCTCGCGCAGACTAATCCAGAGAACTCTTACTCCCCTCCCATCAATTTGGGTACCGATATGCTTAAGAACATTCCTTATCCCATCAATGGTTGGAATTGCGACGCCGTGACGTGCAACGAATCAGCCTGTGGAAAGTCCCCAGCAGATGAGAACATGATACAAATTACGCACTACTAGTCACATTAATTACAGTGCGCAGTGAATTGCCAAAACGACCGACGGACAGATTAATTGTAGTGCTCCACCTCATATAAAATCAGGTCAACCCCTACCTACACTACATAAGTTAATCATCTCCTTGTGAATGAGCCACCGCACATCATCACGAAACTAATGACAATATAGACATTCCAAATCGGCGTCACAAAAGAGAATCAATCGGCCCATAACTCAATGAAATAATTAATGTTACCCGTCGGTAATCGACTTATAAATGCATTTTAAGAACCACATTCCTCTCTCCAAAAATAAGCCAGCCTACCAGACCAGAAAACCAACCACCTCACAGAACATTCCAATCAGCTACGAGAAACTAATTCTCCGCAACACAAACTAACAGAATAGTAATCCGATCGCCGCCTTCACGAAAGCTATCAACTTAGGAGACAAAGACCGATCGGTAATCCATGCATGCACGAAGCGCAGTCGCACCGGCGCTTATCGCATCGAGTAGAGATAATGCGGGAAATGCAAATAAAAAGAAAAAAAAAATAGGGAGGGAAAGGGAGAAAGGGCCTGAGAAACCTGACGATAGTTAGGAGCGCCGTCGATGTGCGGGGAGAGCGGGGAAGTGGTCGCTCTTAAGGATCGTCTTCTTCCCCAGCACCGAACCTCCCCGCAACTTCATCACCAGCTCAGACTCCTTCCGCATCGACATGGCTCATCTACACTTCACCAAAACCACCACCGAAAAAAAGAAAGAAAAAAAAAAAAAAAACAAGGCAAGCAGCCAGCTACGGTTTCTCCACCCGCGCGCGCGAGCGTCTACACACGCAGCTCCCTCGACCGCGTCGCCGGTTGGGGAGGCCGTCCTCCGGAACACCAACTTCGGGGGATTCGAGTTCTCGAACGGCACGGCGTGATCCACGGAGGGCAACGCTGGGCGGGGGGAAGATCGAAGGAGGGAGAGCGGGAGCGAGGGAGTGGCCGAGAGTGACGGTGAAGATGGAGGTGAGGTCGAGCGAGCTTGCGGCGGACGTCGACGGGCTGGCCAGCGACGTCGGCTCAAATAGAGCACGAGCAAGAGCGCCGGAGAGAGCGAAGACGAGGGAACTTGATATTTTGAATTTACGGAAGGGGTAGCCGTAATGTGTTTTGTCGACGGCGGCGGGGAACGGCCGCTTGACGAACACCGGGATAAACGCCGGAGGAGCAATGAGAGGAGAGAGAGAAGCGAGTGGCGCCAAAGCAGGGGCGCTCGTAATGTGGTTTGTCGGCAACGGCAAAGAACGGCCACTTGATGCACAGCGACGAGCGTACAAAGATTTTGGAATTCAAAATTTTGAAACCTCCCTGGGGTGAAAGAAATGGGAAATGGTAAATTCTCTTTCCTGGAGAGCAACGTAAAGCCTCTGCTTATTTTTCCTTCGTTTGGAGGGGAAAATAAGAGGAAAGAGGAAAGCCTATGTGCCATAATAAATGCATTGTAAATGAGAGAGAATGTGCAGGCTAAGAGGAGAGTGAACGTACGCAGGCTAGGAGAAAGTAGGAAGAAGGCTAGGGAGAGAGAGGGCAAGGACAGCTTGCTCATTTCCAACCAAGGCAAGGACAAAGCCTCTGTGTCTCCTTTTCTCTCTCCACAGGCCGTGGCAAGGCAAGGACAGCTTGCTCATTTCCAACCAGATCGTCCGATCGTCGCTCTTTCTTCCACCTCGATTACGGTTCCTCTCCGAAGAAGAGGACGCTTCCTTCTTTCTCGTTCCCATGCGATTCTCGCGAACATCTCTAGTTCTGGAGGTTGAGGCCAGCCATAGATGGGAAACCATAGGAGAATTTCTAGCTAATTTCATTACAACGCAAAAGAAAAGGAAAAAGGATTTTTAAGTGTCAGCAATTTAGTTTTATTTTTATTTCTTTATATTTTCGTTACCTCCTCCTCAGTTTTCTACTACTTATTATTATTCTTATTATACGGTGTTTTGGCAAATAATAAAATCACCACTTCAATTTGTCTTTCCAAATATAAATCACACTAAAAATGTGTGAAAAGTATCTTAGGACTGCCCATAAAAAAATTAAAATAGGCATCTTAATTCATTTGGTATAGAAATAACGCCCACTCACCCTAGACTAGGCTTAACCCCAATTTTCTCGAATTCATACCAATTCACACTTTAATTTTGAGTTATTCACAATGCGAATAAATTTTATTAGGAATACACTAAATTTGTCGGACAACCCTTTTTTTCACTAGGTTTTTCTCTTTTATCTCCAAAAAAAGTATTTTATGATTACACTAGAATCTAGCTCTTTTATCTGGAAAAAATGTTTTACTCACAACTTGTGTTACATTGACTTTAGATGATTTTAAATTATTCCTAACACATGAGATGTGAGGTGATGATAGCAGTGGCTTTTCTCTTTTTATCTAAAAAAAAAAAAAAAGATTTAGAGCCCCATTGCATTGATTTTGAATGATTTTAAACTATTCCTAGCAGTAATCATATGGGTACCTTTTATCTTTTATCTAAAATAATGCTTTTCATGCAAGGTGGGCAACCATTACCTACACTTTAAATAAATTGTTAACATAGCAGGAAATACTTATCTTGAAGCAAATTGTACTTAGCTAGAAAATCACATGAGTAATAGTGTATATGATTTCGCAATCTTTCAAATTTGTTGGATTTTCACTTATTGGAAGCTAATTTGCATGCACGGTAATGATAAAATGCCCAACCAAGGACATGCAACACGGAATCTGTTTAATAGGATACCCATACCATATTTAATTATATATTTTTCTAACAAAATTTGAAATTTTCTTCTTTGAGCCAAATATGGACGTTATTTTTTTGTGTTAATTTTTTGCTTGATCGATCCTGAAACCATAGGATTTTTGTTCTACATATCAAAATCTTTCCAACCATATATAATTTGTATAATTTCGTTGCAAATTGAGAGAAAATTTTAAATTTGAAATTCTAGAATTTATACATGAAAAGGTTTTAGAATTTTCAAATTACTTACAATTGATTGATGTTCGTTGCAAATCGTTGCATGGGTATTGTTATATATATATTATAGCATCCTTTTGTTGTATTAAAGTAAGTTTTTAGGGCTTAAATTTAAGAAATCCGAAATTTGGCCATGGGAGGCTTAGATCCAAAATTTTGAAGCTTGTATGTGGAAGATTTACTCGTTTTTTCTTTGTTTAATTCATTCTAGTCAATTATGTTGATGATATATGCAAGATCCATGGAGAAATTTCATCAAAAATCAAATATTATATGTGTTTTTGGAGCTTCGGGTCGAAAACAGGTCGTGCGACCCGGTTTGTAGGAAATTCGGGACCCGGCTGGAGGTTGAAGAAGATCTCCAGTCAGGCCGGGCCAATGAATGGGCGTAAGCCCATCGTTTCTTTCTTTTCTTTTTTATGTTTCAGGTTCTGGGCTACGCCCAGAACCTTGTTTTTAATGCTGGTCTGGGCTCACGCCCAGAACCTTTTCTTTTATTGGTTCATGGGCGTGAGCCCAAAACCAAAAATAAGAACAAATAGTATTACGGGCCATTAAAATAAAACAGCCCAATTCGTGGGCCGTGTGAAGGCTTGGACCGCGCTGGGTTGGGGCCTGCGGTCCGATCCGGGCTGCTCGCGGGTCAGGCCCTGCGGTCTGATCCGGGCTGCTCGTAGGTCAGGGCCCGTGGGTAGGGTCCGAAATATTAAAATAATAATTTTATACATTTTGAACCCGTAGTTCCAAATAGCTAGACAAGAAAATTAATAAAAAAATACAACTACTACTTGTAAGTAAATAGGCTCTTCAATGAGTATTAATAGTGTTAAATGAATATACCTGCAACAGACATATCTCCTACTTCTTAGTTCTTAGGATGGATTGTAAGGTTGCAACTTAATATTTTATCTGGCTAAATCTTTAGAAGCAAATTTACCTCTAATTTTGGTGAAATGGTGACTCTGTTGGTCTGGGTACCACAACCACTTGACCTCCATCACCCCTTCCACCACCACTAGTTCCAACCTCCGCTGCCACCATCAAACCACCACCACCACCGCCACCGTCGCCTCTCGGTCTAAGCCTCATCGATGGGTCGTGAGTGGATTAACCACCTAGTTCAGTCCATTAAACTCTTAAACCTCGTTGATTTTGTAAAGTCAATGTAGGCAAACCTACAATTAAACGTCACTATTCGCACATTAATCACACAACGAGAATCAAGCAAACAAATCCTAAGAACCAGTGAGTGAAAACACCCTCCATCCCATTTTCACAGATTCTTCAAAGACAAGTCCAAATGAAATATAACTCCTGCTTATAATAATAATCAAAAGAAAACTTAACAGTCGTGCTTCACAGAAATTCAACAAGCTTGACCAGGAGGACCATCGAATAGAAAAAGTGAGCTACGATACGGTTGGAAAGGTTAGAAAATATAAGTAAAATACGCCAGTGAAACGTCATTCAATTAGGTTGAATGAGGTAGGAGAGTTAAGTACTTGCTTTATAAATAAATAATTAAGATGCGATGTGGTTTTTAAATGTTTTTTGTCCATATAATCACGCTTTCAGCGCATTCGCTTGCTTTGATCTGCTCAGAAACACTCACTAGTTACGTCAACGTTCGCCGCTAGAGTGAGTCTTCCGAATCTCTTGGGGGCAGAAAGAGAGAGAGCGTGAGAGCGAGAGTGGAGGGAGGAGAGGAAGAAAGGAGGAACTTCAAGTTTTCTCCCGAAGTCTGAATCGTACTTAATGCCTCTCCAAGCGTCGAATGTACCGGGAAGGCAGTTTTTGTTTTCGTGACACATGAAAGCAAGTGGACAGGCTCCTGCGTTTCTCTCTTTTTTGGATCGGTCGAGACTGACTCTCGAATTTCAGACTTTAACTTTTGTTCCTTTCACTTAAATAGAGCCTAATGGCTGTCTTCCGGAACTGCTTTTGGTTAATAGTAGACCCTTTTTTTTGGTCAGACAAATTTGAACTTCTCAAGAGAAGAGAAGAGTCGGATAGTGCGATTTATACAAGATCTCTCTGGAATAAAAGTGAGAGAACTCCCTACGGTTGACAATTGATTCCCTCCCTTTTCTATTTTTTGTTGGGTAGAAGAAAAGATTTTGTTCATTTTCCTTATTATCTTTTTTTTGTGAATGTCTTCTTCTAAAGACTCCCCGAATTCCCAAAATCCATGATGAAGAGGAAGCAACAAGTGGGGTTTGGCTTTATGACGCAGGGTGAGGCAATAGTATTTCCTAAAGCGTTTTTTAAAAATACATTAAAAAGCAATTTCACATAAGGGCCTGCATGTTTTCGTTCTTTTTTTTTTGTTTATGAACAGAATTTTTTTTTTTGTTTCCGGGAACAAAAAAAAATAAACGCGTTTGTTTGCGTTTTTGTTCAAAATCAGATTTTTTGTTCCCGAAGCACAAAAAGAACAGAAATGAGAAACAAAAAAATTGTTTCTTGCTCCGAAACACTTTTGAAGAAACACTTCTCTCTTCTATTTTCTTCTTCTTTTTTTCTTTCGCCGGTCGCCTCGGCCATGGCCGGCGACGCCGTCGAGGGTCGGCGACCTCGCCGGAGTGTCGCCGGCCCCCGGCGAGGCCGAGCCTCGCCGGTGGCTAGGCGAGCTCGGCCTCGCCGGATCTGGGTGAGCCCAAGCTCGCCCAGCCAAGGCGAGGCCGAGCCTCGCTGGGCGGGGCAAGGCTGCCCGCCCCCGTCGGCTAGCCGAAAGAAGAAAAAAATAAAAAGAAAGGAAAAAGGAAAAATAAAATTAAAAAATTAAAAAACAAAAAACAAAAAAGAATATAATTTACCAAACGTGTTTCTATGCATTTTTATTCCCGGAACAAATTTACCAAACGCATCTTTTTGGTCAAAAATTGTTCCCCTAACAAACATTTTTTTCTATTTCTTCCTCGGAACAATTTTTTAACGAAACGTTACCAAACGCACCCTAACCAGTTCGATTTTTGGTCAATTTTTTTTTTTTTTTTTAAGAAACCCGTGGAACCCATAAGCCAACAGCCGACAAGCAAACCCTGGAGAAGCGACTGCAGGACCCACCATCATAGTACTCCAGGTAAGAATCCCTAACGACATTTTTGGTCAACTTTCATTGTTATAAAAAACCTCAAATTATTGCACATCAATCCGTGACCTTTCCTCTAGGTCCTACTCCTTTAACCAGATTTCAATTGTGAACTTGGGGCAAAAGCATGAAACTCAAAGAGGAACTTTGGCAGTGTTTTCCAATAAAATAAAGAAAAATAATATCTTTAGTTAAGCTGGTTCGATTTAAAGAAAAATATTACTCTATATAAAGAGTACTCATGACGGGATTTGGAAAATAATATTATTATTGATGAGATTGGTTTCATGGATCCACCCGGAAATCGGATCGGACCGGCGATCAATTTCTCGGTTGGATCCATCTAACTAACGGGTAATTCCAGTTCCAAAAAATTGGAACCGATCCTTAGTTGGCGGTTCCGATTCTAGGCCGAGAGCTGTCCACCCGGACCACGCACACCCCTACCTACATCCATGCGCCTCGGTGGAGTTTGCATCACCAACACTTTCCATTTTTTCTCAGTATATAAGGTTAGTACCCAAAAAAATCCCAAATTGAAGTCATTGTAACATCTAAATTCATTGTAAAATCCCTTGAAATTCATTGTAAAATCTCTTGAATGGTGCTGAAAGAGAGGATATATTGTTGTATAAGTTTGGGTCTTTCAATGCAAGGGGTTAAGTCCCCTTCTCCACTATGGAGTGAAAATAATTCCTCATAATACTAAAAAATAAGATCAAAATTTATGGTTTTTCCCCTATGGCCAGAAAATAAAGGCTCGTGTGGCTCGAGGCAAAGGGCAAAAATCAGCAATTTATGGCATTATGACTAGAAACCATTATGACCAGAAGTGAAATATTTTCTTTTTAATAAGAACACAAAATTTCTATTTTTGAAGTAGAAATTCATTTGATGGATGACGGAGTGGCGGTGGTGTGGTGTTGCCGGTGGTTGGGAGTGGTGGCGACGGATGGTGAACTGCAGCTGTTGGTAGTAAAAGAGGAAATAGAAATAAAGATGGAAATCAAGAAAATGGGAATATCTTTTTGGGGATATTTCTCCAATTTTTCGCTGGCCCCAATTCTCTCCGCATCCAGGCGTGTTAGGTCAAGTGAGAACTAATTAACACTTTTTGGTTATCGACGGCAACAATACAATTGAAGTTTTGGTTTTTCTCCCTTCCTTTTTGGTTAAAACCAATATCTCTTCATATGAGAGGTTGAAATAAGTACCCATTAGTAATACTTTCTAGATGGACGGATGAGAGTCGTATATCTGGACAATGAACAATTACACATCCGCTTGCCCAACCCGTGCACTCGCATAGTCCACAGAAAAATCATACAAAATCCAAAGCCTCCCATGGGTGAGAGTAATTCTTGCCAATGCTTCTTGGACCTTGGCCGTTTTTACTTATTATTTTTAGTTTGATGAGACTCCCATTTAGTTGCCATTCAATTTCCAGTCTCAACAGGTGCTTGGGCAAATTACTCCTAATTTTCAACCTGATATATAAAAAATTACCACATTAATGAAAAATATTTACTTATGCCACAAATTGAAACCACGTGTTCTCATTTGTAATAGCATCATGGAGCCCGATTCCCCAAGCCTGTCCCGACCTAGTCAAAGTCACAAGGGATCGAAGCTATTAGGCGGGCTCAACCTATGGCATTAGGATGAATGAAAGCACGGGATCCTAAGATTTCACCAAAGCCCATCCCATAGGCGCCTCCACCTAGGACACCGTGGTTCCAAATATATTTCCTCGCTACCACAACTAATGCTCTATAAATAACAAACGATGGTTTTTTTTATATACGAGGGGTTATTGCTTTTATTTTTACTTTTACTCTTTTTTTCTAATTGATTGGAAATGAGCAGTTCTCCTTGCCTTTCCTCGGCCTGTGGAGAGAGAAAAGGAGACTGGGAAGTGGAAGTTCTTCCAACGGGAAGGGGAGCAAAGCCATGCTTTGTGGCGGCGCCTCGCACCCACCCACTGGTTCACTTGGACGGCGGCCATGGAGCTCGTGGGTCCCATGGATCTTATAAGAAAGTATCGTGTGAGAGGTTGAGAGAGTGGACGGACTGAAATTTATTTCTTTTTATTTCTTGCATCAACTTTCAACAATGCTTAAATATCTAATTAAGGATTTTTTTTGTGATTTTTAATATGTCATGTATTTATGTTATATTTCTAGTTAAAATAAAGAGGTAAGTGTTCCAGGAAGTCCTAAAACTTGTTACAAAAATGCATTTCAGTCCTAAAATTTGCAAAAAGTACAAATAAGTCCTAAAACTTGTCAAAATGTTTCATTTGAGTCCTAAAATTGACGCCGTCAGTTTTATTGACGGAAAATGCTGACGTGGCGTTGACGCGACGCCGACGCAAAGATATTTTAAATATATTTTTATTTTCCAGTTGGTTTTTTAAATAATTTTTATTCAAATTTTTAAAAAATTATATTTAAAAACTAAAATTCAATTTTTAAAAACTATTAAAAAAAGAAAAAAAAAGAAACGGGAAGAAGAGGCGGCCGCCCATCGCCGGAGGGGCTGGCGGCGGTCGCCGGCTGTCGCCCGACCAGGGCGAGGCCTCGCCGGCCCCAGGCGAGGCGACCCTCGCTTAACGCGGGCGGGGCGCCCCGATCTAGGCACGCCGAACCTCGCCTGGGGCCGGCGACCGTCGCCGCCCCAGGCGAGGCCTCGGCGACCCTCGGCTGGGGCTGGCGAGGCTCACCCAGATCTGGGCGTTGCCGCGGAGCGTGAGGGCCGCGTGAGTGGCCCGCTCCCGTGCTTCCCTATGCTCGACGCCAGCAGATCCGAGCTAGTTGCCGAGCCGCCAGTCACCACTATTCCGAGTCCCCTCGTCGACGACCTCCGCCCGCGACCAAGCGACTTCCGCGTCTCTGTGCCCGGCCAGATCTGGGCTCGCTTGTGCCAGGTGAGGGTCGCGAGGGCTCGCCGGCACCAGGCGAGGGTTGCCGGCCCTCTCCTGGGGCCGACGAGGCCTCGCCTTGGTCGGGCAATGGCCGGTGACCGTCGCCGGCCCCTTCGGCGATAGACGGCCGCCTCCCTCGGCCATTTTTTTTTTTTTTTAATATTTTTTAAAAAATGAATTTTAGTTTTTAAATATATAATTTTTTAAATTGAATAAAAAATAATTTAAAAAGCCAGCTGGAAAATAAAAAATAATTTAAAAAGCCAGTTGGAAAATAAAAAATAATTTAAAATGCCACGTCGGCATTTTTGACGAAAAATGCCGACGGTGTTAGCTTTAGGACTCAATTGAACTATTTTGACAAGTTTTAGGACTTATTTGCACTTTTTTGCAAGTTTTAGGATTAAAATGCATTTTCGTATCAAGTTTTAGGACTTATTTGCACTTTTTGCAAGTTTTAGGATTAAAATGCATTTTTGTGACAAGTTTTAGGACTTACGGAACACTTATCCCTAAAATAAATGTTGGATGGGTATTTTTGGTGATAAAAACCCTTAATTTCCCAGCTAATTTTTTTGTGGGGTTTAGAATATTTATACTGTATAGAATTTCAAAATACTTTTGTAAAGATATTTTGGTCAACTATGAATTCAGGGATTTCTTATGTTGGTGAAGTGATGTAAATGAGGACAAGTACATAATGCTAAGGCTCATAAATTTTAAGGGGCTCCATATATAGTCTTTTCCATTGAATTTCAGAAAATGCCCTTTTCGTTCATTAGCCACTTTTGACTGAAAACTTCCCTCATTTTTCTCCCTCATGTCAAAAGAGGTAGAGCACCCTTTGCACACTGACGAGGCTGGTTAGGTTTTCCAACAAGGGGAGGGGGCAGAGGAGCCATTATGAGGCAATCCAATACAATGGAAATCAATATGATCCGGTGAGTATTTTGCTTTTTATCAATTTTCCCTCTTTCTAATCTTGTTCTTCGTGTTTTTCGTTTCAAGTTGTTTAGGTTGTTTGTGTTGACGTATTGAGAATTGCCTTTTCTCACATCAAATTTTACCTTCTTGTTTAATCCTTTTGTTCCTGCAGGCCCTGTTTGCCTACAATGTGGTGACAATGGCTTTCACGAGTCTTTGACCTAGTGTCAACCATTGTCACGTTTGTCAAAAATATGTTATTCATCGGTGCCCTCACATCCTTTATGGTTACATTAGGTAGTCCTAGCCAACAGCTTGTAGGTGCAGCTGTGCACATAGAACTATGTGATACATGTGCGCTCCTATATGCAAGTTCAATTTATGTAAAATATGCTCACTATTTGAAAATAAACATGACTGTCTTTTTCCCTTACTTTTTAGGTATTGCCTTGGAGCCATATTATAGCTCTCAACAAAGATGTTATTTGGCTATGCGATGATTGTCAACCCATGCCTGGAAAGTAAAGTTGCACTTTCGAGGATGACTGAGAGATTACAGAAGATTTGAAAAAAGAAAAAAATACTCCTCTAGAAAGATTGGGAAAGAAGAAGGAGAGGAGAACTAGCAACTAGAAGTGGATGAGGGTGAAGAATAGAAAAAAGAAGAAAATGAAGAAAATGCGGATGTTCTTGGTTTAATATAGTCTTGTAAGAAAGTTTATTTCTTCCTTAGAAACCTCTAGATCAGCCAGCTTTTCCTTTAGCATCTCCATCTCCTTCATACCGGCCAATTTCTTCTCCATCTCCTGTTAGGACTTGAGAACGGATGAGAAGCTTGTCTCTGTAGCTTCTTAGTTTGCTAATGCGGCTACCAACTGTCCCGCGAGTATTCCATTTTTTTTTTATACGGGAGGTTATTTTTATTTCATATGAGCGGTATATGCTTGAAGTAGAGGGAGGTGCTTCAACTTTACAATTAGTTTCAGTGCATACCTATATCATCATTGTTAATCGGAAGGCTATCATATTCCTACTGATGCGAGGACTCAGGTTTTCATCTTCAAATGCCAAAGCTGTCTCTTCCCCAATGCTTTCACATCCATTGGAGTTGGTTTGGTTAGGTTTTTCATGTGTTTCGCTACCTAAAGTCAAACACAATCATTCCCTCACTATTAGTTAAATTCATACTAGAGTAAATGAGCCACTTAAAGTAAGCAATGCCATGAAACTTAATTCCTTAAAGTTGACAAGTAATCATTAACAAATGATGCTTATGTAGTCGGCATGATTAAAAAAAAAAAAAAAAAAAGCTTGTGTAGTCCGCATGATAAACAAAACAGAGAGAGAGAGAGAGAGAGGAAAATGATGTAATAGTATTAGAGCAATTATTATCTTTGCTTCTCGAGCAATGCCTTGACTTTTACCAATTCAGATACCAATTCAGCAATTTTGTCAAGGTGGCGCAATTTTTAAATAATATTTTCATTTTTTTTTGTTTTTTTTTTCCTTTTCTTTTCCTTCTTGTTTGTCCTTGGACTTTCTCGCAATGGCAGGCAAGCCTCCGGCAAATCAAGCTAACCATTTGATGAATCAACTATCGTCTGATATTGAATTTGAATTAGATCAACAGGACAGACACTTGAGGTACCTAAAGGGTGGGGTTCCCATGAAATCAAGGGCATACCAAATCAGTCAGAGGCGTTTTATTTGGACAGGCATGCAGCAACTCTTTAGGAGCTCTCTAAGTTCACTTTGGAAAGCATTGAACAATTCAAATAACGTGTTCTTGGGGAGTGGAATGAGCTTGAAGTGCTTGTAGATGATGCTAAAATCATCCATGAAGGAGAGCAAAACAAATCACCAACTGAAACAAATAACAATTCTTACTTGGATTCATTTCATACGACCTGTTGCAAAAAGATAGTTGAAGGACTACACAAATCGTTTGAGACAAAACAAAAACCAAATCCAACAGTAGGTTTTACTTGGTTTTTGTTTTGTGATACGATACATTTAGAATAAACTGAAATCTAGTTACAACCACAAGGCAGCTATAAATGACATAATCCTCTTGTTGTAACAGAATTTTGCTTAGTTTGAGGAACACCGAATTCATGTTAAGCATTGCTTTCGTTAGCACGAGGGGCATTATCAAGAACCTATAGAGAAGAAAATGAAGTCATATTAGATACTCCAAAGAAACACTTGTGTATTGAGATTTATTTTGAGTTAAAAAAAGACTCTCTCTCACCCTCTCTTTAAGCAAACCTCTTGTGGTCAAGGGCGTTTGCAATACTTGTATAGAATCTCTATCTCCGCTCGGCAAATGCATTGTTCGCATTCAGTGTCATCGTAATGGTCGTTGTCACGCATCCATCCCTTCCTCTTGCAGTAATTGGTTTGCATTTCGCAATCATAACGATGAAGCTATTCTCTAAAGATCATTGTGTTGTTCCACCATATGCTACAAACGGTGTTTAGATACTTCTCGCGGCATTCTACCACTCGTCTGTTTGAGTAAACTTTTCTCAATAAGCTGATTCCTTCCTTCTTCTTCAACTTGCCACCCTTGCACACAATGAGGAGCTCAACCATATAGGCAGCCCCAAGGTGACCAAATTGTGTGGCTCTCTTAAGTAACTTCATTCCTAATTCTACTTTCACAAGACTTACATATTCATACTATAATATACACAAACTATTGATGTTTAATTTCTAACTTTGAAGAAAATTATATGGAAAAGATTAGAGGGATAAATCATGTAACTAAACACAACAAGTACTAGTCATTGTCTATACAAAGCCTCCAAATTATCGCATTTAGTGCATCTTTGAATAAAGGCATTGACCTCTTCCCGACGCTAGCTCAATATGTTTGAAATTTTGTCTAACGATATTTGTTGATATATACAGTCCTCTTCAGCTAATTCGTTAAGCATCTTGTAACTATAGAGGCAAAATATTGACAAGAATGAGTTTTCATAATTTATCTACTAATATGCTGATGTATAATAGAAAATCTATATGTTTATGGGGTTGAATTGAAAATAATCACGAAATACCAAATTTATCATAAATAGTAATGAGTAGCTAAAATCTCTAAATAATTTGCTCTGAGTTTGAGGGGAAAAGAAAATGAATTTATTGAAAAAAAAAAGATGCGGTTGAATTAAAACTAATCACAAAAAAATATCTTATAATAAATAGTAATCAATACGTATTCGTTTAATATTGTTGCATCTCTACAGCATCTTAGAATTTCTCTAGAAACTTTTTTAGGTTATTGAGTTAAAACAGACTCCCTCCCACCCTCTCTTTAAGCAAACATATTGTGGTCAAGGGCGTTTGCAATACTTGTATAAAATCTCTATCTTCGCTCGACAAATGTATTGTTCGCATTCAGTGTCATCGTAATGGTCGTTGTCACGTATCCATCCCTTCCTCTTGCAGTACTTGGTTTGCATCTCGTAATCATAACGATGAAGCTATTCTCTAAAGATCATTGTGTTGTTCCATCACATGCTACGAACGGTGTTTAAATACTTCTCGCGGCATTCCACCACTCGTTTGTTCGAGTAAATTTTTCTCAACAAGCCGACTCCTTCCTTCCTCTTCAACTCGCCACCCTCGCACACAATGAGAAGCTCAACCATATAGGAAGCCCCAAGGTGGGCAAATTGTGCGGCTCTCTTAAGTAACTTCATTCTTAATTCTACCTTTATGAGACTTACATATTCATACTGCAACATACCCAAATTATTGATGTTCAATTTCTAGTTATGAAGAAAATTATATGGAAAAGATTAGAGGGATAAATCATGTAATTAAACATAACACGTACCAGTCATTGTCTATACAAAGCCTCCAAATTATCGCATTTAGTGCACTTCTGAATAAAGGCAATAATCTCTTCCCGACGCCAACTTAATATGTTTGAAATTTTGTCGATATATGCAGTCATCTTCAACTAATTCGTTAAGCATCTTGTAACTATAAAGGCAAAATATTAACAAGAATGAGCTTTCATGATTTATCTACTAATATGTTGATTTATAATAGAAAATTTATATGTTGATGGGGTTGAATTGAAAATAATCACGAAATACCAACTTTATCATAAATAGTAATGAATAACTAAAATCTCTAGATAATTTGCTTTGAGTTTGAGGAGAAAAGAAAATGAATTTATTGAAAAGAAAATATACGATTGAATTAAAACTAATCACAAAAAAAGACATTATAATAAATAATAATCAATACGTGTTCGTTTAATATTGTTGCATCTGTAAAGCATCTTAGGATTTCTCTAGAAACTTTTTTAGGTTATTGAGTTAAAATAGATTCTTTCCCACTCTCTCTTTAAGCAAACCTCTCGTGGTCAAGGGCGTTTGCAATACGTGTATAGAATCTCTATCTTCGCTCGACAAAAGCATTGTTCGCATTCAGTGTCATCGTAATGGTCGTTGTCACGCACCCATCCCTTCCTCTTGCAGTACTTGGTTTGCATCTCGCAATAATAATGATGAAGCTATTCTCTTAAGATCATTGTGTTGTTCCACCACATGTTACGAACGGTATTTAGATACTTCTCACAGCATTCCACCACTCGTCTGTTCGAGTAAATTTTTCTCAACAAGCCGACTCCTTCTTTCCTCTTCAACTCCCTCCTCCCCTTCAGCACACAATGAGAAGCTCAACCATATAAAAAGCCCCAAGGTGACCAAATTGTGCGGTTCTCTTAAGTAACTTCATTCATGATTCTACCTTCATGAGACATATATTTAAACTGTAACATACACAAATTATTGATGTTTAATTTCTAGCTTTAAAGAAAATTATATGGAAAATATTAGAGGGATAAATCATGTAATTAAACATAACACGTACCAGTCCTTATTTATACAAAGCCTCCAAATTATCGCATTTAGTGCACCTCTGAATAAATGTGTTGACCTCTTCCCAGCGCCAGTTCAATATATTTGAAATTTTGTCTAGCCATATTTATCGATATATACAGTCATCTTCAACTAATTCGTTAAGCATCTTGTGACTATAGAGGCAAAATATTGACAAGAATAAATTTTCGTAATTTATCTACTAATATGTTGATGTATAATAGAAAATCTATATGTTGATGAGGTTGAATTGAAAATAATCACGAAATACCAATTTTATTACAAATAGTATTTAGCAGCTAAAATCTCTAGATAATTTGCTCTGAGTTTGAGGGGAAATAAAAAGGAATTTATTGAAAAAAAAAAAAGAGATACGGTTGAATTAAAACTAATCACAAAAAAATGCCTTATAATAAATAGTAATCAATACGTATTCGTTTGATATTGTTACATCTGTACATCATCTTAGAATTTTTCTAGAAACTTTTTTAGGTTATTGAGTTAAAATAGGCTCTCTCCCACTCTCTTTAAGCAAACCTCTCGTGATCAAGGGCGTTTGTAATACTTGTATAAAATTTCTATCTCTGCTCGACAAATGCATTGTTCACATTTAGTGTCATCGTAATAGTCGTTGTCACGCACTCATCCCTTCCTCTTGCAATACTTGGTTTGCATCTCGCAATCATAACGATGAAACTATTATCTAAAGATCATTGTGTTGTTCCACTACATGCTACGAATGGTGTTTAGATACTTCTCGCGACATTCCGCCACTCGTTTGTTTGAGTAAACTTTTCTCAACAAGCCGACTCCTTCCTTCCTTTTCAACTCCCCCCCGGCTCACAATGAGGAGCTCAACCATATAGGAAGCCCTAAGGTGGCCAAATTGCGCGGTTCTCTTAAGTAACTTCATTCCTGATTTTACCTTCACGAGACTTATATATTTATACTGCAACATATACAAATTATTGATATTCAATTTCTAGCTTTGAATAAAATTATATGGAAAAGATTAGAGGGATAAATCATGTAATTAAATACAACACGTACCAGTCATTGTCTATACAAAATCTCCAAATTATCGCATTTAGTGCACCTCTGAATAAAGGCATTGACCTCTTCCCAGCACCAGCTCAATATGTTTGAAATTTTGTCTAGCAATATTTGTCGATATATGCAGTTCTCTTCAGCTAATGAGCATCTTGTAATTATAGAGGCAAAATATTGACAAGAATGAGTTTTCATGATTTATCTACTAATATGTTGATGTATAATAGAAAATCTATATGTTGATAGGTTGAACTGAAAATAATCACGAAATACCAACTTTATCATAAATAGTAATGAGCAGCTAAAATCTCTAGATAATTTTCTCTGAGTTTGAGGAGAAAAGAAAAGAAATTTATTGAAAAGAAAATATACAGTTGAATTAAAACTAATGACAAAAAAATGCCTTATATTAATCAATACTTGTTCGTTTAATATTGTTGCATATGTACAGCATTTTAGGATTTCTCTAAAAACCTTTTTAGGTTATTGATATCAAAGTAAGAAAATATATGTTTAGAATTTTATGTTTAAACAATTTATCTATAATCTAATTTCATAACTATATATGTGTATATGTCAAAAACCATAATTCTTTTGTTCGTGTGGCAGTGGTTTATTTCAATATTTGCATGAAAATTGAAAATAATATCCAAACAAAAGAAGAGTTAAAAGGTTGTGACTATTCATGAAGAAAATTCAAGAGTTACAATAATTGGTAATCAAGCAAACTCAAAGTATATCTACGATAAAACTCAAAGATGCAATCGTTTCAGACAAATTAGTTTAATATCTTTTCCTATAAGAAGTTTGTATTTGAATTATAACCATTTGGAATGAAGATTTATAGGGCATCACTTGGAGGCAATATGGCTCGTTATGATGTGCGTGTGACTGATCTTCATAATTGAAACTTCTTAAGTTTTTAAAATCTTTTCACTTCTTTTTGGCTCTCTCTTTAATGTAGCACGTCACCTATCTTCATAATTGCTAGTCAAGCGGAATAAAAAATAATTATTTGCATAAAATGATACTTATCATAAAGGTTGGTACAAGTTGGATAGAGTTGGCTCTATGGAGTTTAGAATTTCAATAATAATTGCAAAGATGACATCATTCTAAGTTTAAAATAGGTATCTTGACTTTACCCAAATGAGCTCACAGGAATGAGAATAAGGTGGATATCAATAACATCTGCTAAAATAATTTAATGAAGATACTTAACAAAAAAAACCCCGTAATAAAGAAATACCTAAATACTTACCATAATTGGGATTTAGATTTATAATAAATTGATTGTGCCTAATTTGAATGCTCAATTATTGTAATTCGATTTTTTTAATTAATTTAATTACAAGGTTTCACTTATTTATTTTAGAGGGGGGACATTTTTAAAATTTTAATCGACAAATATGTAAGCTTTTTATGGTGGTAATTAATAGCTCATGATTTCAATATATGTTTGTGGTCTAGCTCAAAATATTTGTTTATGGAGGACGCATCACTCCCTTCCCCTCCCTCCCCGACTACCACCAAACCCTCACCCCAAGCGGATTGGGGCCTTCGGTCATGAAACATCATAAACTACCAAAAAATGGCCAGAGAAATGGAAGAAGGGAATAAGCATTTCTTAAGTCGGGGTAAATGTATGATTATGTATTTAGGAATGGACTGGAAAATGGTGCAGAAATGGGATTGTAATTTCTTTATTTGGGCTTGTTCGGTATCTTAATAAGATAAGAAAATTCAAGACTCTTCATTGAATTTTATCTTCACTCATTTTCGTAAATGCAAGCTACAAAAGTATTTGTTAATGGATCCACTTGGTTTGAAGAGGCAGAAAGAAATAAAAGTCTGCTTGGGATTAAGGATAGTGGGACGGATGTAATGACATCCAACAAATTTCAAACTGTTATATGAATATTTCCAATAAGAACACAGATCACCAGAAAACAACCAAAAATGTGTGCCCTCGTTTGCTCGCTCCCTCCCCCTTCCCTCCCCAACCACCACTAAACCCTCACCCCAAGCGGATTGGGGCCTTCGGTCATGAAAGATCATAAACTACTAGAAAATAGGCTAAGGAAATGGAATGAAGGAATAAGCATTTCTTAGGTTAGGGTAATGTATGTTTATGTATTTAAAAATGGACTGGAAAATGGTGCAGAAATAGGATTGTAATTTCTTTATTTGGGCTTGTTTGGTAGCTTAATGAGATAGGAAAATTCAAGACTCTTCCTTGAATTTTATCTTCACTCGTTTTCGTAAATACAAGCTGCAAAAGTATTTGTTAATAGATTTACTTGATTTGAAGAGGCAGAAAGAATTAAAAGTCTGCTTGGGATTAAGGATAGTGGGACGGATGTAATGGTATCCAACAAATTTCAAATTGTTATATGAATATTTCCAAGAATAACACAAACCACCAGAAACCACCAAAAATTTGTGCCCTTGCTCGCTTGCTCCCTCCCCACTCCCTCCCCGACCACCACCAAACCCTCACCCCAAGCGGATTGGGGCCTCCGGTCATGAAAAGGTCATAAACTACTAGAAAATAGGGCAGGGAAATGGAATGAGGGAATAAGCATTTCTTAGGTCATGGTAGATGTATACTTATGTATTTAAGAATGGACTGGAAAATGTTGTAGAGGGATTGTCATTTCTTTATTTGGGCTTGTTCGGCAGCTTAATGAGATAGGAAATTTCAAGACTAATGAACGTCCTTCGATGCACAAAGTCTTGCAAATGCTCAAAGGAGAAGTAGATGATTTACAAATTCCTCCCAAGCCACTCTTTCATCCAACAGAAATGTCAACAAAGGATGATGGAACTTGGACTAACAATGGCAAAGATACTATAGTCACTTCATTGACTAGTGAAATAACTTACGAAGATTATCATTTTGAGCATACTAGCACTAGTACTACACAAGTATAGTCACATATCAAAACAATTCGAACCCCGTCGACATAGTGAAACGTCGTATTGATGATGCTTCGCATGTGGCTCCCCTTTCTTGGCCATCAGCATATTGTATATGTTTATGACCTTTTTTTTTTAATCTTAATCACACCCATATCATCCTTTAGCATTGTCGGTTGAAGATGCCATTGGTTAAAAAGTGGACTTTTGTATCCAACAGAAAATCTAGTGACGACTTTCAACATAGTGTTATGAGGTGCGAGTTTGGATTTCAAAGATGATCTTTCCTTGAATAACAATAATACATGAGATTAATTAATTTTTTATTATATTTATTAGGCTAATCACTAGGATGTGGGGAGTTCAATTCCCCACATTTTCGAGAGTTGGGGAGGAGGCATGTGAGTGGAGTAAAGTTTCATAACCTACACATAGCGCACAAACGCAATGACTTGTAATATATATAAAAGATGGAATTAGACAAAAGGAAAAATACTGGGAGATATGACAAGATGATCTCTCCCTAGGTAACAATAATACATGAGATTAATTAAATTCTTATTTTATTTGTTAGGTTGCTAAAGGTATTTTAGTGGTAAATGTGCATTTAGAAAATGGTAATAATTTTCCTTTTGAGATTCGTTGTCTAAGGCTATTACATTAGGAGGAAATCTTAGTTGAGAGAGAGAGAGAGAGACATGCCATCTTTATTAAAACTTGGTTTGAGTATCCTACTTGATTTTAAATTCATGTCGAATGTAAACAAGTAATTTCATGTTTAGTTTTCAAGTACGCGTTAACTGTTCCAAACACTTCCTTCTATACATCAAATCGAGCGAAATACAAATATGCGAGAGCAAACAAAATCCCACTTTGAGAACGGAGGTGAAATTTTACAATTTTTGCGAATTTAATTTCACCATTTTTAAGATTGACTTTTGTTTTAGCTTGTAAGTGTGCTCCTTGACTCGAAGCCCAATAATCATTATGGATTTCACATGAGTATTGGATTAATAGTCATATAACTCCATTTGCATTTTTCTGATTAAGAAGTGAGGAGAAGGGAATCGAACCGTGCGTTTGCATCATTTACAATTTTACTGCTGTTTTCTTTCTTGGCCGAAATACAATATTTCTGTTTTTGGGTCTCCACAGATTCCGAACGACACTTTTAGATAACAGGTCCCTTAATTCGGGATACAGGGCGAAATGACAAAAAGTCCAGGGGACCAAATCCGAAATAATAGAAAGGTCGCGTCCTTGGATGCAAAAAAGTCGCCTCGCTAGTCGGCGTGGCTGCGTATGACAACGCTTCTGTTCCGGGGAAGAGTTTTTTTTTAGAAATAATTCTTTTCTATTTCTGTTCCGAGGAACAATTTCTAAGTAAAAGAACATGTTTGGTGACTACATAAAATTTCTACTCTTGGAATAGAAAAAGAATATAAATGCATTTGGTAACGCAACAATTTTTTTTTTGTATTTATTCATTTTTTATTCTTGCTTACGGATCACCGCCGCCTGCCGCTCGCCATTGCCGCTGCCGCTGCCCGCCGCCGCGCCGCTGCACGTCGTCGACCGCCGACCGTCACCGCCGACTGCTGCGGGAAGCCCATCGGCCGCCCCTCCCGCGGCCGCTCGGCCGGCAACGGCGGCGGGGAGGCGGGCCGGTGGCGGCGGCGAACGGTTGGCGGCGACGAGACAAGCGGCGAGCAGCGTGCGGCGGTGGCGACTGACGACAGGAGACCGGCGTCGGCCGTCGGCGGCGACAGTCGGCGGCGGCGGCGGTGGCGGCGGTGGCTAGCGATGGGCAGTGGCTTTGGGCGATTAACGGTGGCCGCAGCAAGAAAAATAAAAAGAAAATCAGCTTATTTCTAGAAATTATTCCCGAAAACAAGAAGCAACTTTTGTTTTGCTTTTCAAAACAGTTCCCGAGAACAAAAAATTAGAGAAATTGTTCCCGGAAACAAATGTTTTACCAAACAGGTTTTTATTTTTTATTTTTGTTTAAGGGAACAAAAGAACAGAAATAGAGAGAAACATGAGTGTTTCCATTCGCTACCGTAGTCGCTATTTGCTTCCCTTCCAGAATTCTCTTTTGCTTTAGCGAGGAGGCCGCTTCTAGACTCAAATGCTCAAACGCATTCAACCGTTGATTCAAAAATCAAGCGACCGAAAAAAGCACCTCGTCACATTCTAATTCCTGATTCTGATTCTCGTTTATCGTTCTCTCTCGCGGTCTTATCGAGATCTCTTGTTGTTTTCCAGATTCCATCTCCTCTCTCTTTTCTCGCGTGCTAAGTTTCTCGAATCGCAGTCCCGATTGGAGGCGATGGGCGGCAGAGGTGAATCATTGGAGGCGACCCGTTGCGGCAGCTGTGTGGTGGGGATGCCGGTGGAGCCCCGGGCGCACCACACGAACCAGCACGCCGCCACGTGGGTCGCCAGCGAAGTGACTTCCGAGATGTGAGAATTGCCGAGAGATAATGCCTGCGATTCACGTGTTTTAATCTCTACAAATCTCCACTCACTAATGGCGTCTCAAAGCTTCACGCCCTCTTTTATTTTGGTTTCTTCTTCTCCGTGCTTCCTGTTGGAACCAAAAGGATTTGGAGGGAGAGAATACACACACAAAGAGAGATTATATTACACAATATGCCTTGCAAAGGCTTAAGAGAGTACACACATTAACTTTGCTAAGCTTAAAACTCTCTCTAAAATCTCACTCTCTCACACTTTCGCATACACTCTCACTGTCTCTCTCCCTACTCTAAATAAACTAACGTAACCTATATTTATAAGCATCTTCACCGCCTAACTCCTCCGCCATTATCTTCAACGTGCAAGAGTTGAAGTTGAACTTTTCTTCTTGGCAGTCAAAAATTGTGGGCTGCGTTTCCTTCATGTCCAAAGTACTAGCAAAGTTGAACTTTGCTTCTTGCTCCTTGAAGGCTCCAATAACTACTATAATATTATTATAATGTGTGCCCCTTCATTCCTTCAGCTTGTGGCTTCTTCAAGATTATTCTTCTTTGGCGGTTTACGTGCACTTCATGCATAATGGGACTTTCATTATTATATTAGGTGTTGACTCCAACGCTTCCACCGACCTACGGCCGTGAAAGATCTCCAGAAAAATTCTTTCTATTCTCTCTTCTCAATGAGCGTCTCTATTTCTGGAGATGGCTGCCCTTGTTGATAAGGACTTTACGGCAGAACGGCAGATTCCGCTCCATTCAAACTTCGACGCAATGCGGATTTTTCTTCTATTTAAAAGCCTTCGCTCCCGAATTTCCTCCGTTTTTTCACTCGATTCCAAAATTATTCAATCCCAATATCTCTCTTGAAGATGAAGATAAATAAAATAGAATTGATAATTCCAGAAATATTCAATCCCAATATCTCTCTTCAGATAACTCTTCTCCCAGAATTATTATTATAATTTATTTATTTTTTGTGAAAGTTAGCATGTATTATTGACGAAGTGATAACTATACATTGATGACTGACTATCCCATTACTCTTCTCCCAGAATGTTTTTTTTTTAAATCATTCTTTTGCCAAGGGAAATCTAAATTGCGGAATTGGGATCATTGGATAAAAATATAACAAATTTCGATCATCGGATTATTTTAAAAGAGATAGTAACTTACGACATTTAAGAAAAACTAATGATTATATGATTGCCAACGTTATTATTTTTTCTTGTCATTGCCAATGTTATTGTTGACTAAAAAATTATGAGATAAGAGGATAATTATTCACTGATATGCCCTTTAAGTTTATGAATTATGGAGAAATGTTACAATGATGGAGGTACGTTAGTAAAAATAAAAATAGAAAATTGAATCAATTCATATCATTTATTTAATAACACTTAAACTTGAATATATAATCCTCAAGTCATATTTTTACTCACGCTTGATTTGTTATATTTTCAAGAAAATATGTGATCTTTACCTGTGCAATGCATATGGACGGTACTTGAATGTATGAAAAGGCATAAATCACGTTACAACTAAAAAAGAATTCAAAATTAGAAAGTTGGGAATTAGAAAACAATAAACATGGGAAAATTTAGTATTCTACAAATTATTTTCAAGCCAGATGCGTCATGCGAGTCTCTGCCGAACGTTATCCAAATGTCTGCACACGTCATTCTAAGCTTGCTGAGTCCGGGTGGGCCGGGCAAAAATTGCTTGTTTAATTTGTGCATTTAGCATTTTGCTTGTTTTCTTCGCTTTGGCCCGGGCCAGGTTCACACTGAGCTAGCTGCGTAGGGGTGGGCAGGGCCGGGCCGAGGTCCATCGCAGCGCGTGAAGTGTCCCCTTGTGCTTGTGCCTTGCGCTGACCGGCTTTCGACTTTTAGGCCGACCATTCCCGCGCTTCTCCGTCTCTGTCACGTCCCATTTTTGTCGCTACAATGAGATCGTAGTCGGAGACTTTTCCCTCTCTCCTTGTTACTTCGATAAAGAGACAGAGCAACACAAATCATTCCTCTCATCTTTTATCTTCCCTTCTTTTGCATCTCAACGCTAAAGTGAGCTCTCTGCTATTGGGGAAAAGTGTTAAAAAAGTCTTTAACTTTTTGCATTTGTGTTAATTTAGTTCTAAACCTTTTTTTGGTGTTAATTAAGTCATAGACATTTTTACGTTGTGCCAATTCAATCCTTTCCGATCAATTTTGGCCGGATTTTACTGACTGGACGCCGGTCAGTGACGACTGACTGGAGAAAAGAGGAGGAGAAGGAAAAAGAAAAAAAATTAAAAATTCAAATTCAAAAGAAAAAAAAAAAATTCAAAATTATTAAAATATTATTAAAAGTTATCCACGTTAGCGCCGATTAAGTCACGTCAATTCGTCGGCGTCCAGTCAGCAAAATTCGGCCAAAATTGACTAGAAAGAACTGAATTAGCACAATATAAAAAATTTTAGGACTTAATTGGCATCAAAAAAATATTTATGACTAAATTGACACAAATGCAAAAGATTTAAGACTTTTTAAACATTTTTCCCCTACTATTGCATAACCGAAGCTGAAAAACCAAGTCTTTGTTAAATATCTTCTTCTATTACTACATCGGTCTTTTAGCCATGCCGTCAAACATAATCAGTGCACCACCTCTCATGACAAGGTTGTGAACATAACCAACCCATTTCGGCTTAGAGGTTGACCCTAATTATGAGCTAACCTACACGAAGAACCACACCATTCTCGGTTTGTACTTAGGCAAGTACTATGTCCGGTACGTCAACCATGCCAACTACACAATTAGGGTTGCTGATGTCAAGCTACAAAACGGAAATTGCTCATCTCTTCCTCGCCGCTCTTTCTCATGCTTCACATCAGATCCGTATGGTTGCTGGGATAACTGGTACTTTGGTCAGAAGTTATCCAAGACCATTTCAATCATGGGCTGCACAAAGGCCATCGATTCTTGCTTTTACATCGACACTTTTCCATGCCCTGATGGGCTTCAATTTTCGAATTTCGCTAGTACGAGAAGGCGAGTATACGCCAAAGTCGAAGTGAATGTCTCGTGGGTGGAAACTACTTGCACGATTGAGCATATGGCAATGATACTTGGGGGTTGGGGGGGTTTGTTATGCCAATAATCTTCATAGCTATGCACAAATTCATGAATAGATGGTTTATGGATTTGACCTATCATGGCTTCAAAAAGCCTCTACGATGCATTTCGAATATTGTTTTTTTTGTGCGGCATAAACGCTAAGAACTGACTTTATTGCAGAGAAGGTAAGTACTTCTAACTTGTCCAGTTTTCTCAACAAATATATCTGGCTGTGAAATTTCATCTACATGTGAAATTGAGTTCAGTCATTTTTATATGTTTTCAGAGCTCATGTAATTTGAAAATGGCCATTAAAATCAAATAGTTAGAAAAATGTTGTTGTTCTATTTTATAAGTATAATAATGAATACATTTTTATTCATTTGTTTGTTTATTTACTTATTTCATATTTTGCTGTCAAATCTTAATGAATTAAACCAATACCCTCATTGCTTGATTATGGTAAATAGGTATCTTTTAATTTTTTTCAGCTTTCACTCGTTGCATATTCAATCTCCCTTTTAGGAAATTCTATCCTCTTACTTATCGGCTGGAATATCGCAGCACTCGCCGCCTACGTCATCGGTAACATTACTACAATCTTCTCATTGTGAAATTGATTTAATAATTCCACAAGCAAACATTTAATGTACCCAAAAATTGGTTATCTGAAAAATTGTACACCCTCAATTCCCTTGCATTTTCGCCAAATCACAGGGCCATTCATGGTTGTCAAATTTATCTTGGGAGCCCCATGTGTGATGATGTTGCCTATACACAAATGGAGGAGAAGACACTTAGCAATGGATCAAAATGTCAATGAATTTTTGCAATCTAATAATAACTTCTTGCCAATAAGGTACTCTTACTCGAACATCAAAAAAATCACATACGGTCTTAAGGACAAACTTGGCGAGGGAGGGTATGGTACCATGTTCAAAGGAAGACTTGGAAGTGGTCATGATGTTGCGTTGAAGATCCTGAAGAAGGGGAAAGCGAATGGTCAAGATAGCGAAATGGCTACTGTTGGAAGAATTCATCACGTTAATGAGGTTGGACTCATTGGTTTT